>CM060688.1:183354916-184554916 GCA_030686995.1 Artemisia argyi | reverse complement strand
AGGCCTCAAAACGTAAAACCGGGTGTCGTAAAATTATGAAACTTTAAAGTATTGTTAGACATGTCCATATGTCCCATAATAAAATATAAAATGAGTGGTAGGTTCCATTTGGGTGGTAAACCCTGCTAAAAACTGGAAACACGGGTCTAAAACGCGTAATACGTAAAATGTACGAATTTTGCGTAAAACTGAGAAAAGTAAAATGTTACTTTTCTAATATGATATAAATGATTTAAAATGACTTATAATGTCTAGACTGGGCTCAGTCTAGTGTCGGTTGGTGTTAAATGTCTTTTAGACATCAAACCGTAAGCCTAAAAATCAAGGAATGACTTATAAAATCAAGGAATGATTTTTGGTCAAAGGAGGAGGGAAAAATTATGTTGACTTTTTCTAATAAGTTTGAAAACTCAAAACGTCTTAGAAACTCGTTTTGTGGTCTAACGGTTAATCGCCCATTCGGTTAAGCGTGCTCATGTGAGAGTAGTACCGACATGGGTGACCTGCTGGGAAGTCTTTGGTCATGTTTTTCTCAGTCATGATTAATTCTCAAATAAATCATGAGTGTGTCAAACATTTTTCTGATGCGGGGTCACTTAACGCGGTCGAGTTTCGTTGTACTTAGAATTTCTGAATGACGTTTTACCCTAAAACGTGTAATTCCTTAATAACTTTCACGAAAATGGTCTGACGAATGTCAAACATTTAATTTGCCATGGAAATGATTTATCACTCAAGAATATCAAATAAAAATCAACTTTCGGGAAAGTTTCGGAAAAATGAATAGTAAAAGTGAATAGTGAAATTTTCCGGGAATGGTAATTAACCTGAAATTGCAAATTGTTACAGTCTCTACCCCTTACGGGGAACTTCGTCCCGAAGTTCTATGTGTGTCATATGTTGGAGTGGTGTCGATGAAGAGGTGTGGTTACTTTAGAGTGATGTAGTTTGATTTGTCGTTTCAGTGTATGGCGTAGTATGAATTTACTTATGAGAAGTTTGTTTCTAAGAAAACATATAGGTGACTGCTCCCAGCATAACATGATCCCTCCTGAATTAGACATAGGTGATCAGGCTATGTATAATTTAGGACCGATAATGTGATGTTCGGTTTAGTCACGTATGGTATTCAATCTGTAAGGCTGATGAGTTTGCTTGTGGTGTAACTAAGGATGATTTGAGCTTTAAAAGTGCATCAATATCAGAAAGTGAGCTTGTGGGATTAAGGGTTGTGTAGATGATGATGGTGAGAAGGTTAAGAAGGTTTGTGTTCTTCATTTTGGTATGTTGAGATTTAGTGGTTTGTGATGAAAGTTGGAAATGAAGGCATGATATTGATTTATAGGGTGGTATCAACGAAGTGATTTCTAGGATGGTGGTAGAATATCTTGGAGTAAAATGATGTGAAACAATAAAGTGATAACAAATTAGCTTGAAGTAGAATTTGTTGAATGGTTTAAAAGATAACTGAGTAAGTCTCATAGAATGGTAATAGTCTGCTAAACAATCAAATTGGTTTGGAGATAGAAAGTACAATAGATGAGAATTATCACAAAGAGTCGTTTATTGAACAATAAATATTCTTAAGTCATAAAACTCCCATTACTAGGGATGACATACACATAGTACAACAAAGTGCATAAATAAATATGACTGTTAAGTTCTAAACTTCATTGTTCTGCAGTGTTGTTGAGATTCTGATAAGCTCCTTCTCCTCTTATCATATATGCTCACCCTTGGTTGTCTTCAACTTGTTGACCTTGATTTTGGGGACATTGGTTTTTGTAATGTCCACTTTCTCCACACCCGAAGCATATAACTATCGGTTGTGTGTTGCTACCGGTAGCTACATCCTTGACTCTACAATCTCTGGCAAGGTGTCCAGTGTTCTGACAGTTGCGACACTTAGCCGGGCAAGGACCTGAGTGATGGAAGTTACACTTATTGCATAGTGGAGCATTCCCGGTATATCCTGCGCCTCTAGTTGGTGCAGCCACATAAGCCTTTGCGGTCTCTTGTCTTTTGTTTTGCTGGTTGTTGTTTTGAGTTTGGTTGTTGTTGTTATTGTTGTTACTTCCATGATTACCATCCCATGGTCGCTTGTTGTTGTTCCTATTGTTATTGTTGTTACTGTAGTTGGAGTTGTTGGGGTTATTGGTATTGCTGGCGTTGTTGGTGTTGTTGTTGGTGTTGAGATTGGTTTGCTTTCGGGTTTCTGTCATTCGTACCACTTGGTCCATGAGGCTGCGGGACATCCGCATAGCTTCATCAAGTTCCTTTGGATTTGCCGAAGTTACATGCCCTTGTATGCTGGATGGAAGTCCCCAGATATATCTTTCCAACAATTTTTCCTTTGGGGAAACCATTGTTGGACAAAGTATCCTTAATTCTTGAAATCGACGATTGTAGGTTATGATATCATTTCCCCTAACCGTATGATCCTAGAATTCAACCTCCAACTTCTGTATTTCACTGCGAGGACAGTATTCTTTGATCATCATTTGTTTCAAATTAGCCCAAGTAATTTTGTAGGCATTCTCAATGCCCATGGGTTGAGCAATTGAGTTCCACCAGGACAACCCCTCATTCAACAGAGTACTCGTGGCATACTGAACTTTATCCTCCTCGGTACATTTACTAACCAAGAACACCGACTCCGCCTTTTCGAACCAACGGGTCAAACCTACAGCCCCTTCCGTACCCTTGAATTTGATGGGTTCACATTTCAGGTAGGAAATGAACGAGCAACCCTTTGGTACTGTAGTAACATTGGTCACCGGAGGGGTAGGTCCTCCAAGGTTAAGACTGGCAATTCTGGCAGCCTCTGCAGCTATCGCAGCTTTCGCAGCAGTGGCGGCTTCTGTGGCTGCTGCAGCATCAGCAGCTGCTGCAGCATCAGCAGCACCAGCAGCTGTGGTGGCTTCGGCAGCTGCTGCAGCTACGGCTGCTCGTTCCGCGATAAGTGCTGCATTGATACTGTCCTTTACCAGTTTGCGGATGGCGGCTTGCGTCATTGTTGGTGGTGTTTGTTTCTTTGGCACCATGATTCTATTGTTCAAAAGATACATTGTAATTAGAGAGTTGTGAGATAAGCACAATTTTTGATAAGAATGATAGGATAATAATGTTTGAAACTTAAAAGCATAACACATGATAGTATATAAAACAAGAGTTTTATTCGTACAACGTTGGTTGATTTACAAAATCGAAACCTTTTACAAGCTTCTTCAAACTTTACTAACTGATACTTTCAGTTTAGTAATTACAACGTTTTTACTATCGCTAGTTATTACATAGATTTCGTAACATTTACTAACTGAGTCTAATCAGTTTAGTAGTACAAAAGTTAACTAGTATCATCACACTAGTTTATTGTAGATTAGAAGGTCCGAGCAGCTCTGATTGATCGGCAACTTCTTGGTTTAGTGTTTCATAGAGGTACGAGTCGATGAAATTTGAGAAGCTGTAGTTTTCATGTTGACTTTCTTGTTGGATCAATGGTGGTCGAGGTACAATCCATAGTGAGTGATCCAATTCATCACATGTAGGGATATCAAAGGGAAGTGATAGTGGTGGTGGTAAGGGTTCTAGTACATATTCGTATTCATTATCCTCTTCTTCGTCGATTGAATCTTCGAAAGGTTCTTCTTCGTCATCAGAAGCGAAGGCATTTACCAAGTCAAATCCGAACTCGGGTGAGGGTGGTAAGACTTGGAAGTTATTAGGTAGAGTAGGCACATAATCGGGAGAATTGGGTACGCACATGATTTCTATAAGAAGAATTACAATGTTAATATAATTCTATCGTTTATGGGGAGTGCTCAAAATATGGCAAGCATATATATAGCAATATACTAATATGTTTATGTAGCATAACATGCATAATAAGTCCATAATCGTCTGGAGGATGGAAGACACGAAGAGCGGAAGGCTATAAAATGTTTTTGCTTGTAATTGTAGTTATAGTTTAGGTCTCAATTAGACCCGTTTCTCTATAACCATGGCTCTGGTACCAATCTGTAACACCCCCAATTCATGGACGCAGCGGAATTCGAACTGGGTGTTACTGGACGGCACAATAGTCACAATAATAGAAAACGAACTCCAATTGAGTCGTTTTAAAAGATTTATCATTCAAATTATATAGATATCAGAGATTACGAAATGAGGTCCCAGATGGTTCCATGTTTACAAATTACATTAATTGAGTTTTGAATGATAATAAAATTTATAGCCTTCTTGAGTATCCGTGTCCTTCCGTGCCATCCTTGATCGTCAGGAACCTGAAATACATGCTTGAGAGGTCAACACAAAGGTTGAGTGGAATTCGTAGAGTTTAGTTAAATCGTTTGAACACAATAATCGTAGTGTGAGCTATAGACTCACACTCATAGTTAGAAAACAAAATCGTTATTTATTTCACTAAGCTCATGCAACCAAAACATTAACATCGAACCAACAAAATTGGCATTATAGAAGCCCTATCGAGGTACTTTTGCCATTATACCGCTAAATCTCAAATATAGTGCATTTGTGTGAACTCATCGTTGTTCAACACAAATGGGATCCGTCAATCCCAATAGATCTATTCACAATATTCGCGCTCACTAAAGGTAGTGACTAATGGTTCATGATATAGGGACTTCGAACATGGCAATCGTTACTTAGTGATAATAAAACATCGTCGGGTAGCATACAGTAGAAAGCATCGTGTTCGAGTAGAAAAATAATAGCAAGTATTCCCCCCATGGGTTTGTACAATAGTTAAACAATAGAAAGTGGGGCTACGAACTCACCTTAAGTTATGTAGTGAGTAGTGAATGTGATGGTCGAATCGCGAAGGTTTCTACGAGCAACCTATAATAGAATGTTGCGACTTAGGTTCGGAGTAAAGAATATGAAGTAGTGCCTATATATATATATATATATCTTGCATTTAGTCCATGATGTGGTATGATGTATAGTATAAGTCTTTGAAAGAAAGATTCATGAAACATGTATGTTTTGGTATATCGTTTACTACCATTCGGGCCGACATAATTCAGAAGTCATGTTAGTAAGCGTTCGAGGAGCCAGGACACTTTAACTCGTAAATCCACAACTCAACTCGACGGCTTACATAATGAACTCCTCACATGAGGCTCCCTACTATTGTAGTAGTTGATAAAATATATAGATATAAGTTTTGATTCGAAAAGTTACTTGTCCGATATTTGAATAAACTTAGGAAAGTTTATTAGTACATGAAGATTGTTATTAGGGGAAGTTTCATAAGTCTTGTATGACCATTTTTTCCTTGTAATATCTCATGGTTCCTTTTTAAGTGAAGTAGATCCAAATTGCTTGTTCATGTTATCGCCTAATTCATTGTTTCATGTTTACGCCTATGTAAGTTGGTATGGTCATTTCGTCATGGCCTAGCCATGACCTTTGGTCCTTGTTCCAAGGTCATGAGACACAACCTTGGCTCTAGCCATGGTTGTGGTCTTGATTATAGGTCATAAGACCTCTTGTTCCTTTCAAAGTATAACCATAATCTAGTGACTTTCGCCTAAAAATGGGCTGTTTAGAATTTGAAGAA
This sequence comes from Artemisia argyi, assembly GCA_030686995.1. Classification (NCBI taxonomy): domain Eukaryota; kingdom Viridiplantae; phylum Streptophyta; class Magnoliopsida; order Asterales; family Asteraceae; genus Artemisia; species Artemisia argyi. The sequence continues at coordinate 184,549,335 of CM060688.1, read as the reverse complement.
TTTTATCACTCGGAAAGCATTTTTAGGTCTCGAGCTTCTTTGTTCCTAAACGAAAACGTCGTTCCAGACAACTTTCGTGTTTTAACTTTTTGATGAATCAGACCAGAAGTGGGACTTTCAAAGCCCAAATTTGATCAGAATGGTATTTGGCAGTTTTGCCGGAAATCTTTGGTAATTTCAAATGGGCGTAACTTTTGACTCGTATACTCGTTTTGGGTGGTTCAAATTGCTATGGTTTCCTTTTTAGGTCCTCTACCACAATATGTAATAATCAAATATCATATTTTTACCATTTTGATCAGGTCTTACCAAGAAATTCATTAGTTTGCTTGTTTTAGTAACTTGTTTCAACAATCCATTATAACAACATCTTTTACTCATTTTTATACATCATGGACATCAATACAAGACATAATATAGCAAGAATAACATGTAAATGATATGAACATGATAAATTAACAAGAAGCATGTTAGGGTTTGGCTTACAACTTTTGGCTTTCTAATAAAGAAAGGAAAGTAACAAGTAAGGAAATGGACTTTGATAGACTTGCTTCAACCCTTTTTCACTTCATGCAACCTTTCTACCCTTGGTATTCTTGAAAGATGGATGATAAAGATTGAGGTGAAATGAGTGGATTTAAACTCAAGAGAAATCACCAAGTATTCTAGGGTTTGGAAGATTTTTGGTAACTTATGATCAAACTAGGGTTTCTTCTTGAATAAGCACTTGAACCTTGCTAGAATTTAGAAGGAAATAAACTAAGTGTGGAGTGGTTTTGGTGTTGGTGATGGACGGCAAACAAAGGGGGGAGGGGGTATTTATAGTGTCTTGAGGAGGTTACATGCATGGACTAGTCAAAGGCTTGTTTAGGAAGCTTGTATACATGTCATTCATCCAAGATCACTTAGCACAAGATCATGCCACACCAAGGGATGACTCCCCCCCCCCTAATGGCGGTTCACAAGGGATAAGGGGGGGAGGTGGCTTGGCTTGGATGATAATATCTAGATATTTGTTAGTTTTGACTCCGGGAAATGCCAACCGTGAATGATTAGGCCTCAAAACGTAAAACCGGGTGTCGTAAAATTATGAAACTTTAAAGTATTGTTAGACATGTCCATATGTCTCATAATAAAATATAAAATGAGTGGTAGGTTCCATTTGGGTGGTAAACCCTGCTAAAAACTGGAAACACGGGTCTAAAACGCGTAATACGTAAAATGTACGAATTTTGCGTAAAACTGAGAAAAGTAAAATGTTACTTTTCTAATATGATATAAATGATTTAAAATGACTTATAATGTCTAGACTGGGCTCAGTCTAGTGTCGGTTGGTGTTAAATGTCTTTTAGACATCAAACCGTAAGCCTAAAAATCAAGGAATGACTTATAAAATCAAGGAATGATTTTTGGTCAAAGGAGGAGGGAAAAATTATGTTGACTTTTTCTAATAAGTTTGAAAACTCAAAACGTCTTAGAAACTCGTTTTGTGGTCTAACGGTTAATCGCCCATTCGGTTAAGCGTGCTCATGTGAGAGTAGTACCGACATGGGTGACCTGCTGGGAAGTCTTTGGTCATGTTTTTCTCAGTCATGATTAATTCTCAAATAAATCATGAGTGTGTCAAACATTTTTCTGATGCGGGGTCACTTAACGCGGTCGAGTTTCGTTGTACTTAGAATTTCTGAATGACGTTTTACCCTAAAACGTGTAATTCCTTAATAACTTTCACGAAAATGATCTGACGAATGTCAAACATTTAATTTGCCATGGAAATGATTTATCACTCAAGAATATCAAATAAAAATCAACTTTCGGGAAAGTTTCGGAAAAATGAATAGTAAAAGTGAATAGTGAAATTTTCCGGGAATGGTAATTAACCTGAAATTGCGAATTGTTACAAAACGTATTCTGTATCGGATGATAGCATTTGACTTTTAATCGTGCAGTTGATATAAAATACTTGTTGTGGCAAAAGCTCAATCACCTCTGGAAATCTGCATGTATGATATATTATATAAATATATCGTGCAATTGATATGAAATTACTTTTTAAGAACAAAATAATACTTGAGAACAGAAAACCAAATCCAAAGAATGAAACTTTTGAGATATTCTCAAGTATTTGGATAAGCATAGATCAACATAGAGTGAATGTAACTAAGTTTAGTGGTTAAAGGTAAATGTAACTTTGTTTGTCTGAAAAAGCAAACCTGGTCTGCAATGATGGTTTTGAAGTAAAAAGGTTCACATTAGAAGCTTCGTACAAAGCTGCCTTTGCTGAAAGCATAAGAAGCTTCTTTTGGTTTACTTTGCCCAACCAGAACAACTCGTCGTAGTTTCTTTTTATCTTAAATATTTCTTCAAAGTTTGTTGGCAATTGTTGCACGCGATCCACATTTAAGTTTGATTTTAAGACTTGTTTGAGTTCCTTCAAATTTCCGATTCCTTCAAATGATTATTTTCCATGCATCCATCCTAGTATGAAAAAAAGAATAGAGAATGGAACCGAGAATAACATTTTCAAACTTACCTTATCAGTGGCTCGAAATTCAATGCCTTGAACATAAATCGAACCATCTCCACAATAACATGGTGAAAAGCTCTTTAGTAGAAACTCAATTATGACATCTTTGTTCTGATTCAAGATTTGGCACAACTCTATCATCAACCACTCCTTGTCTCTCCTTGTTGCAAAATATGCATGATGAATTTCACTCCCCTTTCTATAATTTAGGTTAACGTACATCGGCTTACTTGAAAAGTTTCTTGAATCACAAAATTTGAAGACTAAATAGACCCCATAAACCACATTTGGAGATAAAAATTGGGCGTTTGTCTTGATTTTGATGTTCAATCTGGAAATATCAGACATCTCCACTACTCTCTCAAATCTGCACATATTATAAACATACAAGTGTCAATCAGTCTTAGCCTTATTCCCATAACCTTCTACTTTTGAATTTCTTAATTCTTTCGACCGAAATTAAATGACATAAATGATATGTTTGAAAAATTGTTTATAATTAATACTAAAATATGTTGTATCAATTACCTTATATATAAATATATAGTAATATTGTTTTTTCCATATAAAATCTCTGTTTAAATAAAGGTAAGAAAATTATCAAAAAGGCTGTAAAGATGCTAGCAAAATTTATAATTCATGGTCATGAGAACAAAAAGGCTGTAAAGATGCTAGCAAAATTTATACTCCAATTCATGGTCATGATAACAGAGGACCCAAAACAGGGGCATACCTCAAGCACCTTATTTTTATAATAATGTGTACAAAAATTAACTCTTAATCTTATAGTTGTAGGACTAATCTTGTCATTAACCTCATAAGATGAGGTCCGGAGTTTAGTGATATAGAAAGTTTGGGTCTCAAGTGTAAAATGCTACAGATTAAGGACTATTGTTCGGTAAGTGTAGTACAGAGGAAAAATGTGAGCTTAGTCAAAGGGGTTCTTAAGTTGATCCAGTTGGAGCATAATTATATACTTAAGGAATTGTAATTTTCATTTACTTGTGAGATTGGGGCGTTTGCTGATGATCTATTTGTGTCTTGTATTTGTTCTTGTTCAAAAACAATAATGAAAGCATTAGGTTAAGTTTTACGGACACAATGTGTTTGATTATAGGAATTTTAATAGACACCTGTTGGAAAAATAATAAAATTGGTTCAACGAACTTCAGACAGCAGCAGGTTGATATAAAACAAAAGACCAGATATTAGACTGTAAAATTCACTCGAGAAAACCTTGAAACCTTCTAATCTGAGCAATTTAATTTCAACTACTATTCCACATACGGAAACATAAAGTGCCAAACTTATCAATGCGGGGTATCATCTACTTTCTTGCTTAAAAGATAATTTTTTTTTGTCAAAAATTCACAATTTGTCAAATAGCTTCTAGTCTCTTTGATGCGCAAAAAAAATACTGTAAAAAACAAAAACCACAATGCAAGTTCCAAATACATAGGTATGCTTTTAACTAATTATTATGCTACTGTAAACCACTTGTCATGCATAAAACGTAAATTAACTTGATTTAAATGTTTTCTAAAAAAGTATAATTAAATAAACTTCTAACAACAATGCATATGTACGCTTATCACTTGATGCTAACAAATATGAAGAGGTAGAGAGAATAACCTTGATTCTGGAAGAGATTTCCATTCATGTGGACAACTTTTTTTGTAGGAAAACATTGATGCTGAAACCATTTCATTTCTTTCTCCAATACCATCGAATGACAACAACGTTATACAACAAAAAAACAATTTAGACTCAATGTTATGATGTGTAAATGCATGTTATTTTGAATTATCCTAATAACCTAAAATACATAGAACACAAGATGCACAACATAGTATAATTGTGATTTGAGAATGAATTGATTACCACTTTGTCCTGTTGAAGGAGAATTCCTTTAGAAAAGATGTTGTAAAGATCCTCTTTCTTGATGGTAGTATAATCTTCAGGGCACCTTGACATCTGGATTATTTCTTTATAGTTTTTGGGCAATTTAGGCTCCCATATTTCATAGTCCTCCTGTACATTAATTAAAGCATTTATAAACACATATTCCATACAATTGTGTTTTTACCGTATGAGAAACTCACTACAAAACAAATGTAATTTTTACACACTTTTTTCTACATACTTGGGTTTATTGACACGGAATAATGTTAAAAAAAATCTTTTACACACTTATATATCAAAAAAAGGGTTCACAAATTTAAATGTGAAGAATTATAAAGTTTATCCACACGTACTTATAAGTGTGGAAACGAATTGTAACACCTCTAGTGTGAAGAAATTGGGCGTTACAATTTATTCTCACACTTATAAGAGTGAACTTTTGTTACAAAGTGTGGAAATAAATTGTAACACCTCTAGTGTGAAGAAATTGGGTGTTACAATTTATTCTCACACTTATACGAGTGAACTTTTGTTACAATCACAAGTGTGAACAATCTTTTGTTTTCCTTAATTTCTTTAATCTAACCAATTTTTACACATTTAAGTGTCAATAAACCTAACAAAATTTACGCACATTTTAGAAGTGTGTAGAAAAAAGTTTGTAAAAATGACAATTTTTTTTTTGTGTAGTGACTAATAAAGACCTGATACATCACATTCTTCTGGATCTTATAAACTTGTTGCATTTTCATTTTGACATTTGATTTATTTTTTGTTCTGAATGATGTAAAAACTGTCTTTCAAAGAAATAATTTCTTTCATCATATATTTTATGATTAACAACACTAGTTAAATCTCAACAGCTTTTTGTTTATCTATTTATTGATACACGTGACTTTTTACGTAATTTACTGTAGATATGTATATGAAACAAATTGGTAGCCAAATTTGAAATAATTAGCAACGTACTTGGATATCCAATGCTCTCTTAAGTTGTATTATCACTTCACCTGCTGTTGGCCGTCTTTCTCTCCTGTGATGTAAGCATCGAAAGGCAATCCTTGTAAATGTAATAAATGACTGTGGCACAATTTGTTCTTTGATACCCTCAAACACTAACTTATCAAGTTTTCCTACATGATAGTGATATTTAGCCAAAAAGGGTAAATAAAGATACTCATCATCTAGTTTTTGAGATGATAGTTTCCCACACAATATGTCAAATAAAACTGCACCCAGCGAGAATATATCAGATTCTTTGGTTAAGAAGCCTGTTTTGGAGTATAGTGGGTCACGATAGCCGATTGTGCCTGTAACATTGTCAGTGACTCCATCATGATTTGTTAGACAAACAAAGGAAAGCCCAAAATTAGTAATTTTTGCTTTCCAATCGTCAAACAGTAGAATGTTGTTGCTGCTGATGTCCCTATGTATCACCATTTCTGGACTTGAAACAGTTCCATGAAGGAACTCCAACCCCATCGCAATATCAATGCATATTTTAAGCCGCATCACCCACGTAAGACTATCATCGCTCAAGTACTTATCAAGACTTCCTCTGTACGCATAATCATAAACAATTATTTTCTCATCATCTTCATCACAGTAGCCTACAAGACCAATGACATTTTCATGTTTATACTCCATAAGGATTTTAAGCTCTGTCATGAATTCAACTTCTCCTTTAGCATACTTCCTATCCAACCGCTTTGCAGCAATGATGTAATGTCCATGAGTATGACCTTTGTATACTTTCCCAAAATCTCCATGTCCAATGATATTGTCTTGCCTGAAGCTTTGCGTCGCCAACTTTATGTCTTCAAGTGACAGTTTGGGGTTGTCCTTGTGGTTCTCCTGTGAACCATACAGTTGATTTGATGAGAGGGAAAAAAAAAAAAAAAGGCCAAAATGCATTTTGTACTTGCTTGGATCTAATAGAGTAATTTAATGGACATCAAAACTAGAGATCATTTTTCTTACTAGTTCAAACAAAGGTAAAGTCAATATGATAAATATAATAATAATAAGGACCATATATGTAGTTTGGCGTATAGCACATATAGATCTGCCTAGCTAATTTACTCAAAAATATATCTTGAAAGCATTGACTTACCTGGCAGTATAACGCTTTTTTAAGTTCGTTGATGACAACTTCTATTGTTGGACGTTGTGCTTGAGTTTCTGCCAGACATCGAAATGCAATTTTTGAGAATATGTCCAAAGACTCTTTATCAGGTCCTTTACTTAGAGAAAAGACACGTTCATCGGTTTCTGCCTTTATCTTGGGATCAACAATTTCCATTAGTGTTCCCTTCTCAAAATGATCTCTTGCAATGGGTGCAATTCCCTTCTCATTCACTTTTGTGTATACAGGATCATAGGCCAAACTCCCGGTCAAGATCTCAAGTAACACTACTCCAAAAGAGTAAATGTCTGATTTTTTATTTAATCTTCCATACTTCTGATATTCTGGATCCAAATACGTATTTGTACCTGCAATCATATTGGTATTGATAGTGCTGGCCTCTTGATTTGCTGGGTGGAATTTAGAGAGCCCAAAATCAGCAATCTTGGCCTCCCAATTATCGCCCAGTAGAATATTTGCGCTCTTGATGTCACGGTGAATTATCTTTTGTTTGTCCTGATCCGTGTTGGTGTGAATGTAATTCAAGCCATGTGCAATATCAACACATATTTTCAAACGTTGCATCCAAGTAAGATTAGTCATCTTATCACTATTTCCCAAATAATCTTCCAGACTTCCATTAGAAGCAAGCTCATAGACAAGGATCATGTGATCACGACCTTCATCGCAAAAGCCAAGAAGAGAGATTATATTATTGTGTTTACAACTAGTCAGCATTTCAATTTCTGCAATGAACCCTTGTTCTCCTTGTGTATTGAAGTTTCGTTTTATTGCTACAGTGCTTTGTTTCTTGGGAAGATCACATTTATTCTCACCATCTATCGATGATGATTTACTGCTATCGAAATGTTCAAGTTGTGCCATGTATACCATACCATATCCGCCTGAACCAATGCAATATCTGTCAGCAAAATTCTCGGTAGCCAACTCTATATCATTAAGTCCAATCTTCAAGTGTTCCAAGTTCTTCCACTGCAACATTAACAGCATAAATGCTAGTAAGATATCGGAGTGAATTTATAAAGAAATTGGTTTTATAACTGAAAGAAATCTATAGAATATGTGAACATTTCAATACAACACTCACTGAAAGAAAACATTGATGATAAAAGATTCAAAATTTTTACTAATTGAGATGTTAATTATTACAACAAAATCTTAGTCCCTAATATATCCTCGGCTAATGGATTCCTTAACCTCCAATATAAACCATTAACAGCTTAAAAATGATTTGTGATTTGTGAGTGTGACTATGTGCCAGGCCTATGGTGTAGTTAAATGGCTCAGATGGTGTTTTGATTTCTAAAGGAGATTGAAGGGGGCATGGAAGTGTCACCTCAATAAATTTAAGGGATAATTACCAAAATAGATCAGTCGCCCAAAGCACATTCCTTGAATAGATGTTTTTAAATCACTTTCCTCCGGTGGATCAGGGCAACTTGGCGACTGAGCAACCTTCATATATGTGTGACACGTGTCGAATATTTTATTAATATAGTACAGAATCTAGAATCTTTTGGAATGTATAGTACAGAATCTAGAATCTTTTAAGGACACGTGTCGCACATATATGAAGGTTGCTCATTTTTTAAGTTGCCCTGATCTAATTTTGGAAAGTGAAATTTGAAAGTCTACAAAGTGACTAGTCAAAAAGTCAACGATCTATTTTGGTAATTATCCCTATATTTAACCACTGGATGCCACGGTTATGAATATGAGACATCAGAAATGTCTCGTCTAATTTCTTCGTAACAAGGATCAAATGTGAAAAGCCTCAAACTAAAACTCGGAAAAAAAAATTACCTTCAAGTGATTATATGATGTATCGTCAACTGCATTCTTTGGAAGTTCCTGGAAATGATCAGTTGATAATATAACAGTTATTATAACATAAAGTTTATGGATAGAACAGTTATTATCACTGAAAATTGATAAACAAGTTGATTTTCTTACTGGATTTTCATGTTTCCACTGAAGTTCCAACGCTTTATCAAGTCTTTTGACAACCTGGTCTATATACGGACGCTTTGCCCGTTCCTCTTGTAAGCAGTAATATGTTGTGTCTGAGAAGATTCTGAACGATTCTGGGTCCATCTGTTTTCGTAAATGCGGATCTACCATATCATCCAAATGAGATTTTTCCAGTTGACTTAATAACCCCTCTCCCAACTCATCTTCATCTTCACTTTCACCTTCGTCTTCATCTACCTCCTCATCTTCATCTTCATCTTCATCTTTACCTGCACTCCGTCCGCACAAGACTTCCAATAACACAACACCGAATGAATATACATCTGACTTGTGGGTCACACCGCCAGTCTCTTTATATTTTGGGTCCAGGTATACATTCTCAAAAATATCACGAGTAAGAAGAAGATGTTGTCTCCGAGCTACTGTATTTTTCAAAGAAAGTTCAAAACCAGATAACTTGGGTTCCCATTTGTCATCTAGTAAAATATTCGAGCTCCTCATGTTGCAATGTATGACACGAAAATCTCGTTCAGGATCATAATGGATGTAACTCAATGCCTTCACAACACCAACACGTATCTTCAACCTTTGCATCCATGTGAGGGTCTGGTCACTTAGATATTCGTTGAGACTTCGGTTGGCCTCCTTCTTGTATATGATAATCTTCTCCTTCTCATCATCATAAAAACCAATAATAGACACTAGATTCTTATGTTGGAGACTAGAAAGCATCGAAACTTCTGTCCAAAACCTTTTGCTCTCATCTTTTACATAATTTAACCAGAACCTCTTTACAATAATATCGATGAATTGTGTAGACTCTAAGAGGTGGCCTTTGTATAATCTTCCATGCTTTAATTTTTTGTTAATATTCTCAACATCAAAATTGTTGGTTGCTGATGCTATATCGTTCCAGCTGAGTTTCAAGTCAGAAAGATCTTTGAGGAAAGACTTTGTCTTGTTGCTGACATGGGACTCAACGAGTGTAGATATGGAGGTCAATGATCCCTATATGTACCAAGCAAGACAACATTACCAAGTGTTCCAAAATGACACGTGTATATAGGGAGGTCATGTTTCTAAAATTCTAGTGACTTACAAAAATAGTAAAAGGTAAACAATTACCTTGTCGTGATTGGATGATGTATCTTCAACTTCAGCCGCAACTATTGAGTGTTCCTTTAATATTATAAATCATAAATACAGTCATAAGTAAACAATTTTACCCATGTTAATATTAATAGTATCTATAAATAGAGATTAGTTATTACTAAAGAAAGATTAAAGAGAAAACAGTCTTACATGATCCATTTGAAGTTTCATCTATATTTGGGCGTTGTGATGGTTCTTCATTTAAGCAGTCATACGCTGTTTTTGCGAAAACATTGAATGCTTGCGGATCCATCTGTTTCCAAAGATCCGGATGAACTATATCATCGAGTGGTTTCTCTCTGTAATGGAAAATGGCCGCTGGAGCCAAATACTTATTATCTTGCTCGTCAATCATTGATTTCCTACAACAGAGTAGTTCAAACAATACTATCCCAAAGGAGTAGATATCCGACTTGTGGTTCACAGTGTGAGTCTCTAAATATGTTGGGTCTGCATATCCCTCCCTATCCCAAACTGAAGAAACTGTATGATGAGTATGGAAAGAACTGTCCCTTTCAGATGCTTTAATCTTCAAAGAAAGTTCCCAATCCATTAACATGGGTTCCCAGCCATAATTTAATACTATAACTGTGCAACTGCTGATATTCCGGTGTATAACGCTAAAATCGCGTTGCTCGTCATAATAAATGTAGCTCAATACGTTCGCAAGACGGACACATATCTCCAATCTTCGCACCCATGTCAACTTCATTGGGTCACTTAGATACATGCTGAGACTAATTCCCCAAGACGGATCCTTGTAAATGATGATCTTCTCATCATCCTCATAACAATACCCAAAAATAGAAACGAGATTTTTGTGGTTGAGACTAGAAAGCATGTAAACCTCCGTCCAAAACAGCTCGTTTCTATCCTCATGTTCTTTCTTAAATCTCCGAGCACAGATAGAAATCAACTTACCGGAATGCCAGAGATGCCCTCTGTATTTTATTGAATATAGATCTTCTCCCTTGACCATTACATTTCCAAAGTTGTTGGTGGCAGATCGTATGTTTTCAAGGGGGATTTTTAGGTGAGCAAAGTCGTCAGGTGAAAACATGATGTTTCTATTTTCATCAAAAAGTGAAGTAAAATGGGTCATTTGGGTTACAAAATGATGTGAATTGAATTGAAGGAGCACTTCTCACGAGATCTGGAAGAACAAATAAATACACACAGATCAGAGGAGTGGTGGACTGGTTCAATAGTCAATAAGGAGTGCAGGGTAGGTAGTGGTGGGTGATATAAAGGGCGAAAATTACTGACGGAGGGGTATGTCACAAAATACCCCATGTATCCGCCATTTTCAAAAGTACCCCAGCATTCCCCTTAAATCCATACGCGACACAAGGGGAGGACACGTGTCAAGAATCTAGCTCGGGCCAAAAAAAAATAATAATTTTATGCATGTCGCGTACATGTGTACGCGAGACCCTTTAATGCCTACGCGACAGCCATTAATTTTTGCATGGGGAAGGAGCATTTGCATGGGGAATGAGCATTTTGCATGGGGAATGAATGTTTGACTGGAATAGTTGCATGGATGGGACGGAACTAGTGAATTTGAAGGATATATGGGCATGTCGTGTATGTTGATACACATAACCTAAAAAAAAAAAAAAAATCCATACGGTGGTGTATTGTTGTTTGGTTTTGGTGTTGTTTGGTTGTTACCGGTGGTGTATTATTGGTGGTGCAGTGGTGGTGCAGTGGTGGTGCAGTATTCTTGGTGGTGTGGAGTTGTGGTTTAACATTTGTTGCTGGTGCAGTGGTGGTGTTTTGGTAGTGGTCTGTGGTGGTGGTGTGGTTGTTGCTGGTGGTCTTGTTGTGTTGGTGGGGTGGTGTTGTAGTTGTTGCTGGTGGTCTTCTTGTGTTAGTGGCTGTTGTCATTGAGTAGTTTGTCATAATGGCGGAATATCCGGTAATTCTGAAATATAATTTTTTTTGTCATTATAATTATTGTTTATTTGTTACGTATATGTTTTGTAAATATATATTTGTTATGTTTTTTGGTTATTTTAGGATTATCCTGCGCAAGTTACATGTAGGAGTAGGTTGTCTTTAATTCAGGACATTAGAAAACTGATATTGAACACCCCTAAGGAAAAAATGTTTAGAGAAACATGTTTTGGTTGGATGTTAGACATTCCGAATATGCAAGAGAGCGGGGTGTTAGTACACTATTTTTTATGCCACCAAGTTGCTTGCCAAGAGGGAGACACAAACACAGTTCCACTAAGATATCGTGTACGTACTCTTGATCGTTTAGGTGAGGTTGAAATTCAGTTTGGTAGGGAGGAATTTTGTCTAGTCACGGGTTTAAGGTTTGGGGTTGATTTTAGGGAGTCATATATGGAAGGTGCTAACTTATTTAGGAGACGTGTGTTCCCTTCTACTATTGATTCCAGACCTATATACGTTAGAACCTTGTTAGCAATGATAAACAAAGACGTGTTTAAAAAGTTGAGCGACAAAGATGGGGTTCGACTTTGTTTGTTAGCTGTTTTGATGTTGGTGTTGGAAGGTACTGAGCATGGGAATATAGTAGACGGATTTTTGTTTAGGCTAGTTGAGGATTTAAATATGTGGAATGTCTTTCCGTGGGGGTCGTATGTATGGCCAACATTGTACAATCATCTCCGGGATGCAGTATTTAAGCGTAGGGATAAGCACTTTTCCGCCGACAGGGACCCTACTAAACCTCCTAAGTACACGTTGAATGGATTTCTATGGGCTTTTAAGGTATGCCATTAATCTATTTATACAGTTCATGTATACATATAATTGTGGTTATTTTAACGAATTAACTTTTATATTTTTATTTTTTTTAATTTTTTTTTTAGATTTGGATATTGGAGATGTTCCCCAGGGGTGCTAGCCCTTATTTTTTCCGTCATCATCAAGTGTTGCATCCCCGGTCCGTTGCATGGAGTTATAATAAAGTGGTCGTTAGAGAAAGTATTGACAAGTTTTTGGACGACCAATTGAGGGTAAGTTTGAGATATTCAATTTTTTTCAACTATTATGAATTTAATATTGTTTTATTTTTTGAATGTCATGTGTATTTCCTATGTTTTATTAAAGGTAAGAACACCGTTGCCTAGGCTTACACCGGATGAGTACGAGGAATTATCCGAGTGGTGGCGTGATAGTAACGCGTATTTCCAAGGGCATCCGGTCGCACCCCCGGTTATACAGCCACAAGCAAACATGGATTATGAAATACCTCCGGCTGTGGCACAAAAGTTTGATTATTATGATGAGAAGATTAAAGAATATCAGCTAAAGCTAGACGAGATTGAAAAAATGGTAAACAGTTTGACATCAATTTCTTTTGAGTTTATGTATAAATATTATTGAAAGGTTGTTAATTGTTTCATTAACATTTTTAATGCAGCAAAACCAACTCCGCAGTAAACAAGGAGTACATAGAGGAGCAAGTTTTGTTGTAGATGAAAATATAGGTTTTAGTGACTATAGTGTGATTCAAAACACACAGGTTTTTTTTTTTTTTTTTTTTTTTTTTTTTAGTAATTTTTAATGACAAAATGGTTATATACTAACATTACGTTATGATTTAATATATAGGGATTCCCCCAATCCCACCGTACATTTAGTGGTCCACCAGATGAGTCTTTCTTTGAAGACCTTCCTACACCGCCCGTTGTGTCTAGGTTTACATCCCCTTTTCCATTAACCGGACATGCTGCTACCCGTACACCAATGGGTTTCGCCGCGTTTGCCACTCCCATTGATCACCAGGCTGGTCCATCTTCCCGCCCTAACGATGCTGCTGACATCCAGGTAACATATTATTTTACGATTATTATTTTTAGAATTCGTCATTATTTGTAATTGATTACTGATTGTTTTTTTTTTTTTTTTTTTTTTTTTTTTTTTTCTTTGTTAATCTTTTTTTAGCATCCGATCGACCGACCAAGGAGGGATTGTCGTCCAGGTAAATTTCAGCAATTTCCGTATACCCAACAGGGACCCACTACAATCCTCCCTAAGAAACGTGGAGCTAAGGCTAAACTAAAAAAGAGTACGGCGACCATTCCGCGATTTAACCTAGAAGAATTACCGGTAGATGAAGAATTACCGGTAGATGATGCTGATGAGGATATTCAGGTTGTTGGTACAGCTTCTAGCTCACCTTTGGTATTTTATAATGTTGATCCTACAAAGGTACTACTAAAAATGTTTTTTATTTATTAACATTTCTTTATATAATTAATGAACTTGTAACCATATTGTATATAATTTATTTATTTATTTATTTGTTTAGGTACGGCGCACTAACTATGAAAGTTTGGAGGCATTCCTTTTGGAGCCATACGGGATATACCTTGATTGTCATCCAAAAGGTTGGGTTCTGGATACTACGTTCTAGCAATACCTACTTCCGGATTTATACATGCTGGGTAATGATCCGGGTCCATTGGACAAACGTGGTTGGTTGTCTGACGATGTAAGTGTATTCTTTTAAATTGTTTGAAGTTTAGATTATTTAAGTTTCAAGAACATTAAATGGTTAGGTTTAAACTTTTGAATCAGCATATGAATTGTTGGATGGAGTTATTAATGAGAAAATGGGACAACAACCAACCATGGACAGTGGCTAGATCATGGACGGCATCTCTTTCCCCGAGCGTTAATGGTTATGTGTCCATGCTTTCGATAAATCCGACGCTTAGGGGAACATTGGATGGTCGCACACGTCCGTACCCGTCTTGGGATGTAGTACGTTATGTAAGTAAAGATCTTTGAATGTATATTTGTTTTGTATAAATTACTCTTTACAAGACTTTGTAATTGTGTATGCATAAATAAACTTTATATGTAGGTGTTGATGCCGATGAACCCGACAAGGAATCACTGGGTCACAGCAATTATAGATTTGTATGATTCCAAGTTATTGGTTCTCGACTCTATGCACAGCATGGAACGTGGTGAAGAAATAAGAAAATTTGTATTGGCTTGGACCAAAGCTGTGAACACGTGTTTAGAACAGCTGGGACATTTTAGCAGGACAGGACGTGGGCATTACAGTTTCGAGTACCATTACAACAACGTAGATTATCCTATCCCACAACAAGGAAATTCAAGCGATTGTGGGGTAATCACATGTTGGCTAATACATGAGTTTGTTACGTATCATTGGCCACCGAAGTTTGATATGACTAATGTTGATGCCTTTTTCTCCAATGTTAGATGTAACCTTGGTAGGGTGTTTTATCTAAGTAGGTGTGAGGATACTAGTTTATGTGGATATGATTAGTTAAGATGTTGTTAGTTGTACTCTTGAACAGTTTGTAATGGTATATGTTGATGTATAAAGTTTTTTTTTTGTTAACTTTCATTTAATTTATTTTTTAACCATACATAAACACGATACAATAACCTTACATAGACATGAAACAATTAAATCATACAACGCTGTGTTTCATACACAGTAGATTGACAATATTAAGCATAAACAAAGGGTATGAAAAGGTGCATATTCATCCACTAAAAATGGTATTCTTGTCGATAACCTCAACCAAGTTCCTTTTTGTTATGTTAAGAGCAGGCAGTGATGATTTCGAGGTAAAGACCGAAACATTACGAAGTACCAAAACAGCTCCGACTTTGAGGTATTTTTTATAATCCAGCTCTTCTGCAAGGACTTTGTGATGAATTGTACCAGCCATAGTCCCGGTTGGATCTTTTAGTGTACAGTTGAGGTCACCCAGCATGTTAGGAGTACAAGACTTGATAACAGCTACAACAAGTTCAAGTTTTCCTTTTACACAATGCTTCTTTATATCCCCAAAACAGCCAGTTACGATGACACCTTGAGAATTAAACACCTTATGAATCGCGCTCAACCATGGACCACTAGTAAAATGTTCATCCTCAGTGACGTCCTCATTTACTTTAGCTATATAATCCTGTGTTGGCACAAAACAATATTCGGGGCCACCCTCTCTGACGTCTGCATTTTTTCGAAGAATGGCTCGTTGAAGAATACCAGCCAGACCAGGTATTATCCAATCACCCTCGCTCATAGATGTTGACGAACCCGCAACGTTATGTGTTGGGGCGTAATTTTTTTGTTTTGGTGGAACGAATTGGGAATTTGTGAGTCCGGTTTTCTTTTGTTGAGACATTGTGTGAATTTTATCTTTCTTTCAGTGAGTAGAATTGTGAGCAAATAAACATGACTACACACGAGTATTTATACGATAAATTTAATGGAGATGTCATATCATTGTCATATTTCGCGTTATAAATTACACGTACCCGTACGTGTCATGCAATTGTCAGATCAATGTCATATCATTGTCATATTTCGCGTAATAAATTACGCGTACCCGTACGTGTCATGCAATTGTCAGATCAATGTCATATCATTGTCATATTTCGCGTAAAAAGTTATACGTACCCGTTGGTGTCAAATCAACTGTCTAGTCCGTGTCATATCTTGTTTCAAAAAAGTAGTATTCTTGCAGCATTTTCCGTATATATTTAGTCTTTACAAACACCTTGATCCATATCAAACCAACAAAATGAGTTCAGTTTTGCAAAAATTCAAATGTGTTTTACATTTTGATAATACCGAACGAGGTGTGATTATGTATAGTAATATCACTTACTCATGGTTAGATGAAACTGTACGTTCTAAGTTCAAGTTGGATCCGAGTGTTCCGCTTAATTTCAAATTCTCGCACCCCGCATTTGATGTTCGCATGGATATCACTGACGATGATGAGGTAAGTTTCTTTACTGAATTCGCTGTCACGAATCAAGAAATGCCGCATCTTTATGTTGCTAAAGCGAAAGCATTTGAAGAAATGCCATCTTTTATGCCAAACCAAGAAACCCCGACATTTTTTAACTTTTTTGAAACAAACACTAACCAAGAAATGGGGTATTCTGGTTATGAAGCCAACTATTTTTTAAATGAGGGGCCATCAAAAAATTTTGAATCAAATGATAATGAGATTTTTGAATCCGGTTATAAAGATGAGCCAAATTTCACAAAACCAAATTCATCATTTGCTTTTGGGTCAGATGACGAAGTTAATGACGATGCATATGATGAAGATGATGTTTATACTGGGAAAAACGAGAACCAAAAACCAGTCCATAATAAATGGAAAAACATTTTTTCACTCATGCCTGATGTTCCAGAAACACCACTTTACCAGTCCAAACAAGTAATTTCAAACGATGACCCTATTGATACAAATATTTTCAAGGGAAAGTATTTTGACACAAGAGATTTATTAGACAGAACAATTAGGATGAAAAGTTTAGAAGAAGGTTTCCAGTTTTTAGTAGAAAGGGCAGAACCTATAAGATATTATGTTAAGTGCTATCATTTTAACTCATGCAAATGGAGAATTAACTCTAGACGCGTGGGAGATACACCGGTGTTTGAAGTTACAAGTTTGAATGATAATCACACGTGTGATAAAACAATAACATATCCTAACCATAGAAATGCAAATAAAAAAGTTATTGGTCACATTTTTAGTGAAAAGTTGAAAGATGCTAGACGAGATTTAAAACCAAGCGATATGCAAAGAGATATGTTATCGCAATTTAAAGCTAGTATATCTTACCAACAAGCATGGAGAGGAAAGGAGTATGGATTACAAATGATTAGGGGTTCACCTACGGAATCATTTGAAATGTTGCCGTATTATTGTCACAACCTAGTAAAAAAAACCCTGGCACTATCACACGTATCAAGACAAATGAAGAAGGCGTTTTCGAGATGTTATTCGTTGCCATTGGTGTTTCTGTAAGTGATATTAATTTTCATGATTGGTTTCATAATTTTCATGAATGGTGTTTAATGTGTATTCAATTTTGTTATTCAGATTCGAACTTTCTTACATTGTCTTCGCCCACTACTTATAGTTGACGGGGCACATCTGAAGGGTGTCTACAAAGGTACAAATTTGTTAGCAGTCGGCATGGATGGAAACAACCAAATTGTGCCTATTGCTTACGGTATATGCAGAGGGGAAACTGGTGAATGTTGGTCATGGTGGTTTTCATGCCTTAAAGAATGCATAGCCGATAGACAGGGTTTGGTTATCATATCTGATAGGCATCCTTCTATCAGATTAGTTGTACAAAATGAATACCCATTGGCGTTTCATGGTATATGTTGTCGTCATCTAATGATGAATCTTTCTTTAAAAAGGGACACAACAAAGGCGCTATTTTGGAGGATATGCAAAGCGTATACACCTGACGAATTTGATAGCAAGATGCAAATACTCCTGTCCATTCAGCCCGAGGCGTTCCACAAGCTAATAGAGGCGGGTGTTCACAGATGGTCGAGAGCATACTGCCCACTAACTCGCTACAATTACTGTACTTCTAACAGTGTCGAGTCTGTTAATGCTTGTACCGTAAAATCAAGGAAGCTGCCTATAACAATGCTGACCGAGCAATATCGAAAAATGGTGCAAGCTTGGTATTTTAAACGGCGACAAGTGGCTGGTATTTATTGTCCCGATTCGTATAATTATATTTTTAGTAATTATCTTTAACATAAAGTCACTTCTTAGAGCCTATTTGTTTATGCAGCAAATATGAAGCATGAAATAACTGATTGGGCATCCCATAAAGTGGAAAAGAGAAAAATGAAAAGCGCAACCTGGAATGTATACGGGGTTAACCAATATCGGTTCCAGGTTTTTGATGGGAGATACAATCGGGAAGTGAACTTAGGGTCTAGGACATGTGATTGCCGCAAATGGCAGCATTCTGGTATACCTTGCGGTCATGTTATTGCTGTGAGTAGATTTTTGGGTCAAAACACTTGTGTCCAGTACGTTCAGGATTGGTTCAAAAAAGGTAAATACCAAGCCACATATGCAGAGGCGGTGAATTTTGTTGGAGAGTTTCATGAATGGGAGTATCCATCAAATATACAACCAATCAAACCTCCACGAATGGACAACCCACAACCCGGCCGGCCAAAAAATACCAACCGTATACGATCCCAGGGTGAGGAACCAAGGTTAAGACATTGTGGTAGGTGCGGTGAAGCTGGACACAATCGTGGCCAATGCAAGCAACCATTCGTCCCTGAGGAAATGTTAACCAAAAGAAAATAGTATCCCAGAAAGAAAAAACCCGTTAACGATCAACAACAAACACCTCAGTTATTCGAGTCACACCCAACTCAAACACATCATCACACCGTTCCTACTTATGATACATACCCATCTCATGTGTTTGGACATAACACATTCCCAACACAACCATATAATCAAAATTTGTACGCAACAGGACAATATGACCAAGGGCAAGCAAGTCATGAACAGCATGGTCATCATAACCCGACACACGGCTATGAGCAATATAACTCCCAACCAAATCCCTCTCAACCATACCCGTCACAACATTTAAATGATCATAACACTCAACAGTCTAATAATAGTTGGTTTAATTTCTTTGGATAATAACTAGTTTGCACTTGTTACTTATGTATTTCACTGTAATTGTAGTAATTTTGTAACATTTGTTACAAAGCTTGTAATAAATTTCTTTTTTAATTATAGCCTTTATTTCCCGAAAAGCCTAATAAAATAACTAGTTTGTACAAAATAATATTAAATTGATTAATCTTAAAACACTTATGACACAGATATGACTACTCACCTTTATGGTAACTCCACCACTGACAAATAAATGACTATATATATATAGATATATATATACTTGTGGTATGTGGTTTCAAGTTATCAAAACCAATTGTGTCTTCTTTCATTCACCAAATGTCAACGTCTAATCACCATACATTTGAATTCGCTATCAACTACAATGGAAAATTTATACTTAACCCACTAACATATGAAGGTGGTTCACACATGAATATTGTTGTCCCACAATTTGGTTTTCAAGATATGGTTACATATCTGAAGAGAAAATTACCATCCATGGTCCAAAATCTATATTACGTGTTGCCACAAAACGACACATTAAATGGTATGAAAGCAATCAAAGGCGATTATGATATTGATGTTATGTATGACTTCGCAAAAGTGGCAGGAAAGATCCAAATTTTTGTTTCCGAAAATCGCGAAGATCTAACAACAATATTGATTCCAGATGATGGTTGTTTGGAAGAATCATTTGCATGTGTAATTTCAGAAGAAACAAAATTTAAACGTGAAGAGCGTGTCCAATATCTACATGAAATGGTAGAGAAAAAAAACAAACGTGAAGAACGTGTCCGGTTTAACATTGAACGACAGAAAAAAAAAAAAAAAAAAAAAAAAAAAAAAAAAAAAAAAAAAAAAAAAAACCTACCTCGCCGTATTCACAAACCATTTTCAATTTTATTGTTCACAATAATGGTCATCTGGTTTGCAATGAAGGAAATATAGAGTATGTAAATGGTTGGAAGATGAACATCAACATTCCAAGAATGAAGCTCGATGAGCTGAAACAATACTTGTCTAACATTCTCGATACGAAGATTCATGCTCTTTATTATGAAGTTCCGCACACTGGGTATTCAATCACCGTCAAGCTAAGAAACAACTATGATATGCATGTGATGTTTGATATTTCAGCATCACAAGGCGGCCAGTTGCAAGTTTACGTTGACCATTGCGGTGTCAATTTTATTATTGAAAAGTATGTACGCCCAAATGCTACTTTAGCAAAAATGATGGATCATGTGATAACAGACTACCCAAATGAAAACGAAGACGGAAGAAAAATCATACAACAATCGGATTACACTTTAGATCAAATGGTTGAATGGGCGGAACAAGAACACTTTCAAAATGAGGAAGCTAAAGCAGATGAACGTCATAAAGCCCTATGGAAGAATCGTTTCAATTATTAAGAATATCAATCAATAAGTGTGTTGTATGCCTTAAGAATGTCATCTATATATGATCCGTTTTATCAGTGATTCAATAAACATTGCCATAAGTATCCAAATTAAAAAATTTATTCAAATAAGAGTACAAACGTTCATTAACAAAATACAAACCACTTAACATAAAACTAGATAAGCTCAATCGTCTTATTTGTTGGGTTGAACAACATACAATTGTGCCACCCCAGCAGTAGCATCACAAGCACATTCAACAAAAAACATTACCTCATCATCCTCAGTAATGTCAATACGATAATTAAACGAAGCCAACTTACAGGACAAATTAATCGGAATATTTGGATCTAAATTGAATTTCTTCAACACCAACCCAACTAACCCTGAGTACGTCAAATCATTATACATAATGACACCTCGATGCTGATCATCATAATGTAACACACATTTAAACTTCAAAATGTTCGAATCCATGGATACTGTAAAGAGAAGTAACAATTATGTGTATATACCAAATCATAGCTACATTATAAAGCAATTGAGGTCAGACAATTTTTTAAAGGTTATGACACATTGAAATGACAAGTCACTGACAATGTCGTGTACGCTTAAAAGTTTACACGAAATATGACACTTTGAAATGACAAGTCACTGACAATGTCGTGTACGCTTAAAAGTTTAAAGGTTATAACACTTTGAGATGACAAGTCACTCACAATGTCGTGTACGCTTAAAAGTTTACACGAAATATGACACATTGAAATGACAAGTCACTGACAATGTCGTGTACGCTTAAAAGTTTACACGAAATATGACACTTTGAAATGATAAGTCACTGACAATGTCGTGTACGAAATATGAGTAAGTTTTTCCATTTGCTTCTAAAGTCTTTTTCAGGTATTTTGTAGTGATACCACTATAAATTAATCACCAACATTCCACACATAAACCAAACAGGTTTCTCTAAAAATTAAAACGAAACAATGTCACACAACAATTCACCAGGTAACAAGGGGGATGATAAAAATCACGTGGTGCATCAGCAAAACTTGGTTGAGCAGCAAAATAACATTGTAGAGACGCATCAGCAAAACATGTCGGAGGAGCAGCGAAAAAGGTTTTTGGATAGCTTGGTGGAGGAACAAGTCTCAAAGCCTATAGAGCGGCATGAAATGTTGAATTTCGTAAGTAGGATTAGGGCTCTTAACATTTACTATGAACTATTGAAAGAAACAAAGGATGAGACGAAAAGGGATGCAAGCAGGGAAGAGAGCTCTGGTTCTAGCCGGTTGGGGTGAAAGTTTGATGATTATGGTGTTTGTAATATTTTAGTATGTTGTAACCTGGTTTTTATTTAATGTATCGTATGGTAGCTACTTTTTACTCCTTGATTGTAATAGTACCTTCTTTAATTCTACCAGTTCCGTTTTTTATGTAATGTGAAATTGTAGTCAATGCAAGTATAATAACCATAACATTTATATTACTTGAAACAACAACTACAACAATAACATACGATACGATAACTAAGAAACAGAAATTCAAACAAATAAAAAACAATACGATAAATAAACATAAAACTATGATTCAATTAAATGAATCATCCGACACATATCCCTCGTGACTCGAGTAGGAGGCACTTGAGTCGTCCTCACTCGATGGCACAGGTGGAAGACCCCGAGCCCAACGCCTTTCGGCTCTTCTGTTCCTCCGATCCCGTTTTCCTTTGAGGTACGCCTCACGCTCCATATTCTGACGGGCCTGCTCAGCTTCATGCTCCCGTAGCACTTCCATATCCAGCTCATACTGTTCGTCCTCAGTCAATTGACGAATCATGGGTTGGTTTATCTCTGGAAACATTACTTCTGGTGGAATGGCAGGTGGTGGGTTGTCATGCACTTGGAAGCTCGGAAACAAATCTTGGGGTGGAGTGGGAGGTGGTGGGTTGTCATGCACTTGGAAGTATTGCCACAGTTCTTGTGGTGTAAACGCAGGTGGTAGATGCTGTGGTGGGTTGTCATTCACGTGGTAAAACGGAAACAGATACGGTGGTGGAGTGCCAGGTGGTGTGTGAAACGAATCATTTTCAGGTGATGCATGGTTTGACATTGTGTTTGAGGAAGAAAACTCAGTTAGTATGTAAATTGGGTGTGTATGCACCATACAACAATACCTATTTATAGCCCAAAAAAGTGAACGATACCTACTAAACCCTAAAACTGAAACCCTAAACCCTAATAATAAGACGTAACATACTTTTCCCATTCCCCATGCAAAATTTATGGGTGTCGCGTATGGAAAAGTGGGTCTCGCGTATGGTTGTACGCGACATGCTATATAATTTTTTTTTTTTTTTGGCCCCGAGCTAGCTTCTTGACACGTGTGGTCTCGCGTACACATGTACGCGACATGCATAAAATTATTTATTTTTTTTTTGGCCCGAGCTAGATTCTTGACACGTGTCCTCCCCTTGTGTCGCGTATGGATTTAAGGGGAATGCTGGGGTACTTTTGAAAACGGCGGATACATGGGGTATTTTGTGACATACCCTTCCGTGCAGCGGTATGTCAGTAATTTTCGCATATAAAGGTGTGTCATTGCATGATAAAAACTATTGACTTTTGCAGTGTACAGGAAACTTCCTCTATTTGTTATATGGATTTCTATTTGTTATATGGATTAGTATGTAATAGTCAATAAGGAGTGATGTAAACGTGTTTTGGTGTGTTTTGTATATCCTCTCCCCGTCCTATATTAATTGTCCGTCTGACTTTCAAAGTATTTCTTCTTCAACTTTAATTTCATATATTTTCGTTTGTGTTATAAAATATTTAATGAAAATTATACCAATAAAAATTCATTTAAAACGCAAACCATTCATATATTTTTAATTAGATATTATATAACATAAACAAAAATATTTAAAGTTAAAGTTGAAGAAGAAAGACTGCAAAAAGTTAAACTAGACAATTAATATGGGACATATGGAGTATGTAATTTGTGATATCAAGGTGTCTTTGCATAATTATATAGAGTAAATTGCATAAATCGTCCCTAAAGTTTGGCCAAATTGCATGTTTCGTCCCAAACGTTATGAAAGTGCAAGGATCGTACCTGTGAGGAAACCTTTAGTGCAAGTATCATCCCCACAAGGTCCATACTTGCACCAAAGGTTTCCCCAAAAGTTTTCCCACAGGAACCTTACTTGCAACAAAGGTTTCCTTACGTCTTTGTACTTTCGAACATTTAGGACGAAACATACAATTTGGCCAAACTTTAGGGACAATTTATGCAATTTACTCTTTTATAGTATATATTAATAGCTGGTGGTGATATTATTATATAAAGGTGCGTTTTGTATATATGTGGTTGGTGATATAAGGTGATGTTTGGTTGATGGGATTGATGTGGGTTCACTAAAAGAAAAAATGATTCCTTTTTGTTTGGTTATTATTGGGGGTCCACAATTGGGAATTAAGGAATGAAAAAATGATAGATCTTAATTCACTTTATCTTAGTGGGTTTTTTTTAATCCTTCCAATCAAAAAATTCTTTTTATTAGATTGAATTTTTTCAACCACATATATTTTTTTTTTCTTCTTATTTTCTACTTTATTTTATTTCAAACAAATAAATAAAACTTATTAAACATATATAATTTAAGGGCAAATTGAATAAAAAAGTACCTATCTTAGGTCCAATTTCAATTAAAGGTAATACTCTTTTTTTTCTCAATTTAAGGAACCCAACCTTTTTTTTTTTTTTTTTTACTTCCGTTAACAATTTCGTTAGTAAATTACATGTTTGGTCCTTGACTTTGTATAGGCATTTCATGTTCGGTCTATTTTTGTCCTTTTTCATACGTTTGCATATGTTTAGTCAGTTTTTATATGTTTTCGTCCGTTTTCACACGTTTTTGTCCGTTTTTACACGTTTTCGTCTGTTTTTGTAGGTTTTCGTCCGTTTTTGCACATTTTCATCCGTTTTTATACGTTTCAGTCCGTTTTTACACGTTTCCGTCTGTTTTTGCACGTTTTCATTCGTTTTCGCATTTTTCCGTCCGTTTTTGCACGGTTTCCTTCCGTTTTTGCCAGTTTTCATCCGTTTTTACACGTTTACATCCGTTTTTACACGTTTCCGTCTGTTTTTACACGTTTCTGTTCGTTTTTTCACGTTTTCGTCCGTTTTTGCACGTTTTCATCCATTTTCACACATTTCCATCCATTTTTACACGTTTTCGTCTATTTTTGTACCTTTTCGTCTGTTTGTACACGTTTTCGTCCGTTTTTACACGTTTCCATCCGTTTGTACATGTTTCCGTTTATTTTTACACGTTTTCGTGTGTTTTTACACGTTTCTGTCCGAAAACGTGCAAAACGGATGAAAACATGTATAAACAGACAAAAATGTGTAAAAGCGAATGGAAACATGTATAAATAGACGAAAATGTGCAAAAACATATGGAAAGGTGTAAAAATGGATGAAACGTGTAAAAACGGACGAAAACGTGCAAAATGGATGAAAACGTGCGAAAACGGACAAAAACATGTAAAACGAACGAAAACGTATAAAAACAGATGAAAACGTATGCAAACGTATGAAAACCGACAAAAATGGACCAAACATGAATCTCCTATACAAACTCAAGGACCAAACATGTAATTTACTAACAAAATTGTTAACGGAAATTAGAAAAAACCTAAATCGGCCAAAAAAAAGTCGGGTACCTTAACTTGCGGAAAAAAAAAAGTAGTACCTATAATTGAAATTGGACCTAAGCCCTTGACTACATGTCTACATGTATACTTCTTATGTTATTTTGGCATTTTGTTTCACACTAGAAAGGATTTGGCACACCTACTAAATATTCAAACCCTTTGATCCTTCAAGAGTTTACTTATTTTACTTATAAAATCAATAAATTGTTTCCATCCCACTAATACATTTGATTAGACTTAATTTATCAGGCTAACAACATTAGCACAGTCTCATTCGGCGTTGTTTTTCGATGTTATGATCTATCAAATCACAAATAAGTTCATGTTGTTAATACAACGGCCAATATAATAAGTTTTCTAAACGTAACTAATTTTGTGAAGAATTATTTTGGCCCACCCAAGATGAGAATCCTAGCTTCGTCACTGAACGAGACAGATTAAGTCCAAGCAACATCTGACTCCCATTATTCGGCAAATACATAACATTCCCACTCCTAGCCAAAGTAGTCGAAATCTCTCTACTCACTTCAATCCTCCTCAACTCAATTAACCCCATACCATCAGCACCAGTCGCATCCGAAATCAGCAAGTTGTCTGGAGGTGCCTTTTGTTTCATTGTACAGCAGCAAATTAAATATTATCATAAGTCTAATTACTCATTCGCCACCTTAATATATAAAAACAAAAGAGCAAAGAAATTTTATGTGGTACAGCTCTATAAGAACTACCTCGATAATAATTCCTTCAGGTAGATCAGGTTCATCTTGAACACGTAAAAGGAGCTCTGCCATTGACGTCGTGGTATGAGCATGTGAAACTGGGATTTCAGCAGGCATCACATGATTTTTCATATCATCCACATCTTTTCCCTGAAAAACTTCAGGAATTTGGTTTCACTAAATTTTCCATACAAAACTAGATTCATTAACATACTTGAATCACATGATGAACCAACCTTAAATGATGTGTCACTTTCAAACATGTGTCTGGCTTTGTCTTTGCCGCCTGCCACAAAATGATGTGTCAATTTCACCCTTGTGAATGGGCTGATTTGGATTCATGTTTTATAAATTTAAAAGTCAAATAAAATATTAGATAAAAAGGAAACAGGTCAAATTGTAAAAAATAGTCTTCTAAATATTTTTATTTACAGAATTAGATCATTAATGTGGCAGCAATTTCTGTAATTTTATTTAAGCGTTTATGAAATATTGACAAAAAAAATGTTCGCGGGTCTGCCCAGCCTGTTACCCAACCCGCCCATCAGTAGAAATCACTAGTGAATGTAGTTATCATTACCTAACCTCTTTGTTCTGGCTGATACAGGATGGAATTGAGCAAAGTCAGCATTATCGTTCACATTAACTAGTGTATCTGTTTCTGCATTTTCTGCAAGCCAAGTGCAAATTCCATCTTTTTTATTTCCTCCAAACTATTGTTCCATTTCGAGAAACCGCCATATTGCTAGAAGCCAAAGCCAGTGAATTCTATAAAAATACTACCAAGTGCTGATGCATAGTTTTGACAAAAGTTTCAGGACGTACCTTTTGAAGTAAACTAGATTACTAGAATGAGTTCTTTCATGAACAACTTCATTAGCTTCTACACCAGATCATAACATATTAACATGGTCCCCCTTTAAACACATTCGACATATAACTCCCAAATTAAATTTATACAAATCGCAATGAATAGAGGATATAATGGTCGAGTGTACCTCTAAGCATATCAAGTTGAGAAAGAACCTGTACTTCACCCTGCGCAATTGTACATGAAACTTTCATAATAAGAAGCAGATATTTTTTTAGTATTTATAAGAAAAGATTCTAGAACTATCGAGAAACTACACATAAGGTGTTCCTTAATACGTACCTCAAAATTTGTTTTAGACCATCAAGGGCTGCATCCGCCATATCATCATCCTCCAAAAGTACACATACATACTAATCTCTCTCACACATATATTACAGACACTCATACATGTTTATATAATATAATATTGCATGTCATACTTTTATGTACAACATACCATTTGCTACCAACTATCCCTCACTATGCAGTGCAGTAAGGCTACATGAACAGACAAACCTACCATCCTTTAATGTATAAACCTACCAACTATTCGCGTGAATTCATGCACCTTCTTCGCCCAGAATTCCACAGCACTACACATCACTTCATTCGCCCAGAATTCATCCTACTCACCCAGAATTCATCTTCATTTGCCTAACAAAATACAACACTTTGCTCGCCCAGCACACCTTGCCCCATCACTCGCCCATCCTTCCCCAGCTAAGATATAGCTAGCCCATTCTTGCCCAGCCTCGCCTAGCCCTCGCCCATGCATACTTGCCCGCCCAAAAATAAGAGTGTTACTCGCCCATGTATACTCGCCCCACATATATGTATTCGCCCAAAAAGAGGAACACTCATAACCTCACAGCTCGCCCAGGAATTCGCCCATCCCTCGCCCTGGCTCAAGACTCGCCCACGGCTAGCGTAGCACTCCTTTTAAACACGTGTATGGTTAGAAACTAATCTAGTAATGAATCTAACGGATAATATTTAAAAGTTCATTTTGGAAAATTTTGTGTGCGAGGTTCATATTCATAAAGTAGTCCTATAAACAGTTTATTTAAGAAATTCTCTCAAATCTAAAAAAAAAAAAAAAAAAAAAAAAAAAAAAAAAAAAAAAAAAAAAAAAAAAACTGAAATGTACCTATCACAAAGAGCTCCTACCAGCAGTAGCCATCACTTCACTTAGCACAATGCAGATACCCTATCAATAAAGAAACATTAGTTAATTAATGACAATGATATTCAAACACTATATACCTAACATAACTGAGGTATGGGTAAACGAATATAATACTTGCCGTCTGCTAGAATCAGGGTTTAGACTTTAGATAGTATAGGAATGACCAAAGGAAGAACTCTCTCCCCGAGCTTCCTAACAAGCTCGCTCACCGAATGCTCATCCCGCAGCCTTAACAAAATAAGCAAAAATTTAGTTTCCAAAATATTTGTATAACATATGAGAGACATAAGAAATGATGGTAACCAAAAAACAGACCTGTCTCCTTTCAGAGGATGGTAATGCAAGAGACGCGATAAGGGTGTTCATCAAAACAGGCATTATCTCCTTCAATATTTTATGAGTATTTACAACTATAGTTTTCCACACATGTAAAGCAGCCTACAAAGAGAAAAGGTAGAATTACATAATCAGATACCATAACAGGACATATAGAAAGCTGGCAAAGTTGACCCACTCACTTAAGAATGGGTCAATTCAGTTCATGGTTTTGTCTTTAACAAGAACATTTAGAATGAATTTCATAAAGCTAAACAGAAAGAGATCAATGATACATCTTTGTTATCATAATTGAAACAGATATTGGCTAAAAGAGTTTAAACACTTTGAAAGAAAGTTTGAAGAGTCAACTCAACCCCTCCAGTTTTAACTAGTTAACCAACTTGCTTGCCCTGTATTTTTTTCCACTTCAACCAATAACATTAAAATCAAGAGTTAACTACATTTTTGGTCCTCGTGGTTTACCGGGTATAACAATTTTGGTCCAAAAGTTTGAAATGTAACGGATCTTGTCCAGAATCCGTTGACCCGTAACACTTTTGGTCCATTTTTACTAATGCCGTCAGTTTGACTTTCGTTGACTGTTAAATACAAGGGTATATTTGTCTTTTCAAGCATTGTTACATACAGATACATGTAAACACAAAGGCATAAAACACAAACCATGTAAAGTGTAAACACTCACTTACCTTTAAAATTTTATCACTGTCACCATTACTTACCTCTCTATAAGAAACACCATAACTACCACCACCAACCCACAAACACCCCCTGCTGCCACACCGTGACTCACCAAACCATCATCACAAACACCCCCTACCACGACATCACCACCACCGACCCACAGATCTGGTATTTGTGGTGTTGGGTATCTGGGAAATCACCAAAAACAAAAATCACCTTCAAAACACAAACAACACAAAAACAAAAATTACCTTAACCCTTTTTAATTTCAAGATCGAATCTTTGTTGTGTGGATATGGAAATAGGTTTAAGGGTTGTTGTTGTTGTGAGTCGAGGAGTGATTGTGTGGATTGAGGATTGAGGATTGAGTTGAGATTCGAGTGATTGTGAGGATTGTGAGAAGTGTTATGAGTTGGATTGTTGTAGATTTGTTGTTATGGGTTTAAAGTCAAATTATTTTTACTCACTCATGGCGGCGACAAGGAATGATAGTTTATTTAATCGTCGTGGAATACGGTGGTGTCGTGTTAGCTAATTGGATTTTATAGTAAATATGGGAATGTGAAGAATGTCGTGAGTTTGTTTGATAGAATGGTGATATGAGATGTGGATTTTAGGAAATGATTGAAGGTGATAAGATTTGTTAACTCGAGCTTCGAAGGAAATATGGATTTGGGGTTGTTCTTTTTGATCTGTTGGTTCATAGATGAAGTTTGGTTTGTTTGTTTGTTCATAGATGAAGATGGTTATATTTTTAAAGATGGTTTGTTTGTTCATAGAATGGTGATATGAGATGTGGATTTTAGGAAATGATTGAAGGTGATAAGATTTGTTCATAGATGAAGTTTGGTTTGTTTGTTTGTTCATAGATGAAAACGGGGTTTGTCTGTTGGTTCATAGATGGATTTGGGGTTGTTCTTTAGGAAATCATAGATAAAGATGGTTTGTTTGTTCATAGATGAAGTTTTGTTTGTGAATCTGTGGGTATATACATAACTGTTTGTGTATGTGTTTAATGAAGGATAGGGCATTTTAGTCATTGTACATCATCATCCAAGGGTATTTTAGTCATTTCACATTTTTTTAACAAGTCAAACTTACAGTCAACAAAAAATGGACCGAAAGTGTTACGGGTCAGTGGATATTGGACAAGATCCGTTACATTTCAAAATTTTGGACCAAAACTGTTATACCCGATAAACCACGAGGACCAAAAATGTAGTTAACTCTAAAATCAACATACCTGGCAAACTGAGAGGTTGATATCAGTCCGGACCATGTAGAGCGCGGCAAGCACTTCATTACGCTTATCCCTGCCAAGTACCTCAATGATTGCAGGTCCACGAATAGGAGTGTTAGACTTCTTATTTGACAGGCTACTGGTTTGAAGTTATGTAACTCTTTTGGTGTTATCCAATTTTGGGCGTTATCCTAATTGATTCCTGATACAGAACATTTTAGTAATCATAAATCAATCTCGCAACCAAGGTATAAACATATTCAAGTTTACTGTTAAGACGAATAACATATTTTTTTGCACCAGAATTATACCATTGACATTTCTTGTTATGATGTTAATGAGTATAAGGTGATGATTATGAACCATACTTATGCATGGGTCAAATTGATCTATGTTTAATCAGTAGCCAGGTCAAATTGTTAACATATGAAATAGAAAGGAAACAATATTTTAGCTAAAAAGATAAGTAACCAAAAATGTATTTTTATTGCATCAGCATTCAGCTCCAAATTAATTTTGTTCAAAGATCATAATGTTAAAGTCATACAACCTCTGTAATCAAGTTTGATTCATTAATTTAGTATTTACAAAAATTTTAAAAATTTGGGACAAAATGGCACCCAACCAACCCGACCCATTTTGACCCATACCAACAAAAAAACAAATTTGGTCGTCCCACCCATTTTGACCCGCTACTAATTAGTAAAAAATCGTTTTAACTTACAAAGGGAGGAACTCTTAATATTTTTGCGGGACAACAGTTATGCATAAAGATAGACCTGCTACCCATCCCACCAATTTTACCCCTTTACACAACAAAATTTTCCACCAAACCCAATCGCTTCAGTTGTTTGGGCTGAATTGTACATTGTAGCAAGTAAGTACAGGCAACTAGTGTAACTTATTTACATATGAACCCATTCTCTATCTCCTAAGTGCGACCTTGGTAATGACTTTCACAAGACAACAGCCAAAAGCACATAAACAAAAGACAACACCTAAAATAGGATAACACCAAAAGAGCTACATAACTGCTTATCCGACAGCTTCAAAATCAGTAGCAGTTCTCCAAAAATCAAATGCAACCCACCTGTTAAGTGCATTCAACAGAATATAACTAGCGTACAGAACCAGGTGTGTGTGAATATGAAGGTATGTCCAACGACTAGTTCACTAAGGACCCTTTTACCACGACTATCAACCTGTATCCGACTTTAAAGTAGTACAGATCCCAGTCAACAAAAAACTTGAAATCCTTAGATATAGAGAAATTCTCAAATTCCTATGAATGAGGGAATAATAGAAAGCCTTTTGAATTGAAATCATATCATTTTCCAAACCGGACATCCCTTAGGGTTTTACAATTGTGAGGCAATATATTTACAAGTTGGAAACAGGAACATAAAGCGACAATGAGGATGAATAATAGTATCATCAAAATAGAACCAAACTCAGAGTTATTCGCAGTTACAAAGTCAAATCTAGGCGAAACTAAAAGAAGAATAGCCACCTATCAAACAAAAACTATACAAATTAATCATCAACATACCGTGATTAAACTAACAAATTCAGCTCGAATTAAGCGATTATTGGATCGGTGTAACCCATGTATATCAAAATTATAGATTAGGGTATGTAAATGAAGCGGTGAATTGAATGTGTGTTTTGGTTTCCGCCCAAAATATTTTTTATAACAGGTTGTTGAATAATGTGGGATAAATTTATGTAAAAGTACATGTTAGTAAATTTTAAAGTACTATCTTTTGTTAAATAAAATTTAAAAATACTATGGTCAAATAAAAAACTCCAAAAAGTTTTCAGTCACTAATCATTTATTTTGTAGTGACGGGATTAGGAAGTGAGTGCCTTTCACATACTGTGTAGTCGATGACTCCACGAAAACGGTCAAATAAGATGGCGTGTAATAAAACTTTTGTTTCTGCAAAACCTC
The DNA here is from genome assembly GCA_030686995.1 of Artemisia argyi. Classification (NCBI taxonomy): domain Eukaryota; kingdom Viridiplantae; phylum Streptophyta; class Magnoliopsida; order Asterales; family Asteraceae; genus Artemisia; species Artemisia argyi. The sequence goes on along the minus strand of CM060688.1, from coordinate 184,517,095 downwards.
ACTAAGAGGCACCAATAGGCTAATGGTATCGGATCATTTAGAAAGTGTCCATAAATTAAAAAGTCTAAAAAGTGATCTTCATGCGACAAGTGTCCTCCCATTCTAAATATTCAAAAAATCACGTCAGAGGCAAAGTCGTAATTTTACTCGTTTGTTACTTTTCCACCACAATTTTCAAACGCACATATCTTTTAAAAGACAAACTTTTAGAAAAAACCGATTTCATCATAATTTTTAAAATTTAATCCTTTTTAATTTGTTATAAATCTTGTTAAATATTTTGAACTTTTTTTTTACATATCAAATGGGTCTTGATTTTCTTGATTCTTTTGTCATTTTTGGCTCTATTTTGTGCCTTCATAAATGTTGAATCGTGGAAAACTTACATAAAAGTTTTAGGGCCCGTTTGGTTTGTAGATGGGTTTAGATTAGGATTTTGATTTAAATGTAAAGTTGTGGATTAGGATTAGGATTTTGATTTAATATAGAAAGAGAAAAAAAATATTAAAATAAGTAGGAGATTATTTTATCGTTTTATTTGAATATTAAAATAATAAATATATATTTATAAAAAGGAATATGTGGCTAAAGTGTGAGGAGGTCCCATTTTTTTGTAGCAAGAAGACAAAACAATTGTCAAGAAACCTTTTATAATGTCAGTAAACCCACTAAATGGGTGACTTTTGTAGATAGCATTTATTTGGGCATCATGGTATTGTTTGAAATCCGAAGGGCTGAACCAAACAATGGATTAGTCTTTTCAAATCCTAAACCTGGGCCACGCCCCCCAACCAAACTGCACCTTAGATTTTGGTTTACTCTTTACACAGGTTTTTGAATCAATCAAATCCGATATCATATGAGTAAGATATCACACGTTAAAGTTGACGTTTTACTCATATTTATTGCACACAAGGTGTTTGATGAAATGTCTAGCTTTAATTTTTAGTATTAAAATTGCGTTAGATGCACTAATTTTTGTATCACGGTGCATCATTAATCATTTTATTAATACAAGATAAAAAAAACATTACTTTTTGAAAAAAGTAATGTTTTTTAATTGTTATTTTTTTAAAAAAAAGTATAGGTATTGCTCATCAGTTTACTTACAAGAAACAACTAATGAAACCGAAGTGTTTGAAGGAACGCAATAGCAATATTGAATGAAATGACTGGCTTCAATACACCTTCATTGCTACTAATGAATAAAAACTAATGAACAATAACTAATGATCATACTTTTGCTCATTGATGAGTGCTCAAACACTCATCGCTTTTTACGTATTTGAACTGCCAAAACATACAAAAACAATCAAAAAGATATCAAAATACTTAAATTATCCCAGGGATTGTGTTCTATGTGTTTTAAAAGCAAAATGAGCAAAAACAAAGGAAAAACGTACAAAGTTTGCAATATTGGCAGTTTCAGTCCCCCAAGTTTCAAAACTTGTCAATTTTAGTCCCTATGCATTTATTTTGAATGAAAAAGTCAACCCAAGGTTTTGAAAGTCAAAAATCATAAAAAATTACACTTGGGTCATAAACTTTCCAAAATTACAAGTTTAGTCCCTGAAAATCCAAATATGGCAAAATAGGTCCCTGGAATTTTGAAAAATCAAAAATGGCAAAATTGGTTCTTGGTTTATTAATGATTGGCATAATTGGTCCTTGGAAGCAAATTGGGAAAAGTGCAAAACCAGTCCTTGAAGTTCAGTACAATTACAAAATTGGTCCTTGTCACTAAACAAACCAAACCGGACCCTTATATCTAAAACCAAAACCAAACCATTTACCCCAATCCAATCCTACCCCTGGTCCATAAACCCCCAAAGCCCACTTACCCAGCCCAAGTCCAAAATAATAAAAAGCAATAGCAGGGTCAAACGGTCAACAGGGTCAAACAACCCTTTGACCACCTTCTTCCCCCCAACACCCCAGCGTGAAACCAGGGAGACTTCCCCCCCCCCCCTCCTCACCTTTTTCACCTCAGCCACCCCCCACAATTAATGTTCACACCAAACTAATCCACCACAATAAATTACAACACCAACCCCCCACCAGTTCCACTAAAAAATTACCCCGACACGTTTTGGCGCCAATTATGAAATCAAAGGTCAAGATTGTTCAAAGCCTAATTAAATGGTGAGGATTTGGTCAAGGGGTCAACATGAAGCTTGTGGGACATCCAGAATTCAAAATGGAGCCATGTGGGAAGTCCTAGGGTTTATTCTTAGCTCGTTATATATATTAAGCTCATATGAGCTTTAAAAAGGGTGTAATATCTTTAGTTTTTATGTTTTTCAGTTTATTTTTAATGTATTGTAACTGATGAGGCGAAAAATGATCCCTTTTTAGGGGGTCATTTAAGCCCGAATCCGACTTTATTTGATCAAATATTGCCCTAAATCGTTCCTTTTGTGATTTTAGGTACTTGGAGAGTGAATTCTGGAAAAGAAGCCATTTTGGACGTTTTTGGAGCATAAAAGTGAAGAAAACGGCAAAGTATCAATTTTCCATGCTGAAGACACTAGGTGACGGCGTCAAGAGTTACACCCTGACGGCGTCAGACATCAAGAATAAAACACCGTAGTTGATGACGGCGTCAAAAGCCATCCTGACGGCGTCAAAGTCCCAAGAATAAAATACCGTAGGTGGTGACGGCGTCACATAGGCCGTCATAAGTAGATCAAGGCCGTCCGAGGAAGTATTTGGCGGCGAGGTGACGGCGTCACATGCTTGTCTTGACGCCGTCAGCCTAGTTTTCCCATATATAGTTTTCTAGTTTTTACATTAAAAAAAGAGAAGTTTTGGTGAAACTCTAAAGACGAATTTGGTGCCTCTTTTACAGGTTTTTCAAGGGTTCCAAACCCTTGATACCTTGCATTGTAATTGAGATAAGTGTTCTTCTAATTCAATCAATATGTCTGTGTTGGTTGTCTATATCTTGTTCTTGTCTCAATTCAATTATGCTAGGCTAGATCTCTCTTGTGTTTGCTTAGATTTAATGAAACCTAGATGTTGATTATGTGTTGATTACTTGTTTATTCTTGTTCTTGGATGAATGATTTATATGTTAGGCTTAAGAAAACTGGCAGATCTCCAAATGGTAACATGTTTGAACGTCTTAAGAAACATGAACCGAGGCGTACTAGGTCTTTATTGGTTGTATTTAATGCATGAGCCACTGTTTACAATCCCTATAGTTGTGCTGGGTCATGGTGTAGGAGGAGATAAGAGCTCATAGAGTTGGGGAGTTATGTATGCCACCCCACGAATGGTATTAAGGAATACAATCCGTCATCCATACAAGTATAACAAGTAATTAACATGTAAAAGATATCTAGGGAGTAGTGAAGTCTAAGTAAACACAATTTCTCCAATTACTGCTCACAACCTTAGTATAATTAGTTTGTTTTCATTTTTATTATTTTATTTTGATTATATATTAGTTTTGGGTTAGTTGACTAGCAACTAATTCCGCCCACTTCTTCAAAAACCGAGATTTTACTTGCTTTCATAAAAATATAAAAACACAAAAATAATCATCCCTCACCTCTAGAACTAGTAATTAGGGTTTCTAATCCTAGCGACACTATTCCTAAGCTGGACGATCAATCCCCCGGTACTTGTCACTATACTATACTACAACGATCAGGTACACTGCCTGGTGGGGGTTGTAAGCTTCTCGAGATCCCTCGAGAGGTAAAGCCTGTTGCGATTCCCACGCATCAAGTTTTTGGCGCCGCAGCCTGGGGAATAGTTATTGTCTAGGTTAGGATTTCTTTTTATTAGGTCTACTTGCTAGATTCCTTTCTAGTAAGATTTTATTTTTATTTTTAGGTCTTCTTTAGTCTATCTTATTTCTTCGTGCCTTTGTTCGTAACTCTTTACCATCCGACATCATGGAAGGTGGTAACATCTTTGAACCCGTCATCCCACCACAACAAAACCCACCACTAGAACCCCTTAGGCCCCGAACCTTAGGAGAGTACTCCCGACCTAGCCATCAAGGCTACCGAAACACCATTGAGCTCACCGGAGCCAATGTGACCCCCTTGCGATCCGACACCATCCGGTTGGTGCAAAGCGGATGTGCATTCCATGGACTTCGTTCCGAAGATCCAAACCAACATCTTAAGGACTTCCTCAAAATCGTAGATTCCATAGACCTAGGTGTTGAAACTAGAGAGACTACCCGTTTACGCCTATTCCAATTCTCTCTACGGGATCAAGCTAGTCAATGGCTTGAGCGTTTACCCGCGGGATCCATCACCACATGGGATGATCTCACCACTCGTTTCCTTGCTCAATTTTTCCCACCGGGGAGATCTACTAAGCTTAGAAATGACATCTTGATGTTCCAACAACGTCAAAATGAATCTCTTTATGAAGCATGGACTCGTTTCAAGGACTTACTCCAAAAAGTCCCTCATCATGGCATAGATCTTTGGCTCCAAGTCCAAATCTTCTATGACCATATCGACATCTCCACGAGGCGAACCATTGACCAATCGGCCGGTGGTAAGCTACGTGATCTTAGTGCGGAACAATCATGGGAACTCATAGAAGATCTTGCTCTCTATGACAACGAAAGTTGGAATGATCCCCGTGATTTGAACAAAACGGTCAAGGCAATATCTTTGCCTTCGAACAATTCTAGCACTCCCGACCGTAGGATCATGGAACTTGAGGACCAAGTCAAGTTTCTCATGAAATCTTACGAAGCTCCGAAGCCTTCAAGCCAAGTGAACAAAATCACTTCTTCATGCGAATTATGTAGTGGTCCCCATGACACTCGTGATTGTGTGGAACTCCCCGGAACAGCTTTTGCGGATTACGCATCCACGCGTACCGACGAAGCGGGAGATAAGTGGTACACTTTCAAGCCCGAGCCAAACACATACGGTGATTCATACAACCCCTCATGGAAAAATCACCCAAACCTTAGGTGGAAACAAAATCAACCCAATTTATCCAACCCACCTAATCGTTATCAACCAAACGGTCCACCATCCAACCGTACCTTCAACAACAATCCTTCTAACAACTATGGTAGTACCAACAATCTTGAAGGATTGATGTCAAAATTCATGGCATCTCAAGAAGCCCGCATAGCTAGGTTCGAAACCGAATTCAACCAACAACAAACGGAGATGACCAACAAGATTGACAACTTGTTGAAAGCCCTCAACAACCAAACATAAATCACACCTAGGAAGGACACAAGGGACACCAATAGTGGAATCCAAATTAAGGACCCCTCATCATCCAAACATGTCCACTTTGTCAACGTTGTCACCATTAAGCCGATAGATAAGGAGATAGAGGAGAGTGACAAGGATGAAGTTAGAGTAGAAGCCGATAGTGAGGATGAGAGTAGGGAAGTTGAGGTTAATAAGGATGAGGAATTAGAGGAGGTAGAACCTATAGAGGAATACTTTGATAAGTTGCCAACCGAGGAAGAACGGGAATACCATAAGGATTTATTCGATAGTCCCGAGAAAACATATATCTTTGGCGACCCCCTTATCAAAATGGGAGACCCCTCTAACATTAACATCCCATGCAATATTGGGCACATGCATATATGGAAAGCTTACATCGACCTTATATCCCCCGTGAACATCATGACTAGGACTTTTTACAATTGGGTGATGAAGAAGCAACTCAATTTTAGGATGATGCCCGGTAAAAATTGGATAAGTAATTTTGTAGGGAGAGTTAAAGGATTACATGTGATCATAGGGAATCTTACCTATGAGATTGATTTTATGATAGTGGAAGACACTCGTCCGGTGATAGATGCTTGCCTAAGTCAAATAATATTTGGGAAACCATTTGTTGAGGCCACTAGGATGAGTTATGATCCGACTTTAGGGATAGTTAGATTCAAGGAAGAGAATGATGAGGTTGCTTATCAAATGCCCTACAAGATTGAGCAATACCGCCTTCTTTCTAATTTTGAAAAGGAACGCAAGCAAGCGGCTTATTATAGGAATGAGGAGGATAAACGTAGAGGAGTAGAGTATGTTAGAAATAGGATGCTTGGTTTCTACAAAGAGTGCTTGCAACTAGGTCCAGAATACAAAACTGGTTTAGAAGACGACCTAGAGAGTGGAACCAATGATGAGATCACGTAGTAACCTATGACTTTGAGTCTAGCTACAAGACTCGTAAATAAAGAAAAGCGCTTCTTGGGAGACAACCCATGTTTTGTGTGATTTTATTTGTTTGATTGTTATTTGCTTCCGTATGCATGTTTTATTTTTATTGTTGGTTGATCATGTTTCTCAATTAAAATGTGGAAATACTTTATTATGTTGTTTGGCCTAGTCTTAACTCCAACCTAAAAGTATTTTTGCAAAAGATAAGTGTAAGGGGAAACCCCAAATATGTTTTCAAGAAACAAACCGATCATGATTCTCCACAATATTAAATGAACATGTATATTCGTATTTGTTAGAGTCAAATGCTTGTATTGAGTCATAATGAAGTTTTGCAGGATTTTCCAGGAAGTAGGACGAAGTTTTTCCAGAAATTTTCCGGAAACTTAACATAAGAATTTCTGCAGGTCCATTCTGACGGCGTCAGAGTATTACTCTTGACGGCGTCAGGAGTTAAAAATCTGGAAATTTTACCAGTTTTGTTTTTCTAACGGAGTCTTATGGTTTTTGTGAATTATTAAGTTTTATAATCTCCAGGAAATCTGCAAACTTCCTTCCACAAGCATTATATCTTATCTTGTTTTCTAGGATTTAGTAACTTATATAGGATGCCGCCGATTTTACGTGAGGTTGTCTTGTCTATTTTCTCAGGATTTACAGGTTATGTTTGACAAGGAGATGATTTATATTCTGGAAGGGAAGCTTTGATTGTTCGTTTTCTTGGAAGAAGATTTAACCTGGTCAACCTAAAATACATACCGAGCGAATCAGGGGAGTATTTGATTTCATTCTCTTTACTTTTTCACTTTTACATTCTTTACTTGAACATTGGGGACAATGTTCATCTTAAGTGTAAGGGGAGGGTAAAAAGATGATACCTTACATATGCACTTTCGCTTGAGTTTGTTTTGTTTGATGGTAGATGTGTAATAAAACTACGAGAAATACTTGTTAGTGTAATTTTAGCGCCAAATTTAAAATTTTTTACAACATTTAGGAGTGAAACTTTAGCCATAGCAAGCGTCTCATGGATAGGAGGTTGTATGACTAGCACATAACCGTATATTCAGAAAAATTTTCCACCCAAAAATGTGAGGTTCGCCTTTAGATTTGATAGGAAAAGCATTTACTATTAGTGCTTATGAGTGTACCGGTAGCATTTAGATTCTAGAACTTGCGTTAGTGATGCATCCCGAGACCGCTAGTGAGACTACATTCGTGTGGTAGGATTTACTACATGATAAGAGGCATTAGGATCACCCTTGTGTTAAACCCGTATTATAATTACTTGACCATTTAAGTCATATTACTTGGCTAGTTAAGTCAACTAATTTTTCCCACACCCTTAGCGTTGTACTCATTTTTAGTACACGATACCCCTAGTACACCCCTCCGAGCCTATCTTTTCGTTTCTAACTTTAAGCATTTTACTTAAAGGAAGAATTTGTTACACCCCACTTAAATGTACAACCAAATCGCCTTAGCCTTCCGTGTATGCGCTCATTTTTAGTGCATTATTGTTATTTGTTAAACCCTAAGTTAACTTTCTAATTGATTACATGGTTGCTAAGTCGAGTCATATCCTTGTACATATTGTTTTGGGACGATTAGGACTCATGGGTAAGTACTTATTTTATGGAGTAATGGGGAAGAACATCATTTATTACCCCCATATATACGTTAATCTTAAAAGTGTTCCAAGTGTTTTGATTTTCTTAATTCGAGTCATTAGATTAGTTTAATGTAAAGTATGTAAAGATTCAAGTGTAAGGGGAATTCTCATCCCCTATGATGTATTATTTGGGATGGTAGGGTAAGAGTGTATGCAAAAAAAAAAAAAAAAAAAAAAAAAAAAAAAAAAAATCGAAAAAGAAAAAGAGAAAAAACATACGGACTACCATCCCGTTTTTATTCTATGTTCATTTTATGTTTTTGTTATTTTTCATTTATTAGCTTAAGTCGAGTCTAGTCTTGGCTTAACAACGACATATTGTACATGTAATTAACCAAGATTGTTAACTCGCCACCAGTAAAACTTCCTTTATCCAACAAAACCGTGTAATTCATATCCCTATACCTAACGTTACAACCCTTTAAAAGACCTCTTTGATAGTTTATCCTAGGTGCTTACGCCATGTGGTGGAGGTTTGATCCTTTCCCAAGCCTATGGTAATCTATTTTGCTATGACAGGTAGTGAGAGATATCTTCCATTTCCATAATGTTATATTACTCTATTACACCCGAGAGATGTGAGTATCTAAACACTATTTGTGAGGTGCTTGTGTATGATCTCCGTGCTTGTCTATTGGTCTTTAGTGGAACGATTATTTGTTGTAATTACTTTTATATTAGTGTTAAATGATCCCTAACTTGTCTTTTGAGTAGAATAAAAGCTCATTTGCTTGAGGACAAGCAAATCTCAAGTGTAAGGGTATATGATGAGGCGAAAAATGATCCGTTTTTAGGGGGTCATTTAAGCCCGAATCCGACTTTATTTGATCAAATATTGCCCTAAATCGTTCCTTTTGTGATTTTAGGTACTTGGAGAGTGAATTCTGGAAAAGAAGCCATTTTGGACGTTTTTGGAGCATAAAAGTGAAGAAAACGGCAAAGTATCAATTTTCCATGCTGAAGACACTAGGTGACGGCGTCAAGAGTTACACCCTGACGGCGTCAGACATCAAGAATAAAACACCGTAGTTGATGACGGCGTCAAAAGCCATCCTGACGGCGTCAAAGTCCCAAGAATAAAATACCGTAGGTGGTGACGGCGTCACATAGGCCGTCATAAGTAGATCAAGGCCGTCCGAGGAAGTATTTGGCGGCGAGGTGACGGCGTCACATGCTTGTCTTGACGCCGTCAGCCCAGTTTTCCTATATATAGTTTTCTAGTTTTTACATTAAAAAAAGAGAAGTTTTGGTGAAACCCTAAAGACAAATTTGGTGCCTCTTTTACAGGTTTTTCAAGGGTTCCAAACCCTTGATACCTTGCATTGTAATTGAGATAAGTGTTCTTCTAATTCAATCAATATGTCTATGTGTTGGTTGTCTATATCTTGTTCTTGTCTCAATTCAATTATGCTAGGCTAGATCTCTCTTGTGTTTGCTTAGATCTAATGAAACCTAGATGTTGATTATGTGTTGATTACTTGTTTATTCTTGTTCTTGGATGAATGATTTATATGTTAGGCTTAAGAAAACTGGCAGATCTCCAAATGGTAACATGCTTGAACGTCTTAAGAAACATGAACCGAGGCGTACTAGGTCTTTATTGGTTGTATTTAATGCATGAGCCACTGTTTACAATCCCTATAGTTGTGCTGGGTCATGGTGTAGGAGGAGATAAGAGCTCATAGAGTTGGGGAGTTATGTATGCCACCCCACGAATGGTATTAAGGAATACAATCCGTCATCCATACAAGTATAACAAGTAATTAACATGTAAAAGATATCTAGGGAGTAGTGAAGTCTAAGTAAACACAATTTCTCCAATTACTGCTCACAACCTTAGTATAATTAGTTTGTTTTCATTTTTATTATTTTATTTTGATTATATATTAGTTTTGGGTTAGTTGACTAGCAACTAATTCCGCCCACTCCTTCAAAAACCGAGATTTTACTTGCTTTCATAAAAATATAAAAACACAAAAATAATCATCCCTCACCTCTAGAACTAGTAATTAGGGTTTCTAATCCTAGCGACACTATTCCTAAGCTGAACGATCAATCCCCCGGTACTTGTCACTATACTATACTACAACGATCAGGTACACTGCCTGGTGAGGGTTGTAAGCTTCTCGAGATCCCTTGAGAGGTAAAGCCTGTTGCGATTCCCACGCATCAGTAACCTTTGTTATTAATGAAAGTTCTGTTTTAAAGTGTAAGTCTCATTTTCAATTTTCAAGTTCCACAAAAATTTCTCAAGTATTAAGTTAAAGATCCAATGTGTGTTTAAGCTATTCATAAGCTCTTACAAACTCAGAAAACAACTTTTTAAAAGCTTTACAAGCTTTTATCAGCACCACAAACTCAGTTTGCAAAAATACTCAAAATTCAAGAAAAATAAAAATAAAATAAAAAAATGGATAAAGATGGAAGCAGCTTTGGATTGGGTTGATTTCTGGATTGCAGAGGGTAATAGAGACTTGTGGAAGTCATTAGGTTGGTCCATTTGATCCTTGGTTTGCAAACTGAGCTTGGAAGGCTTATGTAAGCCTATTTTCTCACTTGTACTTTCCTTAGTAGTTTAGCCACTTATAATTGTTTTAATTACTTGTTTATTGTCTATTATTAGTAATTAGAATGGTTATGATCAGTAGGTAGTATTGGTGATTTGTTTTAATCACACTTTCATCATCAAAATCTGTTAAAGGGGTGTTTGGTAATAGGTTGCTTGAAGTGTTCTCATTGTTTACTTGCACATTTCTGTGTCTCATCATGTTACTTGTGTTGTTTTAGGATCTAAGTAACCAAAGTTTTGTTCCAAAACACTGCAAAAGTCAAAATCACTAAAAAATTAATCACCACAGTTAACCGTGGTGATCTTTGAGGTCCAAAACTCATCAAATCTTTGCACAAGTTGGTACTTTCACTAAAATTGATCTTTATTTAGCTTATAATAACATATACAAACAATAAAAAGCATCTGAGTCTCATCAAAGTCAAAGTACCAAAGTATTTCAAAAAGTCAAAAGTGCAAGTGTTGGATTTTTCCCAAAATGGGATGAATTTTTGTGAATTTTGTGGGTGGTGTTAGGATCTGAAATTTGTTGGGTGCATTATCTACCAGCTTAACTTGTGAATTCCATTGTGGTAATATTTTTGTGATTTTTTTCTTTGGACCAAAATGCCCTTGGAACTGACTTGCAGGGCAAGATAGTTGCCCTGTCTCAGCAGACTCCAGCTCACCCACCACCTTTGGTGGTGTTTTGTGGTTAACCCAGTGGGTCCCACACCTTCATTTTGGTTCCTTACAACCCCCGTCCTACCAGGGAAGCTGTATTGACCATTTGTTTGACTTCATGACCTGTGGACCCCACATTGTTTGACCTCATAAGTTTGTTCCCAGTCTGCCTCAGTACCAAATAAGCAAACAGCTTATTGAGGTGTTGTAGATTATTTAATCAGCTTATTTGTGTGTTATCTGTTTTAATTTGTTCATTGTACTTGCTTACATCTGTTTTCACCAAAGTGGACCCCACATTAGCTCATTTGAGCTTATTTCTACTCTTGGTCAAAGAAAGTCAACTATTAAGGGATTAAGCACTTGAAGTGCTTATTTCCTTGACCACAGTCAAACTCACTTCACAAAAGTTGTCTAAAAACTTGTAACAAGCAGTTTGAAAAAAGAAAATCCCAAATAAGCCCAACTTAATAGAAGTGATAGCTTCTATTTAAGCCAATTGGCTTATTCTTCAGCTTATTAATAAGCAATTCTCATTTTTATAATTTTCCTAGGCTTCTGCTGTGTAGAAATAATTTTTGTAATTTTTTCAGATTTTTCTTGCATCATTTAGTATTTTTCTTAATTAAAAATAGTTTTTAGTAATTATTAAATAGTTAATAATTAATAATGATTAATTAGTAAATCAGAAAAATATAAATTAGATTTTAAAATTAGTTTTTAGTTATTTTTAATTTTTCCAAGCTTTATTTTCAATTTTCTAGTGTATTTGAATAATTAATTAGAATTTAGTTTAATTTAAATAATTAAAAAGTAATTAATAATTAGATAATAATTAGTAATAATTAATTATATAGTCTTAAAAATATATTTTCATTTCTAAAATTTGTTTTATAGTATTTTAGATTTTTCTAAGTTTAATTTTTATTTTTCCAAGTTAATTTCATATTTATTTATAATTTAGGTTAATTTAGTTAATTAAAAGTAATTAGGAAAATAGTATTTAATTAATAGTAATTATAAAATTAGAGTAAAAATTAGTTTTAAATTTCCAAAAATTTTCTCTCATCATTAGGATTGTAAAAAGTTAATTTTCATACCAGTAGTCTTTTCAGATCACTTCGTTCACTTTTATTCCTCGTACGTTTGTTCGCGTTTTCGGCAAACATACGGTTTTTAGGTTTTAAGTGATTTCTTCTCAAATCCCAATTCCAGTAATCATTAAAATAGCTTTCCTAAGCTATTTCTGTTAATAATATCCAAATAATTCTCACAACAAACCCTTTTTGTGAATAAACACCCGATCACAAAGCACGCTAAAGTTACAATTCACACCTCAACGGGATTTAACGACCCGGTGATACCTTATACTACCCGGAGCATTGATCTAAGCTTTTTGACTTTGTTGACCATTCCTTGGTCAATACAAGTTGGTGGTTTATCATCAATCAATTTTTGGCGCCGCTGCCGGGGAGGTGTGCGCGTTTCTGCAGCGTCTTTCGAGATTAGTGTTATCTCACCTCACTCACTGTACAAATACCACCACTTGTGTATATTTTCAAAATCAAAACACATAAAAAAGTCATTGACACTTTTCCTAAAGTGTTAGAACACCAAAAAAATAAAAAAAAAAAAAAAAAAAAAAACAACAACAAAAAAATTTCGTAACGTTTTCTGATTCGGTTTTCTTTTAAGGTGATTCTTAAGGAGAAACGATTTTAGATTACGGGACGATAACAAAAATATTGTCCAAAAAGTTTTTATCCCTAGTGCATGCGCACTCGTTCTTCAAGGTCCACTAGCCCATTACGTGAGCTTGTCCGGAAACCTTGGAGACCTCGTAGACGTTCTGCACCAACAGTCGGAACTGAGATCCGAGCTGTTGCACCTTCAGCTGTCATCATGGCGGCTGAACCCACTATGAATGAGCTTCTCTAAGCACCCGTCGAGGGTTACGGAGATGCTATCGTTGTTCCGGCAATCGTGGCCGATAATTTTGAGCTTAAAACCGGGTTGATAAACCTGGCCACCTCACGTCAATTCTACGGTTTTGAGAGGGACGATCCTCATGATCACATTCGATGGTTTAATAAAATCACATCCACCATCAAATGCAAAAATGTCCCTGAAGAGGCAATCAAACTTCTTCTCTTCCCTTTTTCTATCGATGGGGCTGCCCGGATTTGGCTTGATAAACAACCCCCTCGATCAATTGAAACGTGGGAAGATTTGAATAAGAAGTTCGTAAATGAATTCTTTCCTCCTTCCAAAACCACGAGTCTTAAGAATGAGATCATGAAATTTACGCAAAAATTTGATGAATCCTTTAGTGAGGCATGGGATCGTTACAAAGAATTGCTCCGAAAATGTCCTCACCACGGGTTCTCCGATCTCATGCAACTTGATACTTTCTACAATGGTGTAAGCCAATCCGATCAAGACTCTCTAAATGCCTCCGCTGGAGGTAATTTCTTGAATCGTACCACAAAGGATGCTTTAGCGATCATTGAGAATAAATCTAAGGTCCGCATTCCATGAAGCAAACCGGTTGTTTCCCAAGGGAATGTTGTTCCTTCTACATCATCGCCCGTGGCTCAATCTAGCACGATGCTAGACTTGACAAACTCACGGAAGCTATGCATGCATTGGTTCTTACCCAAAACTCAGTTCTGACTCAAAGACAGAAGGTTTCTTCTTCTCATCCTTCTCCACAAGCTGAAATAAAAAAGATAGAAGTTTGTGTCACATGTGGTGGTCCACACTCATATTATAATTGCATTGCCACCGAAGGCAATCCATTCGAAGTAAATGCAATAGCTGGCAATTCCAACCAAGGAGGTAGCCAGTGCCGTCCTCAAGTGGAACCAAATTACCGGGCTAGCAACCAGGGTGGACCACCCGGGTTTCCTCCACCTCAAAATCCAAATAGGTTTAATCCTAATCCACCCAGGGGGCCTAATATGCAAAATCAAAATCCTGCCCCCGTCAATCAGTACCCACCCCAAAGGGGTAATCAAGGGTATTCAGCTCCAAATTATCAAGAACCCCTCCCAAACGAGCTCAATAACTACATCAAGGTTAATGAGACCAAAATGAGGGCAATGCAAAATCAAATCTCAAATTTGAAGAATGATTTCCAATCATCAATAACCAAACAGGGTCATGAGCTGAAGAGTGAGTTGATGGCAACAAACAACAAAATTGATCAATCTCAAAACAAGATTGAGAATATGTTTGCCAGTCTTATGAGTCATCTCACTCCACCCTCTACATCAGGAGGTCTCCCGGCTAATACAGTTGTCAACCCCAAAGGTGAACTCAAAGCTATTACTACACGTAGTGGTAAAGCTTATGAAGAACCACCACTTCCTCCTATTCCTCTTCCTCTTTATTCCGAAGAAGAGGAAATTGAGCCTGAGGCAACCACGGACAAGGTGCAATCTACTAGCCCACGAAGTACCGCACACGTCCCTCCTCAGGTTGTACCAGAAATTGTACCAAAACCGGGAGTTGTGTTTGAACCATCAACAACTCCTGGAGAGAACCTTAAATCCAAACCTTCACTACCATATCCATCTAGGTTACAAGACCAGAAGCTCCGCGAAAAAGCAAATCATCATATGGAAAAGTTTTTTCAAATCTTCCGAGATATTCATTTTGATATCAGTTTCGCGGATGCTCTCCTGTTGATGCCTAAATTCGCATTGACAATCAAAAATCTGTTGAACAATAAAGAGAAGCTATTCGAAATGGCTCGAACTCCACTCAATGAAAACTGCTCTGCAGTTCTTCTGAAAAAGCTTCCCAAAAAGCTAGGAGATCCGGGAAAATTTCTCATTCCATGTGTTTTTCCCGGAATGGTTGAGTGCTTCGCCCTATCCGATCTAGGTGCGAGCATCAACTTGATGCCTTATTCAATATGGAAAAAGCTCTCTCTTCCAGAACTCACAACCACCTGCATGACTCTCGAGCTGGCAGACCGCTCAACATCTCGTCCCCTTGACATTGCCGAGGATGTATTTGTTAAGGTGGGAAACTTGCACTTTCCGGCAGATTTTGTGGTTGTGGATTTCGATGCTGACCCACGAGTTCCTCTCATTCTTGGGTGAGGATTATTAAGGACGGGTCGTGCGTTAATTGATGTGCACGAAGAGGAAATAACTCTTCGTGTTGGTAATGAAGCTGTAACCTTTAACCTCGATCAAACTTCAAGGTACTCCTCTAATTATGACACCAAAACGGTTAACCGGATTGATGTCATTGATGTTGCGTCTGAGGAGTACGCTCAAGAGGTTTTAGGTTTTGTCGATGATTCTCCGAGTGAAAACTTCACTCCATCTTCTCACCCCATTATTGCCAATTCTTCTCCTTCCCTCACTCTGTTTGAGGGAAGTGACTTCATCTTAGAAGAAATTGAGGCCTTTCTCAAAAGTGATTCGATTCCCGATGGAATCGATAACCAAGAGATTGACCTCGAGGGGGATGTTCTCATGCTTGAAAAGTTATTAAACGAAGATCCCTCTCCTCTTCCTGTTCTACCACAAATACTTCATAAGGAGGAAGTAAAAAATGTTGAGAAAACTGATGACTTTCCCGCGGTTGAACTTAAGGACTTGCCGCCTCATCTTGAATATGCATTTCTGGAGGGTGATGATAAATTACCCGTCATAATTGCTAAAGACATTAAGTGTTGAGGAAAAGGCTGCTCTTATAAAGGTTTTGAAGTCTCATAAGCGAGCAATTGCTTGGCGTCTCTCCGACATCAAGGGCATCGACCCTGAGTTTTGTACTCACAAGATATTAATGGAGGATGACTTCAAACCTGCGGTCCAACATCAAAGAAGGGTGAATCCAAAAATTCACGAGGTTATCAAACAAGAGGTTTTAAAACTTCTTGATGCTGGATTGATTTACCCTATCTCGGACAGTCCTTGGGTCAGCCCAGTTCATTGTGTTCCAAAAAAGGGTGGCATTACTGTTGTCACAAACGAGGAGAATGAGTTAATTCCAACTCGTTTGGTTACGGGTTGGCGCGTCTGCATTGATTATCTTAAATTAAATGACGCCACCCGTAAGGATCATTTTCCTCTGCCCTTTATGGATCAGATGCTCGAGAGATTAGCGGGGAATGAGTGCTATTGCTTCCTCGATGGTTTCTCGGGTTACTTTCAGATTCCCATTGACCCGCAAGACCAAGAAAAGACCACCTTTACGTGCCCCTATGGAACTTTCGCATATAAACGTATGCCATTTGGCTTATGTAATGCTCCGGGCACGTTTCAAAGATGTATGATGGCCATTTTTTCTGACATGATCGGGAAAACTATGGAAGTCTTTATGGACGATTTTTCGGTCATTGGGGATTCGTTCCAATCATGTCTCTCCCATTTAGACAGCATGCTAAAACGTTGTGAAAACACAAAGTTATGTCAAAATTGGGAGAAGAGTCACTTTATGGTCAAAGAGGGCACTGTCCTCGGCCATAAAATTTCAAAAAATGGGATTGAGGTTGACAGAGCCAAAGTGGACGTCATTGCCAAATTGCCTCATCCCACGACTGTGAAAGGTGTTAGGAGCTTTTTGGGTCACGCCGGTTTCTATCGTAGGTTTATTCAAGATTTTTCTAAAATCGCCCGGCCTATGACCCATCTCCTCGAAAAGGATGCTCCTTTTATCTTCTCCCCTGAGTGCATCGAAGCCTTTGAAACATTAAAGAAAAGACTTACCGAGGCACCGATTCTTGTTGCCCCCGATTGGGACTTGCCCTTCGAGCTCATGTGTTGATGAGGCGAAAAATGATCCGTTTTTAGGGGGTCATTTAAGCCCGAATCCGAATTTATTTGATCAAATATTGCCCTAAATCGTTCCTTTTGTGATTTTAGGTACTTTGGGAGAGAAATCTGAAAAAGGAAGCAATTCGGACGTTTTTGGAGCATAAAAATGAAGAAAACGCCAAAGTCTTAATTTTCCATGCTGGGAACAGTAGGTGACGGCGTCAAGAGCAAAACCTTGACAGCGTCAAGAGCAAATTTCATGAAAATCCATGACGATCCAGAGAAGATTTGATGGCGTCACGTTGGAAGGGCGTCAAGAGTAAAAGAGTCGTGACGGCCTGGAAACATATTAGTCTTGACGGCGTCAGAAGTAGATCTAGGCAGTCCGAGAAGAGTTTTGGCGGCGAGGTGACGGCGTCACATGTTTCTTCTTGACGCCGTCAAACCCATTTTTCTATATATAGTTTTCTAATTTTTCACATTTAAAAAGAGAAGTTTTGGGAGAAACCCTAAGTACGATTTTGGTGCAACTTTTACAGGTTTTTCAAGGGTTCCAAACCCTTGATACCTTGCATTGTAATTGAGATAAGTGTTCTTCTAATTCAATCAATATGTCTTTGTGTTGGTTGTCTATATCTTGTTCTTGTCTCAATTCCATTATGCTAGGCTAGATCTCTTTTGTGTTTGTTTAGATCTAATGAAACCTAGATATTGATTATGTGTTGATTACTTGTTTATTCTTGTCTTGGATGAATGATTTATATGTTAGGCTTAAGAAAACTGGCAGATCTCCAAATGGTAACATGCTTGAACGTCTTAAGAAACATGAACCGAGGCGTACTAGGTCTTTATTGGTTGTATTTAATGCATGAGCCACTGTTTACAATCCCTATAGTTGTGTTGGGCATGGTGTAGGAGGAGATAAGAGCTCATAGAATTGGGGAGTTATGTATGCCACCCCATGAATGGTATTAAGGAATACAATCCGTCATCCATGCAATTATAACAAGTAATTAACGTGTAAAAGATATCTAGGGAGTAGTGAAATCTAAGTAAACACATTTTCTCCAATTACTGCTTACAACCTTAGTATAATTAGTTTATTTTCATTTTTAGTATTTTATTTTGATTGCATCTTAGTTTTGGGTTAGTTGAATAGCAACTAATTCCGCCCACTCTTCCAAAACCCGAGATTTTTACTTGCTTTCTAAAAAATATAAAAACACAAAAATAATCATCCCTCACCTTTAGAACTAGTATTTAGGCTTTCTAATCCTAGCGACATTATTCCTAAGCTGAACGATCAATCCCCCGGTACTTGTCACTATACTATACTACAACGATCAGGTACACTTCCTGGTGGGGGTTGTAAGCTTCTCGAGATCCCTCGAGAGGTAAAGCCTGTTGCGACATCATGGAAGGTGGTAACATCTTTGAACCCGTCATCCCACATCATGGAAGGTGGTACCATCTTTGAACCCGTCATCATGGAAGGTGGTAACATCTTTACCATCCGACATCATGGAAGGTGGTAACATCTTTGAACCCGTCATCTCACCACAACAAAACCCACCATTAGAACCCCTTAGGCCCTGAACCTTAGGAGAGTACTCCCGACCTAGCCACCAAGGCTACCGAAACACCATTGAGCTCACCGGAGCCAATGTGACCCCCTTGCGATCCGACACCATCCGGTTGGTGCAAAGCGGATGTGCATTCCATGGACTTCGTTCCGAAGATCCAAACCAACATCTTAAGGACTTTCTCAAAATCGTAGACTCCATAGACCTAGATGTTGAAACTAGAGAGACTACCCGTTTACGCTTATTCCAATTCTCTCTACGGGATCAAGCTAGTCAATGGCTTGAGCGTTTACCCGCGGGATCCATCACCACATGGGATGATCTCACCACTCGTTTCCTTGCTCAATTTTTCCCACCGGGGAGAACTACTAAGCTTAGAAATGACATCTTGATGTTCCAACAACGTCAAAATGAATCTCTTTATGAAGCATGGACTCGTTTCAAGGACTTACTCCAAAAAGTCCCTCATCATGGCATAGATCTTTGGCTCCAAGTCCAAATTTTTTATGACCATATCGACATCTCCACGAGACGAGCCATTGACCAATCGGCCGGTGGTAAGCTACGTGATCTTAGTGCGGAACAATCATGGGAACTCATAGAAGATCTTGCTCTCTATGACAACGAAAGTTGGAATGATCCCCGTGATTTGAACAAAATGGTCAAGGCAATATCTTTGCCTTCGAACAATTCTAGCACTCCCGACCGTAGGATCATGGAACTTGAGGACCAAGTCAAGTTTCTCATGAAATCTTACGAAGCTCCGAAGCCTTCAAGCCAAGTGAACAAAATCACTTCTTCATGCGAATTATATAGTGGTCCCCATGACACTCGTGATTGTGTGGAACTCCCCGAAACAGCTTTTGCGGACTACGCATCCACGCGTACCGACGAAGCCGGAGATAAGTGGTACACTTTCAAGCCCGAGCCAAACACTTACGGTGATTCATACAACCCCTCTTGGAAAAATCACCCAAACCTTAGGTGGAAACAAAATCAACCCAATTCTTCCGATCCGCCTAATCGTTATCAACCAAACGGTCCACCATCCAACCGTACTTTCAACAACAATCCTTCTAACAACTATGGTAGTACCAACAATCTTGAAGGATTGATTTCAAAGTTCATGGCATCTCAAGAAGCTCGCATATCTAAGTTTGAAGCCGATTTCTAACAAAAGCAAAGCGAGATGACCACTAGAATTGATGCATTGTTGAAAGTTCTCAATGACCGAGAAATGGGAGCACTCCCGAGTGACACGGTCAAGAATCCGAAACTAACCGTTAATTCCATATCCTCAGTTTCGTCACCCACTTCGTGTCCACAATACTACTCGGTTAAATCAACGAGCACGTGTTTCAAACAAAACCAAGTTCCCCAAAAGGACCAATCAAATAAAACACCCACTATAGAGCCGGTCAAAAGCATTGTTGAAACACCTCTTACGCAAGACCTTGACGATGAATTCAAAGAACTTCACCTTGAACGCCCCGTCATTGATGTCTTAGCGCGTGCTCCCTACTATAGTGCCCTCCTAGAAAAATATGAGAAGTGTAAGCTAGGTAAAAATGGGACCGCCTTCGTTCAAAACAAGTTGCCTAAAAAGCTTGATGACCCGGGTATATTTGTTTTGCCTTGTAAGATAGGAAGATCCGAAGCTTTCGACACACTAGCCGATTTAGGGTCAAGCCTCAACTTGATTCCCTTATCCTTATTCACCACTCTTAAGCTAGGAAAGTTAGAAGAAACGGAGGTATTGATAGGGCTAGCGGATGGGAGTATTGCATACCCGGTTGGAATGATTAAGGATGTAGTTGTTCACGTAGGAAAGTTAACTATATTAGCGGATTTTCACGTCCTAGACATGGTTAGTGACACTACATGCCCATTATTGGTAGGAAGAGGATTTTTAGCAACCGCTAGTGCCATGATAGATTGCAAGGAATCCTAGATAACGGTAGGTGAAGGCGATACTTGGTCGGTGTATGATGTTAAGAAGCATAGTTATGATTGTGATGATGAACCAACACCGCATTGGGTAGAGATGAATAGGAGACCGTCTAGATATGGACCTTGGATAGAAAGGAACTTTATAGGACCTCAATGCCCATTCTATCTAGAAAAAGACTTTGTTGAAAAGACACATTCGGTAGAACAACTCATAGCTAGAGATGAAGAGCTAGACCCCTTTGAGGACCTCTTAGTCTTTAGGAAGATGATTGAGTTATTAAGCGTAATGCCCATTAACATAGAAAGGAATAAATGGAAAAGAGAGGGAGATAAGTGTAAATGGAGGTGGGACAAGCCACCTAAAGAAGGTGACGGGTCATGGCATATTAGAATGACCTTGTATGATCCAGATGGAGAAAAGTTTGAAAGGTCATACCATACTAAGGAAACCGATAGAAAGTTGAAACCTAAGTTTGATCCCAAAGATGTCCTCAACGAGGAACTCACCCGAATCACGTAGTAACCCATGACCTTGAGTCTAGCTACAAGACTCGTAAATAAAGAAAAGCGCTTCTTGGGAGGCAACCCATGTTTTGTGTGATTTTATTTGTTTGATTGTTATTTGCTTCCATATGCATGTTGTATTTTTATTGTTGGTAGATCATGTTTCTAAACTAAATAAGTGGAAATACTTTACTTTGTTGTTTTGGCCTAGTCTTAACTCCACCTAGAAGTATTTTTGCAAAAGATAAGTGTAAGGAGAAACCCCAAATATGTTTTTAAGAAACAAACCGATTATGATTCTCCACAATATTAAATGAGCATGTATATTCGTATTTGTTAGAGTCAAATGCTTGTATTGAGTCATAATGAAGTTTTGCAGGATTTTCCAGGAAATAAGACCAAGTTTTTCCAGAAATTTTCCGGAAACTTAACATAAGAATTTCTGCAGGTCCATTCTGACGGCGTCAGAGTTTTACTCTTGACGGCGTCAGGAGTTAAAAATCTGGAAATTTTACCGGTTTTGTTTTTCTAACGGAGTCTTATGGTTTTTGTGAATTATTAAGTTTTATAATCTCCAGGAGATCTGCAAACTTCATTCCACAAGCATTATATCTTATCTTGTTTTCTAGGATTTAGAAACTTATATAGGATGCCGCCGATTTTACGCGAGGTTGTCTTGTCTATTTTGTCAGGTTTTACAGATTATGTATGACAAGAAGATGATTTATATTCTGGAAGGGAAGCTTTGATTGTTCATTTTCTTGGAGGAAGATTTAACCTGGCCATCGTATTATCCATACCGAGCGAATCAGGGGAGTATTTGATTTCATTCTTTTTACTTTTTCACTTTTACATTCTTTACTTGAACATTGGGGACAATGTTCATCTTAAGTGTAAGGGGAGGGTAAAAAGATGATACCTTACATATGCACTTTCGCTTGAGTTTGTTTTGTTTGATGGTAGATGTGTAATAAAACTATGAGAAATACTTGTTAGTGCAATTTTAGCGCCAAATTTAAATTTTTTTACAACATTTAGGAGTGAAACTTTAGCCATAGCAAGCGTCTCATGGATAGGAGGTTGTATGACTAGCACATAACCGTACTTTCAGAAAAATTTTCCACCCAAATATGTGAGGTTCGCCGTTAGATTTGATAGGAAAAGCATTTACTATTAGTGATTATGAGTGTACCGGTAGCATTTAGATTCTAGAACTTGCGTTAGTGATGCATCCCGAGAACGCTAGTGAGACTACATTCGTGTGGTAGGATTTACTACATGATAAGAGGCATTAGGATTACCCTTGTGTTAAACCCGTATTATAATTACATGACCATTTAAGTCATATTACTTGGCTAGTTAAGTCAACTAATTTTTCCCACACCCTTAGCGTTGTACTCATTTTTGGTACACGATACCCCTAGTACACCCCTCCGAGCCTATCTTTTCGTTTCTAACTTTAAGCATTTTACTTAAAGGAAGAATTTGTTACACCCCACTTAAATGTACAACCAAATCGCCTTAGCCTTCCGTGTATGCACTCATTTTTAGTGCATTATTGTTATTTATTAAACCCTAAGTTAACTATCTAATTGATTACATGGTTGCTAAGTCGAGTCATATCCTTGTACATATTGTTTTGGGACGATTGGGACTCATGGGTAAGTACTTATTTATGGAGTAATGGGGAAGAACATCATTTATTACCCCCATATGTACGTTAATCTTAAAAGTGCTCCAAGTGTTTTGATTTTCTTAATTCGAGTCATTAGATTAGTTTATTGTAAAGTATGTAAAGATTCAAATGTAAGGGGAATTCTCATTCCCTATGATGTATTATTTTGGATGGTAGGGTAAGAGTGTATGCGAAAAAAAAAATAAAAAATAAA
Source organism: Artemisia argyi (assembly GCA_030686995.1). Classification (NCBI taxonomy): domain Eukaryota; kingdom Viridiplantae; phylum Streptophyta; class Magnoliopsida; order Asterales; family Asteraceae; genus Artemisia; species Artemisia argyi. Next base: position 184,494,327 of record CM060688.1, on the reverse strand, counting down.
AAATAAAGAGAAAAAAACATACGGACTACCATCCCTTTTTATTCTATGTTCATTTTATGTTTTTGTTATTTCTCATTTATTAGCTTAAGTCGAGTCTAGTCTTGGCTTAGCAACGCCATCTTGTACATGTAATTGACCAAGATTGTTAACTCGCCACCAGTAAAACTTCCTTTATCCAACAAAACCGTGTATTTCATATCCCTACACCTAACGTTACAACCCTTTAAAAGACCTCTTTGATAGTTTATCCTAGGTGCTTACGCCATGTGGTGGAGGTTTGATCCTTTCCCAAGCCTATGGTAATCTATTTTGCTATGACAGGTAGTGAGAGATATCTTCCGTTTCCATATTGTAATTTACACTTTATTACACCCGAGAGATGTGAGTATCTAAACACTATTTGTGAGGTGCTTGTATATGACCTCCGTGCTTGTCTATTGGTCTTTAGTGGAACGATTATTTGTTGTAATTACTTTTATATTAGTGTTAAATGACCCCTAACTTGTCTTTTGAGTAGAATAAAAGCGCATTTGCTTGAGGACAAGCAAATCTCAAGTGTAAGGGTATATGATGAGGCGAAAAATGATCCGTTTTTAGGGGGTCATTTAAGCCCGAATCCGAATTTATTTGATCAAATATTGCCCTAAATCGTTCCTTTTGTGATTTTAGGTACTTTGGGAGAGAAATCTGGAAAAGGAAGCAATTCGGACGTTTTTGGAGCATAAAAATGAAGAAAACGCCAAAGTCTTAATTTTCCATGCTGGGAACAGTAGGTGACGGCGTCAAGAGCAAAACCTTGACGGCGTCAAGAGCAAATTTCATGAAAATCCATGACGATCCAGAGAAGATTTGACGGCGTCACGTTGGAAGGGCGTCAAGAGTAAAAGAGTCGTGACGGCTTGGAAACATATTAGTCTTGACGGCGTCAGAAGTAGATCTAGGCAGTCCGAGAAGAGTTTTGGCGGCGAGGTGACGGCGTCACATGTTTCTTCTTGACGCCGTCAAACCCATTTTTCTATATATAGTTTTCTAATTTTTCACATTTAAAAAGAGAAGTTTTGGGAGAAACCCTAAGTACGATTTTGGTGCAACTTTTACAGGTTTTTCAAGGGTTCCAAACCCTTGATACCTTGCATTGTAATTGAGATAAGTGTTCTTCTAATTCAATCAATATGTCTATGTGTTGGTTGTCTATATCTTGTTCTTATCTCAATTCCATTATGCTAGGCTAGATCTCTTTTGTGTTTGCTTAGATCTAATGAAACCTAGATATTGATTATGTGTTGATTACTTGTTTATTCTTGTCTTGGATGAATGATTTATATGTTAGGCTTAAGAAAACTGGCAGATCTCCAAATGGTAACATGCTTGAACGTCTTAAGAAACATGAACCGAGGCGTACTAGGTCTTTATTGGTTGTATTTAATGCATGAGCCACTGTTTACAATCCCTATAGTTGTGCTGGGCATGGTGTAGGAGGAGATAAGAGCTCATAGAATTGGGGAGTTATGTATGCCACCCCATGAATGGTATTAAGGAATACAATCCGTCATCCATGCAATTATAACAAGTAATTAACGTGTAAAAGATATCTAGGGAGTAGTGAAATCTAAGTAAACACATTTTCTCCAATTACTGCTCACAACCTTAGTATAATTAGTTTATTTTCATTTTTAGTATTTTATTTTGATTGCATCTTAGTTTTGGGTTAGTTGAATAGCAACTAATTCCGCCCACTCTTCCAAAACCCGAGATTTTTACTTGCTTTCTAAAAAATATAAAAACACAAAAATAATCATCCCTCACCTTTAGAACTAGTATTTAGGCTTTCTAATCCTAGCGACACTATTCCTAAGCTGAACGATCAATCCCCCGGTACTTGTCACTATACTATACTACAACGATCAGGTACACTGCCTGGTGGGGGTTGTAAGCTTCTCGAGATCCCTCGAGAGGTAAAGCCTGTTGTGATTCCCACGCATCATGTGTGATGCTAGTGATTATGCGATAGGGGCAGTCTTGGGGCAACGAAAAATAAAACATTTTCAGCCTATACACTATGCCAGCAAAACTATGACCGAGGCTCAAAGCCATTACACCACCAACGAAAAAGAATTATTAGCTGTGGTGTATGCTTTTGAAAAATTCCGGCCATACTTGATATTGACTAAAAGCATAGTGTATACGGATCACTCGGCTTTGAAGTACCTTTTTGCAAAACAAGATGCAAAGCCGAGACTTCTTCGTTGGGTTCTCCTCCTTCAGGAATTTGATATCATTATTCGTGATAAAAAAAGGAGCTGAGAACCTAGCTGCTGATCATCTCTCCCGTCTTGAAAACCCCCACCAAGATGCTTTCGAGAAAAAGGAAATAAATGAAACATTTCCTCTCGAAACCCTCAATGCGGTTTCATTTCGTGGAGACTCGATTACCCCATGGTTTGCCGACTTTGCAAACTATCTTGCGGGTAACTTCATTGTGAAAGGGATGTCGTCCCAACAAAAAAATAAATTTTTCAAAGACGTAAAACATTACTTTTGGGACGACCCCTACTTGTTCAAAATATGCGCGGATCAAGTCATCCGGCGGTGTGTGTATGGTCAGGAAGCCGCTGAAATCTTAAAGGCTTGCCATGCTGGTCCCACGGGGGGCCACCACAATCCCAACTACACCGCCAAAAAGGTGTTTGATTCCGGCTTTTATTGGCCCTCGATCTACAAGGATGCCCAAGAATTGGTCAAGTCCTGTGACGCTTGTCAACGTCACGGGAATATTTCACAAAAGAATGAAATGCCTCAGAATGTAATTCAAGTTTGTGAAATTTTTGATATCTGGGGCATCGACTTTATGGGGCCATTTCCATCCTCTCACGGCAACAAATACATACTCGTGGCAGTTGACTACTTGTCAAAATGGGTTGAAGCAAAAGCTTTACCCACAAATGATGCCCGAGTAGTTGTGAAATTTTTAAAAGCTCTTTTTGCCCGATTCGGAACTCCACGTGCTATTATTAGTGATCGTGGTACACACTTCTGTAATGACAAATTCGACAAAGTCATGCAAAAGTACGGTGTAACTCACCGTCTTTCTACTGCGTACCACCCTCAAACGAGTGGACAAGTCGAAGTTTCCAATCGGGGCATTAAAAGAATATTGGAAAGAACTGTAGGTGAGAATCGTGCATCGTGGTCAGACAAATTAGATGATGCACTTTGGGCTTTCCGTACGGCTTACAAAACACCCATTGGGTGTACGCCTTATAAACTTGTGTACGGGAAAGCGTGCCATCTTCCGATCGAGCTTGAGCACAAAGCCTATTGGGCTCTCAAGCATGCCAATTTTGACCTCAAAACGGCGGGTGATCATAGAAAAGTTCAACTAAATGAATTAAACGAACTTCGTGATCAAGCTTACGAGAACTCTTTGATCTACAAAGAAAAGACAAAGAAGATTCATGACTCAAAAATCAAAAACCGCGTTTTCAACGTTGGTGATCGAGTCCTTCTTTTCAATTCTAGACTCAAGATCTTCTCGGGAAAGCTCAAAACCCGATGGACTGGTCCATTCACTATCGCAAAAGTTTATCCTTATGGTACCGTCGAATTATCTCAAAATGACGGTCCTAATTTCAAAGTGAATGGACATCGTTTAAAGCACTACTTTGGAGAGGACATACCATCCATGGTTGTCCCGGATCTCCAAACTTTCCCCAAGGACACTTGAATTCGGGGATCGAGTCAAGCTAGCGACTCAGTGAACAAAAACAATAGCACAATACGGGTTTTCACACGTATCTCTGATTCTTTCTATTTTCTACCACCCAGTGTGGGGGGAATGGCCAACCCCTCGCTATTTGAAAATGTATATATGTATATTAGCTAAAAAAAAAAAAAAAAAAAAAAAATTGTATATATATAGAAATAAAGTGAAATTTGGTATTTCCACAGTTAGATTCGAATATTATCTTTTTACGTTCATAGATTCGGCATAATAGCCGGGACTTTGAATATTGAGGACAATATTCAGTTCTAAGTGTGGGGGGGGGGGGGGGGGGGGGGGGAATTCTAGCGAATTTTATCAAAATATCTTCCAAGTACCCCCGTTTTTGGCCAAAATTTTCAAAAATTTTTCACTTTATTTCAAAATTTTTGTGGTAATCAGTCCGCCAGGTCTAACCGACAAAGGGATTGGCTAATCCAGGAGCAAACGGCTCTTGGTAAAGATAAATCAAATCCGTTTACGGCTTGCAATTTGCCCAAAATTGTGTGGTTCCTCAACTCTCCATCATCCTCAAAAGCTAATGAGTTGGCTAGCCCGCAAGATTATGGCTTGTGGTAAAGGCCGTGGAAAATCCATAATTGGTAATCAGCTCACCAAGATGTTGGCGTTGTCTATCAAGAGTTGGCTAGTCCAGGAGCAAACGGCTCTTGGTAAAGACTAAACAAATCCGTTGAAAGCTGGTTGTTTGCTCAAAATCACACGGCTATCAGGTGTGCCACAGTTCTTACACCTGGCTACTCCAGAAGTGATGGCTTTTGGTAAAGAGCTTAAAATCCATCAAGTTTTCTAAAAAGATTGCTAGGGACTAGCAATAGTTTAGTGTGGGGGATTGATGAGTGCTCAAACACTCATCGTTTTTGACATATTTGAACTGCCAAAACATACAAAAACAATCAAAAAGATATCAAAATACTTAAATTATCCCAGGGATTGTGTTCTATGTGTTTTAAAAGCAAAATGAGCAAAAACAAAGGAAAAACGTACAAAGTTTGCAATATTGGCAGTTTCAGTTCCCCAAGTTTCAAAACATGTCAATTTTAGTCCCTATGCATTTATTTTGAATGGAAAAGTCAACCCAAGGTTTTGAAAGTCAAAAATCATAAAAAATTATACTTGGGTCATAAACTTTCCAAAATTACAAGTTTAGTCCCTGAAAATCCAAATATGGCAAAATAGGTCCCTGGGAATTTTGAAAAATCAAAAATGGCAAAATTGGTTCTTGGTTTATTAATGATTGGCATAATTGGTCCTTGGAAGCAAATTGGGAAAGTGCAAAACCAGTCCTTGAAGTTTGGTACAATTACAAAATTGGTCCTTGTCACTAAACAAACCAAACCGGACCCTTATATCTAAAACCAAAACCAAACCATTTACCCCAATCCAATCCCACCCCTGGTCCATAAACCCCCAAAGCCCACTTACCCAGCCCAAGTCCAAAATAATAAAAAGCAATAGCAGGGTCAAACGGTCAACAGGGTCAAACAACCCTTTGACCACCTTCTTCCCCCCAACACCCCAGCGTGAAACTAGGGAGACTTTCCCCCCTCCTCACCTTTTTCACCTCAGCCACCCCCCACAATTAATGTTCACACCAAACTAATCCACCACAATAAATTACAACACCAACCCCCCACCAGTTCCACTAAAAAATTACCCCGACACGTTTTGGCGCCAATTGTGAAATCAAAGGTCAAGATTGTTCAAAGCCTAATTAAATGGTGAGGATTTGGTCAAGGGGTCAACATGAAGCTTGTGGGACATCCAGAATTCAAAATGGAGCCATGTGGGAAGTCCTAGGGTTTATTCTTAGCTCGTTATATATATTAAGCTCATATGAGCTTTAAAAAGGGTGTAATATCTTTAGTTTTTATGTTTTTCAGTTTATTTTTAATGTATTGTAACCTTTGTTATTAATGAAAGTTCTGTTTTAAAGTGTAAGTCTCATTTTCAATTTTCAAGTTCCACAAAAATTTCTCAAGTATTAAGTTAAAGATCCAATGTGTGTTTAAGCTATTCATAAGCTCTTACAAACTCAGAAAACAACTTTTTAAAAGCTTTACAAGCTTTTATCAGCACCACAAACTCAGTTTGCAAAAATACTCAAAATTCAAGAAAAATAAAAATAAAATAAAAAAATGGATAAAGATGGAAGCAGCTTTGGATTGGGTTGATTTCTGGATTGCAGAGGGTAATAGAGACTTGTGGAAGTCATTAGGTTGGTCCATTTGATCCTTGGTTTGCAAACTGAGCTTGGAAGGCTTATGTAAGCCTATTTTCTCACTTGTACTTTCCTTAGTAGTTTAGCCACTTATAATTGTTTTAATTACTTGTTTATTGTCTATTATTAGTAATTAGAATGGTTATGATCAGTAGGTAGTATTGGTGATTTGTTTTAATCACACTTTCATCATCAAAATCTGTTAAAGGGGTGTTTGGTAATAGGTTGCTTGAAGTGTTCTCATTGTTTACTTGCACATTTCTGTGTCTCATCATGTTACTTGTGTTGTTTTAGGATCTAAGTAACCAAAATTTTGTTCCAAAACACTGCAAAAGTCAAAATCACTAAAAAATTAATCACCACAGTTAACTGTGGTGATCTTTGAGGTCCAAAACTCATCAAATCTTTGCACAAGTTGGTACTTTCACTAAAATTGATCTTTATTTAGCTTATAATAACATATAAAAACAATAAAAAGCATCTGAGTCTCATCAAAGTCAAAGTACCAAAGTATTTCAAAAAGTCAAAAGTGCAAGTGTTGGATTTTTCCTAAAATGGGATGAATTTTTGTGAATTTTGTGGGTGGTGTTATGATCTGAAATTTGTTGGGTGCATTATCTACCAGCTTAACTTGTGAATTCCATTGTGGTAATATTTTTGTGATTTTTTTCTTTGGACCAAAATGCCCTTGGAACTGACTTGCAGGGCAAGATAGTTGCCCTGTCTCAGCAGACCCCAGCTCACCCACCACCTTTGGTGGTGTTTTATGGTTAACCCAGTGGGTCCCACACCTTCATTTTGGTTCCTTACAACCCCCTCCTACCAGGGAAGCTGTATTGACCATTTGTTTGACTTCATGACCTGTGGACCTCACTTTGTTTGACCTCATAAGTTTGTCCCCAGTCTGCCTCAGTACCAAATAAGCAAACAGCTTATTGAGGTGTTGTAGTTTATTTAATCAGCTTATTTGTGTGTTATCTATTTTAATTTGTTCATTGTACTTGCTTACATCTGTTTTCACCAAAGTGGACCCCACATTAGCTCATTTGAGCTTATTTCCACTCTTGGTCAAAGAAAGTCAACTGTTAAGGGATTAAGCACTTGAAGTGCTTATTTCCTTGACCACAGTCAAACTTACTTCACAAAAGTTGTCTAAAAACTTGTAATAAGCAGTTTGAAAAAAGAAAATCCCAAATAAGCCCAACTTAATAGAAGTGATAGCTTCTATTTAAGCGAATTGGCTTATTCTTCAGCTTATTAATAAGCAATTCTCATTTTTATAATTTTCCTAGGCTTCTGGTGTGTAAAAATAATTTCTGTAATTTTCTCAGATTTTTCTTGCATCATTATCACATGATAATACTTGACTTGCATGAGATGTTAGTGATATATGCTTTTAGTTTTGCAAACCTGTGCTATCAATTTACGATGTGTTTTGTAATTGTGCAATTTCTTTTACTTATATTTTCGTTAAAATATGTAGCATATTTAGATAGCTTTAAAGATTGATTTATTTCCCTAATTATGAATAACCATCACATCATTTTTACTAATGTACCTTTTTGTTTGAAAAGTTGTATTTTCATAAGTTTATGTTATTTACTTCTCATGTTTGATCATAAAATTACCAAATTAACATAGATGCTTACACTATAGCTTCTTTATTACATAAAGAGAAACGAAAAAAATATGTAATGGGTAGAGCTCAAATTTAATCTTACGTTTATGTATAATGTGTAAGAATAATTTTTCTCTAAGCCCGAACTATATAAGGAAATTATTATTACTTGTATAAGTAAATTATAAATGCATGAAAAAATGACAAAAAGTATATTCGCAAGTCTTTTAGGATTGTTTGAATCCTTACCGACCTTTCACTTTAATGCAACTTTCTTTACAATTGGTCTAAATCATCACTGTAAAAGACACCCATATTTTATACTGTTGGTTGACACTTATAGTGTTATCAATGATAGCAAATACCTGCTAAGTTTCATTAACTCATTCAAAGACAAATTTCACTCCGAAAAGAATTCCTACCATAAAATTCCCTATATTGGCACTAAAACACATCTTTGGTACATTAAAATACATTAATGTATTATCTAAATCAGCAACTCAACTAAATTATACATTCATAACTTGAGCAGGCATTGAAAATCATTCCACGACAATCAAGTGTTGATACTTAATCCTCCTCTAAAAAACGCACACAACAAATTGTATTACACTTTAGTTTGTGTTGATACTTCATATTAGAACTAAAGGGGTGTTTGGTTATGCTTATTAAAGGTGCTTATTGGTTTATTCAATTATCATAACACAATAAGTGTTTGATAAAGCTATAAGCTATTTTTAGAAGCCTAGTGAAAAAGCCCTGAACTCACAACTAATTCTATTATAGCTTAGCGTGTTTATAGTAAAATGACTAAAATCACAAATATTAATTAAGTGTAGAAGTTTTCAACGAAACATAAAAAAGAGTTACTAAAAGTTGGTGTGTATAACAAAAAAGTTAAACCATAAAAAAAAGTTACTAAAAGCTAGATAAGGCATAAGCCAAAGTTCTGTTGAGGTCTCTTTCAGATTCTATTCAGAAGCAAAAAGAGGTTTACACATAAATCATAAGTATAGAATAATGGTTGTATCTCACATCTGTGATTACCAACTCAATAACATTATCGCAGTATAGTAACGTAATAACCTGTTTAAAACTATATATTCTTGCTGAATAATTCTCATGTACATACTTTTAATTCGTTTACAACGGCCAACTATTACGTTTTTTTTTTTTTTTTTTTTTTTTTTTTTTTTTAAAACATCACGTCAATGAATAAAGTTAAGGAAAACACATACGTTTTTTTTAGGAGGTGATTGTTATCAAATAAGAATTGTGATGCGTGCATTTTTTTAATATAATTTAAGGAAAACACATTTTATATTAAATAATGACTATTTAACCCATGTGTTTGTTTGTTTGTTTGTGTTTTTTTTAATAATTAGCTTTGTGTAACTTTTTAACTGACAGACATGTTAAGGTTGAAGTTGATTTTGTTGTTTAACTTTAACTATTGATATCATGTTTTATAAAATGTGTGAATTTAGTAGCACATAATGAGCGTTGATGAAGTTAAAATATGCTCCGTAAAGTTTTTAAAATGTTTTTATGGATATCCATATACAAATTTTAAATAACAATTTCATGAGTCGTTGTTATAAGTAGAATCGTGTATATTTATTTTCATATCACAGTATCGTGCTACCATTTGATATTATATTCCCGTTACTAATAATTTAGCCGAATTTCAAACTCGTGTACGTATAAATTAAACCTTTAAATAGTAAGATTAGTCTTTATTTAAAAAGATATTCTAATGGATGAAAATTTAAAACTAACATTAGTTTAAAAAAAAATTTAACATATATTAAAACTAATTCGCATATTTACTAAATGAGTCCTTATTTAAAAAAATATTCTAATGGATGAAAGTTTAAAACTAACATTAGTTTAAAAAAATATTTAACGTATATTAAAACTAATTCACATATTTACCAAATTTTATAATTTTAATCGATGAAAGTCTCATGTAATTATAAACAAAGTTACTATTATAAAGTATAGGGGGTATAAAGTGTAAGGGGTTATTTGTGTTTTTATAAAGTTATTAAAAAACATGGAAACTTATAATTTTTACACTTTACTTACTCTATATAAATTATTTAAGATTTAATCACTAAAGTTTTATTAATTACTCCCTCTTATTTTAAGTTTTTGTTTTCATAAATTTGACACCTATATTTTTATGCATTTTTTTTCTTAACCAAATTTCTCCACCAAAATTTATTAAGTTTGACTAAAATCAATTTAATTTTGACTTTTTGTTGACCAATCACGTTTCTCGATTTCGCCTACGTGGCAAAATTAAGTTATGCTATTGGTCTAATTTTTTTTTCAATGAGAAGGGATTTTCAAAAACACTCCGAAATGATGTAATTCTTTTATTATATAAAAGATTTTTCTTAATTAAAAATAGTTTTTAGTAATTATTAAATAGTTAATAATTAATAATAATTAATTAGTAAATCAGAAAAATATAAATTAAATTTTAAAATTAGTTTTTCGTTATTTTTAATTTTTCCAAGCTTTATTTTCAATTTTCTAGTGTATTTGAATAATTAATTAGAATTTAGTTTAATTTAAATAATTAAAAAGTAATTAATAATTAGATAATAATTAGTAATAATTAATTATATAGTCTTAAAAATATATTTTCATTTATAAAATTTGTTTTATAGTATTTTAGATTTTTCTAAGTTTAATTTTTATTTTTCCAAGTTAATTTCATATTTATTTATAATTTAGGTTAATTTAGTTAATTAAAAGTAATTAGGAAAATAGTATTTAATTAATAGTAATTATAAAATTAGTGTAAAAATTAGTTTTAAATTTCCAAAAATTTTCTCTCATCATTAGGATTGTAAAAAGTTAATTTTCATACCAGTAGCCTTTTCAGATCACTTCGTTCACTTTTATTCCTCGTACGTTTGTTCGCGTTTTCGGCAAACGTACGGTTTTTAAGTTTTAAGTGATTTCTTCTCAAATCCCAATTCCAGTAATCATTAAAATAGCTTTCCTAAGCTATTTCTGTTAATAATATCCAAATAATTCTCACAACAAACCCTTTATGTGAATAAACACCCGATCACAAAGCACGCTAAAGTTACAATTCACACCTCAACGGGTTTTAACGACCCGGCGATACCTTATACTACCCGGAGCATTGATCTAAGCTTTTTGACTTTGTTGACCATTCCTTGGTCAATACAAGTTGGTGGTTTAGCATCAATCAATTTTTGGCGCCGCTGCCAGGGAGGTGTGCGCGTTTCTGCAGCGTCTTTTGAGATTAGTGTTATCTCACCTCACTCACTGTACAAATACCACCACTTGTGTATATTTTCAAAATCAAAACACATAAAAAAGTCATTGACACTTTTCTTAAAGTGTTAGAACACCAAAAAAATTAAAAAAAAAAAAAAAAAAAAAAAACAACAACAACAACAACAACAAAAACATATCGTAACGTTTTCTGATTCGGTTTTCTTTTAAGGTGATTCTTAAGGAGAAACGATTTTAGATTACGGGACGATAACAAAAATATTGTCCAAAAAGTTTTTATCCCTAGTGCATGCGCACTCGTTCTTCAAGGTCCACTAGCCCATTACGTGAGCTTGTTCGGAAACCTCGGAGACCTCGTAGACGTACTGCACCAACAGTCGGATCTGAGATCCGAGCTGTTGCACCTTCAGCTGTCATCATGGCGGCTGAACCCACTATGAATGAGCTTCTCCAAGCACCCGTCGAGGGTTACGGAGATGCTATCGTTGTTCCGGCAATCGTGGCCGATAATTTTGAGCTTAAAACCGGGTTGATAAACCTGGCCACCTCACGTCAATTCTACGGTTTTGAGAGGGACGATCCTCAAGATCACATTCGATGGTTTAATAAAATCACATCCACCATCAAATGCAAAAATGTCCCTGAAGAGGCAATCAAACTTCTTCTCTTCCCTTTTTCTATCGATGGGGCTGCCCGGATTTGGCTTGATAAACAACCCCCTCGATCAATTGAAACGTGGGAAGATTTGAATAAGAAGTTCGTAAATGAATTCTTTCCTCCTTCCAAAACCACGAGTCTTAAGAATGAGATCATGAAATTCACGCAGAAATTTGGTGAATCCTTTAGTGAGGCATGAGATCGTTACAAAGAATTGCTCCGAAAATGTCCTCACCACGGGTTCTCCGATCTCATGCAACTTGATACTTTCTACAATGGTGTAAGCCAATCCGATCAAGACTCTCTAAATGCCTCCGCTGGAGGTAATTTCTTGAATCGTACCACAAAGGATGCTTTAGCGATCATTGAGAATAAATCTAAGGTCCGCATTCCACGAAGCAAACCGGTTGTTTCCCAAGAGAATGTTGTTCCTTCTACCTCATCGCCCGTGGCTCAATCTAGCACCGATGCTAGACTTGACAAACTCACGGAAGCTATCCATGCATTGGTTCTTACCCAAAACTCAGTTCTGACTCAAAGTTAGAAGGTTTCTTCTTCTCATCCTTCTCCACAAGCTGAAATCAAAAAGATAGAAGTTTGTGTCACATGTGGTGGTCCACACTCATATTATAATTGCACTACCACCGAAGGCAATCCATTCGAAGTAAATGCAATAGCCGGCAATTCCAACCAAGGAGGTAGCCAATACCGTCCTCAAGTGGAACCAAATTACCGGGCTAGCAACCAGGGTGGACCACCCGGGTTTCCTCCACCTCAAAATCCAAATAGGTTTAATCCTAATCCACCCATGGGCCCTAATATGCAAAATCAAAATCCTGCCCCCGTCAATCAGTACCCACCCCAAAGGGGTAATCAAGGGTATTCAGCTCCAAATTATCAAGAACCCCTCCCAAACGAGCTCAATAACTACATCAAGGTTAATGAGACTAAAATGAGGGCAATGCAAAATCAAATCTCAAATTTGAAGAATGATTTCCAATCATCAATAACCAAACAGGGTCATGAGCTGAAGAGTGAGTTGATGGCAACAAACAACAAAATTGATCAATCTCAAAACAAGATTGAGAATATGTTTGCCAGTCTTATGAGTCATCTCACTCCACCATCTACATCAGGAGGTCTCCCGGCTAATACAGTTGTCAACCCCAAAGGTGAACTCAAAGCAATTACTACACGTAGTGGTAAAGCTTATGAAGAACCACCACTTCCTCCTATTCCTCTTCCTCTTTATTCCGAGGAAGAGGAAATTGAGCCTGAGGCAACCACGAACAAGGTGCAATCTACTAGCCCACGAAGTACCGCACACGTCCCTCCTCAGGTTGTACCAGAAATTGTACCAAAACCGGGAGTTGTGTTTGAACCATCAACAACTCCTGGAGAGAACCTTAAATCCAAACCTTCACTACCATATCCATCTAGGTTACAAGACCAGAAGCTCCGCGAAAAAGCAAATCATCATATGGAAAAGTTTTTTCAAATCTTCCGAGATATTCATTTTGATATCAGTTTCGCGGATGCTCTCCTGTTGATGCCTAAATTCGCATCGACAATCAAAAATCTGTTGAACAATAAAGAGAAGCTATTCGAAATGGCTCGAACTCCACTCAATGAAAACTGCTCTGCAGTTCTTCTGAAAAAGCTTCCCAAGAAGATAGGAGATCCGGGAAAATTTCTCATTCCATGTGTTTTTCCCGGAATGGTTGAGTGCTTCGCCCTAGCCGATCTAGGTGCGAGCATCAACTTGATGCCTTATTCAATATGGAAAAAGCTCTCTCTTCCAGAACTCACAACCACCTGCATGACTCTCGAGCTGGCAGACCGCTCAACATCTCGTCCCCTCGGCATTGCCGAGGATGTATTTGTTAAGGTGGGAAACTTCCACTTTCCGACAGATTTTGTGGTTGTGGATTTCAATGCTGACCCACAAGTTCCTCTCATTCTTGGGAGAGGATTCTTAAGGACGGGTCGTGCGTTAATTGATGTGCACGAAGAGGAAATAACTCTTCGTGTTGGTAATGAAGCTGTAACCTTTAACCTCGATCAAACTTCGAGGTACTCCTCTAATTAGGACACCGAAACGGTTAACCGGATTGATGTCATTGATGTTGCGTCTGAGGAGTACGCTCAAGAGGTTTTAGGTTTTGTCGATGATTCTCCGAGTGAAAACTTCACTCCATCTTCTCACCCCATTATTGCCAATTCTTCTCCTTCCCTCACTCCGTTTGAGGGAAGTGACTTCATCTTAGAAGAAATTGAGGCCTTTCTCAAAAGTGATTCGATTCCCGATGGAATCGATAACTAAGAGATTGACCTCGAGGGGGATGTTCTCATGCTTGAAAAGTTATTAAACGAAGATCCCTCTCCTCTTCCTGTTCTACCACAAATACTTCATAAGGAGGAAGTCAAAAATGTTGAGAAAACTGATGACTTTCCCGCGGTTGAACTTAAGGACTTGCCGCCTCATCTTGAATATGCATTTCTGGAGGGTGATGATAAATTACCCGTCATAATTGCTAAAGACTTAAGTGTTGAGGAAAAGGCTGCTCTTATAAAGGTTTTGAAGTCTCATAAGCGAGCAATTGCTTGGCGTCTCTCCGACATCAAGGGCATCGACCCTGAGTTTTGTACTCACAAGATATTAATGGAGGATGACTTCAAACCTGCGGTCCAACATCAAAGAAGGGTGAATCCAAAAATTCACGAGGTTATCAAACAAGAGGTTTTAAAACTTCTTGATGCTGGATTGATTTACCCTATCTCGGACAGTCCTTGGGTCAGCCCAGTTCATTGTGTTCCAAAAAAGGGTGGCATTACTGTTGTCACAAACGAGGAGAATGAGTTAATTCCAACTCGTTTGGTTACGGGTTGGCGCGTCTGCATTGATTAACGTAAATTAAATGACGCCACCCGTAAGGATCATTTTCCTCTGCCCTTTATGGATCAGATGCTCGAGAGATTAGCGGGGAATGAGTACTATTGCTTCCTCGATGGTTTCTCGGGTTACTTTCAGATTCCCATTGACCCGCAAGACCAAGAAAAGACCACCTTTACGTGCCCCTATGGAACTTTCGCATATAAACGTATGCCATTTGGCTTATGTAATGCTCCGGGCACGTTTCAAAGATGTATGATGGCCATTTTTTCCGACATGATCGGGAAAACTATGGAAGTCTTTATGGACGATTTTTCGGTCATTGGGGATTCGTTCCAATCATGTCTCTCCCATTTAGACAGCATGCTAAAACGTTGTGAAAACACAAAGTTATGTCTAAATTGGGAGAAGAGTCACTTTATGGTCAAAGAGGGCATTGTCCTCGGCCATAAAATTTCAAAAAACGGGATTGAGGTTGACAGAGCCAAAGTGGACGTCATTACAAAATTGCCTCATCCCACGACTGTGAAAGGTGTTAGGAGCTTTTTGGGTCACGCCGGTTTCTATCGTAGGTTTATTCAAGATTTTTCTAAAATCGCCCGGCCTATGACCCATCTCCTCGAAAAGGATGCTCCTTTTATCTTCTCCCCTGAGTGCATCGAAGCCTTTGAAACATTAAAGAAAAGACTTACCGAGGCACCGATTCTTGTTGCCCCCGATTGGGACTTGCCCTTCGAGCTCATGTGTGATGCTAGTGATTATGCGATAGGGGCAGTCTTGGGGCAATGAAAAACAAAACATTTTCAGCCTATACACTATGCCAGCAAAACTATGACCGAGGCTCAAAGCCATTACACCACCACCGAAAAAGAATTATTAGCTGTGGTGTATGCTTTTGAAAAATTCCGGCCATACTTGATACTGACTAAAAGCATAGTGTATACGGATCACTCGGCTTTGAAGTACCTTTTTGCAAAACAAGATGCAAAGCCGAGACTTCTTCGTTGGGTTCTCCTCCTTCAGGAATTTGATATCATTATTCGTGATAAAAAAGGAGCTGAGAACCTAGCTGCTGATCATCTCTCCCGTCTTGAAAACCCCCACAAAGATGCTTTCGAGAAAAAGGAAATAAATGAAACATTTCCTCTCGAAACCCTCAATGCGGTTTCATTTCGTGGAGACTCGATTACCCCATGGTTTGCCGACTTTGCAAACTATCTTGCGGGTAACTTCATTGTGAAAGGGATGGCGTCCCAACAAAAAAATAAATTTTTCAAAGACGTAAAACATTACTTTTGGGACGACCCCTACTTGTTCAAAATATGCGCGGATCAAGTCATCCGGCGGTGTGTGTATGGTCAGGAAGCCGCTGAAATCTTAAAGGCTTGCCATGCTGGTCCCACGGGGGGCCACCACAATCCTAACTACACCGCCAAAAAGGTGTTTGATTCCGGCTTTTATTGGCCCTCGATCTACAAGGATGCCCAAGAATTGGTCAAGTCCTGTGACGCTTGTCAACGTCACGGGAATATTTCACAAAAGAATGAAATGCCTCAGAATGCAATTCAAGTTTGTGAAATTTTTGATATCTGGGGCATCGACTTTATGGGGCCATTTCCATCCTCTCACGGCAACAAATACATACTCGTGGCAGTTGACTACTTGTCAAAATGGGTTGAAGCAAAAGCTTTACCCACAAATGATGCCCGAGTAGTTGTGAAATTTCTAAGTGTGTGGGGGGGGGGGGGGGGAAATTCTAGCGAATTTTATCAAAATATCTTCCAAGTACCCCCGTTTTTGGCCAAAATTTTCAAAAATTTTTCACTTTATTTCAAAATTTTTGTGGTAATCAGTCCGCCAGGTCTAACCGACAAAGGGATTGGCTAATCCAGGAGCAAACGGCTCTTGGTAAAGATAAATCAAATCCGTTTACGGCTTGCAATTTGCCCAAAATTGTATGGTTCCTCAACTCCCCATCACCCTCAAAAGCTAATGAGTTGGCTAGCCCGCAAGATTATGGCTTGTGGTAATGGCCGTGGAAAATCCATAATTGGTAATCAGCTCACCAAGATGTTGGCGTTGTCTATCAAGAGTTGGCTAGTCCAGGAGCAAACGGCTCTTGGTAAAGACTAAACAAATCCGTTGAAAGCTGGTTGTTTGCTCAAAATCACACGGCTATCAGGTGTGCCACAGTTCTTACACCTGGCTACTCCAAAAGTGATGGCTTTTGGTAAAGAGCTTAAAATCCATCAAGTTTTCTAAAAAGATTGCTAGGGACTAGCAATAGTTTAGTGTGGGGGATTGATGAGTGCTCAAACACTCATCGTTTTTGACATATTTGAACTGCCAAAACATACAAAAACAATCAAAAAGATATCAAAATACTTAAATTATCCCAGGGATTGTGTTCTATGTGTTTTAAAAGCAAAATGAGCAAAAACAAAGGAAAAACGTACAAAGTTTGCAATATTGGCAGTTTCAGTCCCCCAAGTTTCAAAACTTGTCAATTTTAGTCCCTATGAATTTATTTTGAATGGAAAAGTCAACCCAAGGTTTTGAAAGTCAAAAATCATAAAAAATTACACTTGGGTCATAAACTTTCCAAAATTACAAGTTTAGTCCCTGAAAATCCAAATATGGCAAAATAGGTCCCTGGGAATTTTGAAAAATCAAAAATTACAAAATTGGTTCTTGGTTTATTAATGATTGGCATAATTGGTCCTTGGAAGCAAATTGGGAAAAGTGCAAAACCAGTCCTTGAAGTTTGGTACAATTACAAAATTGGTCCTTGTCACTAAACAAACCAAACCGGACCCTTATATCTAAAACCAAAACCAAACCATTTACCCCAATCCAATCCCACCCCTGGTCCATAAACCCCCAAAGCCCACTTACCCAGCCCAAGTCCAAAATAATAAAAAGCAATAGCAGGGTCAAACGGTCAACAGGGTCAAACAACCCTTTGACCACCTTCTTCCCCCCAACACCCCAGCGTGAAACTAGGGAGACTTTCCACCCCTCCTCACCTTTTTCACCTCAGCCGCCCCCCACAATTAATGTTCACACCAAACTAATCCACCACAATAAATTACAACACCAACCCCCCACCAGTTCCACTAAAAAATTACCCCGACACGTTTTGGCGCCAATTGTGAAATCAAAGGTCAAGATTGTTCAAAGCCTAATTAAATGGTGAGGATTTGGTCAAGGGGTCAACATGAAGCTTGTGGGACATCCAGAATTCAAAATGGAGCCATGTGGGAAGTCCTAGGGTTTATTCTTAGCTCGTTATATATATTAAGCTCATATGAGCTTTAAAAAGGGTGTAATATCTTTAGTTTTATGTTTTTCAGTTTATTTTTAATGTATTGTAACCTTTGTTATTAATGAAAGTTCTGTTTTAAAGTGTAAGTCTCATTTTCAATTTTCAAGTTCCACAAAAATTTCTCAAGTATTAAGTTAAAGATCCAATGTGTGTTTAAGCTATTCATAAGCTCTTACAAAACACTTTCATCATCAAAATCTGTTAAAGGGGTGTTTGGTAATAGGTTGCTTGAAGTGTTCTCATTGTTTACTTGCACATTTCTGTGTCTCATCATGTTACTTGTGTTGTTTTAGGATCTAAGTAACCAAAATTTTGTTCCAAAACACTGCAAAAGTCAAAATCACTAAAAACTTAATCACCACAGTTAACTGTGGTGATCTTTGAGGTCCAAAACTCATCAAATCTTTGCACAAGTTGGTACTTTCACTAAAATTGATCTTTATTTAGCTTATAATAACATATAAAAACAATAAAAAGCATCTGAGTCTCATCAAAGTCAAAGTATCAAAGTATTTCAAAAAGTCAAAAGTGCAAGTGTTGGATTTTTCCTAAAATGGGATGAATTTTTGTGAATTTTGTGGGTGGTGTTAGGATCTGAAATTTGTTGGGTGCATTATCTACCAGCTTAACTTGTGAATTCCATTATGGTAATATTTTTGTGATTTTTTTCTTTGGACCAAAATGCCCTTGGAACTGACTTGCAGGGCAAGATAGTTGCCCTGTCTCAGCAGACCCCAGCTCACCCACCACCTTTGGTGGTGTTTTATGGTTAACCCAGTGGGTCCCACACCTTCATTTTGGTTCCTTACAACCCCCTCCTACCAGGGAAGCTGTATTGACCATTTGTTTGACTTCATGACCTGTGGACCTCACTTTGTTTGACCTCATAAGTTTGTCCCCAGTCTGCCTCAGTACCAAATAAGCAAACAACTTATTGAGGTGTTGTAGCTTATTTAATCAGCTTATTTGAGTGTTATCTATTTTAATTTGTTCATTGTACTTGCTTACATCTGTTTTCACCAAAGTGGACCCCACATTAGCTCATTTGAGCTTATTTCCACTCTTGGTCAAAGAAAGTCAACTGTTAAGGGATTAAGCACTTGAAGTGCTTATTTCCTTGACCACAGTCAAACTTACATCACAAAAGTTGTCTAAAAACTTGTAATAAGCAGTTTGAAAAAAGAAAATCCCAAATAAGCCCAACTTAATAGAAGTGATAGCTTCTATTTAAGCCAATTAGCTTATTCTTCAGCTTATTAATAAGCAATTCTCATTTTTATAATTTTCCTAGGCTTCTGGTGTGTAAAAATAATTTCTGTAATTTTTTCAGATTTTTCTTGCATCATTTAGTATTTTTCTTAATTAAAAATAGTTTTTAGTAATTATTAAATAGTTAATAATTAATTAGTAAATCAGAAAAATATAAATTAAATTTTAAAATTAGTTTTTAGTTATTTTTAATTTTTCCAAGCTTTATTTTCAATTTTCTAGTGTATTTGAATAATTAATTAGAATTTAGTTTAATTTGAATAATTAAAAAGTAATTAATAATTAGATATTAATTAGTAATAATTAATTATATAGTCTTAAAACTATATTTTCATTTCTAAAATTTGTTTTATAGTATTTTAGATTTTTCTAAGTTTAATTTTTATTTTTCCAAGTTAATTTCATATTTATTTATAATTTAGGTTAATTTAGTTAATTAAAAGTAATTAGGAAAATAGTATTTAATTAATAGTAATTATAAAATTAGTGTAAAAATTAGTTTTAAATTTCCAAAAATTTTCTCTCATCATTAGGATTGTAAAAAGTTAATTTTCATACCAGTAGCCTTTTCAGATCACTTCGTTCACTTTTATTCGTCGTACGTTTGTTCGCGTTTTCGGCAAACGTACGGTTTTTAAGTTTTAAGTGATTTCTTCTCAAATCCCAATTCCAGTAATCATTAAAATAGCTTTCCTAAGCTATTTCTGTTAATAATATCCAAATAATTCTCACAACAAACCCTTTATGTGAATAAACACCCGATCACAAAGCACACTAAAGTTACAATTCACACCTCAACGGGATTTAACGACCCGGTGATACCTTATACTACCCGGAGCATTGATCTAAGCTTTTTGACTTTGTTGACCATTCCTTGGTCAATACAAGTTGGTGGTTTAGCATCAATCACTCATCATATACATTGTTTGTCATTGAAGGTTCATCAGATTTTGAACAAATATTACATACTGATGAACATACCTTTTATCGATAATAATTGATGAATAAAACAATGATTGATGAATAAAGTAATCTGACACTCAAAAATAACTTATTCAAGAAAAACATAATGAGCAATAAATGACTAAATGATGAACAAAACAATAATTGTTGAACGAAACAATGAATGATGAACAAAACGACCTAATACTGAAACAATAATTGATGATCAAAATTTGATGATAAAAAAACAAGATGAACAACTGGCACTAACTGATGAACATATCAATAACTGATGAACAAAACAACCTAATACTGAACAATAACTGATGAACATAATTTGATGATAAAAAACAACATGAACAAGTGACACTAACTGATGAGCAATAAGTTAACAATCATAACTTATACTAACTATGAACAAAATTAGTGATGAAAAATAACTGATGAACATATTTCCAACATTTTGTATTTCTTCTCCAACATCATATATTTCTTCTTATTCAGCATTCCGCTTTTCTTCTTCTTTAACATCCTGTTTTTCTTCTTCTCCAACATCTTCTTCTTCTTATTATTCTTTTTCTTCTTCAACATCATCTTTCTGTAGCTAAGTTTTAGATAAGTACACTGTCTGGAGGATTGCAAAAGCTCCTTAAGATCCCTTGAGGAGTAAAACCTTTTGTGAGGCCGCAATCCTCACATCAATTGGCTTATATAAGTTTATTTATTATATAATAAACTTATATAAGCTCACAAGTCTCAAAATAAGCTTGAAAATTGGAGCTTACGAAAATATAAGCCCAAATGGGCTTAACACCCCCTAAATAAATTAGTGTATTCAATTTTAGTGAATGAAAATGGTAACTTCCATTCCAATCCATGATTTAAGATCATTTGAGGACCAAATTTTTTTTATATACTAAGGGATTAATCTTCACCCTCCATCTTTATTTGATCTAATTGATAGGATTAATACCAACAATTTAAAAAACTTACTTTCATCATATTTTTTTTCAAATATTAATATCTTTCAAACCGTTAATCGTTAAGCGAAAAAAATCTAACGTTATGACGAGCATTTAATTATCTTTCTATAGATAGGCACTTCGATATACTTTCGACAAAATTATTTATTCGTGTTTGTCACATTTTTTTATGTTTTTTTCATTACTGAAATTTGCATGAAAAGATCATATGTAATTTAACACTAATATCACATGTGCTATTACATATCATATGTAATTTAACACTAATATAACATGTGATTTTTCATGCAAATTTCAATAATAAAGAAATAAAAAAAACAAAAAATGAGAAAAAGGTGAAAAAAACGTTTTTTTTTTTTGTCGAAAGTATATAAAAGTGGCCGTCTATAGAAAGATAATTAAATGCTCATTGTGATGGTGTAATTATTTTCACTTAACGATTAACAGTTAGATATTAAAATTATAAAAAATATGGGAAATAATAAAATGCTTTTATTCTAAACTATTGATTTCATTTTTAACGGATCTAGATAAGTGTAGGTAACTCTAATGCATGAACTCGTATGGAATTGTGTAGTATGGATCGAATATGAGATAAAATCTAGAGAGATGTTAGAGAGAGAAAGTAATGGGAGCCTTAAGAGAAAATGTAATGTATTAGCTTAATCAAATAAAGGTCCAACCCTCTCCATTGATGGGAGAGGGGTATTTATAGTTATTGCAAAACGCCCTACTCTTGGGCTGTGGATCGGGTGTACAGTGGGTAAAGACCCGTCCTTCCTCCACAATGTTACTTAAACTAAACTAATATTAACTAATGATAGTTATGACTATGAGCTAACTTAATGCTACTAGATACTCGGGGTGACCGAGTCTTTCATATGAATAATCGTATTCCTAACAATCTCCCCCTAAGGGAGGTCACCCCGGAAATTACAACTTGAAGTCTAGCAACCAATTCTTTGAAGTAAACTTCGTAGCTCGTAGTCCTTGATTCTTCAAAGTCCATGATCTTTGTACTTCAAGCAGTGAGCTTTTGATGAATTGTTGTAAATCTTAGGATGATCTTCGAGAATTCTTTGAAGTGATCATCCTTCTCTCATCTTCAAGTCATCTTTATGCAGTATCGACTTCACGTGACGTAGACATCTTTGAATCGACATGCTCACACTTTTCAGGATCATGATCTTCAACATCCGAGTTGTGAAAGCATATATGAGTCCCATTCAATGATCATGATTTATTCGATTGTGATGTCGAAGTCTGAGCATGGGTGATGGATCAGCATCTTTTTAGCAATCAACCATAACCGTTAGAAATTCCTACAAGTAAACAGTTAGCAACAAATCATCCGGTACTTACAAGTTTGAAATTAGAGATTGTCAACAGCATAGTGTGAAGACTCCTTCTAACCCTTACCCAGACCGTTCCTAAATAGGATACCCCCGAGTGGGCTTACAAGATCTACATAAGTAGGTCAATGATTAGGTGAGTCATTGGAGATCACTCCACGACTGTAGATCATTGTGAAACAGCCGCGATCACTAAGCGTAATCCACAAGGAATAACCTAAGTGACCTGCATTCAGGGTTGTTTGATGCTGACCCTGGCAGGAATTTCCATTTAATCATTTGAGAATTACATAAGTAGATTCTCTTATGAATGTTCTGGTAGATTGCTAAGATCTACGTAGGACTCTCAAATGTGCAACTGGTGTCCTTGATTATGGACCACCAGTGCGAAAGTAGCAAGTGTTCCTATTGAGATCTTATGATGTATCTCGTGGCTCTAAACTCGATAAGTGCAATATTTGATAGTCGGAGACTGGAGTGGTGTCTCCTGTTTCAATATCAACATAGCTCGTAATGAGCGGTCGATAAATAATGCAGGGTTCCCCGTGAGAATGAAACAAGCTCTTTTGAGAGAACTTTTGTGGTTAGAAGATTTAGTGCAGTGTGTCACTGGGTCCATGACGTCTTAGTCTTCAATACCGGTGTCGCCTTAGCAACAACCAGTAGCATATGAATTGAACCCGGTTTCTGCCCTGAGGTTGAATAATTTGGAGGGCTATTTCTTTTCACCCTTTCTCATTTCATTTCTTTTTAATTCTTCAACCCCTTCTTTATCCTTTCTTACATTATTCCTTTTTTCATAATCATACCTAAGGAATTTCTAATACTAACTATTCGGTATTGTCCTTGGGTAGATCCCTCCAACTCTGGCGGATCATAGGACGATTTTCCTACCCTTAGCCACCTTATAACTTCATGACTATCCTATGTGCCATAAACCAAATCATTGAAAAATTCTCTCAACGTGTTTATGATTAAGAAACATATTTTGTTAACACATTGAGAGTTTTACCATTTTCAAAGTCTCCCCCTTTAACATGTGCTCATATGTTTTGATTAGAAAATTTGCACATGTCGGGAAGAGTTTGCACTTTTGAATTGATCCACCTTCAGTGAACATGAACAGGCATTCAAGACACGCTTACATCACTAGTTAGACTAGCTTGAAGTTATTACCCGGCCCGATCAAATCCACGAAAGGTTTCTCGAAACAGTACATTCTACTTAGACCAGTCCTCTTCGAGATATGCTTACATCACTGGTTAGACCAGCTTGAAGTTATTACCCGTCCAGGATGTAACACCCCCATTTTTTACTGATTGCATCGGATTAAGTGTTGGGGTATTACTTCATAGAATCACAGTTACAGTAATAGAAAATGACTCGAAAGGAGACTTTTTTAGAAATTTAGTTATCATTCATTTAATTATCAGAGTTTTATTAGTAAAAGATATACTTTTACTTTTGATGAGGTCCCAAAGTCTAGGTGTTAAGTTATGTTTGAATGATAACCGGTTTGAGAGTCCTCCGAGTTCAGTGCCTCCTTCTGCCATATCTCCACTGATGTGATATACCTATAATACATGCTTAAAAGTCAACACTAGGTGTTGAGTGAGAGTCATAGGTTTAAGTGTTAGTGAATACAAGTTCCCTGGGTTCCGTTGTTACACCCATCTGGGAAAATGTAGTGTATGTGTGTGTGTGTGTGTGTGTGTGTGTGATAATTGTGATGCATGCACAATTATCATAAGTGGGGTATGTTGGACTAAGCTCATGAACCACACGTTAACAATCCGGGTCATGGGGCTGCAGACCCAACCATGAGGGGATGGGAAGGATAACTTGCCAAAGTTTATCCTTTAGTGGGTTCAAATATAGTACTTATTGGTACCATCCAAAGAGATGTTAATACCAACGAGAGTTTTCAAACTCAAATAGATCTATCAACTATATTCGCGTTCGTGTGGGTAAAATATCCCAAACGATTAGGTTCATGAATTTTAGTTATGTAGTGGTGGCAGTTAGTTTACTCGTGCAACAACCAAAGAAAAAGACTGGTATTCGGTTTTAAGTTAAGCAAGTAGCATGTATCCCCCTCACAGGGTTTGTAAATCATTTAGTGTGAAAGTTTAAAAAGAGTATGAGGCTATGAACTCACCTGGGCTTAGGGAAATCTAATTGATGCAAAAAGTGACTCGGGAACTAGACTGCCTTACTTACATATCCTAGTGTGTTGTAGGTTTGGATGTATGTCAAGCTTTAGTTATCTTGTTTAAGTTTCTTAAGTAATTGTTCTTAGGTTTTTTAATGTTTTAGATATAATATAACACCATTCGGGCCATCACAATCCAGAAGTATATGACTCCTCACATGAAACTCCATATTATTGTATTATGTTATCAACATAATACCGTTCGGGCTATCATAATTAAGAAGTTAATACTCCTCACGTGAAGCTCCCTACTATTGAGTTATATTGTTATTAAGTTTAGTTATAATCATAACACCGTTCGGGCCATCATAATCCAGAAGTACATGCAATAATCGTTTGAGGAGTCAGGGCACTTTAATTCGTAAACCCAGCAAACTCGTCAAAACGAAATATCCACATGGTACTCCTCACATGAAGCTCCCTACTATTGTGTTATACTTCTAACTTTAATTAAGTTTTATATTTATATAGTATTTTCACTTTATACCCTTATAGTTTATATATTTACATTTTCTATCCTAAACTTATAATACTTATATTATTTATACTTATAACTATCTATACTTGACATAATTAGTCCCTAGACTTCTATATTTTTAGAAAATGACAGAAATAACCCTTGGACTTACAAGTTTTCTATATTTACTATTTAGACCCTTAACTTTATAATATTTGCATAACTAGTCCTTTTTAGTTTATAACTTATTTTAATTTCTATCCTAAGGTTTCAAAACTTTGAAAAATGGGTCCTTGCACTAATAACTTCTAGGGAATGTCAAAAACAGTCCCTAGACTTTATAGTTTCAGGAATTTACGATATATATCCCTATGCATGTAAACTTTTGCAAAACTAGTCCTAAATGCATGTAAACTATATTTTTATGTAACAACTAAGTTTCCTAGCTTATGTTTAACTAATATTAGCTTATCTAAGTTACCTAAATTAGATTATAGCTTATGAAAAGGGCTTATAGCATATTAAAGGCAATTCGACTTGATTTAGGGTTTTAAAAAGAAAACGAGCTAGTTCTAGTGATCAAGGCTTAGGTAAGTGTTCATAGGGGATCTAAGGCATCCTAATCCTATCCTAAGACTAAAATAAAGCTAAAGAAAGCAAGTATGAAAGCTTACGTGACTAGGGAAGGGTTAACGAGGGTTTCTAGGTTTTCTTGACTCAAACCACAACTCGACAAGGGCAAGGCTTTGCTAGCTTGACTCCTAGGCCTACTATGGATCGTATACAATCACTAGGACCAGAATATGTATGGAGAGGAAGAAGAAAAGAGGTGTGAATGAAATGGAGAGGGGACGGGGATATTTATAGGGTAGCAAGGAGTAGTGAGCAAGAAATGGGCGTAGGAGGTGTCGAGGAGGGGGGAGATGAGTAAGCTGAGCTAGGGGTTGTGGCAAGTCTAGGAGGTGATGGGGACGATCTAGGAGTAGCTAGGGGCTGCCTAGCCCGGTTTTGGTGGTGGTTAGTCGAGAGGAAGAAGGAGGTGACAAGTAGGTGATGCACCTACTTGTGTGGGTGCTTAGAGGTGCTAGGGTGTGTGCTAAGCATGACTAAGGTGCTAGGGTGAGGTGCTTGAGGTGCTTATGTTTAGGTTTTAATTAGTTTAGGTTTAGTTTTAAGAAGTTTATGCATAATAGAGATGATTTTTAACAAGAAAAAGGTTTGTGAATTGATGATGTATGATGACTTGGCACTATTATAAACTTTTGCAAAGGTTCATCATATTAGATGCCCTAATAAATATAAGTTTTTAAAACTTGCCATGCATAATAACTATCTTATACGATACACACCTAGAAACATATTACATGTCTTATTACGGAACTTAGAGAGTAGTCTCATGATATATAGAGAAGAATGCTACACCCAATCAAATTGTTTAAAAATGAAATCCACACAATGACATAGATGTATATGATTGTGTTAGTTAAAGAGAAGAGAGAGAATATAAGAGTGAAACCACTAATGATAAACATCCACGTAATAGGCTAAATCCCTTTTGGTTTATATACCTGTAATTTTGACTATTAATCACTTTCACCTATAATGACTACTAAAGAGCAAGGTTGGATCAAGTGGTTAACACCCTTGCCTCTAGAGACAGAGGTCAAGGGTTCGATCTTCACCCCTTGCAAGGCCGGAGGTCCTTTTCTACCTTTGGTAGAACCGGAAGCAGCCTCTCGACCTTAGGTAGGGGTAAGGTTGTCTATGTCTCAACCTCCCTAATGTAGTCGTTTTAGTATAGTGATTGTTTTTCCGAAGAAATGCTTAGGAAAGTATTTCCTCGGGTCGTGTCCCAGCGAAGGTGTGAATGGAATTTCGAATTCCCAATTTGTGAAACGTGTCGTGAAAGTGGTAAAAAGTGAATTTGATGAGATTATACTAATGAATAAGTAAATGAAGAACAAATAATCACTTAAACACGTAAATCAAGTAAACAAACTTAAAACGTAACGTAAAATCGAAACTGTACGCTAAAACGCGAATAAAACGTAAACCTACGAAATAAAACGCAAAATTTAAACTACACTACTCCTACGGACTTGAAATTAATTTTAGAAAGTTAAAAATGATAAAAGAAAATTTTGAGAAAAAGAAAAATATTTTTTTTGACTTTTTATTTATTTTTTTATGAATTAAAAACTATTTAACTAATTAAAAATTAAAATAAAATGCAAATAAGGTGAGAAAAATGAAAAAATAAAATTTTAAAATTATAAAATAATTAAAAAGTAATTTTAAAACTAAAAACTAATTTTTTTGGCTTTTTGGATAATTTGTTGGGAATTAAAAACTATTTAATCTAATTAAAAATTCAAATTAAATTCAAAATAAATGGAAAAAATGCAAAATAAATTTCTAAAATTCTAAATTAACTGAAAATAAATTTTTAAAATATTTTTGGATTTTTCTTGGCTTTTTCTGATTTTTTGGAATTTTTAGTAATTAAAAAGTATTAAAAATTGAATAAAAATGAAAATAAAATAAGAAAAATAGCAAATCAACTTGAAAAATTATGAAAAATTCAGGAAATTCTAAAATATTATTCTAAAGCTAGGAAAATTTTAAAAACTCAAAAATAAGCACTGGAATTACTGTTTTCTTTGAAATCAACTTAAAACAGGAGCTTATTGATAAGCAGTTTGACCAGAATTGACCAAAACTTTGACCAGTTGACTTTTGAACTTATTTAAGCTTAATGAAACAGTTTCAGGACTAAATGAACTCAGAAACACAGGTGTAGGCCAAATCAGGTTAAATAAGCACTTGGATAAAGCAATAAGCCAACACAGAATAAGCAATATGCAAAAGCTCTGTATAAACAACAACTAGAGGCACAACTTTACTCAAATGAACAACCAGTCTTAGATAATGATCAATGAAACCTAATTGCAGCCCTATAACAGAATTCAGTCCCTTGTTCCAACTACACAACTTAATGGGTCAAATAAGCTGATCTAAAAAGCTCAGGAGTAAAAGCTTATGGGGGCAAAACCTCTACAGACCTACTGAGATGCCAAATCAACAAACAGAAAGCACTTCTAAACAGGTTTTGTTACCTAATGAATACCCTAAAGATGAGTGATTACTGGTGGTGCAGGGGAAAAATCAGCCCAAACAGTCAATTTAACTCCATTTTTTTAATAAGCTAATGAACTCCAAACCTCAAATTTCTTTTTGAATATGATCAACAAGCTGCCAAACTCTAAAAAGCCACTTTCCACAAGTATTTCCAATGAAAAATGAATCCTACAGAACCCTACCAAGTTTTGACCAAAATCTGATGAACACTGTTTTGACTTTTTGAAATATGCAAATAATTTTGACCTTTGTGAAATTTAACTGTTCCTAAATGATAGATTGCAACTATTTTAAGCTATAAAATCAAGATATGCAACTGATTACTACTCTAAAATAACTAACAGCAAACCCTATGAAAATTTAAAAGCAAGTTTGACTTTTATAAGACTAAACCACTAAACTAATTCTGAAATAAGTTTAATACAACCTAGGTGACTAAAATAAACCTAACACAACTTCTGGAACAACTGTAATATCAGCAATTAAACTAGATCCAAACACCCCTTTATGACAGTCTCAATCAATAACTCACTCAAATCTACTTTAAATCAATCCAGAACTCAACCTCAGTACCTAAAATGATTCAATATCACTAAATGATGCTAAAACACAGATTTCAGATGCAACAGAGACACAACAACCAAATCCAAGTTAAGACAGATGATGAAACAGTGAAACCAAATCAAATTCAAACAACTAAGTACTAATGATGAAATCAAGCTGTATCAAACTAAATTATGATGCAAATAACAGAAATAAACAACAATCAAAGGACTATAACTACTAATACTAACTGATGCAAAATTAAATGAAAATAAATGAAAAACTTACGAAACAAATCCCCCTCAGCAGAACAGAGGGGGTTCACTAAGTTTAGGATTAAGAATTGTAACTTTCATCAAGGACCAATATTGTAATCTTGCAAACCATAGGGACCAAATCTGTAATTTTCCAACTTTGAATTTCAAGGGCTAATGTTGACTTCCTCTGATTCTTGGGGAACCATTTGTTGACTTTACTTGAAATATTTCTCAAAGGACCCTTTTTGTAAAAATCTGAAAGCTGAGGGACTAAAATTGCCAATTCTTCATAACTTTGTCCTGGGACTGATCTTGCAATATTATGAATCTCTGAGGATTTCTAATGACATTATGAGCTTTCTTTTATTATTTTGCTTCCCCAACTCCGGCTTTTGCCCTTTTTCCAATCTCGTGCTCGTTTTTGTCGGTTTTGGCTTTGTTTTTGTTCATTTTTCAGATATCTGTACCTGCACATACACAAATACAAAAACATACATTCTCTTGGCATATTTGGTGTATTTGGTCTGATTTTGGTCTAAAAAGGATGTGTGAAAAAGCACACATCACTCCCCCATACACCGTAGAAGACGGTATTGGGACCCATAACCCATGGAAGACGGTACTGGGAGTTACTTTACTTTTACCTATAATGACTACTATAAAAATTAAAGCGGATTTAGGATTTAGATTTGGATTTAGTATTAAATAACGAGAGAGACAAATAAAATTTGTTTTGTTAAAATAGATATAGAGAAAAAAAAATCATAAAACATTATAAAAGTACTGAAACATGAATGAAATAAGGTAGGGTCCATTTGTTTTTGGTAAAAGACAAATTATTTATTATTATTAAAGATAACTCTACTATAATCCTAGCATTTTATTAAGGATTTGTAGATGCCGAAATTTTGGACTTCATCCCTAACCAGGGGACCCATAAACACATACCAAACACCTATTTTTAACCATGAGTCCTAAATCATGGTGAAAATACCTTAACCAAACGGGCCCTTAATATGTGTGGTTTTATAATTTTGAGACAAAAGAAATATATTTTTTCAACTAATAATTCGAAAAAAAAAAACAAATAAGAGTAAATTGCAAACCCCCCCCGTGGTTTAATGAAATCGCAAAAGAAATAGTTCTTTTTTTTCTTTTTTTTTTCAAAAATGCCGATATAGTCTCTGTGGAGAACTTTGTTGTGCAATTATCGTCCCTAAGAGAGACCGTGCCTCCACTTTTAAAGCTTTGAATTTCTCATTCCTGCGATGATAATTGCACAACAAAGTTCTCCTCATGAGGACTATGCTTGCACTTTCGAAAAAACTGGAGCATACCTGCGATTTCTTCAAACCTTAGGGACGGTTTCTGAAATTTACTCAAGCTATTTTTTAGTTAGTATTTTAAATGATTAAAAGGTAGTAACTTGTACATCTTGCACCGTCATCAATCACCGGTGGCGCTAATCTGAAAATTTTAGTTAATACAAATTATCACTAAAGGTATGATTATGATAATGAATCTGGACCTATTTTCTTAAACTCTTAAAGCCCTCCTTGACCGGTCAACTGGTCATTTTCCGCGGGGGAGGGATGTATGACATGTTTACACACATTAACCAATTGTTCAAAATTATAGAATTATCAATTATGTTTAGAAGCGTTAAACAGTTGTTTAAATACTTCAAACCGAGTTTTGACCAAGTGTGACCTTGTAGCGAGTAATTGGAACTCGGCCTTGTAATCCTTGTTTTACAACATTGTGTGATGTATTGCTTAAGTTGAGTTTATTCGTGCAATTGTCTGCTGATTTACTGATCACGTAGCGCTTAAATTGACCTAATGCCTAAAACTGAATTAACTCGTGCAATTCTTATTTCTGATGTTGTGTTATGCCTGAAATTTGCATTTGGATCTGTAGGTTTTGTGATGAGATAAAAATCTGTTTGGACCGAGGGATTTTGAAGATCTGAGTTATTAGGTGATGGCGTGGTTTAGTGGGAAGGTTTCGCTAGGAAACTTTCCGGATTTAGCGGGAGCAGTTAACAAGTTCAGTGAAAGTGTTAAGAATATCGAGAAGAATTTTGACAGTGCTCTTGGACTTGATGACAAGGCTGCTTCTGGTGGGGGCGGTACAACTTCCACTAGTGAAGGTAAACATGCTTTCGTCTATAAAATTTGGAATCTATCTTACGTTTGTGGTTTTAGTTTTCAATTTTACAAACACATTTGCAGTATTTACAGTAACTATTAGGGCTTATTTGTATGTGTGATTGCACTCGAGTAGTTGGATGGGATTGTATGGCCTGATATAATCGTTCCACATCTAGTTATTTTACCATCCTATGATTGTTGCCACTAGTTGTCTCTTTTAGCTAAGAACTGGTTTTTGGAACGATTAAACTACTCCTTGTTGAAACAAATTTAACTTAAAACGCGTTTGCAGCATCTATGTGAATTTTAAATGAGAACATCATACAAGATATGGAACGCCTTAAAATCATACAAAAATTTGATTCCAGTTATTACCTACATTTGACGTTTCATATGCAGAATTCTCTGCATCGAATCCACAGAAGTTTATATGTTTAGTGCTCCCATTCCTAATATTAAATATTGTAATGTTTGACCTAGGAAATGCTCTATTACAAGTCAAAAGTCTTATTTATTTTCAAGCAAGAGCTTCATCCAATTTTCATCATGTTTCTTGTCAAGGGTAAACAAAAAAAAAAAAAAATCTAGCGTTGAACTATCTACTGACACAAGTACAGAAACAAGTCTCTCTTCTCAACTTCTGCTAGGAAACTTGAGTCAGTCAATATGTATGGTCTTGTTAGAGATAACAACAGCCATCTCATGGCCAGGCGCGTACAAAATTATAAAAGGCAGCATTTATGGTTATGTATTGACGTCTACGTTAAACACTTAGTTTGGGAGACTTGTAGATGATCACCAATTGTTAAACAGATACTTTGCCATGTTATAATGTAATTCAACTTGTTTGGTAGCTTTATCATATGCCATCTTAGAAACCACTTTCTCATGGGTCTGTAGCAGCTCCATGGCAACCACGTTATGAGTTAGGAATCTGCAGGTTCATCAACTTTTGATTCGTTTACTTCGAATGAGCCAATTGTGAAGACTGTTCCTTTTGTTTATTAATTTGACTGTTCTGCTGTTGTTTTTGGTACTGGAGTTCTGGCTATTTTTTATTGTCATTTTTGTGACTTTTGAATGAATGCATTAAGATTTATATTCATTCTTTTGTCCTGTAAAGTGGCCTGTGTTGTGCGAATGTCATGACTTGTTTCCGGGTAACCACGTGTGTGGCACACACCATGATTGCTATGGCGATACATAAAACTTATAGGTATTAGTTATTATTTTGGAGTTTGTAACTTTGAGGGGGCAGCTTTAACCCCTTCGAATGAAAGCGTGCCAACTTGGGTTGTATTTGTTGATAAAGGGTCAAACAGGAAAAATTGGACTACCATCACATAAAGGTTACTATTTTGACCCGTTCCCAATCTGCCCGACCCACCCATTTGCTACATGTTATGGAAGTATGGAACTTTTGAAATTTGAAAGATATGTATACATATTTGTTTTCTGCTTAGATTATAACACTGCATATTGGAAAATTAATAATTTGGAAAGAGCTATGGATGCCAGTGGTTTTTCTTTTTCACATATCGGACCACTAATCTGTTTATGCTACCAGCTTCAGGAGCATGGCCCGCCGACTTGATGGCTTTTATTGGACAAAAAGGCGAAAATGTCACTGTTGACTCTACAGAAAAACTAGAATCTTCGAGCCCTCAAGCTTCATCCCTTTCTAAGGAAAAAGAAGGGGATCAGGCTGATAAATCAGCTGATTCTGTTGATGAACATGATCAGGCTGTAAAGCCTGAAGAGCGTGAGGATCACCCTGCAGAAACAAATACTGAAATCTTGGAGGAAGCTAATAACGCTACCCAAAAACCTGAAGAAACAAATGTTATAAAGGATGAGCAGGCAGGAGCAGTTAACAAGTTAACAAGTTCAGTGAAAGTGTTAAGAATATCGAAAAGAATTTTGACAGTGCTCTTGGACTTGATGACAAGGCTGCTTCTGGTGGGAGCGGTACAACTTCCACTAGTGAAGGTAAACATGTTTTCGTCTATAAGATTTGGAATCTATCTTACGTTTGTGGTTTTAGTTTTCAAGTTTACAAACACATTTGCAGTATTTACAGTAACTATTTAGGCTTATTTGTATGCGTGATTGCACTGGAGTAGTTGGATGGGATTGTATGGCCTGATATTATCGTTCCACATCTAGTTATTTTACCAAATCCTATGATTGTTGCCACTAGTTGTCACTTTTAGCTAAGAACTAGTTTTTGGAACGATTAAACTACTCCTTGTTGAAACAAATTTAACTCAAAACAAGTTTGCAGCATCTATTTTAAGATATGGAACACCTTAAAATCATAGAAAAATTTTTGATTCCAGTTATTACCTACATTTGATGTTCGATATGCAGAATCCCCGGCATCGAATCCACAGAAGGAGTAGGACCAATTTAGGAACTATATATGTTTAGTGCTCCCATGTCCTAATATTAAATATTACGTACAATGCTTGACCTAGGAAATGCTCTATTACAAGTCAAAAGTCTTATTTATTTTTCAAAGCAAGAGCTTCATCCAATTTTCATCATGTTTCTTGTCAAGGGTAAACAAAAAAAATCTAGCGTTGAACTATCTACTGACACAAGTACAGAAACAGGTCTCTCTTCTCAACTTCTGCTAGGAAACTTGAGTCAGTCAACATGTATGGTCTTGTTAGAGATAACAACAGCCATCTCATGGCCAGGCGCGTACAAAATTATAAAAGGCTGCATTTATGGTTATGTATTGACGTCTACGTTAAACACTTAGTTTGGGAGACTTGTAGATGATCACCAATTGTTAAACAGATACTTTGCCATGTTATAATGTAATTCAGCTTGTCTGGTAGCTTTATCATATGCCATCTTAGAAACCACTTTCTCATGGGTCTGTAGCAGCTCCATGGCAACCACGTTATGAGTTAGGAATCTGCAGGTTCATAGGAACACGGATTCTGGTGAAAAAAATAATGCTGCAATGATTGACTGCTTCTTTGATGGTTACTGATGTTCATCAACTTTTGATTCGTTTACTTCAAATGAGCCAATTGTGAAGACTGTTCCTTTTGTTTATTAATTTGACTGTTCTGCTGTTGTTTTTGGTACTGGAGTTCTGGCTATTTTTTATTGTCATTTTTGTGACTTTTGAATGAATGCATTAAGATTTATATTCATTCTTTTGTCCTGTAAAATGGCCTGTGTTGTGCGAATGTCATGACTTGTTTCCGGGTAACCATGTGGTGTGGCACACACCATGACTACTATGGCAATACATAAAACTTATAGGTATTGGTTATTATTTTAGAGTTTGTAACTTTGAGGGGGCAGCTTTAACCCCTTTGAATGAAAGCGTGCCAACTTGGGTTGTATTTGTTGATAAAGGGTCAAACAGGAAAAATTGGACTACCATCACATAAAGGTTACTATTTTGACTCGTTCCCAATCTGCCCAACCCACCCATTTGCTACATGTTATGGAAGTATGGAACTTTTGAAATTTGAAAGATATGTATACATATTTGTTTTCTGCTTAGATTATAACACTGCATATTGCAAAATTAATAATTTGGAAAGAGCTATGGATGCCAATGGTTTTTCTTTTTCACCTATCGGACCACTAATCTGTTTATGCTACCAACTTCAGGATCATGGCCCGCCGACTTGATGGCTTTTATGGGACAAAAAGGCGAAAATGTCACTTTTCAAGTTTGACCATTTTTCCATTATAGATAGTATAGATACCTATTTTTTTGTCCTGTAAAGTGGCATGAGCTGTAGTTTTTGGGTAACCATGTGGTGTGCCACACCATGACTGTTGTGGCGATACATAAAACTTTAGATTTTTTTTTTTTTTTTTTTTGAGTATGTATGTAACTTAGAGGGGGCAGCTTCAACCCCTTTGAATGAAAATGTGCCAACTTGGGTTGCATATGTTGATAAAGGGTCAAACAGGCAAAATTAGACAAAAAAACGTTGGCAGGTCAGACCAACCTGACCCGTTTTTACCATCACATAAAGGTTACTATTTTGACCCGTTTTTACCATCACATAAAATTATACATCTCTGTTTTCTGCACACATTATAAGACGATCACACCACTAATCTTTTTGTGCTTCCAGCTTCAGGAGCATGGCCTGCCGACTTGATGGCTTTTATGGGACAAAAAGGCAAAAATGTCACTGTTGACTCTACAGAAAAACTAGAATCTTCAAGCCCTCATGCTTCATCTCTTTCTAAGGAAACAGAACTTTGGTTAAGCTGTTTGGTCAGCCTAGATTGGAATGGCTGGGGTTAACAAGTTCAGTGAAAGTGTTAAGAATATCGAAAAGAATTTTGACAGTGCTCTTGGACTTGATGACAAGGCTGCTTGTGGTGGGGGTGGTACAACTTCCACTAGTGAAGGTAAACATGTTTTTGTCTATAAAATTTGGAATCTATCTTACGTTTGTGGTTTTAGTTTTCAAGTTTACAAACACATTTGCAGTATTTACAGTAACTATTAGGGGCTTATTTGCATGCGTGATTGCACTGGAGTAGTTGAATGGGATTGTATGGCCTGATATTATCGTTCCACATCTAGTTATTTTACCAAATCCTATGATTGTTGCCACTAGTTGTCACTTTTAGCTAAGAACTAGTTTTTGGAATGATTAAACTACTCTTTGTTGAAACAAATTTAACTCAAAACGAGTTTGCAGCATCTATTTTAATGTTAAATGAGAACATCATACAATATATGGAACACCTTAAAATCATAGAAAAAAATTTGATTCCAGTTATTACCTACATTTGATGTTCGATATGCAGAATCCCCGGCATTGAATCCACAGAAGGAGTAGTAACAAGCAAGGACCAATTTAGCAAGTATATATTTAGTGCTCCCATGTCCTAATATTAAATATTGCAATGGTTGACCTAGGAGATGCTCTATTACAAGTCAAAAGTCTTATTTTTCAAAGCAAGAGCTTCATCCAACTTTCATCATGCTTCTTGTCAAGGGTAAACAAAAGAATCTAGCGTTGAACTATCTTCTGACAAAAGTGCAGCAACAAGGTTTTCTTCTTAACTTCTGTTAGGAATCTTGAATCAATCAACATTTATGGTCTAGTTAGGGATAACAACAGCCATCTCATGGCCAGGCGCATACAAAATTATAAAAGGCAGCATTTATGGTTATGTTAGTGACGTCGACATTAATAATTTAGTTTGGGAGATATCACATGATTTCCATATCTTAGAAGCATTGCTTTTGGCATGGATCTGTAGCAGCTCTATGGCAATCACTTTATGAGTTAGGAACATGCAGGTTCATAGGAAAACAGATTCTGGTGGAAAATATAACTGCTACAATGATTGACCACCTTCTTTGATGGTCATTGATGTACATCAACTTCTGTTCTTTTACTTGCGACGGGTCAATTGTGAAGACTGCCTTTTGTTAATTATTGTATTTTGACTGTTCTGCTGTTGTTTTTGGTAGTGGAGTTGTGGCTTTTTTTTTGGTCATTTTTGTGACTTTTGAATAGATGCATTAAGATTTATACCTATTCTTTTGTCCTGTAAAGTGACACGAGCTGTAGTTTTTGGGTAACCATGTGGTGTGCCACACACCATGACTGCTGTGGCGATACATAAAACTTTAGATTTTTTATTTTATTTTTTTATTTTATTATTATTTTTTTTTAGTATGTATGTAACTTAGAGGGGGCAGCTTCAACCCCTTTGAATGAAAATGTGCCAACTTGGGTTGTATATGTTGATAAAGGGTCAAACAGGCAAAATTAGACAAAAAAACGTTGGCAGGTCAGACCAACCTGACCCGTTTTTACCATCACATAAAGGTTACTATTTTGACCCGTTATCAATCTGCCTCAGCGACCCATTTTGCCACCTTTTTATGGAACTTTTGAAATTTGAAAGACATGTATACATCACTGTTTTCTGCACACATTATAAGACTATCACACCACTAATCTTTTTGTGCTTCCAGCTTCAGGAGCATGGCCTGCCGACTTGATGGCTTTTATGGGACAAAAAGGCGAAAATGTCACTGTTGACTCTACAGAAAAATTAGAATCTTCAAGCCCTCAAGCTTCATCTCTTTCTAAGGAAACAGAACTTTGGTTAAGCTGT
The DNA here is from genome assembly GCA_030686995.1 of Artemisia argyi. NCBI lineage: Eukaryota > Viridiplantae > Streptophyta > Magnoliopsida > Asterales > Asteraceae > Artemisia > Artemisia argyi. The sequence continues at coordinate 184,457,121 of CM060688.1, read as the reverse complement.
TTGGTCAGCCTAGATTGGAATGGCTGGGGTTTTCTTATAACCCAAAAACGCCTCTCTCATTGTTTTCTTTCAACTCAAGTTGGCCGAAAGATAATATAAGAACCAACTGAATACATGAACCAATCAAATGTCAGTTGGTCGAAAGATAATATAAGAGGAATTAAAAGGTTACCGTCACATTCTACTTCTTTTCCCTGCATAAGTAAATTACCGCAAAATATCACTCCAACCATCCATTCCCCAATTCTGATTCAACTTATCTTCCTTTAAGTGCTAAAACTAAACCCACTCCAGTAATGATCTGAAACTTCATTATTTTCAAAGACATGTCCAAAACACAATTTACATTAACGAGTCTTCACAACTGATGGCCTAGTTGTTTGAATCCTTAAATCATAATGCTCTGTTCCATCTTTGCTAATTTTAATAGGCCTTGGTTTCAGAAGTCCCGTAATGTGGTCAATCTTATGGACATATGGAAGATTCCTCAAGTTTTTGTTTGTGATGATGTTGGCGGATCTTGAGTCTTGTTAGGCCTAATTGTGTCGTAATTCTGATTTTAGGAGGCTAGGTCTTTTGTAACATGAGTTGGCATGTCAGTCTCATGGTAGTTAGTTTGAAGCACAAAGGGTGTGTATGGTGTTAGTAAATGTGGTATGCAGCCACATTTCCTGTGTTTATTTGTTTTTTGAGTCATATATTTTACCAAAGGTAAAAAACCCTTTACCCAAAAAAAAAAAAAAAAAAAGGCTTTGGTTGAGGTAATTGTGAATTAGTCTAGATGGCCAGTGTTTTATGGTGGATAGTCAATTCTTAATGTAGGCTTCCTGTTTGTGAAGGGTAGAATGAAGTGGATGAGCATTGTAAGTGGGTAGGAATAGAGAGTTGTTAAAGATGAAGCTTCTTGGCCGTAACCTTGCAATGCCACAGGAGGATGGAAGGAAAATCACATTGCTTTAGTCTAAAATGGTGATGATGCCTGTAGTTGCCATCTTTAGATTAACCAATGGTGATGTAAGGAACATTTACTTAAGATGATGCCTGCAAGTTCTACCTCTGTACTTGGTTAGTGTGAGGTGGCTGCTGCACTTATTCAAGTATAGTGTGTAGGATTTGTAGGAAATGTAGTCTTAAGTAGAATGTATGGTGAATATGAGTTTGATAGTTGGTCTTTCGAATCTGTGTAGCTTACAGTTTGAATCTGTGTTTGTATGCCTTGTGCAACTAGTATTTGTTTATCTACTTGTCTGTATAGTTTTAGGGTATGTCCAAAATCAGAGTTTGCAACTTGGTGCTCTAAAGTTTTGATGATTAAAGTAATACTATACATTCACCTTTTCAAAAAAAAATAAAAAAATAATAAACACACTCAGAACATCTCTGAAAACAACCAAACAGTCATACAACCCAAGTCTTCTAACCCAATAAATACATATCAGTCTCAAACTCCTAATGTTTATTAAACTATAAAACTATGAAAAAAAGAAAAGAAGAAAAAAAAATAAAAAATAAAATAAAGTTTGCATTATCATGGCATTTGCTCAATAAAAACCAAATCTCCACTAAATAAAAAAGGCCATTTACTTAAAGGTGATTTAAGTCTACAAAACAATTCTAATCAGCAACAATTTTCAAAGGGGCTTATGAACATGATACGGAGTAATTCACAGCACCATTGAAGCACACATTATATCAAACATTTGGTGTACAACTCAATCTAGCCATTACACCTACCATTGTATAGCCTGCAAAAACTGCCGACTATATCTCAATAAAATGAAGTTCACCATATAAAATTTACATTAATAAACTAGTAATTCTAAACAAATTTATATGCAGATCCCATTTTTTAGTTGTCACCATAAAAAATTTGCACAAATCCTCCAACGTGCACCTAGCACAGAGAATATAAACCTTCATCCATAATTACGTTACATTCTCTGGATGTTCGAAAATCAAAGTACAGACGAAGTACAGGAAAAGATCTTTTACATTGGTCGAAACTCGAGACCACATACAATGAGGCCAGACATACTTCCTTCATGACCTGTAAACTTCATATCAATCGAAAATGAGTCATCCTTGAATTCTTGAGTTGAGTTAAATTTCCACACTTGAATCTCCATCCATCCATCTTCCCTTTGTTTTGGAACCCGGGTAATATCATTTATATTCAATGGGCTTGGGGTTATAAAATAAACAAATTCAGCCTCGTCGTTTTCTTGGTGGAGTAACTCTCGTACTTTCACTGGACAATGCAGCCCCTGGACTTTTTCTGAAAGCTTGAACACAAGGTAACACGCGTATTCTGTATCGGATGATAGCATTTGACTTTTAATCGTGCAGTTGATATAAAATACTTCTTGTGGTAAAAGCTCGATCACCTCCGAAAATCTGCATGTACGATATATTATATAAATACATACGTTTTAAGAACAAAATAATACTTGAGAGCAGAAAATCAAATCCAAAGAATAAAACTTTTGAGGTATTCTCAAATATTTGGATAAGCATAGATCAGCATAGAGTGAATGTAACTAAGTTTATTGGTGAATGATAAATGTAACTTTATTTGTCTGAAAAAGCAAACCTGGTCTGCAATGATGGTTTTGAAGTAAAAAGGTTCACATTAGAAGCTTCGCACAAAGCCGCCTTTGCCGAAAGCATAAGAAGCTTCTTTTCGTTTACTTTGCCCAACCAGAACAACTCGTCATAGTTTCTTTTTATCTTAAATATTTCTTCAAAGTTTGCTGGCAATTGTTGCACGCGATCCACATTGAAGTTTGATTTTAAGACTTGTTCGAGTTCTTTCAAATTTCCAATTTCTTCATACACCTATATAAAGATCATGTTATAAACATGCAAGTTAGACAATGATTTTTTTCCATGCATCCATCCTCGTATGAACAAAAGAATAGAGAATGGAATTGAGAATAACATTTTCAAACTTACCTTATCAGTGGCTCGAAATTCAATCCCTTGAATGTAAATTGAACCATCTCCACAATAATATGGTGAAAAACTCTTTAGTAGAAACTCAATTACGACATCTTTCTGATACAAGATTTGGCACAACTCTATCATCAACCATTCCGTGTCTCTCCTTGTTGCAAAATATGCATGATGAATTTCACTTCCCTTTCTATAATTTAGGTTAATGTACATCGGTTTACTTGAAATGTTTCTTGAATCACAAAATTTGAAGACTAAATAGGCCCCATAAACCACATTTGGAGATAAAAATTGAGCTTTTGTCTTGATTTTGATGTTCAATCTGGAAATATCAAACATCTTCACTACTCTCTCAAATCTGCACATATTATCAACATAAAAGTGTCAATCAGTCTTAGCATTCCCTTGGATTTCTTATTTCTTTTGACCCAAATTAAGGACTATTGTTCGGTAAGTGTAGTACAGAGGCAAAATGTGAACTTAGTCAATGGGGTTCTTAAGTTGATCCAGTTGGAGCATAATTTATATACTTAATGAGTTGTAATTTTCAGTGACATGTGAGATTGGGGCGGTTGCTGAAGATCTATTTCTGTCTTGTATTTGTTCTTGTTCAAAAACTATAATGAAAGCGTTTGGTTAAGTTTTATGGTCACGATGCGTTTGATTATAGTAATTTTTATACACCTGTTGGAAAAAAAATAAAATTGGTTCTACGAACTTCAGACAGCAGGTAAACATAAAAACATAAGACCAAATATTAGACTACAAAAATCACTCGAGAAAACCTTGAAACCTTCTAATCTGAAGCTGGTTTACTTTTCAACATAAAGTGCAAAACTTATCAATGCGGATCATCTACTTTCTTGCTTAAAAGATAATTTTTTTGTCAAAAATACACAACTTGTCAAATAGCTTCCAGTCTCTTTGATGCGCGAAAGAAAATACATGCATTGGCATTTGGCAACGTTCCCGGTTATATAATACATTACACTGTTAGAAACAAAAACCGCAATGCAAATTCCAAATACATAGGTATGCTGTAAACTAATCATTATGCTACTGTATACAACTTGTCATGCATAAAATGTAAACTAACTTAAATAAACTTCTAACAACAATGCATATGTACGCTTATTACCTGATGCTAACAAATAAAGAGAGGTAGAGAGAATAACCTTGATTCTGGAAGAGATTTCCATTCATGTGGACAACTGTTTTTGTAGGAAAACATTGATGCTGAAACCATTTCATTTCTTTCTCCAATACCATCGAATGACAGCAACTGTGATACAACAAAAAAACAAGTTAGACTCAATGTTATGATGTGTAAATGCATGTGGTGTTTCGAATTATCCTAATAAACAAAAATACATAGAACATAGGATGCACAACATAATATAAGTGTGATTTGAGAACGAATTGATTACCACTTTATCCTGTTGAAGGAGAATTCCTTTAGAAAAGATGTTGTAAAGATCCTCTTTCTTGATGGTAGAATAATCTTCAGGGCACCTTGACATCTGGATTATTTCTTTATAATCTTTAGGAAATTTCGGCTCCCATGTCTCATAATCTTCCTATACATTAATTAAACAATTAATAAGCTCCTATTTTATACAATTGCATTTCTACAATGAAGAAACTACTAAAGACCTTCTACTAAACATACACAACACATTAATCTTGTAGACTTTTTGTTTTTTTCATTTAACATTTAAATTATTTTTTGTTTTGTATGATATAAAAAGATTTGTCTTTGTAAGACATATATGTTGGGATCTTACACCCACGATATGGCTAAAATACAAATGAACGGGATTACAAGAAGGGACACTACACTCAACACTTTTGAATACCCACACCTCACACTCTCAATGGTTTATACTACAATAATGGAGCAACACTCAACATTAATGAATATATCCGGAGACACACACATGTGGATGGAGGGAGATTATCATAACTCTCTTTTCTCTCCCCCTCACCAAATTACCTAGCTAATGAATCATATATATAAGAAAGCATTAGTTTGTCCAACAAGCAACTCCTATTTAAATAGGCAATGCATATCTCTCCTAATTCGGATGATTTCAAATTAACAAAATTTTCTTAAGGAATGTGAATCAATATAATCAATATATTTTTTCATCAGATGTTTTATGGTTTAAATTTTAAAAACAGTTGTTAGAACAATAGAAGTGTACAACTTAATATCCATAAATATAGTTTAGATTTGTATATGAAAGGAATGGTAGCTTAATTTGAAATAATTATAAAAACTTACTTGGATTTCCAATGCTTTGTTAAGTTGTATTATCACTTCACCTGCCATTGGCCGTCTCTCTCTCTTGTGGTGTAAACATTGAAGGGCAATCCTTGCAAATGTAATAAATGACTCTGGCACAATTTTTTCTTTGATACCCTCAAACACTAACTTATCAAGTTTTCCTACATGACAGTGATATTTAGCTAAAAAGGGTAAATAAAGATACTTATCATCTAGTTTTTCAGACGATCGTTTCCCACACAATATGTCAAATAAAACTGCACCCAACGAGAATATATCAGACTCTTTGGTTAAGAAGAGTGTTTTCGAGTATAGGGGGTCACGATAGCCAATTGTGCCTGTAACATTGTCGATGACAAAGCCTACATCCTGCTGATTTGTTGGACATGCTAAGGAAAGCCCAAAATTAGTAATTTTTGCTTTCCAATCATCAAACAGTAGGATGTTGCTGCTGCTAATGTCCCTATGTATCACCATTTCTGGAGTTGAAACAGTTCCATGAAGGAACTCCAACCCCATTGCAATATCAATGCAAATTTTAAGCCGCATCACCCACGTAAGACTATCATCGCTCAAGTACTTATCAAGACTTCCTTTGGATGCATAATCATAAACAATTATTTTCTCATCCTCTTCATCACAGTAGCCTACAAGACCAATGACATTTTCATGCTTATACTCCATAAGGATTTTAAGCTCCGTCATGAATTCAGCTTCTCCTTCAGCAGACTTCCTATCCATCCGCTTTGCAGCAATGATGTTATGTCCATGAGTATGACCTTTGTAAACAATCCCAAAATCTCCATGTCCAATGATATTGTCTTGACTAAAGCTTTGCGTTGCCAACTTTATGTCTTCAAGTGACAGTTTGAGGTTGTCCTTGTGGTTCTCCTGTGAACCATACAATCGATTGTATAAGTAAAAAAAAGGCCAAAATGCATTTTAGTACCCCCTCAATTTGGCAAGGTGTGGAGAAGAAAATGATGAATATGGGATTGAGTAATTTAGAAAATGCATTTTATACGCTCATGTAATTTTGTACTTGCTTGGATCTAACAGAGTAATTTTTGTTACTAGTTCAAACAAAGGTAAAGTCAATAAGATAAAAATAATAGTAATACGGAGTAATAAGGATCCTATATGTTGTTTGGCATATACTACATATAGATCTGCCTAGCTAATTTACTCAAAAATATATCTTGAAAGCATTGACTTACCTGGCAGTATAACGCTTTTTTAAGTTCGTTGATGACAATTTCTATTGTTGGACGTTGCGCTTGAGTTTCTGCCAGACATCGAAATGCAATTTCTGAGAATATGTCCAAAGACTCTTTATCGGGTCCTTTACTTAGAGAAAAGACACGTTCATCAGTTTCTTCCTTTATCTTGCGATCAACAATTTCCATCAGTGTTCCCTTTTCAAAATGATCTCTCGCAATGGGTGCAATTCCCTTCTCATTCACTTTTGTGTATACGGGAGCATAGGCCAAACTCCCGGTCAAGATCTCAAGTAACACTACCCCAAAAGAGTAAATGTCTGATTTTTTATTTAATCTTCCATACTTCTGATATTCTGGATCCAAATACGTATTTGTACCTGCAATCATATTGGTATAGATAGTGCTGGCCTCTTGATTTTCTGGGTGGAATTTAGAGAGCCCAAAATCAGCAATCTTGGCCTCCCAATTATCGCCCAGTAGAATATTCGCGCTCTTGATGTCACGGTGAATTATCATTTGTTTGTCCTGATCCGTGTTGGTGTGAATGTAATTCAGGCCATGTGCAATATCAACACATATTTTCAAACGTTGCATCCAAGTAAGACTAGTCATCTTATCACTATTTCCCAGATAATCTTCCAGACTTCCTTTAGAAGCAAGCTCATAGACAAGGATCATGTGATCACGACCTTCATTGCAAAAGCCAAGAAGGGAGATTATATTATCATGTTTACAACTAGTCAACGTTTCAATTTCTGCTATGAACCCTAGTTCTCCTTGTGTATTGAAGATTCGTTTTATTGCTACAGTGCTTCGTTTCCTGGGAAGATCACATTTATTCTCCCCATCTATCGATGATGATATACTGCTATCAAAATGTTCGAGTTGTGCCTTGTATACCTTACCATATCCGCCTTCCCCAATGCAATATCTGTCGGCAAAATTCTCGGTAGCCAACTCTATATCATTAAGTCCAATCTTCAAGTGTTCCAAGTTCTTCCACTGCAACATTAACAGCATAAATGCTAGTAAGATATGGGAGTGAAATTGTAAAGAAATTGATTTTATTACTGAAAGAAATCTATATAATGTGAACATTTCAATACAGCACTCAGTGAAAGAAAACATTGATGATAAATGATTCAAAATTTTTACTGATTGTAATGTTAATTATTACAACAAACTCTTAGTCCCCAATATATCCTCGGCTAATGGATTCCTTAAACTTCAATATATACCATTAATGGCTTAAAAATGATTTGTGATTCGTGAGTGTGACTGTGTCAGGTCTATGGTGTAGTTGGCTCAGATAAATTTAACCAGTAAGTGGTTGGTGTCATCTCAATAAATTTAACCACTGGATAAAAAGCTGCCCCCATATTCAACAAACTTGTTAACAGTTATGATCATTTTAGACTGCATGCCACGGTTATGAATATGAGACGTCAGAAATGTCTTGTCTAATTTCTTCGTAACAGGGAGCAAATGTGAAAAGCCTCTAACCATATGATCAGCCTTAAACTAAAACTAGAAAAAAATTAATTACCTTCAAGTGATAAGATGATGTACCGTCAACTGCATTCTTTGGAAGTTAGTTGATAATATAACAGTTATTATTACATAAAGTTGATAGATAGAACAGTTATAATCACAAAAAATTGATAAACAAGTTGTTTTCTTACTTTATTTACATGTTTCCACTGAAGTTTCAACGCTTTATCAAGTCTTTCGACAACCTGGTCTATATACGGACGCTTTGCCCGTTCGTCTTGTAAGCAGTAATATGTTGTGTCTGAGAAGATTCTGAATGATTCTGGGCCCATCTGTTTTCGTAAATGCGGATCTACCATATCATTCAAACGAGATTTTTCCAGTTGATGTAATAACCCCTCTCCCAACTCATCTTCATCTACTACACTCCTTCCGCACAAGACTTCAAATAATACAACACCGAATGAATACACATCAGACTTGTGGGTCACACCGCCCGTCTTTTTATATTTTGGGTCCAGGTATACATTTTTTACAATATCACAAGTAAGAAGAAGATGTTGCCTCTGAGCTACTGTATTTTTCAATGAAAATTCAAAACCAAATAACTTGGGTTCCCATTTGTCATCTAGTAAAATATTCGAGCTCCTGATGTTGCAATGTATGACACTAAAATCTCTTCCAGGATCATAATGGATGTAACTCAATGCCTTCGCAACACCAACGCATATCTTTAACCTTTGCATCCATGTGAGGGTCTGGTCACTTAGATATTTGTCGAGACTTCCGTTGGCCTCCTTTTTGTATATGATAAACTTGTACACCATGGAATCATAAAACCCAATAAGAGACACAAGATTCTTATGTTTGAGACTAGAAAGCATCGAAAGTTCGGTCCAAAACCTTTCGCTCTCATCTTTTACATACCTCTTTAGAGATTTGTTGGTTGTTGATTTCACATCTTCAAAGCTGAGTTTTAAGTGAGAAAGATCTTTGAGGAAAGACTGTGTCTTTTTGCTGACATTGGACCAGGGCCGTCCCATGGATCGGTGAAATTTTTGAGAGCCCTGTACGAAATTATATAATGAGGCCTTTCGATAAGCAATGTTATATATAAAGTGTCACCATTTATAAGATATAATGCAATTAGTTATCAAAACGTTCTAATATATTACCCATTTAAGATATTTTACCATCTAAATACTCTTTTATTTGTTAAAAATATGTCGACACATGCATATAATTATTAACGGGATAAATTTTGGGGCCCCTTAAAATTTTGAGGCCCTGAGCGGTCGCTCACCTTGCACACCCTCAAAGCCGGCCCTGCATTGGACTCAACGTGTGTAGATATTGAGATCAATGATTCCTATATGTACCAAGCAAGACATAATTATCAAGTGTTCCAAAAATGACATGTGTATACAGGAGGAGGTCATCTATCTATCTATCTATATTATAATATTATAAGAGTTTAGGGGAGTAATGGCTTGAGTTTTGATGTGATTAAATGCAATGAGTTAATATTTGAAAGTCACTCATGGTTTTTATTGCAAGCAACTTCTAAAGTCATGCATTAACCGACTCTATTTTGTAACTGATTTACCAATAAATTAGTATTAAATCTTTGCACTAAAGAAACCCTCGATCTCCGTATTTCTTTCAAAATTCTGCAAATGCTTTCGGATACCAAGTGATTGCATTAAATTTTCAGCATTAACATCATGTAAAATGTTGTCATAGCTCAACTTATAAATTAAGGCATATATCAACAACTAAAACTTTCATCAAGCAAAGTAAATATCAACAACTAAAACGTTCATCAACCATGTCATTAGTTCGAGAAGAGATTAATAGGGTAACTTATTATTATATGATCAAGTCATGCATATAAATGTGAAAATCCCTAAATGAAGTCTTTAGTTCAATAGTTAAATTATATCATGCTATTGTGTTCTATTTGATTACGCAATCTTTTGCTACTATATATATATATGAGATAAGAAAAGTAATATACTAGAAAATTACTAGAAGAGAATTCAGCAAAACCATTTTGATCTCCTATTCCTTCAAACGATCTACAGGATTGGGTATTTTTGTTGTATCTTTTCGAGTCACTCCACACATCAAATGAAATATATTGCTTGATTCTGAATACATTATTCCAACTAACACTTGAAGTGGAACAATATGGTCATTTTCAAGGTGAGCAAGAATTGCTTTGGTTGCATTTAAACACAATAAAGTGAACGCTCGGCAAGAACATCAGCATGCAACAAAAGAACATGACTTGGATCTAAGACATTTGGCAATTTCATTTATAAAAGTGATTTTATTCTATGTATAAGACTGATATATGTTATGTTATATATATTGTTGTTAAATTTTGAAAACGAATTGTTAAAAAGAACATCTTTACATAGAGTGTAGTTCATTAAGCTAGATAATTTATTATATACTTTTACGAAGAAAACTGTTTGATGTTTTTCACCCGCCTACAATTACTTTTAGTTACATCTAACTTTTTATAGCTTTGTTACAAACATTTATTCAAGAACTATGAACCACTAAATAACATGTAACTTTGTTGATGCCAACTTAATACAAAAGCTCACCTAATTTAAAGTTGGATGAAAAATTGAAATACTTGAAAATGTGTTTTAATTCTTATTACTCTATAGTTATATCTATATTTTTTGATGTGATTAAATGCAATGAGTTTATTATATGAAAGTCACTCATGGTTTTTATTGCAAGCAACTTCTAAAGTCATGCAGAGACCATTTTTATCTAATTTGTTTCCTCATACTTAGCTTTAATTTTTGGATGATTAATGGCTTAAGTTTTTGTGTGATTAAATGCAATTGATTTATGCTCTCATGGTTTATATTCCAAACTACCTCTAAGATTATGTACTAACTGCATAACGTAAATGAGAGATTAATTGTTTAAATATACTATTTTTCATTTGCAAAAAATGTTTGGTGTTGAGAAGTTTCAATATATTCGCCTAATTAAGCCTACAATGATGTGTGGGAAACGGTGAACACTTTTATTTATAAAATCAGATTATAATAAATAAATAACAGAAAAGTAAATACAGACAGAATGGAGTAGAAGCAGAAGACAGACACTATATAACGTAACTAAAGAAAGCAGTAAAGAACGAGGCTCGTGTTTAACACGATTCCCTTAAAACAGATTCGCCGTCTGTTTCCCAGGGTACAACGTTCAAAGCTGTTGTACAGCCGGACTTGACTGAAAGATCTCGAAAACCTTGTAAAAATTTGCGCACGTAGGCGAGGTTTCGGAGCTGCATTCGTGTCCGCAGGTCGCGCGGGCTCGCATGAGTTCAGTAGCTTCGAACTCATTTTGGTCCAAAAATCCCACAATCTGCACCCCCCCTGCGCGCGCGCACGTAGGAGTGGGAGCATAGCTCACCTAAAAGATTTTGAAAGCTAGTACAAGGATTACCTTATAAACTAGTCTCCACTTCCTTCACTAAGTGATGTGGGATGTGTTTTTGTTTCCAAGTTTTGTGTTTCAAGTGTCCCACTTTGAGACACGATATCTCATTCATCTTAGCTCTATTTTGGACATACTTTAGCTTGTTACGAAGCTCTCTTGGAGGAGAACACAACGCCCCCAATAAACACTAATATATATAACATATACATATATTAAATTATGTCCAAACTTTGCAAAAAACACATTTTACAAAACCATTTTCCAACATGATGTATAGTAAGAACAAGTTTGTGTCTCAATGGTAACCCTTATTGTATAAGAAGCTCCCCAACCAAATAGTTGTGGGATCAAGTCCTGGTTAGGACATGTGAAATAGTCTGTGGTGTGTATTTTCTGAGATAGTTAGTTATCGTTCTAAAAAAAATGTATAGTGAGATGCAACAAAAAAAACTATAATAGAAAAAGGTGCAACACGTCATTTGTTAAATATTAATCATTCGTTAAATATTAGTATCTCTTTCAAATTAGGGGATGGATAGTCGTTGTTTGCAACAATTTTAAATCCGGTAGCGAAACAAATTAACGTACAATAAATAGTTTTAACCACACTAAAGGGTTGTCAAGTGCTTTCAAGTTACAATGATCTTTTCATTTGCTTATAAATAGTAACTTACCATAAATGATAATGCTTACAATCACACAGAAGAGTTATCATGCCTATTTGAAATAGTTTAGCATAATACTTGCCAATAAATGTTCTAATTCATCATCCATCTTCATGGGATAATCTTACTATCTTATAAAGCACAAAGACCTTTTTGGTCATTTAATGCCTTAAAATTCAGCTTTACAACTAACAAAGCAAAATGTACAACTAAATTAAACACAACTTTAAAATATTAAATACCTCAAAAACTTAAATTTCAACATTAAATATTACAAAGCTTACAACCATTTAATGCACAAATACATTAATTCAGTACATATAATTAATACTTTTATTAAAATACTCATTCACTCAAAAGTACAACTTTATTAACACACGAGGCTTTATCCAACCCGTGCGATGCATGGTCTTTTGGTTGAATAATTATGTGTTTTTTCGTAATGTTGGTGCAGACGCTTGTATAAGCATATGACGGTATTTAGATGCTTATTAAAGAAGTTGCATTGTATTTATTTTAGTGGACTTGATATTTAGATGCTTATTAATATTATCATAACTTTTGTATTTAATTTAGTTTATTTTCATTAAAAGTTTCAATTAACATAGTCTTTTCATATGTAGTATTTTAATTTGAGTTACATAAGTTTTTTGTTCCCTATTTATTTGTCACTTTTGTCATTGGGAATTATAAAACTATTTGTACTTTTCAATGGCAGATTTTGAGTGATATAAGTTACATAAAAAATATTCCATATCGGGACAAAATCATGTATGACTTAACACATATTATATCCCGTACATGGAAGCAAAACATTGTTTTTGACTATAAAAGTTGCTCCAATGTAACTATGTGTAGCATGAGAAAAAATAGCTTACTAACTTACCCGTGTGATGCACAAATATTGTATTTAATTGTTCATTACGTAATGTTTACTTGTCAGCCCTAAGTATACTTTTTTAAATCAATTGTTGTTTATCATAGAAACAGTCCCCACTCGATTTGCAAGGTGGAAATCTCTCTTTTTCTGGTGAAAAAACCAAATGAAATTTCATGCTAATTATAAGTTGCACTGTCACATATGAGAATGAACTGATAAATCCTTAAGATTTTAATTATATGTTGGCCCGTGTGGTCATAATCAGTATCATGTTGACCCGTGTGGTCATATTCAATATCATGTTGACCCGTGTGGTCATATTCAGCTTTGAAACAACTTGACTTTCTTGACACAACAACTTTTTCATAAATTTAAGTATCGATTTTGCTATTTACTTGATTGTTTATTATTTGAACTAAAAAAATAACATATTGTAATAATGTTATTTATTATTTTGATAGGCCTTAATATGTTATTTATCATTTTCAAAATAAATGGTCTAGATTTTGTCTAATTGTCTCTACATATTCAGTACTCTTCAACTGGTCCATGTGGAACGTATAAGCTAATAATGAATAGAAAAAATTGATCAAAAAAAGTTCTCAAGCGTTGATTAAAGATAAAGAATGCATGATTTATGAATTTGAAGAATATAAAGTTGCATTATTTAATCTTTAATAAGCATTGTATAAAAGATGGAAAACTTGACCCCACAAAATGCATGGTCGAAGCATGCCACTTATATTATTCAAGCTAAATAATATTCTTTGAATATTTCTGCTTGTTTGACAATCTCGTTACAAAACAAAGGGGGAAATAAATCATCATTGTTAACTAAAACAAACGTTGCACAAATTGTATCTAATGCAGATGATTGAATATGTGCAGATGGCGAATTTAGATGCCTTTTGAGAAGTTTATAGTTTTTTTTATTGTTATTGTCTTTTTATTAAATTTATTTTTAGAAACTAATCATGTTTTTAGAGTCAATTAGCAAGCTATAATTGTTCATGTTTATTAAGCCGTCAAACTTATCTATACTATATAAAAGTTAAACCCTTTAATTTAATGTGCAAGTGTATTGTGCACAAATGGGTAGTACGGTACAACGTAGTTTATGCAACATCTTAATTATATGAAATACATGAATGCTATCAATCATTCATGTTGTTATGGAACAATTACATAACATGAATGCTATCAATCATTCATGCTGTTATAGAACACAAAAGGTTGCTTCAATTCATTCAATTTAATGTTGTAAAAGAATACAAACCATCTCTAAAAGCTTATAAATAACACTTTCATATGCACTTTTACCACACATCGACGATGAATAAACACCAAATGATATTCTTATGCAAACGTGTAAGCAACAAGCGAATGAGACTCAGTCGATCTTTTCTCCGTCAGCCTCACCGGGATGTTGGAGTGGTGGGATTGGAGTTCGCGGATACAATGGGATGTTGATACCGCCGCCATGATCTTATTGATCAAAGATATGTTAGTGACGATGGCTTTTTGGAGGGGCTTTTTTGGTTGCCGATGTGTTGATACCTGCTGTGAAGGAGACCAGAACAGAAAGAAAACAAGAAAAAGAAACGAACACGATATTTATAGGCTATTACCTCCTGGGAAAATTGAATGAAAGGAACAAGAATAAGGATGATATACCCACGATCTAAACCCTAACACGAGCCAAGAAAAACCCCACAGTAGCCTCCTAACGATTCCCTTTCGGTTCGATCAAGATGGAAACAGCAGCAGGTCGATTATGATGAAGAGTTTAGAGATAGTTTTTATTATTATTATTTTTTCCTTACTTAGTTTTTGTGATTGAGATATGCATCAAGAGGACTGATGGGAGAGTCAAAAGGCATTTCTTTCTTATGCATATTTTAGGAAAGGAGCGTGGCTCCGTATGGAAAGTTTTTAAAGTGACGTTAATGAGATTTATGGGACTTAATCAAATTTCGGTTTCAAGCCTTAATTGACCATATGCGTCGTACATGCTTACCAATTTGATTTTGCTTTCTTTACAAAAGAAATATGAAAAGTTGAAAACACACAGATAAGGATATATATGTGTTTGATTTATAAATGTCTTGAATTAGCTTTACTATATGAATTAATTCAATTATTATATCTTCATGAATCATTAGCTTTATTTTTAAACATGATTCTTAACCATGCAATGTTAGCATTATAATTGACAAAGTTTGATCAACTTTGAAGTAGCTCAGATAATGTTGATACTCATGATTCTTTAACCATGCAATGTTAGCATTATACAACTATAAAGGTAGTTCAGGAGGGTCTTATTCTTTAAGTAAACTTATGTTATTTATAGGTTCTTATAGCATTCGTACAATCGATTTTGCAATACATTAAATTCCATTGGATCAATAAACTTTAGCAAATAACTTATACATCTTTTGATTTATAAAAAATTGACTACATGAGGCATATGCAGCCTTACAATTAATCTTTTTCTTTTATCATAGTTTCAATGTACTTTTATCTTTTTGACGTGGTCAAGTTTAAATTATGTGACATGAAGTTTGTGATAAATTAGATCAAGCCGCCAAATGTTCATTTCTTCGTGATATATCTTTATACAACTAAGCTTAGATCTAATGAATTGTCTTTGGTATTTTTTTCTAGACAATTATGATTACGATTGTATATAGTAAAGTCGTATTCATAAATTCACGTGTACACATAAGCTTAACATATTATCTATCTATTATACCTAATAGTTGAACCCTTTAATTTAATATGCAAGAGGGTTGGAAGAGGATTTGTGCACTAAGAAAAGTACGGTATTATTTAGCTTGAATAATAAGCGGCATTCTTCGACCATGCATTTCATGGGGTCAAGTTTTCCATCTTTTATACGGTGCTTATTAAAGATTAAATAATGCAACTTTATATTCTTCAAACTCATAAATCATACATTCTTTATCTTTAATCAATGCTTGAGGAGTTTTTTTTAATCAATTTTGTCTATTCATTATTAGCTTATATGTTCCACATGGACCAGTTGAAGAGTACTTAATATGTAGAGACAATTAGACAAAATCGAGACCATTTATTTTGAAAATGATAAATAACATATTAAGGCCTATCAAAATAATAAATAACATTATTACAATATGTTATTTTTTTAGTTCAAATAATAAACAATCAAGTCAATAGCAAAATCGATACTTAAATTTATGACAAAGTTGTGGTGTCAAGAAAGTTGGGTTGTTTCAAAGCTGAATATGACCACACGGGTCAACATGTATTCGGGTCAACATGATACTGATTATGACCACACGGGTCAACATGTAATTAAAATCTTAAGAATTTATCAGTTCATTCTCATATGAGTGTAATACTAGAGTGCACGGGTCAACATGATACTGATTATGACTACACGCGTCAACATATAATTAAAATCATAAGGATTTACCAGTTCATTCTCATATGTCACAGACTCACAGTGCAACTTATAATTAGCATGAAATTTCATTTGGTATGGCTGACAGGTAAACATTACGTTACGTACAAAGCATGTAACTTTCCCTTTTTATATTTATAAAAAAATCCCATTTGTAATTAAAATTTTATTACACACGTAAATAAATAATCAATAACAATCAACCGTCATATGCTGCGTCTGCACCAACATTACGAAGAAAAAAAAAACACATAATTATTCAGCAAACAACCCGTCCCGTGCATCGCACGGGTTGTATAAAGCCTCATATACATGAACTTTGATGCAAACATTTTATAAGCTATGATTTTATTTCAACAATAGTTTCAATCGTGATTTGAAGTAATCAACTTGTAAAGATGATACTCCCTCCGTCCCAAAATTATAGTCCCCTTTTGACTTTTTCGGTCTTTATTTTTCAACTTTGACCTTAAATATTTTTGTTTATATTACATAATACTTGATGCAAAATATATAAATGGATTGAGTTTTAAATGTATTTTTCATTGGTATAATTTTCATAAACTATTGTATAACACAAACAAAAATATTTAAAGTCAAAGTTGAGAAAGAAAGACCGAAAAAGTCAAAAGGGGACTATAATTTTAGGACGGAGGTAGTATTAAATTAGGTATAAGTATTAAATAATGAATAATTAAATGTGAAAAATACAATAGATGCAAATATTGAGTTTGCCTATTGTACACTTAAGATACATGTACACGTGAGATATAGATTGGCACTACCATAAGATGCATTGTAAAAAGCTTGTGTCATGTATTTTATTAAAGGTACATACGTATTTTGTCGACATGAGTATTAGCAAGACTCAACAATATAAGATATTAATAAATAAAAATCGGACTAAACCATCAATTTTTGATAAATATTCGGATATAAGCACTTTGAAGCCCAAATATTCGTTTAGCTAAATAGTCGAATGACATCCCAAGCACGCAACCATCCCCTTTACAGTTTGAAATAGCCAGCCCAATATAACACAACCATCTCTTATTCAAAAGTTTACAAAATTACGTATTAAGCTATAATTTGTGCATCACACCGTTAAAATCACGTAATATTAAACCCAATATAACACAACCATGTCTAAAAATGAGGTCTCATCTTTACCGTTAAATTTCATCTAATAATAACCAAGAAATTTATTGGTCAACCTTTACTACATAGTAAATTGTACTGCTAGCTAGTAAATAAATGGAAATTGGGTATATATCAAAATCCTTTTAGGGTTATCATTTTTTAAAAGCAAATCCCAGACTCCCATTTCTATCCCCTTTCTTCTCTGTTCTCTTTCCTAGGGTTTCCAGCCGCCACCACTCTCACCGCCGCTATACCACCACTTCCACCATCAAAATCCTCATGAAACCTTCCTTATATCACCTCCTTTGTCATAGATCCGCGGTATACGCGCCACCATCTCCGCTGTGAACACCACACTGCCACCATAAACACTTTTATCTCACATTTTATGATCCATATTTGAAGAACACGCGCCGAAATACATCACCACGCTACACCACAGCCGTCCTTTTTGGTTTCTTATCGTTAATAGATCAAGGTAACGAATAGATCGAGAGTTTTGTTCGAGTTAAGGTCACGGTCGTTTTGTTTTGGTTTTGTCCGAGAGCCGTTAACGGTGGTTTTGTTTGTGTTGTTGCATAGATGATAATGGGATTAGGCTAGTGGTTTTGATTGTTTGTTGTTGTGATTTTTGTGGGATTAGTCTATGGACCGATGAAGATATTCATTTTTTATCTTTGGTCCACCTAGACCAAATTTCGTCTTCTTTTCAATTTGTACTTTTTTTTTGGTCAATCATGACATCCAACGGAGCTGGATTTTTACCCATTTCCGGATGCAATGAGAATATGTTATTTATAGCCTTGTTTGGTTATATGGAAAGACTAATTTTAATGGCCTAATTCAAGTCTAAATTGAATGTGTAAATGTTTCACATTCTCTATCGTTTGGTAATTTGCATTCAAGATGAGTTTATTATAGACGAAAATTTCTAGTTATTTGGTGTGCAATGCATTGGTTGTACAGTACTTTTGGTTGTGCACAACCCCCCTTGCACATTAAATTTAGGGGGATAAGCTTTATATATTATAAGATAATACAATCCTAGAAAGACTAGACACTACCAAGACCCTCACCATTCACTCCCCAACTCACAATCTAGACCAATCACAAATCAGTTTCAAACAAAAAGACAAAAAAAAAAAAAAAAAAAAAAAAAAAAAAAAAAACAGAAAACAAAAAAACAAAAACAAAAACTTACGAGATCTTAGCTCTCTTTTATCCATCACAGATTTGTTCTGAAAAACAATAAATAAAAGAAACTCTTCATAAATCCTTTTGAAACAAAACTTCTCTTTAAAAGAAAAGAACAAAAACAAATCGTTTCATTCTTTCTTTAGTTCAGTCAAAGAAAAACAACAAAGACATACCTACCCTAGACCGTACAAACGATCTTAAAGCCGTATTTCAACTAAAAAAGTACGAATAGACTTACGTTTGTGTATTTTCGTGAGTTTAAATATAAGAAGAAAGGGTTGCGTGGTTCGTTTGGTTTAATATACAGAAGAAGCATGGAGGGTATTTAGGATCTTGAGTTAAGTTAGTGTTTGTGATTTTTTTTTTTTTTTTTTTTTTTTTTTTTTTTTTTTTAGAAAAATTAGGGTTTGAGTGATATAGTTAGGATAATCAGTTTAGATAGCTACTCTAATATTTAGGTTAGTTGTTTGGGCTTACATTTAACAATTGATGAAATTAGCTTCTATTGGATTTCCTAATCCCTTATTAAAACACGTCTTGGCTTGTGAATTGTTGTGCGGGTATAATTTGTTTGGAATGTGTTATTTGTTTTAAGTGTGATAGTAACTTAGTAAGTGAAATACTTGGTATAATTTCGGATTTATTCGGGTTTCAAAATACGATTATTTTTTCTTGATTTAAATTTTTGGGTTAGTTGGATATAACTACCCTAAACAATATTATTCGATTATATATTTTTCCTACTGTGATAATATTATCGGTTACTGCTTTTATATTGTTTTCGCATCACTAGTGTAACTTGTTATTTTTATACGGTATAATAAAACATTTTTTTTACGTTATTTCAAAATAAACACCCCGCTATCCGTAAAATTAATGTCACGAAAAACTCATTATCGAAAAGTAATTGAACACTGGAAATTTTAGTTTCAGGGTATCCGCTGCCGCAACGCGCGGGTATCTTGCTAGTATTAATAACATGTGCATTTACCAATCAGATCTACTTAAAATATCTATCCAAACACCATGTCAAAACAACTCAATGATCAAGCACCACTTATTTCTCTATTTATATTTTAAAGTTGTTGTACATCCACCTAACGAAATAAATGACTAAAGGAAATCAAGACCACTTAAAATTTGTGATCTGTGACCAATCTACATATTGTGAAGTTGCCATAGTATATTGTAGCTTGCATGTGAGTGTGAATTGTTTGGCATGATTAATATCCACACAACAAAAAGAATAATAGTATACTGAAGTTAATCAATATCCATGCAACGAAAATGAAGCCTTGCAGTTAACCCATGCAACAAAGTGAATGACTCAAGTAGACGAACTTATTTTGACCTTTAAGTACAACCGATCCACCAAGATCATATTGTGCTCGAGTCATATTTGAAGACAATAATACAGATATAGTATATTTGATCTTAAATTGTAGTTAGAATTATACGATCGCATGGATCAGTTTTTTGATAGTGCTATTAGACAACATGTAGATTTAATAAATATTGCGAGTAAAACTAATATGTTTTCGAAAAGTTGACCCGTGCAAAAATAGTAATAAGTAAATAATTACCTTGTCATGATTGGATGATGTATCTTCAACTTTGGCCGCAACTTTTGAGTGTTCCTTTTATATCATAATCATAAATCCAGTAATTGTAAATAATTTGACCCGTGTTAATATTAATAATATCAATGATATTAGTTATTATAAAAGAAAGATGAGAGAGAAAGTCTTACATGATCCATTTGAAGTTTCAACGCACTCTCAAGTCTTGCGACAATTTCATCTATATTTGGGCGTTGTGATGACTCTTCATTTAAGCAGTCATACGCTGTTTTTGCGAAAACATTGAATGCTTGCGGATCCATCTGTTTCCAAAGATCCGGATCGATTATGTCATCGAGTATTTTCTCTCTGTAATGGAAAATGGCCGTTGGACCCAAATACTTATTATCTTGCTCGTCAATCATTGATTTCCTACAACAGAGTAGTTCAAACAATACAATCCCAAAGGAGTAGATATCCGACTTGTGGCTCACAGTGTGAGTCTCTAAATATGTTGGGTCGGCATATCCCTCCCTATCCCAAACTAAAGAAACTGTATTATCAGTAAGGAAAGAACTGTCCCTTTCAGATGCTTTAATCTTCAAAGAAAGTTCCCAATCCATTAACATGGGTTCCAAGCCAAAATAATTTATCCAAACTGTGTAACTGCTGATATTCCGGTGTATAACGCTAAAATTGCGTTGCTCGTCATAATAAATGTAGCTCAATACTTTGGCAAGACTGACAGATATCTCCAATCTTCGCACCCATGTCAATAACATCGGATCACTTAGATGGTTGCTGAGACTTCTCCTAGACGGATCCTTGTAAATGATGATCTTCTCATCATCCTCATCACAAAACCCAAGAATAGAAACGAGATTTTTGTGGTTGAGACTAGAAAGCATGGAAACCTCCGTCCAAAACAGCTCGTTTCTATCCTCATGTTCTTTCTTAAATCTCCGAGCACAGATAATAATCTGCTCACCGGACTGCGAGAGATCCCCAAAGTATTTTATTGAATATAGATCTTCTCCCTCGACCTTTACATTTCTTAAGTATTTTATTTTTATTGAATATAGATCTTCTCCCTCGACCTTTACAGTTCCAAAGTTGTAGGTGGCGGATCGTATGTTTTCAAGGGGGATTTTGAGGTGAGCAAAGTCGTCAGGTGAAAACATCATGTTTCTATTTTCATCAAAAAGTGAAGTAAAATGGGTCATTTGGGTTACAAAATGATGCGAATTGAATTGAAGGAGTACTTCTCACGAGATCTGAAAGAACAAATAAATACACAGATTAGACGAGTGGTGTACTGGTTCAATAGTCAATAAGGAGTGCAGGGTAGAGTGGTGGGTGATATAAAGGTGTCATTGCATGATACGGAGTAAAAACTATTGACTTTTGCAGTGTACAGGAAACTTCCTCTATTTGTTATATGGATTAGTATGTAAATAAAGAGTGATGTAAACGTGTTTTGGTGTGTTTTGTATATCCTCTCCCCATTTGTCCGTTTGACTTTTCATAGTATTTCTTTTTCAACTTTAATTATATATATATATATATATTTTTTTTGTGTTATAAAATATTTAATGAAAATTATACAAATAAAAATTCATTTAAAACGCAATCCGTTTATATATTTTAAAGATATTATATAACATAAACAAAAATATTTAAGGTCAAAATTGAAAAAGAAAGACTGCAAAAAGTTAAACTAGACAATTAATATGGGACACATGGAGTATGTGATTTGTGATATCAAGGTGTCTTTGCATAATTATATAGAGTAAATTGCATAAATCGTCCCTAAAGTTTGGCCAAATTGCATGTTTCGTCCCAAACGTTATGAAAGTGCAAGGATTGTACCTGTGAGGAAACCTTTAGTGCAAGTATCATCCCCACAAGGTCCATACTTGCACCAAAGGTTTCCCCAAAAGTTTTCCCACAGGGACCCTACTTGCAACAAAGGTTTCCTTACATCTTTGTACTTTCGAACATTTAGGACGAAACATGCAATTTGGCCAAACTTTAGGGACAATTTATGTAATTTACTCTTTTATAGTATATACGAGTGGGTGAGCCCGCGCGTTGCTGCGGGAATGTTTTATGAATACATAGTTAAAAAGTTATCATTTTATTACATAAGACTAAGAAGTTAGTTAACTGGGAGAATACATTTACAACTAATTTAAGTACAAAGCTTAGAGTTAAATAAGTCTTTCTTTGTATTACAAAAGGTTTGATGAAAGAACGTCCACCATGCCTTCTACAGCTTGAACGACAGCAATATCTGTAAAGCCTGAACTAAATCTGGAACCATGAAAGGAATAGAAAGCACATCAAATCGAATCCAATATCACCTTGAAAAATATGCAAATATTAAATCCTAAAAACTGTCAAAAACCTAAATAAGTATCAGTTATGCAAAACTCCTGTTTGGTTGGGATATGATGTCATGTAGCATTTGACTACCATTCAGCTTTAACAATTACAAAGATAGACCCAAAAGCATTACATGGTAATTTTAGGGGGATTATAAAAGGCGTTGTAAATCTATTTACCATCTCTAATTGATCAATCCCAGATGCTTTTTATATTGTTTTATCCTTTCCTGAATGTGTATATAGAAACACAATGACATACGCGCTCCTATCGGCCTTTTAGTATATTAACTCGTTCGGGACCTCTACATGTTATTCCTAGTTGATAGTTCGGATTATATACTTATGATTTTAGAAATATACTACTTACTCGGATCAACTGTGCTTACTTCAAACCTTATTGACATGACCACAGCAGGCACCCCTTTACCCGGAGTTTGTTTCAACTTCGTTCCTTCTTCTGCAGCTGATCTCCTCTCGCGCAGCCATTGCGTTAAATGATTTTGAATTAATAATGCATAATTCTGTAAAAAGCTTGTATGATGTTAGTGTTGCAGCTTGACAGGTCTGCTTTTGTATGCGTATAGGTGTAATTTATTTTAATATGTATTGACAAAATATATGTGTTAGTGAATTTTTTAAGCACTGATTCCTAATTCATTGTATTCGAAAAATTACTTTGATTGAAATTATATTGCGTATGATATTTCAAGCACCAACTGTTTTTATAGAAGATACAAAAAAACTAAGAAACAAAGTGAGTCGGGTCAATCCAAACACTTTTGACCCGCACAAAATATTGTATTTTTGTTTGTCTTATGGACCCACTTCTTTTAGCATAAAAATGAGAAATAATAACTTACCAAGGCAAGTGAGTTACTAAGCTCTTCATTTGACTTCAATAACCTTGTGTGAAGCGTGGGAGTTAGTGGCGCTCGCCCTCTTGATTGGCTCTAAACTGCTACCTTGAATTAGAGCATATCCTACCTCTGACAATTTAACATGTACCAAATATCCTATCATTGTCTGTGATACCAATGGAGACAAATAGCGTTGATTTTGATTCATTCATAAGAGTCAACATACTTAAATCTGTCAAAGATTAAATCACTGAAAGACAATTGAACATTCCATAATGCTCTTATGTCTACTATACTTTTCAAATAAGGATACTCACAAAGCATGAAGAGCACATACATACCAATTTCTTGAATAGTGCAGGAGGGTTCTCTAGGTTGGGTACAAAATTATCCAATTATTTGTAGCTTCACTTATCTTTTTGCAAGTAACTATATGATTATATAATGTTATATAATCAGTTTAAGAATGCAGACTTAAACGACCTCTAAACATGAGAAGGTGATGGTTTAATAAAAATTTACACATATTACAATTTTCTACATAATATATCTCACACACACATCCGGTATACAAAATGATAACTTAGTATATGCATATTGATTTATTGGAGAAACACATGAAAACTCACCTACTTGCTTTGTTGGTTGTTCTTCTACTTCCGTCCTCAGAAGTCTTGTAAATTCACAACTGCAATAAAGCAAAACGACAAACAGCGAATCGATAAGTAGCGCTCAAATAGAAAACAAACAATAAAATTTACTCCATCATATCGATGAAACTTATTCATTGGCTAAGACTGACATACCTCAGGAGGAGCTCAATACGAAGCTTAGGACCATGATAGTGATGCAAGAGTGGCCTAAAAGCAATTTCCTCCAATGGTTTGTAGAGCTTCCTGACACGGATTTTCACTTGATGCAGTAGAAACTAATGAGATAAAATGGAACAAACAAATATCATGCATCAGGGTTTATCCACCAATATGCACTTATGACAAAGACTATGGGGTGTTTGGATTAACTTATTGTCTGGAGTTCCCATCTATGACTGTAATAAGTAATTAGTAATAACGGCCACGGAGTACCCAAACTTCTTATTTTTGCATATTAAATAAGTTATCGACTAAATCATTCTTATTTGCACATGTTCTCTGTCGCTTATGTAGCTTCTTGTTTGTAGCAAAAACAAATGAGTATTGAGAGCACTTCCACACTAATATTCTACTTGGGTGTAATGGACTACCGCGCCATATTTGGCCAGCATATTTCATAACATGTACAACATTAAACATGAGAAACTATAATAAAGTGCTAAATATGAAGGAAAAAAATAA
Organism: Artemisia argyi; assembly: GCA_030686995.1. Classification (NCBI taxonomy): domain Eukaryota; kingdom Viridiplantae; phylum Streptophyta; class Magnoliopsida; order Asterales; family Asteraceae; genus Artemisia; species Artemisia argyi. Next base: position 184,432,239 of record CM060688.1, on the reverse strand, counting down.
ATCTTTTTACATAGATATGTTGCATAGCTGATTAGTGAAGTCTGTGGTCTATTCAATGTTGAACTACAATTTGTGGTTAAACTCTTGAATGGCAACATATAGTACCAAAAAAAAGACAGAATACACACATGCAATGGTACCCACTATAACAAAAAGCCTAATCCTAACATGTGCTATACGCCAATGTGACATTAGCTAAAATTGGTGCTAACCCGACCATATAAACGATCAGTTTATCAGGTTTCGGGTGCAAACGGGTTGGTTAAAAAATCAACCCGTTTATCAACTTATCAACTACAGATCAACTACAGATCAGCTACTGATCTGTAGTTGATAAACTGATCTGTAGTTGATCGGGTTGATTTTTTAACTACAGATGAACTACAAACGGGTTGGTTAAAAAATCAGATCAACAACAAAGTGTAAGATAACAATACCAAACCATGATTTTTTAAGATAACAATACCAAATCAGATCAACTACAGATGAACTACAGATGATTTTTTAAGCATCTGTAGTTCGCGTGTCAGCTGTCTACGCCTACAATCAGATCAACAACAAAGTGTAAGATAACTAACTGTGTATATATTTTGATCTTCCAATCCTTTTTAACAATGCGAGTAAGCAATTGAAAATCGATTTTCTAACCACAAATCAAGATCATAGTCAACATCAACATATGCAATATAGTTAATTAGTTAAATTATGCAAATTGAGTTTAGACTATAAAGCATTAATTGCTAGATGGTAAGAATATATTACTCATAAGCGCACTTGATAACGCTTATAAGCTTATCAAGTTGAGCTTAATGCCTTTTTAAAGGTCTAACTTTATGGCCCAAACCGTATATTTCACATAAAAACAAACAATCACCATAATCAAAAACACATTTATTTATAAAAACACAACAAAACCAATTTTAAAGATTAAAATCTTTGCCAGCTTATTGTGCTTTTCATGAAATCAGATTCAAATCAATCATCGCATGCGACAGTATCACCTACATTTAATTGAAAATAAATTCTGATTCACACTAATTAATACTTAATCCACCATTTGCTTCCAATTTTCCCCTAATTTACAAATTCAAAAATAAAAAAATTGAATATATACAACACTGAAAAATAATTGAATTAACATACTTCAAGTTAAAAGTGAATTCAAGATCCTAACTAAATAAAAATACCCAAAAATAAAAATAACAAAATTGAAGATATTGAAAAAGATTAAGAAACCACTCACGGGTCAAAGAGGTGTTCATATTTGCTCTTCCTTTTTGTAATTCCTGCTGTGATAATTTTTTGGGTGGCTTTGATGAGATGGTTTGTGGATAACATGGTAGGAAGAAGAAGTATTGAGAAGGGCGGTGTGCGGTGTGTTTATATGTGGTAGGGTTGCACTCTTGGGTACAACTTCTTGAAGCACGACACTGTAGAAACAACTGTAGCACAATCTTCCTCCCCACTTTTAGTATATATAATAATTAATAGCTGCTGGTGATATTATTATATAAAGGTGCGTTTTGTATATATGTGGTTGGTGATATTAGGTGATGTTTGGTTGATGGGATTGGTGTAGGTTCACCAAAAGAAAAAATGATTCCTTTTTGTTTGGTTATTATTGGGGGCCCACAATTGGTAATTAAGGAATGAAAAAATGATAGATGTCAATCCACTTTATCTTAGTGGGTTTTTTTGAATCCTTCCAATCAAAAAATTCTTTTATTAGATTGAATTTTTTCAACCACATATTATTTTTTATTTTTTTCTGATTTTCTACTTTTTTTTATTTCAAACAAATACATAAAACTTATTAAACATATATAATTTAAGGGCAAATTGCATAAAAAAAAGTACCTATCTTAGGTCCAATTTCAATTAAAGATAATACTCTTTTTTTCTCAATTTAAGGAACCCTACTTTTTTTTGCCGATTTAGGTTTTTTTTCTAACTTCCGTTAACAATTTCGTTAGTAAATTACATGTTTGGTCCTTGACTTTGTATAGGCATTTCATGTTCGGTCTATTTTCGTCTGTTTTCATACGTTTGCATACGTTTAGTCAGTTTTTATATGTTTTCGTCCGTTTTCACACGTTTTTGTCCGTTTTTACACGTTTTTGTCTGTTTTTCAGGTTTTCGTCTGTTTTTGCACGTTTTCATCCGTTTGTATACGTTACAGTCCGTTTTTACACGTTTCCGTCTGTTTTTGCACGTTTTCATTCATTTTCGCATTATTCTGTCCGTTTTTGCACGGTTTCCTTTCGTTTTTGCTAGTTTTCATCCGTTTTTACACGTTTACATCCGTTTTTACACGTTTCCGTCTGTTTTTACACATTTTCGTTCGTTTTTTCACGTTTTCGTCCGTTTTTGCACGTTTTCATCCATTTTCACACATTTCTATCCGTTTTTACACGTTTTCGTCTATTTTTGTACATTTTCGTCTGTTTGTACACGTTTTCGTCCGTTTTTACACGTTTCCATCCGTTTGTACACGTTTCCATTTGTTTTTACACATTTTTGTCTGTTTTACACGTTTCTGTCCGAAAACGTGCAAAACGGATGAAAACATGTATAAATAGACAAAAATGTGTAAAAGCGAACGGCAACGTGTATAAACAGATGAAAATGTGCAAAAACATATGGAAATGTGTAAAAATGGATGAAACGTGTAAAAACGGACGAAAACGTGCAAAATGGATGAAAACGTGGGAAAACGGACAAAAACATGTAAAAACGGACGAAAACGTATAAAAACAAATGAAAACGTATGCAAACGTATGAAAACCGACGAAAATGGACCAAACATGAATCTCCTATACAAACTCAAGGACCAAACATGTAATTTACTAACAAAATTGTTAACGGAAGTTAGAAAAAACCTAAATCGGCCAAAAAAAAGTCGGGTACCTTAACTTGTGGAAAAAAAAGTAGTACCTATAATTGAAATTGGACCTAAGCTCTTGACTACATGTCTACATGTATACTTTTTATGTTATTTTGGCATTTTGTTTCACACTAGAAAGGATTTGGCACACCTACTAAATATTCAAACCCTTTGATCCTTCAAGAGTTTACTTATTTTACTTATAAAATCAATAAATTGTTTCCATCCCACTAATACATTTGATTAGACTTAATTTATCAGGCTAACAACATTAGCACAGTCTCATTCGGCGTTGTTTTTCGATGTTATGATCTATCAAATCACAAATAAGTTCATGTTGTTAATACAACGACCAATATAATAAGTTTTCTAAACGTAACTAATTTTGTGAAGAATTATTTTGGCCCACCCAAGATGAGAATCCTAGCTTCGTCACTGAACGAGACGGATTAAGTCCAAGCAACATCTGACTCCCACTATTCGGCAAATACATAACATTCCCACTCCTAGCCAAAGTAGTCGAAATCTCTCTACTCACTTCAATCCTCCTCAACTTAATTAACCCCATACCATCAGCACTAGTCGCATCCGAAATCAGCTTAGCACTCTCACTCTCAACTTCTGCCCTAATAATCGCAGCTCTCCTCTCATGCTCCGCTTTCGCCACAACAAACTTACTCCTCTCAGGCTCCTGTTGCGCAACCTGCTTCTGCTCAACCGCCTTACTAAACTCCACACCATACGACAAGTGTGTAATCATCACATCATCCAAACAAATGTTAAAATCCTTCACACTTCACCAAACTATCGTGAACCAACGCCAAGACCTGCGGACGCTCTGTAAGGAGCTGATCAACGTTAAAGTGAGCCACAACAGCTTCAACATCTCGTTACCAATAGAAGGCAAGACCTTCTCATCATACTCAATCCCTAGGGTTTTTGATACGTCTGTAAAACAGGTATCAAATAAATACACACAAAGTATGCGTGGAATTTGATTAATCGATCTTTGTGAAAAGACCGACGTGCAAAACCCGTGAATACTATATATATATATATATATATATATATATATATATATATATATATATATATATATATACATACATATGTGTGATACCGGGCAAGTGATCACCCGGGTCGTGTCCCAACGAGGTTTGAATGGGCAAATATCGTTTGAGGCTCGGAATTAAAGTGCTTGTAAGATTGGATGAGAGATTATTTGGAAATATGAATCAGAAACTTGAGCTACAAATTTGAAAATGTATAAGAAACTAGAACCAAGGATTAAAAGCATAAAAATAAACGCGACTATGCAAAATTACAAAGTGAATTCTAAACACAATTAGGTCTACGGGCCTATAGCTAATTTTTTATAATCTAGATGACAAAAGTAAACTTAAGAAACAAGAAAATTAATTTATTTTAAAAAAATATTTCTAATTATTATTTATTAAAAGCTATTTAACACCAAGTAAATGCTAACAAATGCTAAAAGAATTTTAGTTGAAAAACTTTAGAGCAGCTTATGGAAGCTTAAAGATCCAACAGATTTGAGTAAATACTTAAAGTGAAATTAATAGACTAAGCAAATATCACAGTAACTTTTAAGCTAACAAGAAGAAATACAAACCCAATCTATCACAATAAAGCTAGAACTCATAACCACACAAACTGTATCATAAGCTAAGAACAAACTTTAGGATGGTAATCAAACCAACTCAGTGCATACCGAGTTAATCTCAGTGTTTACCGACAGCTAAAGGTAACTAATTAGCACTAAATCAAGCAAATAACAATTAACGTGATATTATAGAAATTAGCTATCACAGTACATTAACTACATAAACTACACACAAACTATACCCACTAACGAGTTCAGCCTTAATCTCATGCAAACATCATAATAACACACTGCAATTATTAAGAATCAATCAAGAACAAAAAGATTACTAGCAAACTCAGTTTTTTTTACTGATGAGCAGCAGCAAATGACAGCTAAAAGGGCAAACTAGGGGCAACTTAGATGATAAAATAAGCTAAGAAAATAAACTTGACAAGTCTAAATTAACACAAACCTAGCAAGACAGCATATCAGGCTTCCCAAAATACTAAAGAATGAGTAATAAAGTGGAGTCATTAGCAAGATATGGCCGTGGGAAAACGAGTCAGGAGGTTCGTGGACTAATAACAATTGAAAAGAACTTATCAATGAAAAGCTATACCAAGATTATCACAGACTTAAAAACTAAGTAGATTCAAGAATTTTGGCCTAAGTGAGTTTGTGACAACTAGCAGTTTAACCATACAAGTAGAGAATCAAAGGAATAAAGCAAACACAAAAAACGAACACAATCTCAAGCCACTCAAACAAGCTGATAACAACAATCAATACGCTAGCATCACAACACAAAACCAGTAGTCAAATTAGTTCAGCAAATGCTCACCTAGCAGCAAAGACGATCGGATATGAAGCAACGTAGAGAGGCAATCCTAGTTGGCGAACAGACATATGAAGGAAAGCAAACTATGGGGGCAATAACTCAGTACTTAAGTCTTTTTAGAACCACATGAATTGAGTACAATCCATAAGTTTGATGAATATTAAAACTGGTCAAATTGAGGTTCTCATGGTACAAGGCAGAAACTAGTCCAATTAACCAACTTTAAACCATTCAAACTCAATCAAAGAAAATTCTAAAAATTATAATAAAATTACCTATGCAAATACAAGCAAGCAAATATTTAAAAGCCCCAAGTTTCGGATTCAATTACTTAAAAGTGAGTGAATTAAAAATTCGACATTTAAGCTAGGTGAACACAATTTATATTACGACTAAAAATAAGCAAGAAACAAATCTAAATGACTCCTGTTACCATAACACAGCAAATCAAAACCCAAAAAGTGACTAAAACTGAGATTGACTATATAAGTCAAACAATTCCAAACACGCTTTTATCTAACTGTTTTAGAAAGGTAATTAAACAAACTAATAAAAGAGGTTATTTTTACTAATAAAGAACAACACAAATAAGCGAGAAAAACATCAATTAACCACACAAATCAACAATGACAGGTTATGCAGGATTATACTAGAGATTCAAAGGTAGAAAACTAAATATAGCACCTTCAATCCGACTTGGACAAGGGTGGTCATATCGAATTCTATCAATCCTAATGCTTCCCGGTAAACTCTAAACCATTACCATTCATGATGCTCACTGCCACGGCTTCCTCTTTTTTTCTTCACTTTTATATTTTTGAGAGCTTATTGAAGATTATGAAAGTAATTTAAACAACATTGGAACATAGACAAGATTTCATACTAAAACTTCAAATTTATATTAAAACTGAAAAGTGGGTACAAAGCTGGAATTACAATCTTAAAACTGATATTTAAAAGAGCAGACTACTAAAATATTAAACTAGAAACTATTAAAAATATACTTGCCATCAAAGGCTTACAAGCACTCTTATTTATACTAAAATACCAAAGGGTCTTCACTTGTGCTTGTTTAGAACAAATCCCACCCATTGAATTATCTTGAAACAATCTCAACCCTTCATTGTGTTTTTGGCACCAATTTTGGAGTTGTGATTTGCCAACTTGGAGATAAAATATCTCAATGAGATTCAGAGGGAACAATTGGGAGGCTGGAGCAGGTATGTTAGGGGGTAGAGGAGACAAATTCATGGGAGGTTGTGGCATTTTTGTCCATGGCTTTGTTTCTTGGGGAAGATGTGTTGTTTTGTTTGGTACGTGATATTCTGGGGAGAGGTGTAGGATATGGAGGCTGGAGTTTATTAGTAAAAAGGGTTGGATTGGTTGTGCTTATGTTTGGATTGGGTTGGGAAAGATTTAGGGTGGCTTTGGTTAATGGTTAAGCATAGTTTTGGATTAATATCACACAACCATATCTAGAATTTACTCGACTTTGTTTTTAATATCACAGTATGCACAATTTATTGTCGAGTCGTTCAAAGATGCATGTTTGTCGATCAAAATTGTATGTTTCCGCCCAGATTTCAATCCTTTGTACCTGCAACACATAAAAACACGGAACCAAGGATATCTATATTGTTTTTGGCCTTTTTTGTATTTTTACGTATCAAAATTGGTGGTGAAATGATGAGTATTTGCATACTCATCAACCCCCCCACACTAAATTATTGCTAGTCCCTAGCAATCTTTTTAGAAAACATAATGGATTTGAATCTCTTTACCAAAAGCCATTACTTCTGGAGTAGCCAAATGTTTTCAGTTCAAGTAAGAACTATGGTCCACTTGATGACCATATGATTTTGAGCAAATCATCAGCTGTCAACGGATTTGATTTGTCTTTACCAAAAGCCGTTTGCTTCTGGACTAGCCAACTCTTGATGGACATAGTCAACATCTTGGTGAGCCGATTACCAATTATGGTTTTTCTACTGCCTTTACCACAAGCCATAATCTTGCGGGCTAGCCAACTCTTTCACTTTTTAGGATATGGCGAGTTGAGATACCATACAATTTTGGGCAAATTGCAAGCCATCAACGGGTTTGAGATATCTTTACCAAGAGCCTGGATTAGCCAATCCTTTTGTCGTTTAGACATGGCGGACTGATAACCACAAAAAATTTGAAATAAAGTGAAAAAATTTTGAAAATTGTTAGGTCATGATTTTAATAACATAATCACTAATAGATCTAGAGAGAGAAAGAGAGTAGAGAGAGAGAGTGGAAGGAACCCTTGAGAATGGAATGAAAGAAAATGAAATTACCAAGAGAACCAACCCCTCTCAAAGGAGAGGTTACATAGTATTTATAGGTGAGGACTAGGGCAACACTCCCTTCCACCCTATCTTGAAAATGAATTGGGCTTAAGGCCCATGGGCTTGCTACATAAGCCTTAAGATTAAATAAACATACAAGCCTTAGCAACCTATTACAAGTAAATGACCGAGACTTGATAAGTAGTAAAACTACGTTCCCAACAATCTCCCCCTAAGGGTCGGTCATCAAGGTTGCTTGACGTCTTTGTCTTAATCTTTGACTTTCAATGCTTTAGACGTCTTCTAAATCATTCATCGTTCTTTGTTCTTAGTTGATGTAGTTGTGATCACCTTATTACAAAATGTAATGACCGAGACTTGAATAAATATAAAAGTACGTTCCCAACAATCTCCCCCTAAGGGTCGGTCATCACGGTTGCTTGACGTCTTCTTCTTTGTCTTTGACTTTTGACTCATATAACTTAAGACGTCTTCAAAAGAGAGTGGGTGTTCTTTTGCTTCATTGTTCATTGTTCGTAATAGATGTGGTAGTGATCACCTTATGAAGTTGTCTGCCGATCGTCACTTTCGTGTCTGTGGTGGTTGTCCGCCATTCCAACATGCTCATACATCTTTGAATTTTGACTTATACATGCACATAGTTCCCTTTCTTAGACTTAAGATCTTTAGTCTTTATACTTTGTAGATTCTTCTTTATGACGTAGAATCTTTCTTTGAACTTTGTGTTGCACAGATCTTTGAGGGAGCTTTTGATGACTTCAAGATGCATGTATGAGCATGTGGAATCCGTCTCCATGGAAATGATGTGTCCCTGTATGTAAACAGTTAGCAATAAAACATCCGGTACTTACAGATAAGGAATTAGAGATTGTCAACAGCATAGTGTGAAGACTCCTTCTAACCCTTATCCAGGCCGTTCCCATGTCAGATACTCCCGAAGGAGCTTATGAGACCTACTAAGTAGCTCAATGACTGGGTGAGTCGCTGGGGATCACTCCACGACTGTAGATAGCTAAAGAACCACCGCGAACACTAAGCGTAACCCTTGTGGGGTTACCGAAGTGACCTGCTGTCAGGGCTGTTTGATGTTGACCCTGGCAGGAATTTCCGTTCAATCATTAAGAAATACTTTTGTAATTCTCTCATAAACGTTCTCGGCAGATTGCTAAGATCTGCGAAGGACTCGATAATTTACAGCTGGTGCCCATTGATGTAGAACACCAGTTGTAGAAATACTAAGTGTTCCTAAGAGATCTTTGATGTATCTCATGGCTCTAGACTCGATAAGTGCTCACTTAGGTTTCCTATACGGAGACTAGGGAGGGGTCTCCTGCTTCAATATCAACTATCTCTAAGAGATAAGTCGATAGATTACACTGGTTCCCCGTGAGAATGAAACAAGCTCTTTTAAGAGAACTTGAGTGGTTAAGAAGGTTTAGTGCATTGCGTCACTGGGTCCATGACGACTTTATCTTCAATACCGGTGTTGCCTTAGCAACAACCAGTAGCATATGAATTGAACCCGGTGTCTGCCCTAAGGTTGAACATATGGAGGGCTATTTCTTTTCACCCTTTTCTTTACTTTTCTTTTTAATTCTTCAACCCCTTCTTTCTCCTTTCATTCTTTACTCCCTTTTAATTTTGTATCATACCTAAGGACTTCTAGTTCTAACTATTGGAGATGTCCTTGGGTAGATCCCTCCGGCTTAGGCGGATCATAGGACGGTTATTTCCTAACCTTAGTCACCTTATAACTCCATGACTATCCTATAATTTGCCATTGAAACCTATGAAAATCTCTCAAAGTGTTTGTGTTTATCAAACATTTTGTTTAACACTTTGAGAGTTTTATGTTTTTCTTATGAAGGGCTCCCCCTTCACATGTGCTCATATGTATTTAATAAATTTGCACATGCGGGAGGAGCGAGAACTTTTTGAATTGATCCACTTTCAGTGAACTAGACCGATTCGAGACACGCTTACATCACTAGTTAGACTAGCTTGAAGTTATTACCCGGCCTGGTCAAGTCCACAGAAAGTTTCTCGAAACGGTACATTTCTACTAAGACAAATCCTTTTCGAGACACGCTTACGTGGCTAGTTAAAGAGTTCCATTGTCAGCTTTTAGGTGACAACTAGCTCTAGTAACTAACTTGATGTTATTACCCGTCGAGGAAAAGTCTTTTCGAATTTACTAACTTTTATGTTTCGTCAATTCCTGGGTGAATCTGAGTCTAGCTCGCATGAGGTTTGACTTTTAAGCAATATTTAACTTTCATATTTTAATCACTTTCACTTTTCTCCCCCTCAAAAATAGCATATAAGATGTTGTTTTAGAGAAACATTTGATTAAAATATGCCTTTTGAGTCTTATGGGGAGAAATCAACAAGAACTTTTGATTTTGAGAACGATGAGTTTTCAAGTGCTCCCCCTCAACAAGTGAATACTCATTGAGGTGAAATACTTGTCTTTTGAGCAGAATTATGAAAATCAGAAAATATTTGATTAATTCTACTCAAAAGTAAGAAGCCTTCGCTCCTTATCTAAGGATTGAGGCACTGAAGCGTACCTCAGGGTCCTTTAATTACAAGCACGGGTTGTACACTGTTATATGTGCACAAACCATCAAAACATGATTTTGACAAAGCATTTTGATTTCAAAATACTCCCCCTCAAAACGAGCATGTGTTTTGACATTTTTTAAACTGTGGAGCGAATTGGGGAGTGAAGGTTTGAAAAATCTTGAGCAAAATTTTGAAAAGTTTTGAAAAACCTTTTGAAAAATTTTGAATAAATTTTGCTCAAGATTAAGAAGTTTTAGATAAGCTTCGCATGAAAAACTTCTTCTTGTTATTAAGGATAAGTGCGCATTTGGTTTTAAAGAACGGTTTAGCAAGGCACTTTCCTTTCTTTGAAACTCGAGTTGTGCACTGAAATGTGTGCACAAGTCGTCATTTTTATACAAAATTAGTTTTCTATTAAACAAAACACTCCCCCTCAAATAATGAACATTATTCGAGAGATAGTCTTCTTGAGCAGAATTTAGAATCGTATTAATGAAATACTTTTTGAAAAATTCGAGAGATGATTCTGCTCAAGGTTTTAGAAAACATAATCAAGTATTATTCAACAAAGAATGCTTGAAATTCAAAACTCTTTTACTGTTGAAAGTTGTTTGAGACTCAGAGTCTCTCTTTTGAGTTTTAAAATCTGAAAAAGATTTCCATCTAAAGTTGAACCTCATGGGTTCTTTTTGAAGATTCGTTTTTGTGATGCATGGAAAACATCCGGTATTTGGGATGTTCAGATCAGAGACATTCTTTTATTGAAGCCAAAGCATTCCAGATTGTGAAAATTTGAAAGGTTTTGAATGACTTTGCTTTGGTCTCCACACTTGCTTTACCGGTGTAAAACGAGAGTGTAGAGTTTGGAAAAATTTGTTTCTCACCATTTTGAATCCATTTACCAGTTTAGCCTTTACACACATTTTGTCCTTTGACCTCAAAATATGTTCCATAAGAAACATTTTGTCGAATGTTGAAATTTTGACTTTCAATGGGATGACATGTACTTGCACACAGAGAAAATGCATCAGGCATAAGCAAGTATGCGGATGAATCAAAAACTCATTCTAAATCTACCAAAATGCTCAGAATTCTCTAATTAACACACAAGATCACAGATAAACTCATCCTAACACTCGAGATTTTCCAATTATGATAATGGTTTGGGGTTATGATTTGAGTCTATGCACACTAGTTAGCATCATAATGCCTGAATATTAAACAAATAAACGTCCTAGTAATAGCAGCAAAGACATCGATATCTTAAACCCTAAATCACATGATTCTAAACCTATGTTGTTCCTAATCGAGCAACTACACCAATCGAGCATTCTTTAGCGTTCTCTAAAGCTATATAAACTAGTTAATTAGACTAAACACATAAAAAAAATGAAAGCCCTGATTGATAACCCTAGTTTCTGATTATGCCTTTTTGACCGTTGAAAACACTTGAAACATTTAGGGAATGATTAGACAACAACCATGAAGAAATTAGAAACTCACAATCGGGAACATTCGAGATAAAAATCGTTAGTCTGAATCGATGAGGTTTATCGATTATGTGTGATACTTTTGAGAATATTTAAAGAAACATTTATTAGAGCTCGTTTTATTTTCCATGCAAGATCCTTTTTTCCTAAGTTTAAGACATTTGTGAATCTTTACTCATTAAAGATTAATTACTTTTCCATTTGAAGTCCAAACAAGGTCAACTTGGAATCATTGCAAAAAGAATTTCCTTTCTTCCCCTCGAATTAACATATATTACGTGAAACCTTTTTGTACATTTTAATTCGAGAGATCATAGAAGTTTTTGAAAATGAGATTTTAATACAAATGATGAAGAAACATTTTATCCTTGAAGAATTATAATGAGGTGTGCAAACTTCATGATAATGTGAAAAGTTTTCTCCCCCTCAAAACATGTTCCATTTTGACAGAGTAAAGCAAAATTTGTTTTAATAAAGGAACATAGTTTTGAAGTTACGAAGTTTGTACACAGAGAAAGAAGATTTATTTATTTTTTATTTATTTATTTATTTTAAATATTTAAAGAAAAAAGTTAGATGTTTGACTCACTTAGTTTTAAAGGAAATTTTGCAAATCATCTGGAGTCAAACACCGCATACCAATATGGTGAACTAAATCAACAAACCTTGATGGAGGTAATTATCTCGCATGTGAGCAGGATCTAAATTGCATGTAGACGACTCAGTAATGTCAGGAATGAGTTGAGCCGGTGCAAGCGGATTAAAGAACGCCTCAGGTTCATGCTCTGCGGTTTGTGGAACTGATTTAGGTATAGTGTCTTCAGCTGATTGTCGTGAGATGGACACGGTTCGTTCTGCTGTTGTTTGAAATGCAATTTGAGGACTGTCTCTCCCAACCGTTGTTGTTTGTTGAGGTGAATTAGGTACTTGAATGTGATCAAGATGTGCAGCGGAAATTGGTGAGACCTCAGAGGGACGGTTGACAATCATATCATCAAACGATGGAGCAAACATGGTTTCCACTTCCTTGAAGGTGAGAGACAATTGTTCAGCCGAAGAGTCTAGAAAATTTAGACGGTTGAATGCGGGTCCTAAGCTGTTGAGCTCAGAAGCCATAACATTAAGCTCGGGTCCGAAACTGATTTGTTCCGAAGCCATAGCTAAAGAATCTGCAAAGAAAGAAAGAAGAGACAAGAAAACAGAGAACAAGGATTCCCAAGAGTAAATGGGTTCCAGATGTTAGAAGCATAAAGATGTAGTGTCAATTATCTTCTTGACACTCGAACACACAATACCGATGGTTTTCATTCTTGTCTCAGAGGTAGATGTTGTGGAGATCACATTAGTTTTGGTGCAAATGTCTAAAATCTTTCCCGTAGGAATCCACCTAAGACCAATTGATTTGAAAATTCTACCCGTGGGTACCCACCTAGTGTTAGATCTAGGAGAAGTTTTCCTTTTAGATGCAGTTGAATGAATTGTGGGAGCATCACTTCTTTGAGAAAACCTACGTCCTATGTTGATCCACTTCTTAGGTTTCTGACTTATGACTTTTGGTTCAACGGGTTTGTTTGTCTTAGTCGATTGAGCCTTTTCAAGTGAAATTCCCTTTTGAAGATAATTTAAAGCACAGACATCATGATTATTTCCGCAACTACTCTTAGATGCTAGCCAATTCCTATTAGTTTGTTGAGAACTCCTAGGTTTTGGTTTGCTACTACTAGCAATGTTTTGCACTACATTGGAAGGCTTCACATGAGGTTTTGAACCTAGAATTCCATCCTTTTGAAGTAGCGCCTTTTTTCTAGCCTTTTCTAGATCATAGTTCTTGTACATGTCATATTTGCCATAAAACTCTTTACTTTTAATGCTCGTTTTAGACACTGTTTTCGAACTAATCCTAGAAGAGCCAGGTATACTCACGTGTTGAGATTTAGCAGACACAGATGCATTTTCCTTAGGCCAAGAATGTGGAGTGACTGGTTTTGTCAAATTGTTATTCTCAACAACTTGGGAGGCAAACCGAGGTTTTGAAAATTTAGGTCGTTCAGATTTAAATGCAGTTGGTTGTCGAACCACTGATTGTTTTCTGTTTGTTTGAGAAGGTTGTTTCCCCATGATTGATGGTTTTGCAAACTTAGTATCCACACTCTGGCCAGTTAGTCTTCTTAATTTGTTTTGTAATGCAGCATGTGCAAACACCTTTTCTTGAATTTGACCTTTTAAAAGCTCATTTTCTTTAACTAATGTATCCACACGTTTTATTTGTTCATTCAAAAATTGACCATTGTTGCCTGAATTTAGAGATTCGTCTTGCAATTGAAGTTCAAGTGAGATGCAATGTGCCTCTAGTTTTGAAAAATCTTTATGACACTGGGCAATGGTCTTTTTGAGAAGAAGGTTTTCAGACTCAAGAGTTTGGTTTGATGTTTCAGTTATAGGATTATCATGTAAAGACTCAGACTCAGAACGTTTGTCAAGACATTGCACAACATCCTGGTCAACCTCTCCTTCATTACTGAAGTTAGGTTGCTCAGATTGTTGTATCTCAGTTGCAAGCATAATATGATCAACAGTAGATTGTACCTCAACCGTTTGCTCTTTGTCAAAGTTAGGTTCTGTGTCATAGATGGGTATGACATCTTCCTCATCCATCTGTTCTTTGTCAAAGTTGGGTTCTGAGTCATAGGAGGGTCTGATCTCTGCACAGTCTGCATCTGTATCATTCCCTAATCTACTGCTGTCATCCTGCTCTTTTAATTCTGTCCCATTGCTTTCCATGACGACCAAATTAGCATCCAATGCATCAAATTTATGAATTAATTCTTCTTGAATCTGCAACTTCATCCTTTTTTCACACTCTAGTCTGTGAAGTACTCTTTCAACAATTGACTTTTCAATAGCATCCAGGTGTTGGAGCAATATATCTTTGAAGGTTTGAGCCTCAATTCGAGTGTATTCTAAAAAATACTCGCTTACCACTTCACAGTCATAATTGATGAAATGTTGAAACTGTTTCTTGAGCACTCTGAAGGTGGCATTGGATTCACTCTCGTGAAATTCTTCAGTTTCAAGTTGCTTTTCAAGTTGATTCACGTTGTCGAACATTGTAGTAGTGAAAATATCAAATATTTCTCCAAACAGGTCTGGAAATACCCATTTGAATCCATACTCGGAACGAGTTTTAGCTAAGTCTTTGTTTGAGAGAAGCTTAAGGTGTGAATAAAGTAATCTTAAAGATGTCAGGCGTTTCTCTTGGTTTAATTTCACAAAAGGATCTTCAGAATCATCAGAATCATACTCTGAGCCAGTATTTATCGTGTGAAATTCCTGCATGTTTGCCATTAACATCACATCTGTTGTATCGATTTCCAAATCTGCATATTCATCATCAGAAGGAATAACTCCCATGACACTTTGCAAAACTGCATTGAGATTACCCCCTTCAACTTCCATTTGACTAAGTGTGGCATTGTATTCAACATTATCGTCAAAGACTGGAGTTGAATCATAATCCTGAGCTTCCTCATCTGCAATATTTTCTGTATATGCCAAGAATGCCATGCTTGGTTCGATAAGATCTTCTTCATCATCAGTATCTTTCATTGTGTTTAAGCATTCAGAAGTTGAAGTTATATCGCCATTGCCTTTCTTGGAAGATACTTGACTAATCTTCACAAGATTTTGCAGAAGAGATTGCACATTATTATGTAGTGTTGCAGGATGGTACTGTGGAATGAAGAAAGGCTCAGGTGCATTTGGAGGAATGAAGAAGAGACCATTTGGAGTGTAGATTAATGATCCATGGTCAACAGCTGGAGATGGTGGAGCAGGGAGAATGGTCTTCAGAGGATTCATGCTTAAACAAGATTCAAGAATTTGCTTCATTCTGATGTGATGAAGTTCTTCGGTACGATGCAAAGCTTCAAGATATTTCCACATTTCATAAGCACTGGCTTGAAAGTCCATATTCATGTAAATTGAGTTGGGAAGGGCTAATGTCATGAACCATACAGCCTGTTGGTCAGCATCATACTGAGCAAGTTCAGTTGCATTCAAATCTTCATCAGTTTGTATTCTAATAATCCCTGTTGAGTCAGCAAGAAGTATCAATTTGTATGGACCATCTTGAATGGATTTAAGCATGAGATCTGCAGCAGGACGATCTGTGAGCCATTGTAAAAATCTCCGTTTCCAAACAGTATACGTTCCTGGTAGCAACATCGGAGGCCTTGATTCATTGCCAAAGAGCAGAATATGGCGAATGAGGGAGCTGTGACTTTGTTGTTGATGATACTATTGCTGATGAGAATATTGGTGAGGAAGGTAGTTGGAAGAAGGTGATTGAGACGTTGTAGCTGACATTGCTCTCCCCCTTGATTGTTGCGATGTAAACGAAAAAATCAAGCAAAAATGTCACACGCAAGGTCGAAATAGTGAATTCCGATTTTCCCTCCAAAAATTGTTTGAAAAAAAAAATTCTCTCCCAAAATTTGAAAATCACTATGAAATGCAATTATAAGGTTGCAAGAAAAATTTGAGTTTCAAAAATTTTGCCGCCAAATTTCACCGAAAAAATTTGAATTTTGGCCTAAAAATTTGAATTTTGGGCCAAAATTTTTAACGTTATACCAAAATTTAAATTTCGCGTAAAAATTGAATTTTTTTTTTTTTTTTTTTTTTTTTTTTTTTTTTTTTTTTTTTTTGAAATCAAGAAGAGAAAGATAGGAAGGAGAAACTTTGAAAAGATGAGATGAAGTGATTATGTTAATTTGGATCGTTAAAGATAAATAAAGGTTGTAATTAGATTTGAGAAACTTGATATCAAACTGGTATGTCAATTTGTCTTCAAACTTGATGAGTGCACTTAGGGTTTCTAACTTGATAAGTTCAAATATGGTTTCTAACTCGATAGATGTTTTGGGTTTCTAACTCGATAGAAGCTTTGGGTTTCTAACTCGATAGGTAGTCTTCAAATATGGTTCCTAACTCGATAGGTATTTTGGGTTTCTAACTCGATAGGTAGTCTTCCAATATGGTTCCTAACTCGATAAGTAGCCTTGATTTGGGCAGAGTATCCCCTTAGTTAGAGTCACAATTGTCCTAACTCGATAAACGATTAGGAATGGAAAGGCTAACTCGCCAAGCACCTAACTCGATAGAACACTTAACTCGATAGAAAACTTATCAAACTCGATAGAACACCTAACTCGATAGTAATAGACACCTAACTCGATAGTTATATTAAGCACCTAACTCGATAAACCAAATACCCCTAACTCGATAGAAGATTGACACCTAACTCGATAAGACTTGACACCTAACTCGATAGAATATAAAAATAACCCCTAACTCGATAAGAACACGATGAACAGTACCAATTTTGTTAGAAAATCACTTTGAAAACCAAGTTTTTCTACCAAATCAAACCTAAATCAACCTATATTATCCCTTGGCGAATGATACCACTTGTTAGGTCATGATTTTAATAACATAATCACTAATAGATCTAGAGAGAGAAAGAGAGTAGAGAGAGAGAGTGGAAGGAACCCTTGAGAATGGAATGAAAGAAAGTGAAATTACCAAGAGAACCAACCCCTCTCAAAGGATAGGTTACATAGTATTTATAGGTGAGGACTAGGGCAACACTCCCTTCCTCCCTATCTTGAAAATGAAATGGGCTTAAGGCCCATGGGCTTGCTACATAAGCCTTAAGATTAAATAAACATACAAGCCTTAGCAACCTATTACAAGTAAATGACCGAGACTTGATAAGTAGTAAAACTACGTTCCCAACAAAAATTTTGGGCCAAAAACGGGGGTTCTAGAGGATATAATGTGATAAAATTCACTAGAATTTCCCCCCCCCCTCCACACACATTTAGAATTGAATATTGTCCTCAATATTCAAAGTCCCGGCTATTATGCCGACTCTTTGAACGTAAAAAGATAATATTATAAGGTAACTGTGGAAATATCGTTTTGTAATTTTTCACTTTATTTATATGTACATACAATCACACATTTTGTTTTATTTTTTTTATTTTTTTTTTCAAAGATATATACATTTCAAATAGCTGCAGGGGACGGCCACTCCCCCACACTAGGGTGTTAGAAAGTAGAAAGAAGTCAGAGACATGGGTGAAAACCCATGTTGTTGCTATTATTTTTGTTTATCGAGTCGCTAGCTTGACTCGATCCCCGAATTCAATTGTCCTTGGGGAAAGTTTGAAGAACCGGGACAACCATGGATGGTATGTCCTCTCCAAAGTAATGCTTCAACCGATGCCCATTCACTTTGAAATTTGGACCGTCATTTTGAGATAATTCGACGGTGCCATATGGATAAACTTTTGCGATAGTGAATGGACCAGTCCAACGGGTTTTGAGCTTTCCCGAGAAGATCTTGAGTCTAGAGTTGAAAAGAAGGACTCGATCACCAACGTTAAAAACGCGGTTTTTAATTTTTGAGTCATGAATCTTCTTTGTCTTTTCTTTATAGATCAAAGAGTTCTCGTAAGCTTGATCACGAAGTTCATTTAGCTCATTTAGTTGAACTTTCCTATGATCACCCGCAGTTTTGAGGTCAAAATTTGCATGCATGAGAGCCCAATAGGCTCTGTGTTCAAGCTCGATCGGTAGATGGCACGCTTTCCCGTACACAAGCTTGTAAGGTGTACTCCCTATGGGTGTTTTGTAAGCTGTACGGAAAGCCCATAGTGCATCATCTAATTTATCTGATCACGATGCACGATTTTCACCAACGGTTCTTTCCAATATCATTCTCTTAATGCCCCGATTTGAAACTTCTACTTGTCCACTTGTTTGAGGGTGGTATGCGGTAGAAAGACGGTGAGTTACACCATATTTTTGCATGACTTTATCAAATTTGTCATTACAGAAATGCGTACCACGATCACTGATTATAGCACGTGGAGTTCCAAATCGAGCAAAAAGAGCTTTCAAAAATTTCACAACTACTCGGGCATCATTAGTGGGTAAAGCTTTCGCTTCAACCCATTTTGACAAATAGTCAACAGCCACGAGTATGTACTTGTTTCCATAAGATGACGGAAATGGCCCCATAAAGTCGATGCCCCATACGTCAAAGATTTCACACACTTGAATTGCATTTTGAGGCATTTCATTCCTTTGTGAAATATTCCCGTGACGTTGACAAGCGTCACAAGATTTGACTAATTCCTGGGCATCCTTATAAATTGTGGGCCAGTAGAAACCGGAATCAAACACCTTTTTGGCGGTGTAGTTTGGATTGTGGTGGCCCCCTGTGGGACCAGCATGGCAAGCCTTGAGAATTTCAGTGGCTTCTTGACCATAAGCACACCGCCGGATGACTTGATCCGCACAGATTTTGAAAAGGTAGGGGTCGTCCCAGAAGTAATGTTTCACATCTTTAAAGAACTTGTTCTTTTGTTGGGACGACATCCCTTTCACCACAAAGTTACCGGCATGGTAGTTTGCAAAATGGGCAAACCATGGGGTAATAGAATCTCTACGAAAGGCAACCGCATTGAGTGTCTCGAGAGGGAAGGTTTCATTAATTTCTTTCCTCTCGAAGACATCTTGATGTGGGTTTTCCAAATGGGAGAGATGATCAACAGCTAGGTTCTCAGCTCCTTTTTTTATCACGAATAATGATATCAAATTCTTGCAAGAGGAGAACCCAACGGAGTAGTCTTGGCTTTGCATCTTGTTTTGCAACGAGGTACTTCAAAGCCGAGTGATTCGTATACACTATGCTTTTGGTCAATATCAAGTATGGCCGAAATTTTTCAAAGGCATACACCACAGCTAATAATTCTTTTTCAGTGGTGGTGTAATGAATTTGAGCCTCGGTCATTGTCTTGCTTGCATAGTGTATAGGCTAAAAGTGTTTTGTTTTTCGTTGCCCCAAGACTGCCCCAATAGCATAATTACTAGCATCACACATGAGTTCAAAGGGCAAGTCCCAATCGGGGGCAACAAGAATCGGTGCCTCAGTAAGCTTCTTCTTTAATGTTTCAAAAGCTTCGATGCACTCGAGGGAGAAGATAAAAGGAGCATCCTTCTCGAGGAGATTGGTCATAGGCCGGGCGATTTTAGAAAAATCTTGAATAAACCTACGATAAAACCGGCATGACCCAAAAAGCTCCTAACACCTTTGATGGTAGTGGGATGAGGTAACTTTGCGATGACATCCACTTTGGCTTTGTCAACCTCAATCCCGTTCTTTGAAATTTTATGGCCGAGGACAATGCCCTCTTTGACCATAAAGTGGCTCTTCTCCCAATTTAGACATAACCTTGTGTCTTCACAATGTTTGAGCATGTTGTCTAAATGGGAGAGACATGATTGAAACAAATCCCCAATGACCGAAAAATCGTCCATAATGACCTCCATAGTTTTCCCGATCATGTCGGAAAATATGGCCTTCATACATCTTTGCAACGTGCCCGGAGCATTACATAAACCAAATGGCATACGTTTATAGGCAAAAGTTCCATAGGGGCATGTGAAAGTGGTCTTTTCCTGATCTTGCGGATCAATGGGAGTCTGAAAGTAACCCGAGAAACCATCGAGGAAGCAATAGTACTCATTCCCCGCTAATCTCTCGAGCATTTGATCCATAAAGGGCAGAGGAAAATGGTCTTTGCGGGTGGCGTCATTTAACTTGCGATAGTCAATGCAGACACGCCAACCCGTAACCAATCGAGTTGGGATCAACTCGTTTTCTTCGTTAGTGACAACAGTAATGCCACCCTTTTTTGGAACACAATGTATTGGACTAACCCAAGGACTGTCCGAGATAGGGTAAATCAACCCGGCATCAAGAAGTTTTAAAACTTCTTGTTTGATGACCTCATGAATTTTTGGATTCACCCTTCTTTGTTGTTGGACTGCTGGTTTGAAGTCATCCTCCATTAAAATTTTGTGGGTACAAAATTCGGGGTCAATGCCCTTGATGTCGTAGAGTCGCCAAGCAATTGCTTATTTATGTGACTTCAAAACCTTTATTAGAGCAGCCTTTTCCTCAACACTTAAATCTTTAGCAATTATGACAGGTAATTTATCATCACCCCCCAGAAATGCATATTCAAGGTGAGGTGGTAAGTCCTTAAGCTCGACCTCAGGAAAATCATCAGTTTTCTCAACACATTTGATTTCCTGATTATGAAGTTGTTGTGGTAGAACAGGAAGAGGAGAAGGATCTTCGTTTAATAATTTCTCAAGGAGAAGAATATCCTTCTCGGGGTCGATCTCTTGGTTATCGATTCCATCGGGAATCGAATCACTTTTGAGAAAGGTCTCAATCTCTTCTAAGATGAAGTCACTTCCCTCAAACGGAGTGAGGGAAGGAGAAGAATTGGCAATGATGGGACGAGAAGATGGAGTGAAGTTTTCACTCGAAGAATTATCATTGAAACCTAAAACCTCTTGAGCGTACTCCTCAGCAGCTACATCGATGACATCTATTTGGTTTACCGTTTCAGAGTCATAATTAGAGGAGTACCTCGATGTTTGATCGAGGTTGAAGGTGATTGCTTTAGCTCCAACACGCAATGTGATCTCTTGCTCAAATACATCGATGAGAGCACGCCCAGTTCTAAGGAATCCCCTTCCAAGAATGAGAGGGACCCTTGAATCGGCATCAAAGTCAACAATCACAAAATCTGCTGGAAAATGGAACTTTCCCACTTTAACGAATACGTCCTCGGCTATGCCAAGTGGACGAGAAATTGAACGATCGGCAAGCTCTAAAGTCATGCACGTGGGAGTAAGTTCGGGAAGAGAGAGTTTCTTCCACACAGAATATGGCATCAGGTTAATGCTAGCACCTAGATCAGCCAAGGCGAAGCAATCAACCATACCCGGAAAAACACAAGGAATGAGAAATTTTCCGGGGTCTCCAAGCTTTTCGGGAAGCTTTTTCAAAAGAACTACTGAGCAGTTCTCATTCAAAGGAGTTCTAGCCATCTCAAAGAGTTTTTCCTTATTACTTAATAGATTCTTGATTGTTGATGCAAACTTGGGCATCAAGAGAATAGCATCCGCGAAGCTTATGTCAAAATGCAAATCTCGAAAGATTTGGAAAAATTTATCCATTTGGTGACTAGCTTTTTCACGGAGCTTTTGTTCATTCAAGCATGATGGGTAAGGAATAGAAGTTTTGGATTTAGGGTCGTCCACTGGAGTTTCAGGTGGTTCAAAGACAACTCCCGGTTTGCAACTGGTTTCTGGAATAACCTGAGGTTGGACGTGTGCGGTACTTCGCGAGCTAGGAGTTTGCACCTTGTCCGTTGTCACCTCAGGTTCACGTTCCACTACCTTTGGAGGAAAGGAATAAGAGGAAGTAGGAATTGCGGGTTCATTATATGAAAAACCACTTATAGTTGTGATCGCCTTCGCATCGCCCCTCGGGTTAGCGATCGTGTTGCTCGGAAGTGTTCCTGAGCCCGAGGGTCGATCATTTAAAGACTTCTTGATTTTCGAAATTTGGCTAACCAACAACTTGTTCATCTCTTCTTGGGATTTCATGAATTGCTTTAACAACTCGTCAGATGAAGGCTCAGTTGGAACAATGGCTTGAGGTTGATTATTAAAATTTTGAGCACGATTGTTTTGGTTGGGAATTTGGTTTTGGAAATTTCCTTGATTTTGGTTGTTGTTTCCATGAAAATACCCTTGGTAGAAATTACCTTGGCCTTGGTTTCGGTTAAGGTTTCCTTGATTTTGAAAATTTTGATTTTGATTTTGGAAACCTTGACCTTGATTGAAATTCCCTTGGTTTTGATAACCTTGGTTCATTCGATTTTGGTTTTGGTTACGGTTTTGAACATTTTGATTCTGATTAAAACTAGGCGGCCCAGGGTGGTGGTTAGGACGATAGCTCGGGTCCATTTGAGGACGGTATTGGTTACCTCCTGGGTTGGAGGACCCGACTATAGCATGAGCTTCATATGGAGAACCATCAGTAGCTATGCAATTGTAGTAAGCATGCGGCCCACCACAAGTTACACAGACTTCCACTTTTTTAACCTCAGCAGGTGGAGGATGTTGTGGAAAAGAGACTTTCTTTTGTTTGGAGAGAACCAAAGCTTGAACAGCTTCAGTAAGCTTGTCAATCTTAGCATCGGTGCTAGATTGACTCATGGAAGATGAAGTAGAAGGACCCTCACTAATTTGAGAAACAACCGGTTTGCTTCGTGTAGAGCGGACCTTGGACTTGTTCTCGATGATTGCTAAGGCTTCTTTGGTGATTCTACTCAGAAAATTACCTCCCGTGGAGGCATTGAGAGAATCCTGATCAGCTTGGCTCATACCATTGTAGAAAGTATCGAGTTGCATCAACTCAGAGAAACCATGATGTGGACACTTGCGAAGTAATTCTTTGAAACGGTCCCATGCTTTACCAAATGATTCATCATATTTTTGAGTGAATTTGGTGATTTCGTTCTTAACACTCGTGGTCTTTGAAGGTGGGAAGAATTCATTCACAAATTTTTTTACCAAATCCTCCCATGTCTCAATTGAGCGAGGTGGTTGTTTTTCAAGCCAAATCCGGGCGTGTCCCTCGAGGGAGAATGGGAACTTATTATGTTCACACCCCCAGTTAGTAGGTGTTCTGCCTTGGTTTGCGGCGGTAATATTTTATCTATTTATTATCAAGGAAACGAAAAATATTTTTGGATTTTTATATTTTACATAAATATATACAAAGAAAAAGGAAAATATTTTTGTGTTTTATATTTTATGAAAGCGATAACTTCTTGACGAAGGATCTACAAGCCACTAATCGTTAAAACCTTAACGATATTGTCGCAACACAACCTCCCCAGCAGCGGCGCCAAAATTGATACGTCTGTAAAACAGGTATCAAATAAATACACACAAAGTATGCGTGGAATTTGATTAATCGATCTTTGTGAAAAGACCGACGTGCAAAACCCGTGAATACTATATATATATATATATATATATATATATATATATATATATATATATATATATATATATATATATATATATATATATATATATATATATATATATATATATATGTGTGTGTGTGTGATACCGGGCAAGTGATCACCCGGGTCGTGTCCCAACGAGGTGTGAATGGGCAAATATCGTTTGAGGCTCGGAATTAAAGTGCTTGTAAGATTGGATGAGAGATTATTTGGAAATATGAATCAGAAACTTGAGCTACAAATTTGAAAATGTATAAGAAACTAGAACCAAGGATTAAAAGCATAAAAATAAACGCGACTATGCAAAATTACAAAGCGAATTCTAAACACGATTAGTCCTATGGGCCTATAGCTAATTTTTTATAATCTGGATGACAAAAGTAAACTTAAGAAACAAGAAAATTAATTTATTTTAAAAAAAATATTTCTAATTATTATTTATTAAAAGCTATTAAACACTAAGTAAATGCTACCAAATGCTAAAAGAATTTTAGTTGAAAGACTTTAGAGCAGCTTATGGAAGCTTAAAGATCCAACAGATTTGAGTAAATACTTAAAGTGAAATTAATAGACTAAGCAAATATCACAGTAACTTTTAAGCTAACAAGAAGAAATACAAACCCAATCTATCACAATAAAGCTAGAACTCATAACCACACAAACTGTATCATAAGCTAAGAACAAACTTTAGGATGGTAATCAAACCAACTCAGTGCATACCGAGTTAATCTTTGTGTTTACCGACAACTAAAGGTAACTAATTAGCACTAAATCAAGCAAATAACAATTAACGTGATATTAAAGAAATTAGCTATCACAGTACATTAACTACATAAACTACACACAAACTATACCCACTAACGAGTTCAGCCTTAATCTCATGCAAACATCATAATAACACACTGCAATTATTAAGAATCAATCAAGAACAAAAGGATTACTAGCAAACTCAGTTTTTTTTACTGATGAGCAGCAGCAAATGGCAGCTAAAAGGGCAAACTATGGGCAACTTAGATGATAAAATAAGCTAAGAAAATAAACTTGAAAAGTCTAAATTAACACAAACCTAGCAAGACAGCATATCAGGCTTCCCAAAATACTAAAGAATGGGTAATAAAGTGGAGTCATTAGCAAGATATGGGCGTGGGAAAACGAGTCAGGAGGTTCGTGGACTAATAACAATTGAAAAGAACTTATCAATGAAAAGCTATACCAAGATTATCACAGACTTAAAAACTAAGTAGATTCAAGAATTTTGGCCTAAGTGAGTTTTTGACAACTAGCAGTTTAACCATACAAGTAGAGAATCAAAGAACTAAAGCAAACACAAACAAACGAACACAATCTCAAGCCACTCAAACAAGCTGATAACAACAATCAATACGCTAACATCACAACACAAAACCAGTAGTCAAATTAGTTCAGCAAATGCTCACCTAGCAGCAAAGACGATCGGATATGAAGCAACTTAGAGAGGCAATCCTAGTTGGCGAACAGACATATGAAGGAAAGCAAACTATGGGGGAAATAACTCAGTACTTAAGTCTTTTTAGAACCACATGAATTGAGTACAATCCATAAGTTTGATGAATATCAAAACTGGTCAAATTGAGGTTCTCATGGTACAAGGCAGAAACTAGTCCAATTAACCAACTTTAAACCATTCAAACTCAATCAAAGAAAATTCTAAAAATTATAATAAAATTACCTATGCAAAGACAAGCAAGCAAATATTTAAAAGACCCAAGTTTCGGATTCAATTACTTAAAATTGAGTGAATTAAAAATTCGACATTTAAGCTAGGTGAACACAATTTATATTACGACTAAAAATAAGCAAGAAACAAATCTAAATGACTCCTGTTATCATAACACAGCAAATCAAAACCCAAAAAGTGACTAAAACTGAGATTGCTATATAAGTCAAACAATTCCAAACACTCTTTTGTCTAACTGTTTTAGAAAGGTAATTAAACAAACTAATAAAAGAGGTTATTTTTACTAATAAAGAACAACACAAATAAGCGAGAAAAACATCAATTAACCACACAAATCAACAATGACAGGTTATGCAGGATTATACTAGAGATTCAAAGGTAGAAAACTAAATATAGCACCTTCAATCCGACTTGGACAAGGGTGGTCATATCGAATTCTATCAATCCTAATGCTTCCCGGTAAGCTCTAAACCATTACCATTCATGATGCTCATTGCCACGGCTTCCTCTTCTTTTCTTCACTTTTATATTTTTGAGAGCTTATTGAAGATTATGAAAGTAATTTAAACAACATTGGAACACAGACAAGATTTCATACTAAAACTTCAAATTTATATTAAAACTGAAAAGTGGGTACAAAGCTGGAATTACAATCTTAAAACTGATATTTAAAAGAGCAGACTACTAAAATATTAAACTAGAAACTATTAAAAATATACTTGCCATCAAAGGCTTACAAGCACTCTTATTTATACTAAAATACCAAAGGGTCTTCACTTGTGCTTGTTTAGAACAAATCCCACCCATTGAATTATCTTGAAACAATCTTAGCCCTTCATTGTGTTTTTGGCGCCAATTTTGGAGTTGTGATTTGCCAACCTGGAGATAGAATATCTCAATGAGATTCAGAGGGAACAATTGGGAGGCTGGAGCAGGTATGTTAGGGGGCAGAGGAGACAAATTCATGGGAGGTTGTGGCATTTTTGTCCATGGCTTTGTTTCTTGGGGAAGATGTGTTGTTTTGTTCGGTACATGATATTCTGGGGAGAGGTGTAGGATATGGAGGCTGGAGTTTATTAGTAAAAAGGGTTGGATTGGTTGGGCTTATGTTTGGATTGGGTTGGGAAAGATTTAGGGTGGCTTTGGTTAATGGTTAAGCATAGTTTTGGATTAATATCACACAACCATATCTAGAATTTACTCGACTTCATTTCTAATATCACAGTATGCACAATTTATTGTCGAGTCGTTCAAAGATGCACGTTTGACGATCAAAATTGTATGTTTCCGCCCGGATTTCAATCCTTTGTACCTGCAACACATAAAAACACGGAACCAAGGATATCTATATTGTTTTTGGCCTTTTTTTGTATTTTTACGTATCAAAATTGGTGGTGAAATGATGATTATTTGCATACTCATCAACCCCCCACACTAAATTATTGCTAGTCCCTAGCAATCTTTTTAGAAAACATAATGGATTTGAATCTCTTTACCAAAAGCCATTACTTCTGGAGTAGCCAAATGTTTTCAGTTCAAGTAAGAACTATGGTCCACTTGATGACCATATGATTTTTAGCAAATCATCAGCTGTCAACGGATTTTATTTGTCTTTACCAAAAGCCGTTTGCTTCTGGACTAGCCAACTCTTGACGGACATAGTCAACATCTTGGTGAGCCGATTACCAATTATGGTTTTTCCACTGCCTTTACCACAAGCCATAATCTTGCGGGCTAGCCAATTCTTTCACTTTTTAGGATATGGCGAGTTGAGATACCATACAATTTTGGGCAAATTGCAAGCCATCAACGGGTTTTAGATATCTTTACCAAGAGCCGTTTGCTCCTGGATTAGCCAATCCTTTTGTCGTTTAGACATGGCGGACTGATAACCACAAAAATTTTGAAATAAAGTGAAAAAATTTTGAAAATTTTGGACCAAAAACGGGGGTTCTAGAGGATATAATGTGATAAAATTCGCTAGAATTCCCCCCTCCCCCACACTTAGAACTGACTATTGTCCTCAATATTCAAAGTCCCGGCTATTATGCCGACTCTTTGAACGTAAAAAGATAATATTATAAGGTAACTGTGGAAATATCGTTTTGTAATTTTTCACTTTATTTATATGTACATACAATCACACATTTTTTTTTTAATTTTTTTTTTTCAAAGATATATACATTTCAAATAGCTGCAGGGGACGGCCACTCCCCCACACTAGGGTGTTAGAAAGTAGAAAGAAGTCAGAGACATGGGTGAAAACCCATGTTGTTGCTATTGTTTTTGTTTATCGAGTCGCTAGCTTGACTCGATCCCCGAATTCAATTGTCCTTGGGGAAAGTTTGGAGAACCGGGACAACCATGGATGGTATGTCCTCTCCAAAGTAATGCTTCAACCGATGCCCATTCACTTTGAAATTTGGACCGTCATTTTGAGATAATTCGACGGTGCCATAAGGATAAACTTTTGTGATAGTGAATGGACCAGTCCAACGGGTTTTGAGCTTTCCTGAGAAGATCTTGAGTCTAGAGTTGAAAAGAAGGACTCGATCACCAACGTTAAAAATGCGGTTTTTAATTTTTGAGTCATGAATCTTCTTTGTCTTTTCTTTATAGATCAAAGAGTTCTCGTAAGCTTGATCACGAAGTTCATTTAGTTCATTTAGTTGAACTTTCCTATGATCACCCGCAGTTTTGAGGTCAAAATTTGCATGCTTGAGAGCCCGATAGGCTCTGTGTTCAAGCTCGATCGGTAGATGGCACGCTTTCCCGTACACAAGCTTGTAAGGCGTACACCCTATGGGTGTTTTGTAAGCTGTACGGAAAGCCCATAGTGCATCATCTAATTTATCCGACCACGATGCACGATTTTCACCAACGGTTCTTTCCAATATCATTCTCTTAATGCCCCGATTTGAAACTTCTACTTGTCCACTTGTTTGAGTGTGGTATGCGGTAGAAAGACGGTGAGTTACACCATATTTTTGCATGACTTTATCAAATTTGTCATTATAGAAATGCGTACCACGATCACTGATTATAGCACGTGGAGTTCCAAATCGAGCAAAAAGAGCTTTCAAAAATTTCACAACTACTCGGGCATCATTAGTGGGTAAAGCTTTCGCTTCAACCCATTTTGACAAATAGTCAACAGCCACGAGTATGTACTTGTTTCCATAAGATGACGGAAATGGCCCCGTAAATTCGATGCCCCATACGTCAAAGATTTCACACACTTGAATTGCATTTTGAGGCATTTCATTCCTTTGTGAAATATTCCCGTGACGATGACAAGCGTCACAAGATTTGACTAATTCCTGGGCATCCTTATAAATTATGGGCCAGTAGAAACCGGAATCAAACACCTTTTTAGCAGTGTAGTTTGGATTGTGGTGGCCCCCTGTGGGACCAGCATGGCAAGCCTTGAGAATTTCAGTGGTTTCTTGACCATAAACACACCGCCGGATGACTTGATCCGCACAGATTTTGAAAAGGTAGGGGTCGTCCCAGAAGTAATGTTTCACATCTTTAAAGAACTTGTTCTTTTGTTGGGACGACATCCCTTTCACCACAAAGTTACCCGCATGGTAGTTTGCAAAATCGGCAAACCATGGGGTAATAGAATCTCTACGAAAGGCAACCGCATTGAGTGTCTCGAGAGGGAAGGTTTCATTAATTTCTTTCCTCTCGAAGACATCTTGATGTGGGTTTTCCAAACGGGAGAGATGATCAGCAGCTAGGTTCTCAGCTCCTTTTTTATCACGAATAATGATATCAAATTCTTGCAATAAGAGAACCCAACGGAGTAGTCTCGGCTTTGCATCTTGTTTTGCAAAGAGGTACTTCAAAGCCGAGTGATCCGTATACACTATGCTTTTGGTCAATATCAAGTATGGCCGAAATTTTTCAAAGGCATACACCACAGCTAATAATTCTTTTTCAGTGGTGGTGTAATGAATTGAGCCTCGGTCATTGTCTTGCTTGCATAGCGTATAGGCTGAAAGTGTTTTGTTTTTCGTTGCCCCAAGACTGCCCCAATAGCATAATCACTAGCATCACACATGAGTTCAAAGGGCAAGTCCTAATCGGGGGCAACAAGAATCGGTGCCTCAGTAAGCTTCTTCTTTAATGTTTCAAAAGCTTCGATACACTCTAGGGAGAAGATAAAAGGAGCATCCTTCTCGAGGAGATTGGTCATAGGCCGGGCGATTTTAGAAAAATCTTGAATAAACCTACGATAGAAACCGGCATGACCCAAAAAGCTCCTAACACCTTTGATGGTAGTGGGATGAGGTAACTTTGCGATGACATCCACTTTGGCTTTGTCAACCTCAATCCCATTCTTTGAAATTTTATGGCCGAGGACAATGCCCTCTTTGACCATAAAGTGACTCTTCTCCCAATTTAGACATAACCTTGTCTCTTCACAACGTTTGAGCATGTTGTCTAAATGGGAGAGACATGATTGAAACAAATCCCCAATGACCGAAAAATCGTCCATAAAGACCTCCATAGTTTTCCCGATCATGTCGGAAAATATGGCCATCATACATCTTTGCAACGTGCCCGGAGCATTACATAAACCAAATGGCATACGTTTATAGGAAAAAGTTCCATAGGGGCACGTGAAAGTGGTCTTTTCCTGATCTTGCAGATCAATGGGAATCTGAAAGTAACCCGAGAAACCATCGAGGAAGCAATAGTACTCATTCCCCGCTAATCTCTCGAGCATCTGATCCATAAAGGGCAGAGGAAAATGGTCTTTGCGGGTGGCGTCATTTAACTTGCGATAGTCAATGCAGACACGCCAACCCGTAACCAATCGAGTTGGGATCAACTCGTTTTCTTCGTTAGTGACAACAGTAATGCCACCCTTTTTTGGAACACAATGTATTGGACTAACCCAAGGACTGTCCGAGATAGGGTAAATCAACCCGGCATCAAGAAGTTTTAAAACTTCTTGTTTGATGACTTCATGAATTTTTGGATTCACCCTTCTTTGTTGTTGGACTGCTGGTTTGAAGTCATCCTCCATTAAAATTTTGAGGGTACAAAATTCGGGGTCAATGCCCTTGATGTCGTAGAGTCGCCAAGCAATTACTTATTTATGTGACTTCAAAACCTTTATTAGAGCAGCCTTTTCCTCAACACTTAAATCTTTAGCAATTATGACAGGTAATTTATCATCACCCTCCAGAAATGCATATTCAAGGTGAGGTGGTAAGTCCTTAAGCTCGACCTCAGGAAAATCATCAGTTTTCTCAACACATTTGATTTCCTGATTATGAAGTTGTTGTGGTAGAACAGGAAGAGGAGAAGGATCTTCGTTTAATAATTTCTCAAGGAGAAGAATATCCTTCTCGGGGTCGATCTCTTGGTTATCGATTCCATCGGGAATCGAATCACTTTTGAGAGAGGTCTCAATCTCTTCTAAGATGAAGTCACTTCCCTCAAACGGAGTGAGGGAAGGAGAAGAATTGGCAATGATGGGACGAGAAGATGGAGTGAAGTTTTCACTCAAATAATTATCATTGAAACCTAAAACCTCTTGAGCGTACTCCTCAGCAGCTACATCGATGACTTCTATTTGGTTTACCGTTTCAGAGTCATAATTAGAGGAGTACCTCGATGTTTGATCGAGGTTGAAGGTGATTGCTTTAGCTCCAACACGCAATGTGATCTCTTGCTCAAATACATCGATGAGAGCACGCCCAGTTCTAAGGAATCCCCTTCCAAGAATGAGAGGGACCCTTGAATCGGCATCAAAGTCAACAATCACAAAATCTGCTGGAAAATGGAACTTTCCCACTTTAACGAATACGTCCTCGGCTATGCCAAGTGGACGAGAAATTGAACGATCGGCAAGCTCTAAAGTCATGCACGTGGGAGTAAGTTCGGGAAGAGAGAGTTTCTTCCACACAGAATATGGCATCAGGTTAATGCTAGCACCTAGATCAGCCAAGGCGAAGCAATCAACCATACCCGGAAAAACACAAGGAATGAGAAATTTTCTGGGGTCTCCAAGCTTTTCGGGAAGCTTTTTCAAAAGAACTGCTGAGCAGTTCTCATTCAAAGGAGTTCTAGCCATCTCAAAGAGTTTTTCCTTATTACTTAATAGATTCTTGATTGTTGATGCAAACTTGGGCATCAAGAGAATAGCATCCACGAAGCTTATGTCAAAATGCAAATCTCGAAAGATTTGGAAAAATTTATCCATTTGGTGACTAGCTTTTTCACGGAGCTTTTGTTCATTCAAGCATGATGGGTAAGGAATAGAAGTTTTGGATTTAGGGTCGTCCACTGGAGTTTCAGGTGGTTCAAAGACAACTCCCGGTTTGCAACTGGTTTCTGGAATAACCTGAGGTTGGACGTGTGCGGTACTTCGCGAGCTAGGAGTTTGCACCTTGTCCGTTGTCACCTCAGGTTCACGTTCCACTACCTTTGGAGGAAAGGAATAAGAGGAAGTAGGAATTGCGGGTTCATTATATGAAAAACCACTTATAGTTGTGATCGCCTTCGCATCGCCCCTCGGGTTAGCGATCGTGTTGCTCGGAAGTGTTCCTGAGCCCGAGGGTCGATCATTTAAAGACTTCTTGATTTCAGAAATTTGGCTAACCAACAACTTGTTCATCTCTTTTTGGGATTTCATGAATTGCTTTAACAACTCGTCAGATGAAGGCCCAGTTGGAACAATGGCTTGAGGTTGATTATTAAAATTTTGAGCACGATTGTTTTGGTTGGGAATTTGGTTTTGGAAATTTCCTTGATTTTGGTTGTTGTTTCCATGAAAATACCCTTGGTAGAAATTACCTTGGCCTTGGTTTCGGTTAAAGTTTCCTTGATTTTGAAAATTTTGATTTTGATTTTGGAAACCTTGACCTTGATTGAAATTCCCTTGGTTTTGATAACCTTGGTTCATTCGATTTTGGTTTTGGTTACGGTTTTGAACATTTTGATTCTGATTAAAACCAGGCGGCCCAGGGTAGTGGTTAGGACGATAGCTCGGGTCCATTTGAGGACGGTATTGGTTACCTCCTGGGTTGGAGGACCCGGCTATAGCATGAGCTTCATATGGAGAACCATCAGTAGCTGTGCAATTGTAGTAAGCATGCGGCCCACCACAAGTTACACAGACTTCCACTTTTTTAACCTCAGCAGGTGGAGGATGTTATGGAAATGAGACTTTCTTTTGTTTGGAGAGAACCAAAGCTTGAATAGCTTCAGTAAGCTTGTCAATCTTAGCATCGGTGCTAGATTGACTCATGGAAGATGAAGTAGAAGGACCCGCACTAATTTGAGTAACAACCGGTTTGCTTCGTGTAGAGCGGACCTTGGACTTGTTCTCGATGATTGCTAAGGCTTCTTTGGTGGTTCTACTCAGAAAATTACCTCCCGTGGAGGCATTGAGAGAATCCTGATCAGCTTGGCTCATACCATTGTAGAAAGTATCGAGTTGCATCAACTCGGAGAAACCATGATGTGGACACTTGCGAAGTAATTCTTTGAAACGGTCCCATGCTTTACCAAATGATTCATCATATTTTTGAGTGAATTTGGTGATTTCGTTCTTAACACTCGTGGTCTTTGAAGGTGGGAAGAATTCATTCACAAATTTTTTTACCAAATCCTCCCATGTCTCAATTGAGCGAGGTGGTTGTTTTTCAAGCCAAATCCGGGCGTGTCCCTCGAGGGAGAATGGGAAGAGAAGAAGCTTGATTGCTTCAGATGGGACATTCTTGTACTTGATGGTTGACGTTATTTTGTTGAACCATCGAATGTGAGCATGAGGGTCGTCCCTCTCAAAACCGTAGAACTGACTTGAGGTTACAAGATTAAGTAACCCGATTTTGAGCTCAAAATTGTCAGCCACGATGGCTGGAACTACAATAGCATCTCCATAACCCTCAATGGGGGCCTGGAGAAGCTTACACATGGGGCGGTCTTCCGCCATGGTGACAACTGGAGTGGAAACAGCACGGATCTCAGACCCGACGATTTCTGATAATCTTCGGGTACGTCTTCGAGGAATTTTTATGAGTTAAAGTAAAGGGTTTAGACGTACACGAACGAGAACAACTCAATTAAAACAGACCAACTCAAAAAGATAAGTCAAACTTAAACCAATAATCGCAAATGAATGGCTTCTTTGGAAAAGGTACACCACTCACAAGGATACAATAGTAAGTTTTAATCTTTGGTTTGGGAACTTATTATGTTCACACCCCCAGTTGGTAGGTGTTCTGCATTGGTTTGCGGCGGTAATATTTTATCTATTTATTATCAAGGAAACGAAAAATGTTTTTGGGTTTTTATATTTTACATAAATATATACAAAGAAAAAGGAAAATATTTTTGTGTTTTATATTTTATGAAAGCGATAACTTCTTGACGAAGGATCTACAAGCCACTAATCGTTAAAACCTTAACGATATTGTCGCAACA
Source organism: Artemisia argyi (assembly GCA_030686995.1). NCBI lineage: Eukaryota > Viridiplantae > Streptophyta > Magnoliopsida > Asterales > Asteraceae > Artemisia > Artemisia argyi. Next base: position 184,398,392 of record CM060688.1, on the reverse strand, counting down.
CAACCTCCCCAGCAGCGGCGCCAAAATTGATACGTCTGTAAAACAGGTATCAAATAAATACACACAAAGTATGCGTGGAATTTGATTAATCGATCTTTGTGAAAAGACCGACGTGCAAAACCCGTGAATACTATATATATATATATATATATATATATATATATATATATATATATCTGTGTGTGTGTGTGTGTGTGTGTGTGTGTGTGTGTGTGTGTGATACCGGCAAGTGATCACCCGGGTCGTGTCCCAACGAGGTGTGAATGGGCAAATATCGTTTAAGGCTCGGAATTAAAGTGCTTGTAAGATTGGATGAGATATTATTTGGAAATATGAATCAGAAACTTGAGCTACAAATTTGAAAATGTATAAGAAACTAGAACCAAGGATTAAAAGCATAAAACGCGACTATGCAAAATTAGAAAGTGAATTCTAAACACGATTAGTCCTGCGGGCCTATAGCTAATTTTTTATAATCTAGATGACAAAAGTAAACTTAAGAAACAAGAAAATTAATTTATTTTAAAAAAATATTTCTAATTATTATTTATTAAAAGCTATTTAACACTAAGTAAATTCTAACAAATGCTAAAAGAATTTTAGTTGAAAAACTTTAGAGCAGCTTATGGAAGCTTAAAGATCCAACAGATTTCAGTAAATACTTAAAGTGAAATTAATAGACTAAGCAAATATCACAATAACTTTTAAGCTAACAAGAAGAAATACAAACCCAATCTATCACAATAAAGCTAGAACTCATAACCACACAAACTGTATCATAAGCTAAGAACAAACTTTAGGATGGTAATCAAACCAACTCAGTGCATACTGAGTTAATCTCAGTGTTTACCGACAGCTAAAGGTAACTAATTAGCACTAAATCAAGCAAATAACAATTAACGTGATATTAAAGAAATTAGCTATCACAGTACATCAACTACATAAACTACACACAAACTATACCCACTAATGAGTTCAGCCTTAATCTCATGCAAACATCATAATAACACACTGCAATTATTAAGAATCAATCAAGAACAAAAAGATTACTAGCAAACTCAGTTTTTTTTACTGATGAGCAGCAGCAAATGGCAACTAAAAGGGCAAACTAGGGGCAACTTAGATGCTAAAATAAGCTAAGAAAATAAACTTTAAAAGTCTAAATTAACACAAACCTAGCAAGACAGCATATCAGGCTTCCCAAAATACTAAAGAATGAGTAATAAAGTGGAGTCATTAGCAAGATATGGCCGTGGGAAAATGAGTCAGGAGGTTCGTGGACTAATAACAATTGAAAAGAACTTATCAATGAAAAGCTATACCAAGATTATCACAGACTTAAAAACTAAGTAGATTCAAGAATTTTGGCCTAAGTGAGTTTGTGACAACTAGCAGTTTAACCATACAAGTAGAGAATCAAAGAACTAAAGCAAACACAAACAAACGAACACAATCTCAAGCCACTCAAACAAGCTGATAACAACAATAAAATTAGTTCAGCAAATGCTCACCTAGCAGCAAAGACGATCGGATATGAAGCAACTTAGAGAGGCAATCCTAGTTGGCGAACAGACATATGAAGGAAAGCAAACTATGGGGGCAATAACTCAGTACTTAAGTCTTTTTAGAACCACATGAATTGAGTACAATCCATAAGTTTGATGAATATCAAAACTGGTCAAATTGAGGTTCTCATGGTACAAGGCAGAAACTAGTCCAATTAACCAACTTTAAACCATTCAAACTCAATCAAAGAAAATTCTAAAAATTATAATAAAATTACCTATGCAAAGACAAGCAAGCAAATATTTAAAAGCCCCAAGTTTCGGATTCAATTACTTAAAATTGAGTGAATTAAAAATTTGACATTTAAGCTAGGTGAACACAATTTATATTACGACTAAAAATAAGCAAGAAACAAATCTAAACGACTCCTGTTATCATAACAAAACAAATCAAAACCAAAAAAGTGACTAAAACTGAGATTGACTATATAAGTCAAACAATTCCAAACACTCTTTTATCTAACTGTTTTAGAAAGGTAATTAAACAAACTAATAAAAGTGGTTATTTTTACTAATAAAGAACAACACAAATAAGCGAGAAAAACATCAATTAACCACACAAATCAACAATGACAGGTTATGCAGGATTATACTAGAGATTCAAAGGTAGAAAACTAAATATAGCACCTTCAATCCGACTTGGACAAGGGTGGTCATTTCGAATTCTATCAATCCTAATGCTTCCCGGTAAGCTCTAAACCATTACCATTCATGATGCTCACTGCCACGGCTTCCTCTTCTTTTCTTCACTTTTATATTTTTGAGAGCTTATTGAAGATTATGAAAGTAATTTAAACAACATTGGAACATAGACAAGATTTCTTACTAAAACTTCAAATTTATATTAAAACTGAAAAGTGGGTACAAAGCTGGAATTACAATCTTAAAACTGATATTTAAAAGAGCAGACTACTAAAATATTAAACTAGAAACTATTAAAAATCTACTTGCCATCAAAGGCTTACAAGCACTCTTATTTATACTAAAATACCAAAGGGTCTTCACTTGTGCTTGTTTAGAACAAATCCCACCCATTGAATTATCTTGAAACAATCTCAGCCCTTCATTGTGTTTTAGGCGCCAATTTTGGAGTTGTGATTTGCCAACCTGGAGATAAAATATCTCAATGAGATTCAGAGGGAACAATTGGGAGGCTGGAGCAGGTATGTTAGGGGGCAGAGGAGACAAATTCATGGGAGGTTGTGGCATTTTTGTCCATGGCTTTGTTTCTTGGGGAAGATGTGTTGTTTTGTTCGGTACGTGATATTCTGGGGAGAGGTGTAGGATATGGAGGCTGGAGTTTATTAGTAAAAAGGGTTGGATTGGTTGGGCTTATGTTTGGATTGGGTTGGGAAAGATTTGGGCTGGCTTTGGTTAATGGTTAAGCATAGTTTTGGATTAATATCACACAACCATATCTAGAATTTACTCGACTTCGTTTTTAATATCACAGTATGCACAATTTATTGTCGAGTCGTTCAAAGATGCACGTTTGTCGATCAAAATTGTATGTTTCCACCCAGATTTCAATCCTTTGTACTTGCAACACATTAAAACACGGAACCAAGGATATCTATATTGTTTTTGGCCTTTTTTTGTATTTTTACGTATCAAAATTGGTGGTGAAATGATGAGTATTTGCATACTCATCAGTTTTGAAAATGGCGGGAAGGCGGTTAACCTTGGGGCGTGAGAGTTAACCATCTAAAGGTCTTTGGTTCCAGAAATTGAGGAGAAAGTGTGGGGCCTAGTACGAATGTCGAATAAGAAGTCTAACACTCCTATTCGTGGACCTGCAATTATTGAGGCACTTGGCAGGGATAAGCATAATGAAGTGCTTGCCGTGCTCTACATGGTCCGGACTAATATCAACCTCTCAGTTTGCCAGGTATGTTGATTTTAATGTTATTGGTTGAAGTGGAAAAAAATACAGGGCAAGCAAGTTGTTAGAGCGTGTGAGGTGGTGTAGGAGTTAGATAAGACGGCGGTAGTTGCTTTGGTAGTGGCGGTGAGGTGATAGAGGTGGCGGTGATGGCGGTTTGGTGATGTTGCAGACGGCGGCGCCAAGAAGAGAGAGAGAGAGGGTGTGTGATGTTCAGGGTTTTGAACTTGATAAAATGGGGGAAGGGGAGATATGTATAGATGCTGATGTGTGGGAATCGCACCAGGCTTTACCTCTCAAGGGATCTTGAGAAGCTTACAACCCCCACCAGGCAGTGTACCTGATCGTTGTAGTATAGTATAGTTACAAGTACCGGGGGATTGATCGTTCAGCTTAGGAATAGTGTCGCTAGGATTAGAAAGCCTAAATACTAGTTCTAAAGGTGAGGGATGATTATTTTTTTGTTTTTATATTTTTTAAGAAAGCAAGTAAAAATCTCGGGTTTTGGAAGAGTGGGCGGAATTAGTTGCTATTAAACTAACCCAATACTAAGATGCAATCAAAATAAAATACTAAAAATGAAAGTAAACTAATTTATACTAAAGTTGTGAGCAGTAATTGGAGAAAATGTGTTTACTTAGATTTCACTACTCCCTAGATATCTTTTACACGTTAATTACTTGTTATAATTGCATGAATGACGGATCGTATTCCTTAATACCATTCATGGGGTGACACACATAACTCCCCAATTCTATGAGCTATTATCTCCTCCTACACCATGCCCAGCACAACTATAGGGATTGTAAACAGTGGCTCATGCATTAAATACAACCAATAAAGACCTAGTGCGCGTTGGTTCATGTTTCTTAAGACGTTCAAGCATGTTACCAATTGGAGATCTGCCAGTTTTCTTAAGCCTAACATATAAATCATTCATCCAAGACAAGAATAAACAAGTAATCAACACATAATCAATATCTAGGTTTCATTAGATCTAAGCAAACACAAAAGAGATCTAGCCTAGCATGATAGAATTAAGACAAGAACATGATATAGACAACCAACACATAGACATATTGATTGAATTAGAAGAACACTTATCTTGATTAATCATGCAAGGTATCAAGGGGTTGGAACCCTTGAAAAACCTGTAAAGTTACACCAAAATCGTACTTAGGGTTTCTCCCAAAACTTCCCTCTTTAAATGTGAAAAATTAGAAAACTATATATAGAAAAATAGGTTTGACGGCGTCAAGAATAAACTTGTGACGCCGTCACCTCGCCGCCAAAACAATCCTCGGACTGCCTAGATCTACTTCTGACGCCGTCAAGACTTATATACTTCCAGGCCGTCATGACTCTTTTACTCTTGACGCCCTTCCTACGTGACGCCGTCAAATCTGTTCTGGGTAGTCATGGAAATTCATAAAATTTGCTCTTGACGCCATCAAGGTGTTGCTCTTGACGCCGTCACCTACTGTTCCCAGCATGGAAAATTAAGACTTTGGCGTTTTCTTCACTTTTATGCTCCAAAAACGTCCGAATTGCTTCCTTTTCCAGATTTCACTCCCAAAGTACCTAAAATCACAAAAGGAATGATTTAGGGCAATATTTGATCAAATAAATTCGGATTCGGGCTTAAATGACCCCCTAAAAACGGATCATTTTTCGCCTCATCATATACCCTTACACTTGAGATTTGCTTGTCCTCAAGCAAATGCGCTTTTATTCTAATCAAAATACAAGTTAGGGGTCATTTAACACTAATATAAAAGTAATTACAACAAATAATCGTTCCACTAAAGACCAATAGACAAGCACGGAGGTCATACACAAGCACCTCACAAATAGTGTTTAGATACTCACATCTCTCGGGTGTAATAAAGTGTAAATTACAATATGGAAACGGAAGATATCTCTCACTACCTGTCATAGCAAAATAGATTACCATAGGCTTGGGAAAGGATCAAACCTCCACCACATGGCATAAGCACCTAGGATAAACTATCAAAGAGGTCTTTTAAAGGGTTGTAACGTTAGGTGTAAGAATATGAAATACACGGTTTTGTTGGATAAAGGAAGTTTTACTGGTGGCGAGTTAACAATCTTGGTTAATTACATGTACAATGTGGCGTTGCTAAGCCAAGACTAGACTCGACTTAAGCTAATAAATGAAAAATAACAAAAACATAAAATGAACATAGAATGAAACGGGATGGTAGTCCGTATGGTTTTTTTTTTTTTTTTTTTTTTTTTTTTTTTTTTTTTTTTTTTTTTCATACACTCTTACCCTACCATCCAAAATAATACATCATAGGGGATGAGAATTCCCCTTACACTTGAATCTTTACATACTTTACAATTAACTATTCTAATGACTCGAATTAAGAAAAATCAAGACACTTGGAGCACTTTTTAGATTAACGCACATACGGGGGTAATAATATGATGTTCTTCCCCATTACTCAATAAAATAAGTACTTACCCATGAGTCTCGATCGTCCCAAAACAATATGTACAAGGATATGACTCGACTTAGCAACCATGTAATCAATTAGAAAGTCAACTTAGGGTTTAACAAATAACAATAATGCACTAAAAATGAGCGCATACACGGAAGGCTAAGGCAATTTGGTTGTACATTTAAGTGGGTGTAACAAATTCTTCCTTTAAGTAAAATGCTTAAAGTTAGAAACGAAAAGATAGGCTCGGAGGGGTGTACTAGGGGTTTCGTGTACTAAAAATGAGTACAACGCTAAGGGTGTGGGAAAAATTAGTTGACTTAACTAGCCAAGTAATATGACTTAAATGGTCAAGTAATTATGATACGGGTTTAACACAAGGGTGATCCTAATGCCTCTTATCATGTAGTAAATCCTACCACACGAATGTAGTCTCACTAGCGGTCTCAGGATGCATCACTAACGCAAGTTCTAGAATCTAAATGCTACCGGTACACTCATAAGCACTAATAATAAATGCTTTTCCTATCAAATCTAAAGGCGAACCTCACATTTTTGGGTGGAAATTTTTTTTGAATATACGGTTATGTGCTAGTCATACAATCTCCTATCCATGAGACGCTTGCTATGGCTAAAGTTTCACTCTTAAATGTTGTAAAAAAATTTAAATTTGGCGCTAAAATTGCACTAACAAGTATTTCTCATAGTTTTATTACACATCTACCATTAAACAAAACAAACTCAAGTGAAAGTGCATATGTAAGGTATCATCTTTTTACCCTCCCCTTACACTTAAGATGAACATTGTCCCCAATGTTCAAGTAAAGAATGTAAAAGTGAAATAAGTAAAAAGAATGAAATCAAATACTCCCCTGATTCGCTCGGTATGCATAATAGGATGGCCAGGTCAAATCTTCCTCCAAGAAAATGAACAATCAAAGCTTCCCTTCCAGAATATAAATCATCTCCTTGTCATACATAACCTGTAAAACCTGACAAAATAGACAAGACAACCTCGCGTAAAATCGGCGGCATCCTATATAAGTTTCTAAATCCTAGAAAACAAGATAAGATATAATGCTTGTGGAATGAAGTTTGCAAATTTCCTGGAGATTATAAAACTTAATAATTCACAAAAACCATAAGACTCCGTTAGAAAAACAAAACCGGTAAAATTTCCAGATTTTAACTCCTGACGCCGTCAAGAGTAAACCCCTGACGCCGTCAGAATGGACCTGCAGAAATTCTTATGTTAAGTTTCCGGAAAATTTCTGGAAAAACTTGGTCCTACTTCCTGGAAAATCCTGCAAAACTTCATTATGACTCAATACAAGCATTTGACTCTAACAAATACGAATATACATGTTCATTTATTGTGGAGAATCATGATCGGTTTGTTTCTTAAAAACATATTTGGGGTTTCCCCTTACACTTATCTTTTGCAAAAATACTTCTAGGTGGAGTTAAGACTAGGTCAAAACAACAAAGTAAAGTATTTCCTCTTTTTAGTTTAAAAACATGATCTACCAGCAATAAAAATAAAGCATGCATACGGAAGCAAATAACAATCAATCAAATAAAATCACACAAAACATGGGTTGCCTCCCAAGAAGCGCTTTTCTTTATTTATGAGTCTTGTAGCTAGACTCAAGGTCATGGGTTACTACGTGATACGGGTGAGTTCCTCATTGAGGACATCTTTGGGATCAAACTTAGGTTTCAACTTCCTATCGGTTTCCTTAGTATGGTATGACCTTTCAAACTTTTCTCCATCCGGATCATACAAAGTCATTCTAATATACCATGACCCGTCACCTTCTTTAGGTGGCTTGTCCCACCTCCATTTACACTTGTCTCCCTCTCTTTTCCATTTATTCCTTTCTATGTTGATGGGCATTACGCTTAATAACTCAATCATCTTCCTAAAGACTAAGGGGTCCTTAAACGGGTCTAGCTCTTCATCTCTAGCTATGAGTTGTTCTACCGAATGTGTCTTTTCAACAAAATCTTTTTCTAGATAAAATGGGCATTGAGGTCCTATAAAGTTCCTTTCTATCCAAGGTCCATATCTAGATGGTCTCCTATTCATCTCTACCCAATGCGGTGTTGGTTCATCATCACAATCATAACTATGCTTCTTAACATCATACACCGACCAAGTATCGCCTTCACCTACCATTATCTTGGATTCCTTGCAATCTATCATGGCACTAGCGGTTGCTAAAAATCCTCTTCCTACCAATAATGGGCATGTAGTGTCACTAACCATGTCTAGGACGTGAAAATCCGCTAATATAGTTAACTTTCCTACGTGAACAACTACATCCTTAATCATTCCAACCGGGTGAGCAATACTCCCATCCGCTAGCCCTATCAATACCTCCGTTTCCTCTAACTTTCCTAGCTTAAGAGCGGTGAATAAGGACAAGGGAATCAAGTTGAGGCTTGACCCTAAATCGGCTAGTGTGTCGAAAGCTTCGGATCTTCCTATCTTACAAGGCAAAACAAATATACCTGGATCATCAAGCTTTTTAGGCAACTTGTTTTGAACGAAGGCGGTCCCATTTTTACCTAGCTTACACTTCTCATATTTTTCTAGGAGGACACTATAGTAAGGAGCACGCGCTAAGACATCAATGACGGGGCGTTCAAGGTGAAGTTCTTTGAATTCATCGTCAAGGTCTTGCGTAAGAGGTGTTTCAACTATGCTTTTGACCGGCTCTATAGTGGGTGTTTTATTTGATTGGTCCTTTTGGGGAACTTGGTTTTGTTTGAAACACGTACTCGTTGATTTAACCGAGTAGTATTGTGGACACGAAGTGGGTGACGAAACTGAGGATATGAAATTAACGGTTAGTTTCGGATTCTTGACCGTGTCGCTCGGGAGTGCTCCCATTTCTCGGTCATTGAGAACTTTCAACAATGCATCAATCTTAGTGGTCATCTCGCTTTGCTTTTGTTTGAAATCGGCTTCAAACTTAGATATGCGAGCTTCTTGAGATGCCATGAACTTTGACATCAATCCTTCAAGATCGTTGGTACTACCATAGTTGTTAGAAGGATTGTTGTTGAAAGTACGGTTGGATGGTGGACCGTTTGGTTGGTAACGATTAGGCGGATTGGAAGAATTGGGTTGATTTTGTTTCCACCTAAGGTTTGGGTGATTTTTCCAAGAGGGGTTGTATGAATCACCGTAAGTGTTTGGCTCAGGCTTGAAAGTGTACCACTTATCTCCCGCTTCGTCGGTATGCGTGGATGCGTAGTCCGCAAAAGCTGTTCCGGGGAGTTCCATATAATCACGAGTGTCATGGGGACCACTACATAATTCGCATGAAGAAGTGATTTTGTTCACTTGGCTTGAAGGCTTAGGAGCATCGTAAGATTTCATGAGAAACTTGACTTGGTCCTCAAGTTCCATGATCCTACGGTCGGGAGTGCTAGAATTGTTCGAAGGCAAAGATATTGCCTTGACCATTTTGTTCAAATCACGGGGATCATTCCAACTTTCGTTGTCATAGAGAGCAAGATCTTCTATGAGTTCCCATGATTGTTCCGCACTAAGATCACGTAGCTTACCACCGACCGATTGGTCAATGGCTCGCCTCGTGGAGATGTCGATATGGTCATAAAAAATTTGGACTTGGAGCCAAAGATCTATGCCATGATGAGGGACTTTTTGGAGTAAGTCCTTGAAACGAGTCCATGCTTCATAAAGAGATTCATTTTGACGTTGTTGGAACATCAAGATGTCATTTCTAAGCTTAGTAGTTCTCCCCGGTGGGAAAAATTGAGCAAGGAAACAAGTGGTGAGATCATCCCATGTGGTGATGGATCCCGCGGGTAAACGCTCAAGCCATTGACTAGCTTGATCCCGTAGAGAGAATTGGAATAGGCGTAAACGGGTGGTCTCTCTAGTTTCAACACCTAGGTCTATGGAATCTACGGTTTTGAGAAAGTCCTTAAGATGTTGGTTTGGATCTTCGGAACGAAGTCCATGGAATGCACATCCGCTTTGCACCAACCGGATGGTGTCGGATCGCAAGGGGGTCACATTGGCTCCGGTGAGCTCAATGGTGTTTCGGTAGCCTTGGTGGCTAGGTCGGGAATATTCTCCTGAGGTTCGGGGCCTAAGGGGTTCTAATGGTGGGTTTTGTTGTGGTGGGATGACGGGTTCAAAGATGTTACCACCTTCCATGATGTCGGATGGTAAAGAGTTACGAACAAAGGCACGAAGAAATAAGATAGACTAAGGAAGATCTAAAAATAAAAAAATAAAATCTTACTAGAAAGGAATCTAGCAAGTAGACCTAATAAAAAGAAATTCTAACCTAGACAATAACTATTCCCCGGGCTGCGGCGCCAAAAACTTGATGCGTGGGAATCGCACCAGGCTTTACCTCTCAAGGGATCTTGAGAAGCTTACAACCCCCACCAGGCAGTGTACCTGATCGTTGTAGTATAGTATAGTGACAAGTACCGGGGGATTGATCGTTCAGCTTAGGAATAGTGTCGCTAGGATTAGAAAGCCTAAATACTAGTTCTAAAGGTGAGGGATGATTATTTTTGTGTTTTTATATTTTTTTAGAAAGCAAGTAAAAATCTCGGGTTTTGGAAGAGTCGGCGGAATTAGTTGCTATTCAACTAACCCAATACTAAGATGCAATCAAAATAAAATACTAAAAATGAAAGTAAACTAATTTATACTAAAGTTGTGAGCAGTAATTGGAGAAAATGTGTTTACTTAGATTTCACTACTCCCTAGATATCTTTTACACGTTAATTACTTGTTATAATTGCATGGATGACGGATCGTATTCCTTAATACCATTCATGGGGTGGCACACATAACTCCCCAATTCTATGAGCTCTTATCTCCTCCTACACCATGCCCAGCACAACTATAGGGATTGTAAACAGTGGCTCATGCATTCAATACAACCAATAAAGACCTAGTGCGCGTTGGTTCATGTTTCTTAAGACGTTCAAGCATGTTACCAATTGGAGATCTGCCAGTTTTCTTAAGCCTAACATATAAATCATTCATCCAAGACAAGAATAAACAAGTAATCAACACATAATCAATATCTAGGTTTCATTAGATCTAAGCAAACACAAAAGAGATCTAGCCTAGCATGATAGAATTAAGACAAGAACATGATATAGACAACCAACACATAGACATATTGATTGAATTAGAAGAACATTTATCTTGATTAATCATGCAAGGTATCAAGGGGTTGGAACCCTTGAAAAACCTGTAAAGTTACACCAAAATTGTACTTAGGGTTTCTCCCAAAACTTCCCTCTTTAAATGTGAAAAATTAGAAAACTATATATAGAAAAATAGGTTTGACGGCGTCAAGAATAAACATGTGACGCCGTCACCTCGCCGCCAAAACAATCCTCGGACTGCCTAGATCTACTTCTGACGCCGTCAAGACTTATATACTTCCAGGCCGTCATGACTCTTTTACTCTTGACGCCCTTCCTACGTGACGCCGTCAAATCTGTTCTGGGTAGTCATGGAAATTCATGAAATTTGCTCTTGACGCCGTCAAGGTGTTGCTCTTGACGCCGTCACCTACTGTTCCCAGCATGAAAAATTAAGACTTTGGCGTTTTCTTCACTTTTATGCTCCAAAAATGTCCGAATTGCTTCCTTTTCCAGATTTCACTCCCAAAGTACCTAAAATCACAAAAGGAACGATTTAGGGCAATATTTGATCAAATAAATTCGGATTCGGGCTTAAATGACCCCCTAAAAACGGATCATTTTTCGCCTCATCATATACCCTTACACTTGAGATTTGCTTGTCCTCAAGCAAATGCGCTTTTATTCTAATCAAAATACAAGTTAGGGGTCATTTAACACTAATATAAAAGTAATTACAACAAATAATCGTTCCACTAAAGACCAATAGACAAGCACGGAGGTCATACATAAGCACCTCACAAATAGTGTTTAGATACTCACATCTCTCGGGTGTAATAAAGTGTAAATTACAATATGGAAACGGAAGATATCTCTCACTACCTGTCATAGCAAAATAGATTACCATAGGCTTGGGAAAGGATCAAACCTCCACCACATGGCATAAGCACCTAGGATAAACTATCAAAGAGGTCTTTTAAAGGGTTGTAACGTTAGGTGTAAGGATATGAAATACACGGTTTTGTTGGATAAAGGAAGTTTTACTGGTGGCGAGTTAACAATCTTGGTTAATTACATGTACAATGTGGCGTTGCTAAGCCAAGACTAGACTCGACTTAAGCTAATAAATGAAAAATAACAAAAACATAAAATGAACATAGAATGAAACGGGATGGTAGTCCGTATGGGTTTTTTTTTTTTTTTTTTTTTTTTTTTTTTTTTTTTTTTTTTTTCATACACTCTTACCCTACCATCCAAAATAATACATCATAGGGGATGAGAATTCCCCTTACACTTGAATCTTTACATACTTTACAATTAACTATTCTAATGACTCGAATTAAGAAAAATCAAAACACTTGGAGCACTTTTTAGATTAACGCACATACGGGGGTAATAATATGATGTTCTTCCCCATTACTCAATAAAATAAGTACTTACCCATGAGTCCCGATCGTCCCAAAACAATATGTACAAGGATATGACTCGACTTAGCAACCATGTAATCAATTAGAAAGTTAACTTAGGGTTTAACAAATAACAATAATGCACTAAAAATGAGCGCATACACGGAAGGCTAAGGCAATTTGGTTGTACATTTAAGTGGGTGTAACAAATTCTTCCTTTAAGTAAAATGCTTAAAGTTAGAAACGAAAAGATAGGCTCGGAGGGGTGTACTAGGGGTTTCGTGTACTAAAAATGAGTACAACGCTAAGGGTGTGGGAAAAATTAGTTGACTTAACTAGCCAAGTAATATGACTTAAATGGTCAAGTAATTATGATACGGGTTTAACACAAGGGTGATCCTAATGCCTCTTATCATGTAGTAAATCCTACCACACGAATGTAGTCTCACTAGCGGTCTCAGGATGCATCACTAACGCAAGTTCTAGAATCTAAATGCTACCGGTACACTCATAAGCACTAATAATAAATGCTTTTCCTATCAAATCTAAAGGCGAACCTCACATTTTTGGGTGGAAAATTTTTCTGAATATACGGTTATGTGCTAGTCATACAATCTCCTATCCATGAGACGCTTTCTATGGCTAAAGTTTCACTCTTAAATGTTGTAAAAAATTTTAAATTTGGCGCTAAAATTGCACTAACAAGTATTTCTCATAGTTTTATTACACATCTACCATTAAACAAAACAAACTCAAGTGAAAGTGCATATGTAAGGTATCATCTTTTTACCCTCCCCTTACACTTAAGATGAACATTGTCCCCAATGTTCAAGTAAAGAATGTAAAAGTGAAATAAGTAAAAAGAATGAAATCAAATACTCCCCTGATTCGCTCGGTATGCATAATAGGATGGCCAGGTCTAATCTTCCTCCAATAAAATGGAAAATCAAAGCTTCCCTTCCAGAATATAAATCATCTCCTTGTCATACATAACCTGTAAAACCTGACAAAAAAGACAAGACAACCTCGCGTAAAATCGGCGGCATCCTATATAAGTTTCTAAATCCTAGAAAACAAGATAAGATATAATGCTTGTGGAATGAAGTTTGCAGATTTCCTGGAGATTATAAAACTTAATAATTCACAAAAACCATAAGACTCCGTTAGAAAAACAAAACCGGTAAAATTTCCAGATTTTAACTCCTGACGCCGTCAAGAGTAAACCCCTGACGCCGTCAGAATGGACATGCAGAAATTCTTATGTTAAGTTTCCGGAAAATTTCTGGAAAAACTTGGTCCTACTTCCTGGAAAATCCTGCAAAACTTCATTATGACTCAATACAAGCATTTGACTCTAACAAATACGAATATACATGTTCATTTAATATTGTGGAGAATCATGATCGGTTTGTTTCTTAAAAACATATTTGGGGTTTCCCCTTACACTTATCTTTTGCAAAAATACTTCTAGGTGGAGTTAAGACTAGGTCAAAACAACAAAGTAAAGTATTTCCTCTTTTTAGTTTAAAAACATGATCTACCAGCAATAAAAATAAAGCATGCATACGGAAGCAAATAACAATCAATCAAATAAAATCACACAAAACATGGGTTGCCTCCCAAGAAGCGCTTTTCTTTATTTACGAGTCTTGTAGCTAGACTCAAGGTCATGGGTTACTACGTGATACGGGTGAGTTCCTCATTGAGGACATCTTTGGGATCAAACTTAGGTTTCAACTTCCTATCGATTTCCTTAGTATGGTATGACCTTTCAAACTTTTCTCCATCCGGATCATACAAAGTCATTCTAATATGCCATGACCCGTTACCTTCTTTAGGTGGCTTGTCCCACCTCCATTTACACTTGTCTCCCTCTCTTTTCCATTTATTCCTTTCTATGTTGATGGGCATTACGCTTAATAACTCAATCATCTTCCTAAAGACTAAGGGGTCCTCAAACGGGTCTAGCTCTTCATCTCTAGCTATGAGTTGTTCTACCGAATGTGTCTTTTCAACAAAATCTTTTTCTAGATAAAATGGGCATTGAGGTCCTATAAAGTTCCTTTCTATCCAAGGTCCATATCTAGATGGTCTCCTATTCATCTCTACCCAATGCGGTGTTGGTTCATCATCACAATCATAACTATGCTTCTTAACATCATACACCGACCAAGTATCGCCTTCACCTACCATTATCTTGGATTCCTTGCAATCTTTTATGGCACAAGCGGTTGCTAAAAATCCTCTTCCTACCAATAATGTGCATGTAGTGTCACTAACCATGTCTAGGACGTGAAAATCCACTAATATAGTTAACTTTCCTACGTGAACAACTACATCCTTAATCATTCCAACCGGGTGGGCAATACTCCCATCCGCTAGCCCTATCAATACCTCCGTTTCCTCTAACTTTCCTAGCTTAAGAGCGGTGAATAAGGACAAGGGAATCAAGTTGAGGCTTGACCCTAAATCGGCTAGTGTGTCGAAAGCTTCGGATCTTCCTATCTTACAAGGCAAAACAAATATACCTGGATCATCAAGCTTTTTAGGCAACTTGTTTTGAACGAAGGCGGTCCCATTTTTACCTAGCTTACACTTCTCATATTTTTCTAGGAGGGCACTATAGTAAGGAACACGCGCTAAGACATCAATGACGGGGCGTTCAAGGTGAAGTTCTTTGAATTCATCGTCAAGGTCTTGCGTAAGAGGTGTTTCAACTATGCTTTTGACCGGCTCTATAGTGGGTGTTTTATTTGATTGGTCCTTTTGGGGAACTTGGTTTTGTTTGAAACACGTGCTCGTTGATTTAACCGAGTAGTATTGTGGACACGAAGTGGGTGACGAAACTGAGGATATGAAATTAACGGTTAGTTTCGGATTCTTGACCGTGTCGCTCGGGAGTGCTCCCATTTCTCGGTCATTGAGAACTTTCAACAATGCATCAATCTTAGTGGTCATCTCGCTTTGCTTTTGTTTGAAATCGGCTTCAAACTTAGATATGCGAGCTTCTTGAGATGCCATGAACTTTGACATCAATCCTTCAAGATCGTTGGAACTACCATAGTTGTTAGAAGGATTGTTGTTGAAAGTACGGTTGGATGGTGGACCGTTTGGTTGGTAACGATTAGGCGGATTGGAAGAATTGGGTTGATTTGTTTCCACCTAAGGTTTGGGTGATTTTTCCTAGAGGGGTTGTATGAATCACCGTAAGTGTTTGGCTCAGGCTTGAAAGTGTACCACTTATCTCCCGCTTCGTCGGTATGCGTGGATGCGTAGTCTGCAAAAGCTGTTCCGGGGAGTTCCATACAATCACGAGTGTCATGGGGACCACTACATAATTCGCATGAAGAAGTGATTTTGTTCACTTGGCTTGAAGGCTTAGGAGCTTCGTAAGATTTCATGAGAAACTTGACTTGGTCCTCAAGTTCCATGATCCTACGGTCGGGAGTGCTAGAATTGTTCGAAGGCAAAGATATTGCCTTGACCGTTTTGTTCAAATCACGGGGATCATTCCAACTTTCGTTGTCATAGAGAGCAAGATCTTCTATGAGTTTCGATGATTGTTCCGCACTAAGATCACGTAGCTTACCACCGACCGATTGGTCAATGGCTCGCCTCGTGGAGATGTCGATATGGTCATAAAAAATTTGGACTTGGAGCCAAAGATCTATGCCATGATGAGGGACTTTTTGGAGTAAGTCCTTGAAACGAGTCCATGCTTCATAAAGAGATTCATTTTGACGTTGTTGGAACATCAAGATGTCATTTCTAAGCTTAGTAGCTCTCCCCGGTGGGAAAAATTGAGCAAGGAAACGAGTGGTGAGATCATCCCATGTGGTGATGGATCCCGCGGGTAAACGCTCAAGCCATTGACTAGCTTGATCCCGTAGAGAGAATTGGAATAGGCGTAAACGGGTGGTCTCTCTAGTTTCAACACCTAGGTCTATGGAATCTACGATTTTGAGAAAGTCCTTAAGATGTTGGTTTGGATCTTCGGAACGAAGTCCATGGAATACACATCCGCTTTGCCCCAACCGGATGGTGTCGGATCGCAAGGGGGTCACATTGGCTCCGGTGAGCTCAATGGTGTTTCGGTAGCCTTGGTGGCTAGGTCGGGAATATTCTCCTAAGGTTCGGGGCCTAAGGGGTTCTAATGGTGGGTTTTGGTTGTGGTGGGATGACGGGTTCAAAGATGTTACCACCTTCCATGATGTCGGATGGTAAAGAGTTACGAACAAAGGCACGAAGAAATAAGATAGACTAAAGAAGATCTAAAAATAAAAAAATAAAATCTTACTAGAAAGGAATCTAGCAAGTAGACCTAATAAAAAGAAATTCTAACCTAGACAATAACTATTCCCCGGGCTGCGGCGCCAAAAACTTGATGCGTGGGAATCGCACCAGGCTTTACCTCTCAAGGGATCTTGAGAAGCTTACAACCCCCACCAGGCAGTGTACCTGATCGTTGTAGTATAGTATAGTGACAAGTACCGGGGGATTGATCGTTCAGCTTAGAAATAGTGTCGCTAGGATTAGAAAGCCTAAATACTAGTTCTAAAGGTGAGGGATGATTATTTTTGTGTTTTTATATTTTTTTAGAAAGCAAGTAAAAATCTCGGGTTTTGGAAGAGTGAGCGGAATTAGTTGCTATTCAACTAACCCAATACTAAGATGCAATCAAAATAAAATACTAAAAATGAAAGTAAACTAATTTATACTAAAGTTGTAAGCAAACACAAAAGAGATCTAGCCTAGCATGATAGAATTAAGACAAGAACATGATATAGACAACCAACACATAGACATATTGATTGAATTAGAAGAACACTTATCTTGATTAATCATGCAAGGTATCAAGGGGTTGGAACCCTTGAAAAACCTGTAAAGTTACACCAAAATCGTACTTAGGGTTTCTCCCAAAACTTCCCTCTTTAAATGTGAAAAATTAGAAAACTATATACAGAAAAATAGGTTTGACGGCGTCAAGAATAAACTTGTGACGCTGTCACCTCGCCGCCAAAACAATCCTCGGACCGCCTAGATCTACTTCTGTCACCGTCGAGACTTATATACTTCCAGGCCGTCATGACTCTTTTACTCTTGACGCCCTTCCTACGTGACGCCGTCAAATCTGTTCTGGGTAGTCATGGAAATTCATGAAATTTGCTCTTGACGCCGTCAAGGTGTTGCTCTTGACGCCGTCACCTACTGTTCCCAGCATGGAAAATTAAGACTTTGGCGTTTTCTTCACTTTTATGCTCCAAAAACGTCCGAATTGCTTCCTTTTCCAGATTTCACTCCCAAAGTACCTAAAATCACAAAAGGAATGATTTAGGGCAATATTTGATCAAATAAATTCGGATTCGGGCTTAAATGACCCCCTAAAAACGGACCATTTTTCGCCTCATCAGATGCATCCACGTTTCTTTTTTTTTTCTTCATAAAATTATGGTGAACTCAAAATATTTATTTTCATGATAATATTTATTTTTTTGTTCTAATTATTTTCATGATAATATTTGTTCACTTATTTACACAACATATTATTTTTTCATGATAATATTTATTTTCTTGTTCTTATTATATGTATATATAATTTTTCAGATTTGTCATGGCACTTCCCCTTCCTCGCGATCACGAGCTTGCACCGGCCAAACATCTACCTCATTTACCAAATCGCGTTCATCCAAACTTCGATCTAGAAGACAACAGCAACAAAAAAAGCAACAACAAGAAGCAACAACAAGCAAGCAAAACAAGCAACAACAGAGAAAAAAAAAACAAAAAACCCGCGGTCAACGAGGTTGTTTGGGATTGATTTGAACGTCAAACAAAAAAAGAAGCGCGTTTCATTTTATGCAAGTTTTTCGAGATAGATCCGAATATGCAACCTAAAAGACATGGTTCATCTTCAAACTCTCAAGGAGGCCGGCGCATAACTTAATCCTGGACCTAAATGAAGAACTGCGAGCTTCCGAAGAACGGTTTAAAAATCTTAGTAGACAAATTCCAAAAGTTTTCCATCCTTATATCTTGAACACAAGTCTACAAGATGTCGAACCAAATGGAAACTGTGGGTTTAGATCCGTCGCTCTCGCTCTTGGTCTCACTGAAGATGATTGGCCTATAATTCGGTCGGATCTGATGCTCCATTTAGAGTCTCACCAAGAACAATACAGGTGGATATTTGGAACTATAGGTTATAACCAAATCTATAGGATCGTGAGCTCTGCTGGGGCATGGATGGAAATGCCAAACACAGGATTGGTAATTGCTTCAACGTATAACAAAGTTGTTGTAAGTCTATCCAGCAATGGTTCCACTACGAGTTTTCCTCTTTGGTCCAGTCCACCGCAATCATACTCAAATGAGATCATTGTGATTGCCCACGTGCATGGTAATCATTATATCAGAGTTGCATTACGGGAAGGTTTTCCTTTACCGATAACTCATCCACTTTGGATCACATACAAAAATAATGTTGCATCTGGATGGGGAAAGAAGTATGCGAGTCGTCAGGATGATTTTCGCGAGTATTATCGTCGTAAACCTGAACATTATGATCTAACTTAATGTAATTTTATGACACCTTCGTGATTGAAAAAGTTAATGAAAATCATTTAGTTCATGTTTGTATATTTGTTTATAGAAATAATTTTCTTTTTAATTGCAATTCTGTGGTAATCTTTCCTACATATTTTCACACATGTTAATTCAATATCATTCACTTTTTCCATCCATGGTTTTTTTGCCGCCCATTTTTTCCCTCCATGTTCCTTCGTATTTATATATTTGTATCAAAACAACATAATATTAATACATACACAACCTCCGTCAACAAAATAATAAAATGATAAAAAGCACTAAGGTTGTTTTTATAGTTTTCATTTACTTTGAATAGTCAACCTTCATCATCATCATTTGCTCACCATTCATCATCATATTTATTTGTTATGTTATCTTTTTCCAACATACAAACGTATAGAAATTTAATTATATGGATAGTTGTATTTGTAGCACACCAATTTTCAAGATTCAAAACACCCAGTATGTGACTTGATGTGTATGATGACATATAAATATGATACAAACTTTTAACTTTCATACAATAACCGCCCTTTTTCTTTTCTTTTTTCCCTCCTTTTTTCCCTTTTTTTTCCATCCTTTAATTGCCGCCCTTTTTTTTCCCTCCAAAAATTTACTTCCACAAAGTCTAGTTGAGAGGTGGCACTATTGCTTCAGTCACTATCAAGACCAAAAAGCTAGCTGCAGCTTCATTACATAAGCATCCAAAATTTTCCCTCCCAAAATTTTCTTTCCCTCCTTTTGTTTTTCTTACACGAAGCGTCCAAAATTTACACGAAGCATCAAAAATTTACTTCCACAGAGTTCTAATATTGTTTTAATCCTTGCAAACAATATATATATCTACCTTCACGAAGTTATATCTTCTGAAATCTGTGTGGTGTTTAATGTTATAGTAGCTATTTGTAGACTTTTTCCCTGAATCTGGTAATAAACCTAAACATTTAAATGCAGCTAAACTTTCCCCGGACTCATAAATAAGTGATCCTAAATTTCCTTCAAGCTCTTAATAGCCCACAATTAAACGTATGCAAAAGTCAAATTAAATTAATGATCCTAAAAAGTTGATACACGAGCATGAATTGTGGGTCACTTCATTAACTGTGGGTTGAAATATATAGTGTATGTTTAGAAAGATTATCATAATAGTAGGTAATAATTGTTAGTATACTATATATACCTGAAGGATCCCACACCATCTGATCAATGATTAACAAATATATAGTATACTAACAATTATTACCTACTATTATGATAATCTTTCTACACACACTATATATTTCAACCCACAGTTAATGAAGTGACCTACAACTCATGCTCGTATCAACTTTTTAGGATCATTAATTTAATTTGACTTTTGCATACGTTTAATTGTGGGCTATTAAGAGCTTGAAGGAAATTTAGGATCACTTATTTATGATTCCGGAGAAAGTTTAGCTGCATTTAAATGTTTAGGTATATTACCAGATTCAGGGAAAAAGTCTACAAATAGCTACTATAACATTAAACACCACACAGATTTCAGAAGATATAACTTCGTGAAGGTAGATATATATATTGTTTGTAAGGATTAAAACAATATTAGAACTCTGTGGAAGTAAATTTTCGATGCTTCGTGTAAATTTTAGATGCTTCGTGTAAGAAAAACAAAAGGAGGGAAAGAAAATTTTGGGAGGGAAAATTTTAGATGCTTATGTAATGAAGCTGCAGCCAGCTTTCTGGTCTTGATAGTGACTGAAGCAATAGTGCCACCTCTCAACTAGACTTTGTGGAAGTAAATTTTTGGAGGGAAAAAAAAGGGCGGCAATTAAAGGATGGAAAAAAAGGGAAAAAGTAAAGAAAAAGGGCGGTTATTGTATGAAAGTTAAAAGTTTGTATCATATTTATATGTCATCATACACATCAAGTCACATACCGGGTGTTTTGAATCTTGAAAATTGGTGTGCTACAAATACAACTATCCATATAATTAAATTTCTATACGTTTGTATGTTGGAAAAAGATAACATAACAAATAAATATGATGATGAATGGTGAGCAAATGATGATGATGAAGGTTGACTATTCAAAGTAAATGAAAACTATAAAAACAACCTTAGTGCTTTTTATCATTTTATTATTTTGTTGACGGAGGTTGTGTATGTATTAATATTATGTTGTTTTGATACAAATATATAAATTCGAAGGAACATGGAGGGAAAAAATGGGCGGCAAAAAAACCATGGATGGAAAAAGTGAATGATATTGAATTAACATGTGTGAAAATATGTAGGAAAGATTACCACAGAATTGCAATTAAAAAGAAAATTATTTCTATAAACAAATATACAAACATGAACTAAATGATTTTCATTAACTTTTTCAATCACGAAGGTGTCATAAAATTACATTAAGTTAGATCATAATGTTCAGGTTTACGACGATAATACTCGCGAAAATGATCCTGACGACTCGCATATTTCTTTCCCCATCCAGATGCAACATTATTTTTGTATGTGATCCAAAGTGGATGAGTTATCGGTAAAGGAAAACCTTCCCCTAATGCAACTCCGATATAATGATTACCATGCAAGTTATCGGTTAAGGCTGCGGGATGAGCATTCGGTGAGCGAGCTTGTTAGGAAGCTCGGGGAGAGAGTTCTTCCTTTGGTCATTCCTATATTATCTAAACCCTGATTCTAGCAGACGACAAGTATTATATTCGTTTACCCATACCTCAGTTATGTTAGGTATATAGTGTTTGAATATCATTGTCATTAATTAACTAATGTTTCTTTATTGATAGGGTATCTGCATTGTGCTAAGTGAAGTGATGGCTACTGCTGGTAGGAGCTCTTTGTGATAGGTACATTTCAGTTTTTTTTTTTTTATTTTTTTTTATTATTATTTTTTTTTTTGTTAGTTAGTTTTAGATTCGAGAGAATTTCTTAAATAAACTGTTTATAGGACTACTTTACGAATATGAATCTTACACACAAAATTTTCCAAAATGAACTTTTAAATATTATCCGTTAGATTCATTACTAGATTAGTTTCTAACCATACACGTGTTTAAAAGGAGTGCTACGCTAGCCATGGGCGAGTCTTGAGCCAGGGCGAGGGATGGGCGAATTGCTGGGCGTGCTGTGAGGTTATGGGTGTTCCTCTTTTTGGGCAAATACATATATGTGGGGCGAGTATACATGGGCGAGTAACACTCTTATTTTTGGGCGGGCGAGTATACATGGGCGAGGGCTAGGCGAGGCTGGGCAAGAATGGGCTAGCTATATTGTAACAATTCACAATTTCAGGTTAATTACTATTCCCGGAAAATTTTACTATTCATTTTACTATTCATTTTTACTATTCATTTCTTTCTGAAATTTTCCCGAAAGTTGATTTTTATTTCATATTCTCGAGTGATAAATCATTTCCATGGCAAATTAAATGTTTGACATTCGTCAGATCATTTTCGTGAAAGTTATTAAGGAATTACACGTAGTTACACGTTTTAGGGTAAAACGTCATTCAGAAATTCTACGCACAACGAAATTCGGTCGCGTTAATTTTCCCAGTATCAGAAAAATGTTTGACACACTCATGATTTATTTGAGAATAAATCATGACTGAGAAAAACATGACCAGAATAAACTTCGGCCGTGAAAAACTGGAAATTTCAGTTTTAAGCGTTTTTACTCAGCCGTAACCCTAGCCTATACCTGCACCGTGTTTCTAAGATGATTTGAGCTTTCAACTTATTAAAATAAGTCAACATATTTTTCCCTCCTCCATTGACTAAAAATCATCCCTTGATGTTATAAGTCATTTCGTGATTTTTAGGCTTACGGTTTGATGTCTAAAAGACATTTAATACCAACCGACACTGGACTGAGCCCAGTCTAGACATTATAATCCATTTTAAATCATTTATAACATATTAGAAAAGTAACATTTTACTTTTCTCAATTTTACGCAATATTCGTACATTTTATGTATTACGCGTTTAGACCCGTGTTTCCAGCTTTTAGCAGGGTTTTACCACCCAAATGACACCTACCACTCATTTTATATTTTATTATGGGACATATGGACATGTTTAACAATACTTTAAAGTTTCATAATTTTACGACACCCGGTTTTACGTTTTAAGGCCTAATCAGTTACGGTTGGCATTTCCCGGAGTCAAAATTCATCTAATATCTTAGGATAATATCAAGACCAAGCCAACTCACCCCCTTATACCTTGTGAACCGCCACAAGGGGGGGGGGAGTCACACCTCATGTGGCTTGATCTTGTAGCATGTTGTCTTGGATGGATTACATGTGTTTTTGGCAAGAAAATATCCTAAGTAACTAACCTCCTCTTGGAACTATAAATACCCCCTTCCCCCCTTCCTTTGGCCGGCCATCAACACACACCACAACACTTCACATTTAGCTTTAAGTCTTCTAATTTCAAGCAAGGTTCAAGTGATTATTCAAGATAGAAACCCTAGCTTAGTTTCTAGTAATCAAAACTCTTCCAAACCCTAGAATACTTGGTGATTTCTCTTGAGTTTAAATCCACTCAATTCACCTCAACTTTCATTACATCTCTTTCAAGAATACCAAGGGTAGAAAGGTTGCATGAAGTGAAAAAGGGTTGAAGCAAGTCTATCAAAGTCCATTTCCTTACTTGTTACTCCTTTCTTTAATTAGAAAGCCAAAAGTTGTAAGCCTAAACCTAACATGCTTCTTGTTAATTTATCATGTTCATATCATTTACATGTTATTCTTGCTATATTATGTCTTGTATGAATGTCCATGGTGTATAAAAATGACTAAAACATGTTGTTGTACTTGATTGTTAAGATAAGTTACTAAAACAAGCAAACTAGTGACTTTCTTGGTAAGCCCTGATCAAAATGGTAAAAATTTGTTATTGTATTATTACATATTACAGTAGAGGACTTAACAAGGAAACCATAGCAATTTGAACCAACTAAAAAGAGTATACGAGTCAAAAGTTATGGCGATTTGAAGTTACCAAAACTTTCCGGCAAAACTGCCTAAAAAGCTTCTGTGACAGAACCTAAAACACGCAAAAAGAGGCCTTTCTGCTCCGATTCATGAAAAAGTTAAAAGACGAAAGTTGTCCGGAATCACGTTTTCCTTCAGGAACAAAGAGGCTCGAGCCTTGAAAACGCCTTCTGAGTGAGAAATTTCTCAGTTTCTTAACAGCTATTTACATATTTATAAGACACTAGATTATGGTTATATTCAAAAAGGAACAAGAGGTCTTATGACCTATAACCAAGACCACCACCATGGCTAGAGCTAAGGTTGAGGCTCATGACCTTGGAACAAGGACCAAAGGTCATGGCTAGGCCATGACGAAATGACCATACCAACTTACATAGGCGTAAACATGAAACAATGAATTAGCCGATAACTTGAACAAGCAATTTGGATCTACTTCACTTAAAAGGAAACCATGAGATTTTACCAAGAGAACATGGTCATTCAAGACTTATGAAGCTACCCCTAATAACAATCTTCATGTACAAATAAACTTTCCTAAGTTTATACAAATATCGGACATGTAACTTTTCGGATCAAAACCTATATCTATATATTTTATCAACTACTACAATAGTAGGGAGCCTCATGTGAGGAGTTCATTATGTAAGCCGTCGAGATGAGTTGTGGATTTACGAGTTAAAGTGTCCTGGCTCCTCGAACGCTTACTAACATGACTTCTGAATTATGTCGGCCCGAACGGTAGTAAACGATATACCAAAACATACATGTTCATAAATCTTTTCATTCAAGGACTTACAATATACATCATACCACATCATGGACTAAATGCAAGATATATATATATAGGCACTCCGTTATATTCTTTACACAAATCCTAAGTCGCGACATTCTATTATAGGTTGCTCGTAGAAACCTACACGATCCAATCATCACCTTCATTACTTGCCATCCTACTTAAGGTGAGTTCATAGCCCCACTTTACATTATTTCAATGTTTTACAAACCCTTGGGGGGAATACATGCTACTTTTAAACCGAACACAATGCTTTGAAACTGTATGCTGCCTGATTGTTTTATTATTACTAAGTACCTACCTTGCCAATCCTAGGCCCCTATCATGAACCATTTAATCACTAGAATTAGTGAGCGCGAGTATTGTGAATAGGCCTATTGGGATTGACGAATCCCATTTGTTTGAGCAGATTAGTTCAACAAATGCACTATATTTGAACATTAAGTATGACGGCAAAGTACTTACCGGGGCAACATAACCGCCGATTGATATTGGTACCCGTTAACGTATTGGTTGCATGAGCTTAGTACATAATAATAACTGTTTTGTTTTCTAACATGAGTATGAGTCTAATTAACTCTTACTACCAACATATTGTGTTCAACCGTTAAACAAACTCTATGAATTTCACTCAACCTTTGTGTTGACCTCTTAAGCATGTATTTCAGGTCCATGATAATCAAGAATGGAGCGGAAGGGCACGTACCGAAGGAAGAAGGCTATAAACTATTATGTCATTCTATAAAAACATCAAGGACTT
Source organism: Artemisia argyi (assembly GCA_030686995.1). NCBI lineage: Eukaryota > Viridiplantae > Streptophyta > Magnoliopsida > Asterales > Asteraceae > Artemisia > Artemisia argyi. The sequence continues at coordinate 184,372,784 of CM060688.1, read as the reverse complement.
TATATTGATGTATTTTGGAACATGGAACCATTTTGGGACCTTACTATGTAAACTCTGTTATATTTGAATAAATATGAATGACAACTCTTTTTATTACGACTCGGTTAGAGATCGTTTTCTATTATTATGACTGTTGTGCCGTCGAGTAACACCCAAGTTGAATTCCGCTGCATCATGAATTGGGGGTGTTACAGATTGGTACCAGAGCCATGGTTATAGAGAAACGGGTCTAAGTGAGACCTAAACTATAACTACAATAACAAGTAAAAACATTTTTATAGCCTTCCGCTCTTCGTGCCTTCCATCCTCCAGAAGATTATGGACTTATTACACATGTTATGCTACATGAACATATTTGTATATTGTTATATGCACATTGCCATAGTTTGAGCATTTTCCATAAGCATTGGATTTATTTTTGACATCGAAATACTAATTGTAGACATCATGTCCGCACCTCCATCTCCCGATCATCTTCCTGCTATGCCTGAGTATTTACCAATTCTTCCCGGACCTAATGATCCTTACTTTGAGGCAATTGATTACGACGATGAGGAAGAACCTTATGAGGATCTAGACAATGAAATAGATTCTGACGAAGATCCTGAAATGGATATGGACATAAACATCGATGAGTACGAAGAGGATCCTGAAATGGATGTTGACATCGAAGGCATCGATGAGGAAGCGGAGGAACAAATAGTGGCGCCACATCTATCACCATTAACATCTCCACCTCCCGCTTCACCAATTTCATCCGAATCTAACCGTACCACTCCAGCTCAAGTTCCGAAATCTACTTACCAAACCGGCGGAACATCTACATCTACACATATGTTCGTGAACTCAGCTCAATACGAAATCTACTCTTTGAAACAAGCTCTCAACCTAACCCAACTCAAAGTTCAAAGTATGGCAAGTCAAATGCACGACTACATATCCAAGGTAAATTCTGCCAGAATGGATGCCATGAATGCTCGAGACGACCTATATTGGTTTAAGCTTGACATGAGCTACGTGAAGAGTGACTCGACTCATGTTGGGTAAGTAGTCTTAAATCCTTTGACGGGCTTGGATAATGTCAAGGATAGACTCACTTTGGTTGAGAGGGCCCAAGAACAGGATGCGGTTCAAATTCACAAACTACTTCACCGCCTAAATACCGCTGAAATCCGGTTAGATGTTGCAAACTTTGATAGGTATCAACTTAAGAATGATTTGTGTGGAATGCAAACTCAAATGAGTTCCATACAACAAAGGCTATACCAAAAGGATGTCAAAGAATACCGTCCGAATGAAAGTGTAGACGTGTTAGCAACACGCGGAAATAATAATCCAACCGGACTACAACAACCTCCCAACCGACGTTAGACTAGTGTTATAGTACTAGTTATCTTTAGTACAACGTTGTAATTACTAACTGAAAGTATCAGTTAGTAAGTTTTGAATGAACTTGTAATAAGTTCGATTTTGTAATCAACGTTATATTAATAAAACTCTTGTTTTATATACTATCATGTGTTATGCTTTTAAGTTTCAAACATTATCATCCTATCATTCTTATCAAACATTGTGCTCATCTCACAACTCTCTAATTACAATGTATCTTTTGAACAATAGAATCATGGAGCCAAAGAAAAAGACACCTCCAATGATGACGCAAGCTGCCATCCGCAAACTGGTAAAGGACAGTGTCAATGCAGCACTTGTCACGGAACGAGCAGCCGTAGCTGCAGCAGCTGCCGAAGCCACCACAGCTGCTGGTGCTGCTGATGCTGCAGCAGCCGCTGATGCTGCAGCAGCTGCTGATGCTGCAGCAGCCGCAGAAGCCGCCACTGCTGCGGAAGCTGCTATAGCTGCGGAGGCTGCCAGAATTGCCAGTCTTAACCTTGGAGGACCTACCCCTCCGGTGACCAATGTTACTACAGTACCAAAGGGTTGCTCGTTCATTTCCTACCTGAAATGTGAACCCATCAAATTCAAGGGTACTGAAGGGGCTGTAGGTTTGACCCGTTGGTTCGAAAAGGCGGAGTCAGTATTCTTAGTCAGTAAATGTACTGAGGGAGACAAAGTTCAGTATGCCACGAGTACTTTGTTGAATGAGGCGTTGTCCTGGTGGAACTCAATTGCTCAACCCATGGGCATTGAGAATGCCTACAAAATTACTTGGGCTAATTTGAAACAAATGATGATCAAGGAATACTGCCCTCGTAGCGAAATGCAAAAGTTTGAAGTTGAATTCTGGGATCATACGGTTAGGGGAAATGATATCATAACCTACAACCGTCGATTCCAGGAATTGAGGATACTTTGTCCAACAATGGTTTCCACAAAGGAAAAATTGTTGGAAAGGTATATCTGGGGACTTCCATCAAGCATACAGGGGAATGTGACTTCGGCAAATCCCAAGGAACTTGATGAAGCTATGCGGATGTCCCGCAACCTCATGGACCAAGTGGTACGTATGACGGAAACCCAAAAGCAAAACAACCTCAACACCAACAACAACACCAACAACGCCAGCAATACCAATAATCCCAACAACTCCAACTACCGTAACAACAACAACAACAACAAGAACAACAACAACAAGCGACCATGGGATGGTAACCGTGGGAGTAACAACAACAACAACAACCAAACCCGAAACAACAACCATCACAATCAGCAGAACAAGAGACAAGAAGCCGCGACGGCTTATGTTGCTGCACCAGCCGGTGGTAAATACGTTGGTACTCTACCACAATGTACCAAGTGCAACTACCATCACGAAGGTCCTTGCCCGGCCAAATGCAACAAGTGTCAGAAGCCCGTACATCTTGCCAAAGATTGTAGGGGCAAGGGTATAGCTACTGGGGCTAACACACAGCCCATAGTTACATGTTTCGGGTGTGGTGAAAGGGGACACTTCAAAAACAATTGTCCTCGAAACCAAGGACCCCAAGGCGGAGGTGCTCGTGGTAGAGCCTATGTCATGGGAAAAGAAGAACCACACCAGGACCCGAACGTGGTTACCGGTACGTTCTTACTCAATAATATTCCTGTTAAAGTCTTATTCGATTCTGGTGCTGATATGAGCTTTATATCTACTAGAATTGCGCCTTTACTTGATATTCCATCAATCACTTTAACTACTAGTTATAGTATTGAGCTAGCTACCGGTGACTTAGTAAATACCAATACCGTAATCCCAAACTGTACCCTTAATCTCTTAGACCACCCCTTTAACATCAATCTTATGCCAATCGAACTCGGAAGTTTTGATGTTGTTATTGGCATGGATTGGTTGTCTAAACATCAAGCTAACATAATTTGTGGTGAAAGAGTTGTGCACATTCCATGTGACAATGAAACTTTGATCATTCGTGGTGATCAAAGTGGAACTCGAATAAACATCATCTCATGTATCAAAACCATGAAGTACATTGAGAAAGGATGTTATGCTTTCTTAGCCCACGTAACAGAAAAGAAATCCGATGAAAAACGTCTCGAAGATGTTCCTATTGCCCGTGAGTTTCCTGAAGTCTTTCCAGAAGACTTACCCGGACTACCACCAAATTGTCAAATAGAGTTCAGAATTGATTTAATACCAGGAGCGGCGCCAGTTGCCCGCGCACCATACCGGCTAGCACCTTCAGAGATGCAAGAGCTATCAAATCAATTACAAGAACTTTCGGACAAGGGATTTATTCGACCCAGTTCCTCACCTTGGGGAGCTCCAGTTTTGTTCGTGAAAAAGAAAGACGGGTCATTACGAATGTGTATTGACTACCGTGAACTAAACAAACTAACCATAAAGAACCGATACCCACTACCAAGAATTGATGACTTATTCGATCAATTGCAAGGTTCAACCTATTACTCAAAAATTAACCTACGATCAGGTTACCACCAAGTTAGAGTTCGTGATGAAGACATTCCAAAAACAGCCTTTAGGACACGATATGGTCACCATGAATTCCAAGTGATGCCCTTTGGGTTAACTAATGCACCGGCAGTATTCATGGATCTCATGAATCGGGTGTGTAAGCCATATTTGGACAAATTCGTGATCGTATTCATAGACGACATTCTCATATATTCCAAAAACGAAGAGGAACACAAAGAACACCTGAGAACAATTTTAGGACTACTCAAGGAAGAGAAATTGTATGCAAAGTTTTCCAAATGCAAAATTTGGATTCAATCCGTACAATTCCTTGGGCATGTGATTGACAAGACCGGTTTACATGTCGATCCCGCTAAAATTGAAGCTATCAAAAACTGGCCAACACCTACCACACCTACAAAAATTCGGCAATTTCTGGGTTTAGCCGAGTATTACCGAAGGTTTATTGAAGGATTTTCCTCGATAGCAAAGTCTTTGACTAAGCTAACTCAGAAAGACAAGAAATATGTGTGGGATGAAAACGAAGAAAAAGCTTTCCAAACCCTCAAACAGAAACTTTGTAGTGCTCCTATCCTAGCCTTGCCAGATGGGATAGAAGATTTTGTAGTCTATTGTGATGCATCGCACCAAGGGTTAGGTGCTGTGTTGATGCAACGCGATAAGGTCATGGCTTATGCATCAAGACAACTCAAGGTTCATGAGGAAAATTACACCACTCATGACTTAGAGTTAGGAGCTGTGGTCTTTGCACTAAAAATCTGGAGACACTATCTATACGGTACTAGATGTACTGTGTACACCGATCATAAAAGCCTACAACACATTTTGAACCAAAAAGAACTAAACATGAGACAACGTCGTTGGTTGGAATTACTAAGTGATTATGACTGCGACATTCGTTACCACCCAGGAAAGGCAAACGTAGTAGCCGACGCCCTGAGCCGAAAGGAACGGGTTAAACCACTACGAGTCCGAGCCTTAGTTTTAACCATAAATTCAAACTTTCCTACTCAAATCCTTCACGCTCAAGCTGAGGCGGTGAAACAAGAAGACATGCAAAAGGAAAAGTTGGATGGCATGATACAAAAGAAATTCGAAACCCGTTCAGATGGAACTCTATGCTTCCAAGGTCGAAGTTGGTTACCACTTTATGGTGGCCTACGAGACTTGATCATGCATGAATCACACAAGTCTAAATACTCCATACATCCAGGATCTGATAAAATGTATCACGATCTTAAGTTACTCTATTGGTGGCCGAACATGAAAGCCGACATTGCAACATACGTTAGCAAATGTCTTACCTGCTCCAAAGTAAAAGCCGAACACCAAAAACCATCCGGTCCATTGCAACAACCAGAAATTCCTACTTGGAAATGGGAAAGAATTACTATGGACTTCATTACCAAGCTCCCAAAGACATCAAGCGGTTATGACTCCATCTGGGTCATAGTTGATCGTCTCACAAAATCCGCACACTTTATACCAATCAAAGAGACTTACAAAATGGAACAACTAACCCGACTGTACGTCAAAGAAATAGTCTCAAGACATGGTGCACCAATATCCATCATATCCGACAGAGATGGTAGATTTACTTCCAATTTCTGGCAGTCACTCCAAGACGCTTTTGGAACAAATCTAGACATGAGTACAGCGTATCATCCTCAGACCGATGGTCAGAGTGAACGGACCATTCAAACACTTGAAGACATGCTTCGAGCTTGTATAATAGACTTTGGAAAAGGATGGGATACTCATCTACCATTAGTCGAATTTTCCTACAACAACAGCTATCATACAACTATTAAAGCAGCTCCATTTGAAGCACTTTACGGTCGAAAGTGTCGTTCACCTGCTTGTTGGGCTGAAGTGGGAGAAGTTCAACTCACTGGACCAGAACTCATTCGAGAAACAACGGATAAGATTGTACAAATCAGAAGTCGACTACAAGCCGCGAGAGATCGACAGAAAAGTTATGCCGACACACGACGCAGACCCCTAGAATTCCAAGTCGGAGATAGGGTTATGCTAAAGGTATCGCCTTGGAAAGGCTTGATACGATTCGGTAAACGAGGAAAACTAAACCCAAGATACATCGGACCATTCAAAATCCTAGCCAGGGTTGGCCCTGTGGCGTACAGACTTGAGCTTCCATCAGAACTCAGTAGTGTACACCCCACTTTCCATGTATCTAACCTAAAGAAATGCTTGTCGGATGAATCACTCGTGATTCCACTCGATGAAATTCAACTCAATGACGATCTTCAATTTATTGAGGAACCCGTAGAAATCATGGACCGAGAGGTCAAACAACTCAAGCAAAGCCGTATTCCAATTGTCAAAGTTCGTTGGAACTCACGACGTGGTCCTGAATACACCTGGGAACGAGAGGACCAGATACGTAAGAAATACCCGCATCTTTTTACCAACAAAGCTTCTACTCCCAACGCAAATTGATCTCCGGGACGGAGCTCTCATATGGGGTGGAGACTGTAACAATTCACAATTTCAGGTTAATTACTATTCCCGGAAAATTTTACTATTCATTTTTACTATTCATTTCTTTCTGAAATTTTCCCGAAAGTTGATTTTTATTTCATATTCTCGAGTGATAAATCATTTCCATGGCAAATTAAATGTTTGACATTCGTCAGATCATTTTCGTGAAAGTTATTAAGGAATTACACGTAGTTACACGTTTTAGGGTAAAACGTCATTCAGAAATTCTACGCACAACGAAATTCGGTCGCGTTAATTTTCCCAGTATCAGAAAAATGTTTGACACACTCATGATTTATTTGAGAATAAATCATGACTGAGAAAAACATGACCAGAATAAACTTCGGCCGTGAAAAACTGGAAATTTCAGTTTTAAGCGTTTTTACTCAGCCGTAACCCTAGCCTATACCTGCACCGTGTTTCTAAGATGATTTGAGCTTTCAACTTATTAAAATAAGTCAACATATTTTTCCCTCCTCCATTGACTAAAAATCATCCCTTGATGTTATAAGTCATTTCGTGATTTTTAGGCTTACGGTTTGATGTCTAAAAGACATTTAATACCAACCGACACTGGACTGAGCCCAGTCTAGACATTATAAGCCATTTTAAATCATTTATAACATATTAGAAAAGTAACATTTTACTTTTCTCAATTTTACGCAATATTCGTACATTTTACGTATTACGCGTTTAGACCCGTGTTTCCAGCTTTTAGCAGGGTTTTACCACCCAAATGACACCTACCACTCATTTTATATTTTATTATGGGACATATGGACATGTTTAACAATACTTTAAAGTTTCATAATTTTACGACACCCGGTTTTACGTTTTAAGGCCTAATCAGTTACGGTTGGCATTTCCCGGAGTCAAAATTCATCTAATATCTTAGGATAATATCAAGACCAAGCCAACTCACCCCCTTATCCCTTGTGAACCGCCACAAAGGGGGGGGGAGTCACACCTCATGTGGCTTGATCTTGTAGCATGTTGTCTTGGATGGATTACATGTGTTTTTTGCAAGAAAATATCCTAAGTAACTAACCTCCTCTTGGAACTATAAATACCCCCCTTCCCCCCTTCCTTTGGCCGGCCATCAACACACACCACAACACTTCACATTTAGCTTTAAGTCTTCTAATTTCAAGCAAGGTTCAAGTGATTATTCAAGATAGAAACCCTAGCTTAGTTTCTAGTAATCAAAACTCTTCCAAACCCTAGAATACTTGGTGATTTCTCTTGAGTTTAAATCCACTCAATTCACCTCAACTTTCATTACATCTCTTTCAAGAATACCAAGGGTAAAAAGTTTGCATGAAGTGAAAAAGGGTTGAAGCAAGTCTATCAAAGTCCATTTCCTTACTTGTTACTCCTTTCTTTAATTAGAAAGCCAAAAGTTGTAAGTCTAAACCTAACATGCTTCTTGTTAATTTATCATGTTCATGTCATTTACATGTTATTCTTGCTATATTATGTCTTGTATGAATGTCCATGGTGTATAAAAATGACTAAAACATGTTGTTGTACTTGATTGTTAAGATAAGTTACTAAAACAAGCAAACTAGTGACATTCTTGGTAAGACCTGATCAAAATGGTAAAAATTTGTTATTGGATTATTACATATTACAGTAGAGGACTTAACAAGGAAACCATAGCAATTTTAACCAACTAAAAAGAGTATACGAGTCAAAAGTTATGGCGATTTGAAGTTACCAAAACTTTCCGGCAAAACTGCCTAAAAAGCTTCTGTGACAGAACCTAAAACACGCAAAAAGAGGCATTTCTGGTCCGATTCATGAAAAAGTTAAAACACGAAAGTTGTCCGGAATCACGTTTTCCTTCAGGAACAAAGAGGCTCGAGCCTTGAAAACGCCTTCTGAGTGAGAAATTTCTCAGTTTCTTAACAGCTATTTACATATTTATAAGACACTAGATTATGGTTATATTCAAAAAGGAACAAGAGGTCTTATGACCTATAACCAAGACCACCACCATGGCTAGAGCTAAGGTTGAGGCTCATGACCTTGGAACAAGGACCAAAGGTCATGGCTAGGCCATGACGAAATGACCATACCAACTTACATAGGCGTAAACATGAAACAATGAATTAGCCGATAACTTGAACAAGCAATTTGGATCTACTTCACTTAAAAGGAAACCATGAGATTTTACCAAGAGAACATGGTCATTCAAGACTTATGAAGCTACCCCTAATAACAATCTTCATGTACAAATAAACTTTCCTAAGTTTATACAAATATCGGACATGTAACTTTTCGGATCAAAACCTATATCTATATATTTTATCAACTACTACAATAGTAGGGAGCCTCATGTGAGGAGTTCATTATGTAAGCCGTCGAGATGAGTTGTGGATTTACGAGTTAAAGTGTCCTGGCTCCTCGAACGCTTACTAACATGACTTCTGAATTATGTCGGCCCGAACGGTAGTAAACGATATACCAAAACATACATGTTCATAAATCTTTTCATTCAAGGACTTACAATATACATCATACCACATCATGGACTAAATGCAAGATATATATATATAGGCACTCCGTTATATTCTTTACACAAATCCTAAGTCGCGACATTCTATTATAGGTTGCTCGTAGAAACCTACACGATCCAATCATCACCTTCATTACTTGCCATCCTACTTAAGGTGAGTTCATAGCCCCACTTTACATTATTTCAATGTTTTACAAACCCTTGGGGGGAATACATGCTACTTTTAAACCGAACACAATGCTTTGAAACTGTATGCTGCCTGATTGTTTTATTATTACTAAGTACCTACCTTGCCAATCCTAGGCCCCTATCATGAACCATTTAATCACTAGAATTAGTGAGCGCGAGTATTGTGAATAGGCCTATTGGGATTGACGAATCCCATTTGTTTGAGCAGATTAGTTCAACAAATGCACTATATTTGAACATTAAGTATGACGGCAAAGTACTTACCGGGGCAACATAACCGCCGATTGATATTGGTACCCGTTAACGTATTGGTTGCATGAGCTTAGTACATAATAATAACTGTTTTGTTTTCTAACATGAGTATGAGTCTAATTAACTCTTACTACCAACATATTGTGTTCAACCGTTAAACAAACTCTATGAATTTCACTCAACCTTTGTGTTGACCTCTTAAGCATGTATTTCAGGTCCATGATAATCAAGAATGGAGCGGAAGGGCACGTACCGAAGGAAGAAGGCTATAAACTATTATGTCATTCTATAAAAACATCAAGGACTTTATATTGATGTATTTTGGAACATGGAACCATTTTGGGACCTTACTATGTAAACTCTGTTATATTTGAATAAATATGAATGACAACTCTTTTTATTACGACTCGGTTAGAGATCGTTTTCTATTATTATGACTGTTGTGCCGTCGAGTAACACCCAAGTTGAATTCCGCTGCATCATGAATTGGGGGTGTTACATATATCTTAGCTGGGGAAGGATGGGCGAGTGATGGGGCAAGGTGTGCTGGGCGAGCAAAGTGTTGTATTTTGTTAGGCGAATCAAGATGAATTCTGGGCGAGTAGGATGAATTCTGGGTGAATGAAGTTATGTGTAGTGCTCTACTGCTGTTGAATTCTGGGCGAAGAAGGTGCATGAATTCACGCGAATAGTTGGTAGGTTTATACATTAAAGGATGGTAGGTTTGTCTGTTCATGTAGCCTTACTGCACTGCATAGTGAGGGATAGTTGGTAGCAAATGGTATGTTGTACATAAAAGTATGACATGCAATATTATATTATATAAACATGTATGAGTGTCTGTAATATATGTGTGAGAGAGATTAGTATGTATGTGTACTTTTGGAGGATGATGATATGGCGTATGCAGCCCTTGATGGTCTAAAACAAATTTTGAGGTACGTATTAAGGAACACCTTATGTGTAGTTTCTCGATAGTTCTAGAATCTTTTCTTATAGAATACTAAAAAAATATCTGCTCCTTATTATGAAAGTTTCATGTACAATTGCGCAGGGTGAAGTACAGGTTCTTTCTCAACTTGATATGCTTAGAGGTACACTCGACCATTATATCCTCTATTCATTGCGATTTGTATAAATTTCATTTGGGAGTTATATGTCGAATGTGTTTAAAGGGGGACCATGTTAATATGTTATGATCTGGTGTAGATGCTAATGAAGTCGTTCATGAAAGAACTCATTCTAGTAATCTAGTTTACTTCAAAAGGTACGTCCTGAAACTTTTGCCAAAACTATGCATCAGCACTTGGTAGTATTTTTATAGAATTCACTGGCTTTGGCTTCTAGCAATATGGTGGTTTCTCGAAATGGGACAATAGTTTGGAGGAAATAAAAAAGATGGAATTTGCACTTAGCTTGCAGAAAATGCAGAAGCAGATACACTAGTTAATGTGAACGATAATGCTGACTTTGCTCAATTCCATCCTGTATCTGCCAGAACAAAGAGGTTAGTTAATGATAACTACATTCACTAGTGATTTCTACTTATGGGCGGGTTGGGTAACTAGTCAAAATGGGTGTTTTTAGTACGGGTTGAAACGGGCTGGGCTGACCCGCGAACATTTTTTTTGTCAATATTTCATAAACGCTTAAATAAAATTACAGAAATTGCTGCCACATTAATGATCTAATTCTGTAAATAAAAATATTTAGAAGACTATTTTTTACAATTTGACCTGTTTCCTTTTTATCTAATATTTTATTCGACTTTTAAATTTATAAAACATGAACCCAAATCAGCCCATTCACAAGGGTGACATGACACATCATTTTGTGGCAGGCGGCAAAGACAAAGCCAGACACATGTTTGAAAGTGACACATCATATAAGGTTGGTTCATCATGTGATTCAAGTATGTTAATGAATCTGGTTTTGTATGGAAAATTTAGTGAAACCAAATTCCTGAAGTTTTTCAGGGAAAAGATGTGGATGATATGAAAAAGGCTTTGGGTTTTTACACACCATGTGTTTAGTCTTTGCACACCATCATGTGGTCCAACCATTTGCCAATCATTAGTGCAAGCAAAGAGACAATAACAACAATACACAAGGACTTACATCCAATCCCAATTGATAAATAAAACACTACACAAGGACTTAGTTGTAATTAAACTAAAATATACCTAATAAACCCTAACCCTAACTTATCATATCTTTTTCATCTTCAATAACTCACTCTCCCTCTCCTCTTTTCTCTCTAGCCGCCGGCCACACCAAAACCCACCGCCACCGTCCCTTTTACAGGCCAAAGTCCTGCACACCGCCGTCCCCCTAAACACACCGCCACCACCAAACACCTCCACGCGACCTCCTCTTTCTTTTCATCTACACCACGCGCCACAAAATACCTCCATCACCTAGATCTAATCACCACCGCCACTCAATCTTGCTCCACCGCCGCGTACATCCATCACCACCACTAAATGATTTATAACGAAAACGTGTCGATCTAAGTTTTATCGTGTGTCGCGTGACTCGTCCGAGTCAACTCGCGAGGAACCGATTCTTTGTTGTTGATGTTGTTGTTCAGATAACTGAGACATTTCACTTCACAATTTCATATAAAAACACACACACTGTGTGTTTATAGATCAAGAAAATTGATGACCACCAATATTGAAAATTTGAGTAAAAAAGGTACCCAAAAAATTGACTTTTTTTTAGTGTGTGTGTGTGTGTTTTAGTGTGTGTTTTTGGTTGCTTGAAGTAAGAGCTTTTTGTAGCAACTTCAAAATCTGAAAGAGTGTTGTTGTTTGTTGTAAAAATGAAAAGAGTTGATATGTGGTGGTGTATTACTACAAAATTTTGGACCACCTGACTTGTTGTTACATGATGAACATAAAGTACACAAATAATATTAAAAAATGAAAGGTGTAAAAGGGTGGTGTGTAAAAGATAGGTCCTTATGAAAAATCATGTGATGCTTGCTGAAATCCCAGTTTCACATACTCATACCATGACGTCAATGGAAGAGCTCCTTTTACGTGTTCAAGATGAACCTGATCTACCCGAAGGAATTATTAGGGTGTTATCTTCCGCACACCACTCTCAAATACAAACAATTTTGTACAAGTTTCCATGCTTTTTTTTATCTCGCCACTTCTAAAACGAGTATAAAACAATTTTCACATTTTTTTATAAATGTACTTTTCATACTCTATACCACACCTAACATATTTTTCTTTAAAATATACTACTCTTTATTTTTCCCAACACCCCATTGTCTTCCCCACCCAAACCCTACCAAACAAACCATCATCATCGAAAGGGTTACCCGAACAACTACCACCACCAGCTTTCCACTCAACTCCGACCAAAACCCCACTAACCGAACCACCAAAGGAACCGTCACACGACGACAACCGCTAGAACTTAATCTCGTATTTTATTTTTTCGGCGCTTTTGACAATGTTTGGAACATCACGCGCTGGCGACAACAGTTTCCAACCGCTGTTTTCTGCTGTTGTCTGCCGCCTGAAACGGCCAACCACCGCTGACATGAGAGGCGGTGCAACTACTAGATACCGGATCTGCAACTTGCAACACCACAACAACCGTTGAACTCCAGGTCTGGAGCCTCTTTCGCCTGCGGTAGTATTGTTCTGTGGCTGGCGCTTTGATTTGGCCGTTTTGCGAGAGTTATATTTTTTTCCGCTGTGAGATTTTGATTTTTTTAGAAAGAGAGTATGAGATACTTGTGTGTGAGAGAGAAGTGTGTGAGAGAGATATATTATTTTTTATTTAGCTCTAAGGGTGGGGAGAGTGCATCACTCACTCCTCTCCCATTCACTCACTCACAACCAATCCCCTTGTGCCACATCATCTCCCACTTTTTCCTTCACTCACCCTTCTCTCACTTCATTTTTGGAGGCGGCACCTTCACTCACCCTTCACTCACTTCTTTTTTTCTTTTTTCTTTTTTTCTTTTTTTCTTTTTTCTTTATTTTTTTAAATTCTATTAAAAAATGTATTTGAAAACAAAAATTCCATTAAAATTTAATTAACATTACATAATATTATTAAAAACCATAAAATAACTAAAGTTACATTAAAATTTAAAAACTTAAAACTTAAACATTAAATCCTACAAACCACATGGCCAACCGTATTTGGCGCATAGCTCGCGTTTCCTGTTGATGACGAAATCTTTAAAAGTCGGGTCCGGGATTTGGTCGTGCGGGTCCATAACGAACTTCATGTCACGATTGTAAACCTCCCCGTTAATAAAGTTGAAATATCCGTCGTCTTTTTTCTTTTGAGACTCCAACTGCGCTTGCAATAAACTTTTCTTCTCGGAAGTGTAACTTTCAAAGGCATCACGCATCGAGCTTCGTCTTGAATCTCCTGAAGTCGTCTTTTTTTTGCCTTTCGGTTGACGTGATGGAGTTGGGTTCTCGTTGAGGTTCGGTAACTCACACTAGAAATCTTGCACGTTTACCGGCGTTTGAGCGCTACTCGATTCCGACGACTTTCTTTTCTTGCTCGATCCCGTGGATTCTTGAGTATAAGTTGGTTGTTCTTTCCACTTTGGTTGATCTTTGACAATCTGCCACGCTTTATAATGCGCAAAACTTTTCTTATAATCTTTCGCAAAATCACGATTGGCTCTTTCAAGGACTTGAACATCGTTGCACCCACTATCTCTCAAGCGATTCTACGAAATTATAAAACAATATACAATATACAATATATAACAATATCCAAAAAAATAAATATATATATAACATTTTTAGAACTAAAAAAATAAAAAATATATAAATATACCGCTTGTGTGTAGTAACCGTTGAACGCTGCGATCAAAGGATGTATATCTCTCCATTTCGAATTCAATTGATGATGAGTACGTTCGGTTCTTGGGACAAGCGTTCTAAAATGTATTAGAATTCGCTTCCAAAATCCTTTCTTGGGTTGACGGTCGCCAACTTCTTTGTCAACCGAAATTTTAACCCAAGACTTAGCTAACGCCTCCTCCTCATCGGGCGTCCAAGTCTTTGCTTTTTTTTTTCTTTACAACAACCTCTTCGACCTCTTCGACATATTCCTCCTCTTCGAAATACTCATTTGGTTGTGTCTCGGGTACCACGTCAACATTATCGAAATCTTCATCTTCATCGGTATCAAATGGAATGGGTAACGGTTCACTAACCCGTTCACGCCTTTTTTCTTGGGTATAACGCGGCTCATACGGGTTGAAGTTAGGATTTGGCGGTGGAGATTGTTGAGTATAGTTCGACTCAAACGGGTCGAAGTTTGTGGGAATTTGCGGGAGGGGTTGTTGTTGGGAGAAAAAAATTTGTGGAGATTGAGGATACATTTGGGGGTGATAAGGTTGTGCTAGAGACGATGGTTCGGGACCGGGTTATGATTGAATCCGAGGACGAATTGCGCCTCTCGATCCACCTCTCGATCCACGAGTACCTCTTCTTGGATCTCTATTTTTACCACGTTCCATATTTTTTGAATGAGATTGTGTTTTTTTTTTTTTTTTTTTTTTGCTTTCGAATTGCAGCAGCAAGGGGAAGGAAGAAGGAATTTTTTTTTTTTGTGCTTTTTTCCTTTGGTTGTGCTGGTATATAAACAAAAAAAAATAGCCGTTGAGATCCAAACGGCTCTTTCTCACCCACTCCAACGTCTCTCTCTTTTCTCCCCGCATGCGTGAAATTCCCCCGCATTTTGCCTCCCCGTGCGTGGTTCCCCGTGAGGCGGCGGTGTTCCCGTGCGGGGTTCCACCCTCCCCGCAGCCTTCACTCACCCACTCCCTCTCCTCTAATGATTGGATGTGATCATTGGTGTGAAAAGACTAATTTGGTGGTGTGTAAAGACACAAACCCAATTATTATCGAGGTAGTTCTTATAGAGCTGTACCACATAAAATTTCTTTGCTCTTTTGTTTTTATATATTAAGGTGGCGAATGAGTAATTAGAGTTATGATAATATTTAATGGCTAATGGCATATACACACCATCTATTTGGCATATACACACCATCGTACATACTAATTATTTTATTTATAATTCGTACAAAATACACTTTACATTAAATTGACTAAACAAAGCTGTACTTGGTTTTCTCTCACACACAACACACATATTCTCTCACTTCAACTAAATTCAACCCACTTCAACTAAATTCAACCAAATATACCAGCACCATATCATCTACACTCAAATTTTTTTTCACAGATCTGGATTTTTTTCTTACATGTTTTTAATTTTTTTTACACAGATCGGCGGTGGTGGCCGGACCACCGTAGTCGTTTGAACGAGGTGGCCGGACCACCGTGGTTGAGACATTTTTGTCGGCTCGATGTAGCAGATTTTGGTTTTTTTGAACGAGGTGGCCGGACCACCGTGTAATGTATGTGTGTTTTGAGGGCAAAAGAAAATGGTTCCTGCGGTCCGATTTGATTTGGCGTTTTGCCGGATTTTGGTTTTTTTCCGGTGAGAGTTTGGTTTTCTAGAGAGAGGATGTTGGGGGTGTGTGTGAGAGAAAAAAATTGTTTTTTTAAAGATGATATAAAATATGGAGTATGTGCATAGCGTGTATGAGGGAGAAGGTGCTATTGAAAAAGTTACAAGAAAGTCATAGAAATAAAAATACAATATTAAAAAGTACAATTGGTTAAGTAAATAGGTGGTGTGTGAAAGATAGGACCCAATGGTTTTTAACTTGCCTATGTATTACTTTGAAAATAAAAAGAAGTGGTTTTTAATAGCAAATATCATCATCATGCTGACAAAAATTTACGAAAGATGCTTGTAATAGTTCTTTATTATACAAAATAGGAAAATAAAACCAAAAGATAAATTTGAAAAAACCCACAATATTCCTTTAAATAATGCATATGAACAATCTCAACACAACAAAAATATGCATAAATGAGATAGCGTGTGTTTTTGCAAAGCATATAGCGTGGTATAGTTGACCACTTGACCACAAAAGATAATGGTAGGTTGACTTTTCAACTTTCAAGTAAAGAGAGGAATAGTCTATGATTTTTGATTGCTAGCTTATGTCTAATTTTTTGAGGCTACAACATGAAAAATAATGCTCGGCATTTAATGATAAATAATTCAATGTTCAAGAAGATAAAACTTGTGAGAAAATTGGTATCGAAAATACGAAGTATTTTATCAAAAGATAACCAAAAAAAAATACCAATAATCAAAAGACAATATTTCACCGTTCGTCCCTAAACTTGTCGCAATTCGCGCGTTTCGTCCCTAAACTATTTTTTTGGCATTTTCATCCCTGAACTATGCAAACGATGACTTAGTTGGTCCCTGGGAGCTCATTTTGGCATAAGGACGTTATGTCCGTCCGTTATCTGATGTGGCAAGGTTGGGTTTTTTCGTCTTTTCACCAATTTCATATTCTCACCGTTCGTCCCCAATGCCGTTTGTATATTGTAGCAAACGCTTTGCATGTTTCGTCCCTAACAAAAACGATGCGTATTGTGTAAAAATTCGACCGTTGGACAGAACTGAACCATGTAAATACCCGACCATTGTGCATATCATAAGTATGTGTAACACCCCCAAAAGTCGTTAATAACAGCGGAAGACTTAACATGTCAGCGGAAGACTTTCGGGGTATTACTTCAAGGATCTTTGTAACAATTATAGTAAACATCACAAAGTGACGTATTAAAGTTTAATTTATTTCAAAATACCAAATATCTGGGATACAAGACATTATTAAGTTAAGAACATGTTTTATTCTGAAGGAAAATAAGTAGTTTATTATGGTCCTTGTCATGCTTTTGCCCACTCCGTGCCATCCAGATCCGTCTTGTTTAGTTACCTGAGATAAACATGCTAAAGTCAACATAAAGTTGAGTGATATTCATAGGTTTGAGTTTAAGAGTTTGAATCACAAGTTAAGAATGTATTGTAATCACATACAATCAATATGTTAAAAATTCAATGTTCGTGTTATTGCCTTAAGCTCATGATACTCAACGATTAACAGCCAATCATAAATGTGGATTATGATGGTAAGTAATAGGCCCCCAAAGATAGGTATTTGTCAATAACCTATTTATAAGAACAATAAAGTGCGCCTGGTGTTTTCTCCAACAACCAAACGAGGATTGTCAATCACTAATAGTACTATCCACAATTATTTACGTTCACCCTTCAAGTGATTAAGGTTCATGATCGAGGGACTTCTGACAATAGTAACTTAAGCAAATAACATTGGCCTGACGGTATTTCAATACCCGGTATAAAAGACTTGTGTTCGAGTTTTAAGCATGTATCTCCCCCACGGGAAAATAGTTAAAGAGTGGGCTATGAACTCACCTTAGTAGTACAGTGGTATCGTAGTCTCAATAAAGCAAGGAAACGGCTTCACACAACACAACCTAAAAGATAATGCAAGTTTCAGTTGATAGTCTAAATCTGGTTTTATCGCGAATACTTGTTATTTAGTTACGAATGAATCTCGTGTTTGTTTAAGTGCCTAAAGTTCAAAAACAAAGTTATATATACATATAACTCGTAAGTAAAATGATCGATGATTGATATAAAGTTAGTTTTTATAACGGAAATAAAATAAACGTATCGTTTTACAAGAAATAAATAATGTATCGTTATATCGTTTAATTATAATTACGAATATATATCGTATATATATATATATATATATATATATATATATATATATATATATATATATATATATATATATATATATATATATATATATATATATATATATATATATATATATATATATATATATATAAGTTTATGTTTATATAAGTCTTAGTTTAATTATATGTTTATATATGTAAAAGGTTAATATTATTTTTATAAAATAATATTTACTGAAAATTCCTTTAAGTTTCCAAAATTTACATTTTTAACCCTAACGATATATATTTTACACCGTTAGTCCAAAATATATATAATTTACATTTTAGGTCCAAAAGTATCAATATTTACATTTCTCAACTCCAAGTTTCAATATTTACTGTTTTTAACTCAAAAAACTCAGATTTACAGTTTTGACCCAAAGTTTACAACTTTTGCATTTTTAGTCCCCGGTTTAAGAAATTTTGCAAATCTAGTCCAAATTTCACCAAACTTGGAATTTAGTTTTTATACTTTTTCAATAAGCTCAGAATACCCAAAGTAACTTAATTCAACTGCTTATTAGCTTATAAAGTGCTTATTTTTGATAAACGGGCCTTAACGAGACTATTACAAGGCCCGTTAATAATTTGAGATCCATTGGGCTTACGAGACCTTTGGGCCTGACCTTGGACTCATTTTTATAGTACAAAAATGTTGCAAACAAGCTTGTGTGACCAGCTTATCACATAAGCTCAAAATTAGCTTAACGGGCTAACAAGCCCACTTGGCTTATTTAGTTTCATACGAAAACTGTTTTAGGCAGGTTCAAAAAGGGGTCTCGTATTCTGCTTATATAAGTTCATGGGGTCGAATGAAAAGTGTTTACTAATTGTTTACTAAGTCAATAATGAGGTCGAACTATAAAAAGTGTGGGTCGTGTGTTTACATTTCGAATTAATGAGGCCAAGTTCGTGTATGAAACTCATTATGAAAACTGCTCAACACTTAGAAATATTCTAAGTGTTGAGACTTTATTCGAAAAGTTCAATGGGTCTCAAAAGGGGTCGAATACTTTAAGTATCCGTTATTTTTAGACTCGAAACTCTTTATATCTCGTTTGACAACGTTCCAAATAATTAGTGTCTCCAAAAATAATAATATGTTACGTTCGTATATTAAGAAATAACGAGGCAAAGTGTTTGTACGAAAATCAATATTGAAACTGTTCCAACACTTAGAAATATTCTAAGTGTTTTTGTGCTTATTCGAATGGGTCAAGGTATACATGGAACGTGTGATATAATTTACGTATACGTTATTATTAGCTCAAAATTATTATCATACCCGATTTATAGCGTGGTCAAAAATGAAAAGAAGGAAAAACATATATATGTTACGTTTAATATTTACGAAATAAAAGATAAAAGTAAACGTGTAAAACTAATATTACTAGAAATAGAAAATGTTTATAGTGTTTCGAGTTTGCTCACCTCACCACAGATAGGTGGTGACAATGGTACGTATGATTCGAGTTGGATCAAAGGATCATTGGTACAATGGTTCACTCCTAGCAAGGTTCACAACGAGCTATTTGGTTCCTCCTTGGATCACTTGTGCACCTCGTACTCGTTCCAAACTTCTTGTCCCAATCTTGACTTGCAACCTCACGTAAAATGTATGTTGGTACGTTTTGAGTGTGTCTTGTTCGTTTAGCTTGCATGGGATTGTTTATATAGGAGATTTAGGGTGGTGAGGATAAGTACAAGAGTCACAAGACTCATGCGTTGGCTAGTATACATGATGGCACCAATTTCTTCACCAATCGAGACTTAGCAACAATAGGAATGCTGCATGCAATCTCTGTTCACTATCTGACATTCTACTGTGCATTTGAGTTGGTCTAGAAGTCATTGGGTACATTGGGTGGTGCTAAGGAAGGCTTGTGACATAATTTGGTTTTACATTGTACATGGTTTTTGTCATTCGCTTTGGTCAATTCTCAGGTAGCAAACAAGTGAGATATATGGCAAACTTTATCATTCTCAATTCTTTGCTAGCTCGTAAATTAAGTTATGTAAAAATATGGTCATGTTGTGTGTCAAAATTCGAAGAAAATAGGGGTGTTCCTTGGCTCGTTCGTGACTGGAAACAAAGAAGGAAAGAAAAAAAAAATATAAGGGTGGGCTGGGCTTGTGTTGTCGGCCCATCAAGAAAAAGAAAAAAAAAATTTAAAAGGGTCCGGTTGGTTTATTAAGTAGGTTTAAGTGGCCCAATGGTTCAAAGGGGCCCACCTGGTGTGTTTTGAGAGTCGGGTTACGATCAAATAATATTAATGAGTGATCTCGGGAATTTTCGTAGGCTCCGGGAATATATAAATATTGTACCTTAAATATACGAAACGTATATTATAAAAATATAAACGTTTAGAAATATATATTCGCGATAATTAGACTATCTAGGTTTGTGTGCAAGCAACGTTTCTAAGCAAAAGATAAATCGCAATTTACCGTTGTGATTTATATATCAAGTCTACTATATAAAAAAAAAATTCACACGCAAAAGTGGGTATTTAAATAACGTAATAATTTGTAAGTATTTACTAACCGTTGGGGAAAATTACGAGAGGCTACAGTATGTAA
Organism: Artemisia argyi; assembly: GCA_030686995.1. Taxonomy (NCBI): domain Eukaryota; kingdom Viridiplantae; phylum Streptophyta; class Magnoliopsida; order Asterales; family Asteraceae; genus Artemisia; species Artemisia argyi. The sequence goes on along the minus strand of CM060688.1, from coordinate 184,352,155 downwards.
AACACACATCTTCCCAAAAGAAAAACAGAGCAACGATGGTGGTCTGCACATGTGGTAAACCTGTTATTGTCAAGACTTCTTGGACAAACAGGAATCCAGGTCGCCGTTTCTTTGGCTGTCCGACAATTGTAAGTTTGGTCATTGTGTTGTTTATTTTTTTAAAAAAATGTGTAGCTTATTTACACACTGTGTTGTTTCAGGGCTCAAACTGTCCTTTTCTGGATTGGTTGGATCCTCCGATGTGCCCAATGTCAGTAGACATTATCCCTTGTTTGTTGAGGAGGATTAATGCTCTACGAGGTGTTGTTGAAGAGCTTGAAGAACAGTGGTCCAAGTACAAGAAGTATATCATCATCAGTTGGGTTTTGTTTGCATTGTATGTTTATTTAACTGCTTGACATGTGTTAACCAATACACCACCAAGTGTCTTTGTGTAGTAGTAGTTGTTAGTTTCTGATGGTGGTGGGTGAATGGTTTTAGTATTTTCGAGTAGATGATGGTAGTTGGGTGGTGAAGCAGTCGTTTGTAATGGTTGTCAATGGTCAATGAAATTTCTTGTTTGAATAATGGCTAAATCGTAATGGTTTGTGATCAAGTGAATGTGGCTTGTTATTGTGAAGTATTTTGTTTGTTTGTTCAATGCATAATATGATTGACTTAGGGAAGTTAACAAACTATAAGGCTGTAGTTTGACTTAGGGAAGTCAACAAACCATAAGGCTGTAGTTTGACTTAATAAAGTCAACTAACTGAACCATTTTGATTATTCACTTGTAAACCTTTGTGATTCGTGCCCATTTTCGTCAAATTGTTGTTTAGAAATGTAACTTTGAAGTGTAGTTAGATTGAATATAAAGTGTTGACTTACATTAATTCAAACGGTAGATTACAATGTACATTTGTAGTCAAACAGTGTAAACGGTTCCCCATTATTTGTTTGAAAAATGAACACATTTATATTTCCATTTTGTTTGGGAATGTACCTCTGATTTGTATTTATTTGTTGAATAAAAAGTGTTGTCTTTCATTTAATGGTAAATATTTGTGCATGGTGCCATAAACCTTTTTTTGACAATATTAACTAAAACAGTACATGAGAGTCAACAAATGCAAATTCATTACCAATAATAAAAGAACATAAAACTGTTCTTCATTACAAAAGAGATATTGGTTATACCATCAAAACACATTATTATCATGAAATGCCATAATTAACTTCTATAAGTTTCCTTTTCATTGACTGGCTTCAAGGCTTATTTGCAGGAGTGGAGGTTGAATCTTTGTTAGCTTCAAGCTTTAAATACTTGCTATAAGCAGAATCAGCAGTACCAATGATATAATGAGAGCTTGTTGGAATGGTGCTTGAACCATTTGGACCTTGAAGCTTTAAATACTGGGCATAATCAGGATCAACAGGACCAATGATATACTCAGAGGTTGTAGGAGTGGTGGTTGAACCTTTTTGAGCTTGAAGATTTAAAAACTTGGCATAATCATGATTAACAGGACCAATGATATACTCAGACCTTGTAGATTTGCTTTCTGCAAATAAGGAAAAAGAGAGCATCAAAAAACAAAAAAAAAAAAATATAGCTTCACAAACAGTTAAATGTTAACACAAAATGACCCTATATTGACCTTTTTAATTAAATACACCCAATTACATAGAAAAACAGAAATAACAATACCTTTTTTGTTTGTGGCCTTCATTGTGTGTGAAGTAACGTTATAGGATATGTAGGTTTAAGAGAAATTTAGGTTACAAGATTGATTATGTGTGTTTGTGTGTGTTTCATCGGTTGGGTGCGTATTCTATGAGATGGGATTAAATGAGATGGAAATATGTATGGTTGATCGGTTGGTGGGTATTTAATGGGTTGGGTTAGGTGGCCTTCACACGGCTTTATCGGCTCACCGGTACTAAGTTCCTTATATCTAACAGTAGTAAAATGTTAGTACTGTTAGTACAAAATTCCTTGTAACATAATATGATTGAGTTAGGGAAGTTAAGAAACCATAACAGCAAGCCCGAGAGGGCCAAGAACCAGATGCTGCAGTGGCGAAGAAGAGGACGTTCAAGAAGTTCAGTTTCTGTGGAGTTGATCTCGATGCTTTGCTTGACATATCTACCGATGAGTTGGTCAAGATGTTCACTGCTCGTGCTCACAGAAGGTTTCAGAGGGGTTTGAAGAGGAAGCTAAACGTGAATCACTCGTTGGTGAAAAGCCTAACTTGGTGAAGACCCACTTGAGGAACATGACCATTGTCGCAGAAATGATCGGTAGCGTTGTTGGTGTGTAGAGTGGTAAGACCTTCAACCAGATTTAAATCAACCCTGAGATGTGTAACAATTCGCATTTTCAGGTTAATTACTATTCCCGGAAAATTTCACTATTCACTTTTACTATTAATTTTCCCGAAAATTTTCCCGAAATTTGATTTTTATTTCTTGGGCTCAAGTGATAAATCATTTCCATGGCAAATTAAAAGTTTGACATTCATAAGCTCATTTTCGTGAAAGTTATTAAGGAATTACACGGAATTACACGTTTTAGGGTAAAACGTCATTCAGAAATTCTACGTACAACGAAACTCGACTGCGTTAAGTGACCCCGCATCAGAAAAATATTTGACACACTCATGATTTATTTGAGAATTAATCGTGACTGAGAAAAACATGACCAAAGACTTCCCGGCAGGTCACCCAAGCCAGTACTACTCTCGCATGAGCACGCTTAACCGTATGGGCGATTAACCGTTAGACCACAAAACGCGTTTCTAAGACGATTTGAGTTTTCAAATTATTAGAAAAAGTCAACATATTTTTTCCCTCCTCCATTGACCAAAAATCATCCCTTGATGTTATAAGTCATTTCGTGATTTTTAGGCTTACGGTTTGATGTCTAAAAGACATTTAATACCAACCGACACTAGACTGAGCCCAGTCTAGACATTATAAGTCATTTTAAATCATTTTTATCACATTAGAAAAGTAACATTTTACTTTTCTCAATTTTACGCAATATTCGTACGTTTTACGTATTACGCGTTTTAGACCCGTGTTTCCAGTTTTTAGCAGGGTTTTACCACCCAAATGGAACCTACCACTCATTTTATATTTTATTATGAGACATATGGACATGTCTAACAATACTTTAAAGTTCCATAATTTTACGACACCCGGTTTTACGTTTTGAGGCCTAATCATTTACGGTTGTCATTTCCCGGAGTCAAAACTCTTCCTAATACTTAGGATAATACCAAGCAAAGTCCACACCTTGTCCCCCAAGTTTAGGAACCGACCTAGGGGGGGGGGGAATTCAGCCTTGTGTGTCTTAATCTCATGCTAGGAGCCTTAAGATGTGAACATGTGTTCAACTTGGCATCCAAGTGTTGACTAGTCAACAATGTAACCTCCTCATTTGCATATAAATGCCTCTCCTTCCCCTCCTTGGCCATTCCAACGACCCACACACATAAAAACACACCATCATCTCATCCTTAGCTCATTTACTTCAAGTTCCATCCAAGAAATCAAGTGCAATATCCATACATAAACCCTAGTTTAGTTTTGATTCATCAAAACTACTTCAAATCCTTAGAAACTTTGGTGATTTCTCTTGAGTTTGAATCCACTCAAGTCACCTCAATTTTCATCATCTCTCTTTCAAGATTACAAGAGTAGAAAGATTGCATGAAGTGAAGTGGGTTGAAGCAAGTCTATCAAAGTCCTATCCTTACATGTTAACTTCCTTTCATCTTTGAAAGCCAAAAGTTGTGAGCCAAACCCTAACTTGATTCTTGTTAAATAATCATGTTCATGTTATTTACATGTTATTCTTGCTATATTATGTCTTGTAGTTATGTCCATGATGTATAAAAGTGAGCAAAACAAGTTATTGTTATTGATTGTTACAACAAGTTACTAAAACAAGTAAACTAGTGACTTTCTTGGTAAGACCTGATCAAAATGGTAAAAATATGATGTTGGATCATTACATATTACAGTAGAGGACTTAACAAGGAAACCATAGCAATTTGAACCACCTAAAATGAGTATACGAGTCAAAAGTTACGCCCATTTGAAATTACCAAAACTTTGCGGCAAACTGCCAAATACCATTCTGATCAAATTTGGGTTTTGAAAGTCACACTTCTGGTCCGATTCATCAAAAAGTTAAAACACGAAAGTTGTCCGGAACGACGTTTTCGTTCAGGAATAAAGAAGCTCGAGCCCTGAAAACGCTTTTTGAGTGATAAATTCTTCAAAATCTTAACAGCCCATTTTTAGACCAAAGTCATTACATATAAGTTATGGTTTATGAAGACCAAAGGGGTCTTATGACCTAGAATCAAGACCACAACCATGGCTAGAGCCAAGGTTGAGTCTCAAGACCATGGAACAATGACCAAAGGTCATGGCTAGGCCATGACGAAATGACCATACAAGCTTACCAAGGCAAATACATGAACTAGAGAAGTTGGCGATAACTTGAACATACAATTTGGATCTACTTCATCTAAAGGAACCATGAGATATTACAAAGAGAAAATGGTCATACAAGACTTATGAAACTACCCCTAATAACAATCTTCATGTACAAATAAACTTTCCTAAGTTTATTCAAGTATCGGACATGTAACTTTTCGGATCAAAACTTATATCTATATATTTCATCAACTACTACAATAGTAGGGAGCCTCATGTGAGGAGTTCATTATGTAAGCCGTCGAGTTGAGTTGTGGATTTACGAGTTAAAGTGTCCTGGCTCCTCGAACGCTTACTAACATGACTTCTGAAATATGTCAGCCCGAACGGTAGTAAACGATATACAAAACATACATGTTTCATGAATCTTTTCTTTCAAGGACATACAATATACATCATACCACATCATGGACTAAATGCAAGATATATATATATATAGGCACTTATTCATATACTTCACTCCGATCCTAAGTCGCAACATTCTATTATAGGTTGCTCATAGAAACCTCCACGATTCAACCGTTACATTCATTACTTGCTATCTTACTTAAGGTGAGTTCATAGCCCCACTTTACATTACTTCATTGTTTTACAAACCCTTGGGGGGAATACATGCTATTTTTAACCGAGCACAATGTTTTTAAATTGTATGCTTGCCGGATTGTTTTATTATCACTAAGTACCATCCTTGCCAAACCGAGATCCCATATTATGAACCATTTAATCACTTGCGAGGGTTACTTGCAAGTGAGCGCGAATATTGTGAATAGGCCTATTGGGATTGACGAATCCCATTTGTATTGACTAAGTTCAAACAAATGCATTAATATTTGAGACATTAGGTATGACGGCAAAGTACCTACCGGGATAAATCTGCCGATCGATATTGGTACACGTTAACGTTTTGGTGTCATAAGCTTAGTGTATAATACATTTTATGGGCGTATAACAACATAGCCTACCTATTTTGCTTTCCAAACATTGGTGTGAGCCTATAACTCACACTACCAACATATTGTGTTCAAACATTAAACAAACTCTATGAATATCACTCAACCTTTGTGTTGACCTCTCAAGCATGTATTTCAGGTTCATGACGATCAAGGATGGCACGGAAGGGCACGGATACTCAAGAGGGCTATAAATTTTATTATCATTCAAAACCTCATTTATTATACATTGTAAACATGGAACCATTTGGGACCTCATTTTGTAATCTCTGATATTTATACAATTTGAATGATAAATCTTTTAAAACGACTCAAATGGAGTTCGTTTTCTATTATTGTGACTATTGTGCCGTCAAGTAACACCCAGTTCGAATTCCGCTGCATCCATGAATTGGGGGTGTTACAGATTGGTACCAGAGCCATGGTTATAGAGAAACGGGTCTAAGTGAGACCTAAACTATAACTACAATCACAAACAAAAACATTTTATAGCCTTCCACTCTCCGTGTCTTCCATCCTCCAGACGATTATGGACTTAGTAAGCATGTTATGCTACACAAACATATTAGTATATTCATATATATACCCCTTTTGAGCATTTCCCCGTAGATATTTTATGCTGCACAAACATAATTGCATATTAATATATGTACCCTAAACATAATTGAGCATTTCCCCGTAAGCATTTTATGCTACATGAACACATATAAGTATATTGATATATACACACTAAGCATTTTATGCTACATGAACACATATAAGTATATTGATATATACACACTAGGCATTTTATGCTACATGAACATATTAGTATATTGATATATACACACTAGGCATTTTATGCTACATGAACATATTAGTATATTGATATATAAACTCGGTTTATTTTCAATCATTTATCTAAACAATGGACTAAACATATCTGTGTATGCCTATTCTAAGGCATTTCGGCACAGCCACACTCTCCCAATCATGTTCCTACTCCAATATTATATGTCCAAGACATTGTAACTGATTGCAATGGTCTCATTCATTTTCCAAGACATTGTGAGATACAATGGTCTCATTCACTTTTCAAGACATTGTGAGATACAATGGTCTCATTCATTTTCCAAGACATTGTGAGATACAATGGTCTCATTCATTTTTCAAGACATTGTGAGATACAATGGTCTCATTCATTTTTCAAGACATTGTGAGATACAATGGTCTCATTCACTTTTCAAGACATTGTGAGATACAATGGTCTCATTCATTTTCCAAGACATTGTGAGATACAATGGTCTCATTCATTTTTCAAGACATTGTGAGATACAATGGCCTCATTCATTTTCCAAGACATTGTGAGATACAATGGTCTCATTCATTTTCCAAGACATTGTATGATACAATGGTCTTAATCATTTCTCAAATGTTTTGAGTCACACAATGACCTAACCTACTTCCCAGACATTGTGAGTTGCACAATGGTCTAACCTACTTCCGAGACATTGTGTTTTGTGCAAATGGTCTCTAGAATTATTCCATCACATCATCAATATCATTTTTTATGATATCAAAAACCCGTCACAATCTATCGATTTCAAAACAAGAAATATGAGATTTCTAAAGGACAAACTAATCCATCATCGACAAAAGCTGAACTTTCTCTACATTCATCAAAGTTTTCTTATGAAACCTTCATTATTAAAAGTTCGTGATCCTGGCCAAGTATGTTCTATTTTAGAACTACTTAAAACTTCCTTTCCATACGTATCTACCCTTACTACCTTCTATGCAATGGAATATGAAAACATACGTTACAAGTCTTGTATGGACGGGACTTGCAACTTAAGGGTTTGACATCGCCTTTGTTTAGTGGACAGTTTCCCGAAAGCAACAGACATATCAAAAGTATACCTAGTTTAGGTATTTGAAAATTTTATCGAACTTTGGCTAAATATAGACTAGTCACCTATATTTAACCTAGGGACAGTGGAATATAGTCTGACTAACTATATTCGACTTAGAATTTTCAAATACCGAGAATAGTTGTACTAGGGTTATGTTTAGATTGATTTCCTACATGAACACGATAAACCACCAGAATACATTAAAACAATCTAGAGACACGATAGTGTCTTACCACTCAGCGAGATCTTAACACCTTATTTGTACTACCTAAATTCATTCTTGAAAATTTTCATTTATGAGATAATCCGAACTACTATCTTGGGATAGTTATCAATTATTCTCTTCATCATGTAAAAGTACTATCCTGTTTAGGTCCTAAGGATACCATTCCATCATAAACTTTTAAAATCTCTTAAGATTTTTAAAGCAAACTCAACATCTATACCTAAGAGTATTAATGTTAAGCATACACTACACACTTTTGTTCATCAACATATCACATCATTATCTTCACGACCGTTGGAACCACAAGCTCATTAACAGATCTTGATGCACTTTTAAAGCTCAAATCATCCTTAGTTATACCACAAGCACCCTCATCAGCTTTACAAGATTGAATATTCATCTTGTACCTTTGGAACACCAGTATCATCTCGTAATACACTACCTTGTAACTCACCGGCTAAGTACGAATGTTGTGTCAGGAATTCTTGAGTAGGATGATTTATAATGTCCTTATTTGAATGGATTGGGATGCCTTTTCATTTAAATAAAGAAATTATAAATCATCGAACCATACGTTTATATTCCTTTAGTTACATTGTTTGGGATGCCTCTCTATGTAAATAAAGAATTATAAACAAGTGGGCTTATTTATATCCGAAATAACATAAGTATGAAGTCAATAAACACTAGGTACAACAACCGATTACCTACTAGGCTATGATTGCAACAACTATCCCCATTTCCATTAGTACGAGATTTACATTTTGGTTTTCATAATGATAGTGCAAACAAACTCATTGCGAGGCCATGTAGCCATATGCATGTGCAGGCATACCGAACTCATTGTGAAGCCATGTAGCCATATGCATGGGCAGCCGAACAATTCAAACAGGACTTGGTCCAACCACATGTTCAACACTTAATCCATTATTCGATTCCTATATCAATTGCTATTGATACTTGACAACTATATCGAGTTCTATTTGATATTCAACTACTATATCAATTCCTATTAATACTCGATTACTATATCAATTTCCTTTGATATTCGACTATTATATGAATCTCTATTGATATTCAACTATGTTATCAATTTCTATTGACACACCGTATTCTAAGACAAATCAAACTATATCACTGGTAATTCAAGACTCGAGTCCTCATAAGTAACCACACCTTTTCATCGACACCACTCCAACATATGACACACATAGAACTTCGGGACGAAGTTCCCCGTAAGGGGTAGAGACTGTAAAAATTCGCATTTTCAGGTTAATTACTATTCCCGGAAAATTTCACTATTCACTTTTACTATTCATTTTTCCCGAAAATTTTCCCGAAATTTGATTTTTATTTCTTGGGCTCAAGTGATAAATCATTTCCATGGCAAATTAAAAGTTTGACATTCATAAGCTCATTTTCGTGAAAGTTATTAAGGAATTACACGGAATTACACGTTTTAGGGTAAAACGTCATTCAGAAATTCTACGTACAACGAAACTCGACTGCGTTAAGTGACCCCGCATCAGAAAAATATTTGACACACTCATGATTTATTTGAGAATTAATCGTGACTGAGAAAAACATGACCAAAGACTTCCCGGCAGGTCACCCAAGCCAGTACTACTCTCGCATGAGCACGCTTAACCGTATGGGCGATTAACCGTTAGACCACAAAACGCGTTTCTAAGACGATTTGAGTTTTCAAATTATTAGAAAAAGTCAGCATATTTTTTCCCTCCTCCATTGACCAAAAATCATCCCTTGATGTTATAAGTCATTTCGTGATTTTTAGGCTTACGGTTTGATGTCTAAAAGACATTTAATACCAACCGACACTAGACTGAGCCCAGTCTAGACATTATAAGTCATTTTAAATCATTTTTATCACATTAGAAAAGTAACATTTTACTTTTCTCAATTTTACGCAATATTCGTACGTTTTACGTATTACGCGTTTTAGACCCGTGTTTCCAGTTTTTAGCAGGGTTTTACCACCCAAATGGAACCTACCACTCATTTTATATTTTATTATGAGACATATGGACATGTCTAACAATACTTTAAAGTTCCATAATTTTACGACACCCGGTTTTACGTTTTGAGGCCTAATCATTTACGGTTGTCATTTCCCGGAGTCAAAACTCTTCCTAATACTTAGGATAATACCAAGCAAAGTCCACACCTTGTCCCCCAAGTTTAGGAACCGACCTAGGGGGGGGGGGGGAATTCAGCCTTGTGTGTCTTAATCTCATGCTAGGAGCCTTAAGATGTGAACATGTGTTCAACTTGGCATCCAAGTGTTGACTAGTCAACAATGTAACCTCCTCATTTGCATATAAATGCCTCTCCTTCCCCTCCTTGGCCATTCCAACGACCCACACACATAAAAACACACCATCATCTCATCCTTAGCTCATTTACTTCAAGTTCCATCCAAGAAATCAAGTGCAATATCCATACATAAACCCTAGTTTAGTTTTGATTCATCAAAACTACTTCAAATCCTTAGAAACTTTGGTGATTTCTCTTGAGTTTGAATCCACTCAAGTCACCTCAATTTTCATCATCTCTCTTTCAAGATTACAAGAGTAGAAAGATTGCATGAAGTGAAGTGGGTTGAAGCAAGTCTATCAAAGTCCTATCCTTACATGTTAACTTCCTTTCATCTTTGAAAGCCAAAAGTTGTGAGCCAAACCCTAACTTGATTCTTGTTAAATAATCATGTTCATGTTATTTACATGTTATTCTTGCTATATTATGTCTTGTAGTTATGTCCATGATGTATAAAAGTGAGCAAAACAAGTTATTGTTATTGATTGTTACAACAAGTTACTAAAACAAGTAAACTAGTGACTTTCTTGGTAAGACCTGATCAAAATGGTAAAAATATGATGTTGGATCATTACATATTACAGTAGAGGACTTAACAAGGAAACCATAGCAATTTGAACCACCTAAAATGAGTATACGAGTCAAAAGTTACGCCCATTTGAAATTATCAAAACTTTGCGGCAAACTGCCAAATACCATTCTGATCAAATTTGGGTTTTGAAAGTCACACTTCTGGTCCGATTCATCAAAAAGTTAAAACACGAAAGTTGTCCGGAACGACGTTTTCGTTCAGGAATAAAGAAGCTCGAGCCCTGAAAACGCTTTTTGAGTGATAAATTCTTCAAAATCTTAACAGCCCATTTTTAGACCAAAGTCATTACATATAAGTTATGGTTTATGAAGACCAAAGGGGTCTTATGACCTAGAATCAAGACCACAACCATGGCTAGAGCCAAGGTTGAGTCTCAAGACCATGGAACAATGACCAAAGGTCATGGCTAGGCCATGACGAAATGACCATACAAGCTTACCAAGGCAAATACATGAACTAGAGAAGTTGGCGATAACTTGAACATACAATTTGGATCTACTTCATCTAAAGGAACCATGAGATATTACAAAGAGAAAATGGTCATACAAGACTTATGAAACTACCCCTAATAACAATCTTCATGTACAAATAAACTTTCCTAAGTTTATTCAAGTATCGGACATGTAACTTTTCGGATCAAAACTTATATCTATATATTTCATCAACTACTACAATAGTAGGGAGCCTCATGTGAGGAGTTCATTATGTAAGCCGTCGAGTTGAGTTGTGGATTTACGAGTTAAAGTGTCCTGGCTCCTCGAACGCTTACTAACATGACTTCTGAAATATGTCAGCCCGAACGGTAGTAAACGATATACAAAACATACATGTTTCATGAATCTTTTCTTTCAAGGACATACAATATACATCATACCACATCATGGACTAAATGCAAGATATATATATATATAGGCACTTATTCATATACTTCACTCCGATCCTAAGTCGCAACATTCTATTATAGGTTGCTCATAGAAACCTCCACGATTCAACCGTTACATTCATTACTTGCTATCTTACTTAAGGTGAGTTCATAGCCCCACTTTACATTACTTCATTGTTTTACAAACCCTTGGGGGGAATACATGCTATTTTTAACCGAGCACAATGTTTTTAAATTGTATGCTTGCCGGATTGTTTTATTATCACTAAGTACCATCCTTGCCAAACCGAGATCCCATATTATGAACCATTTAATCACTTGCGAGGGTTACTTGCAAGTGAGCGCGAATATTGTGAATAGGCCTATTGGGATTGACGAATCCCATTTGTATTGACTAAGTTCAAACAAATGCATTAATATTTGAGACATTAGGTATGACGGCAAAGTACCTACCGGGATAAATCTGCCGATCGATATTGGTACACGTTAACGTTTTGGTGTCATAAGCTTAGTGTATAATACATTTTATGGGCGTATAACAACATAGCCTACCTATTTTGCTTTCCAAACATTGGTGTGAGCCTATAACTCACACTACCAACATATTGTGTTCAAACATTAAACAAACTCTATGAATATCACTCAACCTTTGTGTTGACCTCTCAAGCATGTATTTCAGGTTCATGACGATCAAGGATGGCACGGAAGGGCACGGATACTAAAGAGGGCTATAAATTTTATTATCATTCAAAACCTCATTTATTATACATTGTAAACATGGAACCATTTGGGACCTCATTTTGTAATCTCTGATATTTATACAATTTGAATGATAAATCTTTTAAAACGACTCAAATGGAGTTCGTTTTCTATTATTGTGACTATTGTGCCGTCAAGTAACACCCAGTTCGAATTCCGCTGCATCCATGAATTGGGGGTGTTACAAGATGATTGGACACTACCTTGTTTGAGTTTTGTATCTCATACAAGCCTGTTAAGCACGGTAGACCCGGTATTGGAGCTACCCACTCTTCAAGGTTTATCCCATTGAAGTGAGGATGCTACTTGTTTTAAAGGATTCTGCTTTTAAAGGATTATGCTACTTGTTTTAAAGGTTTACCCCTAGTATTTTGTCATTTCAGAAGGTTAAGATGCTACTTGTTTTAAAGGATTATGCTTTTATTTTTTTTCAAAAAACAAAATAAAAAAACCAACCCATAAGGCTGTAGTTTGAGTTAGGAAAGTCAACAAACCATAAGGTTGTAGTTTGACTTAATAAAGTCAAATTCTGCACTAACAGTATTAAATTTTTACTACTGTTATATATAAAAACCTTAATACTGGTGAGCCAATAAAGCCGTGTGAAGACCACCCAACCCAACCCAACCCAACCCATTACATACAATACATAGGTACATTCCCAAATAAAATGGAAATATAAATGTGTTCATATTTCCAACAAATAATTGGGAACCGAAGAGTCCAAAAAAAGCCTGTAAAATTTAATACAGACTCTTCGTTTTCCCCATTATGTAGCATTATGTAGCATACGAATATAATACTAGCAAACATCAAACAACTTAAAGTGTAAGTAAAATGTCAGTAACCAAGAGAGCCAGAGATGCTGTTGCAACCGACAACACAAAAGAAGAAAACAAGGAAGTGATGAAACGACCAAGGGAAGATCCAAAAGAGCCAGAGGTGCCTTTGTTGGAAAAAGACTCGAAGGATAAGGATAAGAAGGAGGTGGATGAAGAAAAGGAGAAGGCTGCTCCTCCAAGCCCTGCTGTAGTTGAAAGACGCAGGCTTGCTGCAAAAAAAGAGGGCCGATGAGCATTGGAAGGAGATCAATGTTGTTAGGAGATTAGATGAAAGGGATAAAAAGAATAACAAGTATGTTATATGTAATGAAGAAGAGGAAGAAGAATGTTTAGAAACATTCTCGTATGATGAATTATATAAGTCATATGAGTCCGATTAATTTAATCGTGTAATGGAAAAAGTTTGTTTAATAATAATTTTAATGTTGATTTTGTGAGTTTCCTTTTTTTTCAGCAAACTCCATCAAACTCCATCATCCTAACTATATCAGCAAGTTTTTTTTTAAACAACCTCCTTACTAGCAGGTACAACTGGGGTGAAACTTAAATTTAAACTTCCAAACTGTGAATCAATGTGGGGAAGGTCATTGTTTTGGTTTTCACCACATTCACTTAAAGTCAATTGTGTAAAATGGGTACCTTGAGTCGACTTGGTTGGAAGTGCAACATTATCAGTGTTATTAGGCCATGTTAGGGCCAACATTTGACGAGGTTTAGTTAACTTAGAGGCACTATGTCACACCCCCAAAATCGGGTCCAGCGGAAGCATACATGTAGCTGGGGTGTAACTCAATTGGTATTACAACACAAGTTCAAAAATGGTTTTCACTTGAATCATTTAGAATAAAATAGTTTAATCAAAAATGTTAAATTTACATTGTTAAAAGTAGTGCGGAAGTAGGCCCTAAAAATAGTTTTAAAACGGTCCCCATATAAATAATCAGAGTCTTCTATGACCATGCCATGCCCTGCCAAAACCTCCAGTAGTGTGCCATAGGTTAAAACCTGAAAATACATGCTAAAGTGTCAACACGAGGTTGGTGAGTTCATAGAGTTTGTTTAACAAATAAAGTTTTTGCATAAGTATGAAGGTTTCCCAGCAAAGGCATCGTAAATCCACTCAGTTACAAGTCCCGCCATAAGAGTCTTGTAACCTGTGTGTTTACAACCCACTGCTACAATATATAGTTTCTCAGGATTATATTCACCCAAGGTCAAGAATAGACACAAAGGCGGGGAACCACCATCCCAAATAGTACCTGTCACCCAACGTCACATCTGTTTTGGACTTGGGTGGGGGGTGTTTCCCCATAATAGTACTATCAATACCTCTCCTTTGACAGATTACTGGGTGCCATTTCCCAAAGTATAAAGGTTTACTGGGTGTCGTTTCCCAAAGCATAAAAGTTTACTGGGTGTCGTTTCCCAAAGCATAAAAGTTTAAACGTTTCAAGTATCAAGTAAGTATAACACAGTTAAGTATAACACAATCACGTATGTATAAAATCAAGTATAAGTATAATCAAGTATAAGGCAATCAAGTATAAATGTTTTGTGTATCAAGAAAGTATGTTTTGAGTATTTATACTAGTAGGCAAATAGTTGAGCATGTATCTTCCCCCAAAGAGTTAAAACAAGTATAAAGAGTAAAAGTGGGGCTATGACTCACCTGGTGCGATAGCTACGATGACAAAGTGGATACACAGAAATGAGGTTCGATCTCTAACCGCAACCTAATATGAATGATAGTGATCTACTTAGATCATGAAAGGATGTAATGAATGCACATGCACATGATACCTATACCACTCGTAACTTGGAAATAATTGTTATAGTCAAAGTAAAGTATTTTCCATACTTAAGAAAAATAAGTCCAACTAGAATAATAAAAACTTGTCATAATATATCGTATATAAAAACGTTAGTGTTATATTCCTCATTTTGAAAACCTTAAGATATTGTCTAGTAGTCGCATAAATAAACCTTGAGATGTCATCTCATTGATGGGTTAATAAACTTTTGATGGTACGTGCCTCAACGGCTAGGAAGGACGGTTCTCCATTGTTCGTTTGGTGTAAGTATATTGTTTAGTGCGCAAAATATTCTCTATTAGAAAAGCTGTCAAAAATATATATAGTTTTGACGAATTTAAAACATGTATAACTTGGTCGTTTTAAGCTCATTTTACTCGTTCTTTATATCCACGGATTCGTTTTAGTATATACTAATATATTTTTGATAGTTCGGCTCCTCTAGGTTACGTCTAACGCCTCTATTTGTCCAACGAAAAATGTCAAACAGTATGCAGTTTTCAGAAAATATAGTTTTCGTCGTTAAACTCGTTTTTAGCGTATCTCCTTCGTTATTAACTCGTTTTCATCCCCGTTTTCGGCCATAGTTCCGTCTCGGAATGTATTTTCTAAATATTTGGTCAAAAGTTACCCCAAACCCACTGAGTTTGCCACGTTTTCATTTTAAGGACAGTAGGTTTATATAATGTTTCAAAAATCATTTCTAGTGTTCCCAACTAGTTTCTAATCCAACCAAACCACTTTCAATCACCACAAATCTAGTCTAATCTTACCATACACCTTCTTAGGGTGTCATGGGTTCCTAAACATCATAAACCAAGTGGATCTAACAAGGATCTAACTATAATCCATTTCTAGAGTTCAAAAGTTATATATATATATAAATGAGTGGTATAACTAACATATGCATGTAGATCTTGAATGGAAAACATATGATCACAAAGATAACATGAATAAATTATGGAAAAGAGTTTGACAACTTACAAGAAAGATTAGTGAGCTTAGATGAGCAAAACCTAAGAAACCTTGAGTTTTTATCACAAAACCCAAACAAGGACAACAAAAGGAACTAGATTAACACTTGATCTTGGAAAAATGATGGATCCTTGTTTGATGTTGTTCTTGGTCGTGTACCATATAGAGAGAAAAGAGATGAGAAGTTTTCTTGGCTAGTTGCAAAATGAGATAAAATATCTAGTTTTCTTGTATGTATATTATTTGTATTATTGGGGTAGTGGACAAGATCCACATATTAAGGAGGATTAGGGGGGGGGGGGGGGGGGGGCTGAAAATGGAGGGGGGGTTTGGAGTGTGTAAGACTTTGGTGGACTTTGGTGTAGTTTAGGTAGATATTATTAGTTTTAGGTAATACCGGGTACCGAGTTAACTAAAAATAAACCGTGACGAGTTGAAGTAAAATATGATGAAGTTAATTGGGACATAATAAAGTTATAAAAATTGTGAAAATATGTTGGGTATAAATATTGAGTGTTCGGGTGATTACTGTTTAGTTTTTACGAAAACCGTCGTAAATAAATTAAGCGTACGATATAAGTTAAATAAATTTCCAGAATACCGGGCAAATTAATAATATAATTTTTATATTATTTTTATGAGTATAAAAATGTGTTAGGACCATAGTTGGGATTGACGGATCAATTATTTAAAATAATAGCTCATAAGATAACGTTTATTAGGTTGATAATCGTACGTTTACAAAAATGACGCAACCCACGTATAAATGACAAATTTTCTCCAGAGGTGAATAGTGTTTTATGAATAGTAAAATTTTAAAACGCTTCTCAGAATATCAAACTGACCTCAAAAATGATGAATAGTGATTGATGAATAGTAACCGATGAATAGTAAATGTGAAAGTTCGGGAAAAGACCAGATTTTACGAGTTGTGACAGTCTCTACGCCTTAAGGGAACTTCGTCCCGAAGTTCAGTTAACGTTGGTCTCTGAAGTGTTACAAAGGTGAAAATTCATGAGATGAAATGACTAGTTGACGTGTTTCTAGGCGGCGGTTCACAAGGTGAGGAAAAGTATAAGCGTTCTGACAACGAGGGTATACACACACATAGATGAAACATTCGGAAATTTAGTAGAGGATTCAATCCAGACAGAATTTTATTATAACCATTCTCAGTGTTGCAAAATTCATTTCTGAGTCGGATATAGGTAGTCAGCCTATGTCCCACTATCCCGGGTTGAATATAGGTGACTAGTCTATATTCCACCGAGGTTCCATGAACTTTGAAATACTCAGCTCAGTTATACTAATACTATGTCCTTCACAAATACCAAGACGTTCAGAAAGACTAAGGCAGGTGACCAAACTCGAGTTCAAATGATGAAACTATGCAAAGAAAACATAACGCGGTGACATATATGAT
Source organism: Artemisia argyi (assembly GCA_030686995.1). NCBI lineage: Eukaryota > Viridiplantae > Streptophyta > Magnoliopsida > Asterales > Asteraceae > Artemisia > Artemisia argyi. The sequence goes on along the minus strand of CM060688.1, from coordinate 184,334,980 downwards.
ACGTGAACATGCTTATGGGAAAGACAATGATAGAAATCAACTAGAATAAGTGAGTATAATATACCAGATAATGAGACACAAATCTCATCACCTAAGTCAGCAACAAACCACAAGTGAGGCTTCAGCTTGGCAGGCAGGCATGTGACGGTCATAGGGTTAAGTTTTTCGTAAAAGTAGCTATAGTCTAGGTTTTAAAAACACTTAGTTCGCTATAGCCAAAGCTCTGATACCAATCTGTCACACCCCCAAAATCGGGTCCAGCGGAAGCATACATGTAGCTGGGGTGTAACTCAATTGGTATTACAACACAAGTTCAAAAATGGTTTTCACTTGAATCATTTAGAATAAAATAGTTTAATCAAAAATGTTAAATTTACATTGTTAAAAGTAGTGCGGAAGTAGGCCCTAAAAATAGTTTTAAAACGGTCCCCATATAAATAATCAGAGTCTTCTATGACCATGCCATGCCCTGCCAAAACCTCCAGTAGTGTGCCATAGGTTAAAACCTGAAAATACATGCTAAAGTGTCAACACGAGGTTGGTGAGTTCATAGAGTTTGTTTAACAAATAAAGTTTATGCATAAGTATGAAGGTTTCCCAGCAAAGGCATCGTAAATCCACTCAGTTACAAGTCCCGCCATAAGAGTCTTGTAACCTGTGTGTTTACAACCCACTGCTACAATATATAGTTTCTCAGGATTATATTCACTCAAGGTCAAGAATAGACACAAAGGCGGGGAACCACCATCCCAAATAGTACCTGTCACCCAACGTCACATCTGTTTTGGACTTGGGTGGGGGGTGTTTCCCCATAATAGTACTATCAATACCTCTCCTTTGACAGATTACTGGGTGCCATTTCCCAAAGTATAAAGGTTTACTGGGTGTCGTTTCCCAAAGCATAAAAGTTTAAACGTTTCAAGTATCAAGTAAGTATAACACAGTTAAGTATAACACAATCACGTATGTATAAAATCAAGTATAAGTATAATCAAGTATAAGGCAATCAAGTATAAATGTTTTGTGTATCAAGAAAGTATGTTTTGAGTATTTATACTAGTAGGCAAATAGTTGAGCATGTATCTTCCCCCAAAGAGTTAAAACAAGTATAAAGAGTAAAAGTGGGGCTATGACTCACCTGGTGCGATAGCTACGATGACAAAGTGGATACACAGAAATGAGGTTCGATCTCTAACCGCAACCTAATATGAATGATAGTGATCTACTTAGATCATGAAAGGATGTAATGAATGCACATGCACATGATACCTATACCACTCGTAACTTGGAAATAATTGTTATAGTCAAAGTAAAGTATTTTCCATACTTAAGAAAAATAAGTCCAACTAGAATAATAAAAACTTGTCATAATATATCGTATATAAAAACGTTAGTGTTATATTCCTCATTTTGAAAACCTTAAGATATTGTCTAGTAGTCGCATAAATAAACCTTGAGATGTCATCTCATTGATGGGTTAATAAACTTTTGATGGTACGTGCCTCAACGGCTAGGAAGGACGGTTCTCCATTGTTCGTTTGGTGTAAGTATATTGTTTAGTGCGCAAAATATTCTCTATTAGAAAAGCTGTCAAAAATATATATAGTTTTGACGAATTTAAAACATGTATAACTTGGTCGTTTTAAGCTCATTTTACTCGTTCTTTATATCCACGGATTCGTTTTAGTATATACTAATATATTTTTGATAGTTCGGCTCCTCTAGGTTACGTCTAACGCCTCTATTTGTCCAACGAAAAATGTCAAACAGTATGCAGTTTTCAGAAAATATAGTTTTCGTCGTTAAACTCGTTTTTAGCGTATCTCCTTCGTTATTAACTCGTTTTCATCCCCGTTTTCGGCCATAGTTCCGTCTCGGAATGTATTTTCTAAATATTTGGTCAAAAGTTACCCCAAACCCACTGAGTTTGCCACGTTTTCATTTTAAGGACAGTAGGTTTATATAATGTTTCAAAAATCATTTCTAGTGTTCCCAACTAGTTTCTAATCCAACCAAACCACTTTCAATCACCACAAATCTAGTCTAATCTTACCATACACCTTCTTAGGGTGTCATGGGTTCCTAAACATCATAAACCAAGTGGATCTAACAAGGATCTAACTATAATCCATTTCTAGAGTTCAAAAGTTATATATATATATATAAATGAGTGGTATAACTAACATATGCATGTAGATCTTGAATGGAAAACATATGATCACAAAGATAACATGAATAAATTATGGAAAAGAGTTTGACAACTTACAAGAAAGATTAGTGAGCTTAGATGAGCAAAACCTAAGAAACCTTGAGTTTTTATCACAAAACCCAAACAAGGACAACAAAAGGAACTAGATTAACACTTGATCTTGGAAAAATGATAGATCCTTGTTTGATGTTGTTCTTGGTCGTGTACCATATAGAGAGAAAAGAGATGAGAAGTTTTCTTGGCTAGTTGCAAAATGAGATAAAATATCTAGTTTTCTTGTATGTATATTATTTGTATTATTGGGGTAGTGGACAAGATCCACATATTAAGGAGGATTAGGGGGGGGGGGGCTGAAAATGGAGGGGGGGTTTGGAGTGTGTAAGACTTTGGTGGACTTTGGTGTAGTTTAGGTAGATATTATTAGTTTTAGGTAATACCGGGTACCGAGTTAACTAAAAATAAACCGTGACGAGTTGAAGTAAAATATGATGAAGTTAATTGGGACATAATAAAGTTATAAAAATTGTGAAAATATGTTGGGTATAAATATTGAGTGTTCGGGTGATTACTGTTTAGTTTTTACGAAAACCGTCGTAAATAAATTAAGCGTACGATATAAGTTAAATAAATTTCCAGAATACCGGGCAAATTAATAATATAATTTTTATATTATTTTTATGAGTATAAAAATGTGTTAGGACCATAGTTGGGATTGACGGATCAATTATTTAAAATAATAGCTCATAAGATAACGTTTATTAGGTTGATAATCGTACGTTTACAAAAATGACGCAACCCACGTATAAATGACAAATTTTCTCCAGAGGTGAATAGTGTTTTATGAATAGTAAAATTTTAAAACGCTTCTCAGAATATCAAACTGACCTCAAAAATGATGAATAGTGATCGATGAATAGTAACCGATGAATAGTAAATGTGAAAGTTCGGGAAAAGACCAGATTTTACGAGTTGTGACAGTCTCTACCCCTTAAGGGAACTTCGTCCCGAAGTTCAGTTAACGTTGGTCTCTGAAGTGTTACAAAGGTGAAAATTCATGAGATGAAATGACTAGTTGACGTGTTTCTAGGCGGCGGTTCACAAGGTGAGGAAAAGTATAAGCGTTCTGACAACGAGGGTATACACACACATAGATGAAACATTCGGAAATTTAGTAGAGGATTCAATCCAGACAGAATTTTATTATAACCATTCTCAGTGTTGCAAAATTCATTTCTGAGTCGGATATAGGTAGTCAGCCTATGTCCCACTATCCCGGGTTGAATATAGGTGACTAGTCTATATTCCACCGAGGTTCCATGAACTTTGAAATACTCAGCTCAGTTATACTAATACTATGTCCTTCACAAATACCAAGACGTTCAGAAAGACTAAGGCAGGTGACCAAACTCGAGTTCAAATGATGAAACTATGCAAAGAAAACATAACGCGGTGACATATATGATACGTGAACATGCTTATGGGAAAGACAATGATAGAAATCAACTAGAATAAGTGAGTATAATATACCAGATAATGAGACACAAATCTCATCACCTAAGTCAGCAACAAACCACAAGTGAGGCTTCAGCTTGGCAGGCAGGCATGTGACGGTCATAGGGTTAAGTTTTTCGTAAAAGTAGCTATAGTCTAGGTTTTAAAAACACTTAGTTCGCTATAGCCAAAGCTCTGATACCAATCTGTCACACCCCCAAAATCGGGTCCAGCGGAAGCATACATGTAGCTGGGGTGTAACTCAATTGGTATTACAACACAAGTTCAAAAATGGTTTTCACTTGAATCATTTAGAATAAAATAGTTTAATCAAAAATGTTAAATTTACATTGTTAAAAGTAGTGCGGAAGTAGGCCCTAAAAATAGTTTTAAAACGGTCCCCATATAAATAATCAGAGTCTTCTATGACCATGCCATGCCCTGCCAAAACCTCCAGTAGTGTGCCATAGGTTAAAACCTGAAAATACATGCTAAAGTGTCAACACGAGGTTGGTGAGTTCATAGAGTTTGTTTAACAAATAAAGTTTATGCATAAGTATGAAGGTTTCCCAGCAAAGGCATCGTAAATCCACTCAGTTACAAGTCCCGCCATAAGAGTCTTGTAACCTGTGTGTTTACAACCCACTGCTACAATATATAGTTTCTCAGGATTATATTCACCCAAGGTCAAGAATAGACACAAAGGCGGGGAACCACCATCCCAAATAGTACCTGTCACCCAACGTCACATCTGTTTTGGACTTGGGTGGGGGGTGTTTCCCCATAATAGTACTATCAATACCTCTCCTTTGACAGATTACTGGGTGCCATTTCCCAAAGTATAAAGGTTTACTGGGTGTCGTTTCCCAAAGCATAAAAGTTTAAACGTTTCAAGTATCAAGTAAGTATAACACAGTTAAGTATAACACAATCACGTATGTATAAAATCAAGTATAAGTATAATCAAGTATAAGGCAATCAAGTATAAATGTTTTGTGTATCAAGAAAGTATGTTTTGAGTATTTATACTAGTAGGCAAATAGTTGAGCATGTATCTTCCCCCAAAGAGTTAAAACAAGTATAAAGAGTAAAAGTGGGGCTATGACTCACCTGGTGCGATAGCTACGATGACAAAGTGGATACACAGAAATGAGGTTCGATCTCTAACCGCAACCTAATATGAATGATAGTGATCTACTTAGATCATGAAAGGATGTAATGAATGCACATGCACATGATACCTATACCACTCGTAACTTGGAAATAATTGTTATAGTCAAAGTAAAGTATTTTCCATACTTAAGAAAAATAAGTCCAACTAGAATAATAAAAACTTGTCATAATATATCGTATATAAAAACGTTAGTGTTATATTCCTCATTTTGAAAACCTTAAGATATTGTCTAGTAGTCGCATAAATAAACCTTGAGATGTCATCTCATTGATGGGTTAATAAACTTTTGATGGTACGTGCCTCAACGGCTAGGAAGGACGGTTCTCCATTGTTCGTTTGGTGTAAGTATATTGTTTAGTGCGCAAAATATTCTCTATTAGAAAAGCTGTCAAAAATATATATAGTTTTGACGAATTTAAAACATGTATAACTTGGTCGTTTTAAGCTCATTTTACTCGTTCTTTATATCCACGGATTCGTTTTAGTATATACTAATATATTTTTGATAGTTCGGCTCCTCTAGGTTACGTCTAACGCCTCTATTTGTCCAACGAAAAATGTCAAACAGTATGCAGTTTTCAGAAAATATAGTTTTCGTCGTTAAACTCGTTTTTAGCGTATCTCCTTCGTTATTAACTCGTTTTCATCCCCGTTTTCGGCCATAGTTCCGTCTCGGAATGTATTTTCTAAATATTTGGTCAAAAGTTACCCCAAACCCACTGAGTTTGCCACGTTTTCATTTTAAGGACAGTAGGTTTATATAATGTTTCAAAAATCATTTCTAGTGTTCCCAACTAGTTTCTAATCCAACCAAACCACTTTCAATCACCACAAATCTAGTCTAATCTTACCATACACCTTCTTAGGGTGTCATGGGTTCCTAAACATCATAAACCAAGTGGATCTAACAAGGATCTAACTATAATCCATTTCTAGAGTTCAAAAGTTATATATATATATAAATGAGTGGTATAACTAACATATGCATGTAGATCTTGAATGGAAAACATATGATCACAAAGATAACATGAATAAATTATGGAAAAGAGTTTGACAACTTACAAGAAAGATTAGTGAGCTTAGATGAGCAAAACCTAAGAAACCTTGAGTTTTTATCACAAAACCCAAACAAGGACAACAAAAGGAACTAGATTAACACTTGATCTTGGAAAAATGATGGATCCTTGTTTGATGTTGTTCTTGGTCGTGTACCATATAGAGAGAAAAGAGATGAGAAGTTTTCTTGGCTAGTTGCAAAATGAGATAAAATATCTAGTTTTCTTGTATGTATATTATTTGTATTATTGGGGTAGTGGACAAGATCCACATATTAAGGAGGATTAGGGGGGGGGGGGGGGGGGCTGAAAATGGAGGTGGGGTTTGGAGTGTGTAAGACTTTGGTGGACTTTGGTGTAGTTTAGGTAGATATTATTAGTTTTAGGTAATACCGGGTACCGAGTTAACTAAAAATAAACCGTGACGAGTTGAAGTAAAATATGATGAAGTTAATTGGGACATAATAAAGTTATAAAAATTGTGAAAATATGTTGGGTATAAATATTGAGTGTTCGGGTGATTACTGTTTAGTTTTTACGAAAACCGTCGTAAATAAATTAAGCGTACGATATAAGTTAAATAAATTTCCAGAATACCGGGCAAATTAATAATATAATTTTTATATTATTTTTATGAGTATAAAAATGTGTTAGGACCATAGTTGGGATTGACGGATCAATTATTTAAAATAATAGCTCATAAGATAACGTTTATTAGGTTGATAATCGTACGTTTACAAAAATGACGCAACCCACGTATAAATGACAAATTTTCTCCAGAGGTGAATAGTGTTTTATGAATAGTAAAATTTTAAAACGCTTCTCAGAATATCAAACTGACCTCAAAAATGATGAATAGTAAAATGATGAATAGTGATCGATGAATAGTAACCGATGAATAGTAAATGTGAAAGTTCGGGAAAAGACCAGATTTTACGAGTTGTGACACACTAGGTGGACTAGACATAAGTTCCTCTATTATTACCCTTGTTTTCCCAGTAACCCTAGAACAACCGTGCTCTATGTACACTTCTATCAACTTGAAACCAACTACTAGATAACCCAAACATCTCACATCATCATCAGATGACAGGGGAAACAGGTCGTGGTCTAAGGTACTCATAGGACTAAGATAGTGGTAAAACAGAGGCTCATTCTGACCTGTGTAGCCCAACTGTGGCACCATCTGGTCTAGATCAAACACAGAGAAAACATCAACATCCACCCTATCAAATATGTCTTCTGCACCACCCACGTATTCCCTATTAGGGAAACGCATAAAGGCCCCTCCATGATGTATACGTATGGTGAATACATTCCGCTCAAATTCTGCAATATAAAGTCAATTACTTAGTACCTAAACATATATAAACACAAGCTAAGAGCAAAATAAGCTCAAATCAACTGGATTTAAACTCATTACCATAATAATTCTCACATTGCGTCTCCAACTCTTCTGCAGGGACCCTGACTCCTCTTTTGCGCATCTTCCATGTTGGTGCGGACATTGTTACAGACGCCACTCTTGGCAGAATTTAGGGACAAGTTTCGATACCTTTGTGATTTTACGTTGATGTGATTGGGCGGGAAAGTTTTTTGCAGGCAGTATCTTGAAAAACGAAAGCTTCAGGAAAAAGTGATTGGAAGTTTCTTTGTAGCAAACTTTTAGGGACCAAATACACGAATTACTATTGGAAGTGTTTATGTGTGAAATGACGAAACTACCCATGCACTAGTACAGATATGGCCTTTCGTCACACATAGCGTATTTCGAATGGTCACACAGCAACATATTTACGTGACTAAATGTACCAGCCTTAAATAAACAACCACACTTGATCCGACTTGTGTGACCATTTTGTAAAATATATGTCACATATTTGTGTATATATGTGACCAGAGGGTAACTGGTAAATATTTTTGTACATTTTAGTCACTTTTAATTCGGGACGTGTGACGGATACAAATCAGCTCGAAACATTTGTCACACTATAGATATACATATGTGACAAATATATGTCACACAATTGAACAGTGTGACCAAAAAGATATATGGTCACATGAAGTACTTGCGTATGTGGCTAAATTATATAGTCAAGTTTATCACACATTATATAAATGTGACTGCTATTCTTTGCTGAATAGTTAGCCAGATATGAATTTGAAATGTGTGACAACTAAAAACTCAGTTTAAAGCGTTAGTCACGAAATGCATTTAATAGTGACAAATATATGTCACACACTTGAAGAGTGTGACCAAATGTCATATATGGTCACACTAAACCATATAAACATGATTAAGTGTAACTAAAATTCGATACATATGGTCACGTAAGTTAATATGTGTGTCTAAAGTTTAGTGTGTGTTTGTTTGCCAAATCCTAATGTGTTTAGCCACACTTAATTAAAGCACGATCATGTGACTATAGGCTTTACAATAGTCACACCATATCACACATGTGTATCTAAATGATGTTTATGGCCACATCATAAGGGTATTATATGTGACCAATACATTCTAAATAGTCACATTGTGAAATATTCATGTGACTATTATTTATAGAAAAATGTGAAGTCAGTTATCATTAACCTTGATATTAGTCACATTGAGTTTTTGTGTGACTAAATTAAAGATGCTATATATATGGTCACATGAAGTATTTATTTAGGTGTCTAAATCATAGTGTCATATTTTGTCACACATTATTTAAATGTAGTCATAATTCGATACATATGGTCACACATTATTTAAGGATCATTTAAGCCCGGAAAGCACAAGCCGAGAGCAATAGCTCTCGGTTGAGCCTCGACCTCACATCCACCAAGCAAACCCGGATACCAAACTTGTTAGAAACCATGTTTTATAGCAAAACCCAGTTATATATCTCGTTTTTAATCAAAAACCCATTCAAAAATCATAACTCGTGGCCTCTTGGGTCACGTTTTCAACAAAATACGAGTCACAAACTTCTTGTGACTCGTCTTACCTTCGATTTCACAAGACAAAGGACGTGAGAGCTCTAAAATAAAGAAGATGGTGGTGAGTTTGGGGTGGTAACGAGGGTAAAAACAAGGGGGTAGGGCGCGTGTAGTAGTAGATCGAAAAGAGGAGGTGATGGGTAGTTGATTGGTGGTGGTCGTGTGGTGTGTGACCGGCGGTGGAGCTGTGGTGTGGCCGGAATATAGGCGGCGGCTAGGGTTGGTGATGGGTGAGAGAGAGAGATGTAGGAGATGGTTGTGTTTGTTTTGGTTTGTGTGTTGTGTGTGTTAAAACCAACAGGCCACAAGGCCATTTTTACTCTTTTTATATATTTTTTTTCTTTTTCTTAAACAACAACAACAACAACAACAACAACAATAATAATAATAATAATAGTGGTGTGGGGAAATGGCTAGTCGAGTAACACGAGGACCAATCCCGAAAACTTTTCAAAATATCTCGACATCCTCACTCGATCCCGTTTCCGATATTTCAAAATTTCATGATACGTTTGTTAAATAAATAAAACAAACCGTAAATCAAAATTTAATTGTGTTAGGTTATTTCTAGTGCCGGAGTCAACGTAGTACCTCAAAGACATCTCAATCAATAATTCACGACATAAATTCCATATCACAACAATAATTCAAATTCAATTCCATATAAACTTCATAATTTAAAAGCACGGTTTAAATTTTACAATCCGTTGCGAATAAAATTCCAAATATTTAATTATAATCAAACTTTAACGTAATGCGGGTTTTAAAATGTCTCCCTAAATTGCCAGTTGTCACACCGGTTAATAAGACGTAGAGTTGGAAGAAGAAAAAGAAGGGCTTGTTATGTGAGATAATAGAAATTGGTGGGTTAACCTGGCCCAAAAAGTTATTTGGGTTTTTGGAATTTCGGTTATTTGATTACACTAATAGCAACGAGATTTTATAGCTTGATAACATCAAATAATCATGATATTTAAGTGACAATTTCCCCATATTATGCTCATTTATATTAATAATTATGTGGATATATGCTTTTATTCCTTTATATTTTGTATCCATGTCACAAGTGAGCATAGGAGCTAAAGAGACGAGGAAATTGGAAAGAACGTGCAAAGATAGACAAATTCAAGTATGCTGGAAGAAGCTACGGCGTAACTCATTCTCTCAACTACGCCGTAGCTAGGATTTCTACTAGAAGACCAAAGTCAACAAGACCAAGAGTTACGGCGTAACTAATTCCATGGTTTACGCCGTAACAATCACAAGTCTTGAAGAATCCTCAAATCTGAAGACTACGCCGTAACACAAATATGGAATACGGCGTAGCAACAAGTACGAAAGTAGTCCAAGCTCAAGAATCAACTTACGGCGTAACACACCTTTTGGGCTACGGCTTAATGAAGACTACAAGAGTTATCTCAGATCCGATAAATATTCCACGGCGTAACACTTTTGGAGATTACGACGGAGAAGTAACCCTAATATCATTATTACGGCGTAACATTTCATAGTTACGCCGTAAACTCTAGATCTGGATAAGATTTCACAAGTTACGGGGTAACACATTTCGTAGTTACGTCGTAACTCTCGACGGGCCTATAAATACAACCCTAATTTCTGCATTTGAAGAACAACTTTCTCACACACAAAGTCAGAGATCGTTAAGAGCTTTTAGGAGGCCCTTCTACAGTAGCATACGAAGGCTTTCCAAGGGAGAAATCACACTTCAATAACCATAAGTTTTAGCATTTCATTGTTTCATTTACATTTCGAATACATGGATCTTGTAAACATTATTTCGAGTGTTGAATTTAACATGATTGGCTAAGCACCTCTGGTACTATCCTAGTTATGATTCCTATATTATTTTAACCATGTTTTCGTACTTTTCTTATATGCTTTTACGTGTGTGCATGCTTAGTTTATCTCGAGAACCTCTTATTTCAGTAGTTTTGATTTGCGGTTGTATCCATTACTCTAGCTTTAATTAAATTAAGACCCCAATTGAGTTAGTAGGCTAGAAGAATTGACCATAGGACACTAGCCAGATGGATTGCGAGGAAATGGGAGGGATGACAACTGACCATATTGCCTTGTGTGCGAATTGACCATAGGATCACCTTCCGTATTTGATGAACTTAAGAAGTTAGAGAAATGGCCTATGATCGTGACAACGGGCCATTAAAGATAAGTCTAGCATGTAGTGGCGCTTAATGACTCAAACCCGTCTACCATACGTCGGCTTACTAGCAGGGGGTAGTACCTGTGGTTCCTGACAAGATTCGGGGGAGATAGGATAGGGAACTTGACCATATACACCTATTGATATATGTTCGCCCCACCTAAAGCATAAGATTAGTTTAATAGGGAACATGACCATAAATGATGTAGGAGGAATAACTAGGCTAGTACACTTTTCTCCCACTGCTCACAATCTTACTTAAATTGTTTTTGTTTTCTAGTTTCATTTTCTACTTTCAATCAATCAATTCCTTTTAATTTATTTTAATTAGTGACATTAGACTTAGACATAGTCCACACCACGTAGCTTTTGGGACGACCTCGGAGTTACCATTACTATCCTACACACGACCGGATTCTTTGTCCGTTAGTGCATATAGGCAGACCTTAGGTAAAACGAGTACTATGAATATTAAAACCTGGTCGGTAAAACCTGCATCATAGCGTCAGATAGTTATGGTGATATTTTTGTTACACAATACACTTATATAACCAAAATATAATTATAACTATATGTTGCGTTAAAATCTCATTATTATACACATGTACTTATCTAGTATTAATAAACCATGTTTCAGTTTCATGTATTCTCAAGTTAACTTTTACATTAATGTATTCTCAAGTCAACTTTTACATTTTTGTGTGTTTCATTAAATCGTGTGTTTCTTTTAATAAATTTTAAGTTTTCAAGAATTTCAAATTTTCTAGAAATGAGATACACACATTATATGTAATATAGAATAGATATAGATATAAGTTCGATAAGGGGGTTGGCAGTGCATCACTCACCTCAAATCCCTTCACTCACTTACACCCAATCCCATTATGCCACATCACTCTCCCACTTTCTCCTTCACTCACTCACTTTTTGTTGGCATCACACCCCTCACCCTTCACTCACTTCCAACGTTCACCTTTTAATGGCTTCCAACGTTCCAATTTCAAAAGTTTACATGCGGTGAAGATCCCCGCATCATTGCCTTGCCGTGCGGTAGGAGAGCACCGGCGGCGGTGTTCTCGCAGGGGAAGCCTGTCGTGCCGTGCCTCCCCGCATGCACTGCCAAGCCCCTAAGTATAAAGATAAGAATGATTGTGATTGCTTCAAAAGTACTGATGGTAATAAAAAAAAAAGTTTAGGTTTGATTATTTGAATATTATTTCAATTAAATAGTAGAAATAGAAAGGATGCTATTATATTAACTGTTGCTCCATATTTTAAAATATATTTTTTATCATGCATTTAATGAAATTATAAATTTGTATTTATATAGGGCACTCCCTAAGCATTTAACTTAGAACCTTTATATATTATTGACATGAGGAAGTTGAAATAAATTGTCACACCCCCAATTTACCTGACTTGCAGCTGAATGGAATGCCTGAGGGTGTAACTGTCATAGCACCATAACAAGGAAATATTGAACGACGTAAAGTGTCATTTTGAAAACACATCGTTTGACTTATTAAAACATTCAGAGTATATTACATAGGTCCCAAAAGTCATGAAAGGTTTACAGAAATAAGTTTAGACATGTCAAACGATAATTATACATAAGTGCATGAAAGTGTCAAAGTGAGACGCGTCATCCTAGGTCCTCACTAAAATGACTCCATGCATGCCATGAAGTTTATGCTCTTAGTTACCTGAAAATACATTGCGAAAATGGTCAACATAAAGTTGGTGAATAATCATAGGTTTATAATTGAAATCTGGTGTACATATGCCATAAGTAAAGTCAAGAAATAGGATGTCTAGAAATAAAGTATACATTGGCTCTTAAGCTCATGACCCCGAAGCTAGACGTTACTTGGCCCCAATGAGTGGTTACCAGACACTCTAATAATAAAGACATGAAATGCATCTGTAATTTTGTTGGAGCAACCCAAACACAGATGGAGGAGTCACCCTCAATAGATCTATTCACTCACTCTCGCTTGGAACTTAATTAACGGTCCATGAAATAATAAAGGGGACTTGTCCTGACGTGGTAAATAAGGCAACTTAAGCAATGTATGGAATTTTATACTTAGGCATGTACACAAAATAAGTAATGCAATGTATTCTCCCCCGTGGGATTTGAAATCAAAACATTGAATTAAAACGGGGCTATGAAACTCACCTTAAGTGATGATACTTGAAATGAAGTGAAGTGAACAACAATGAACGGTTAACTGCCGCAACCTAATATGAATGATGAACGATCTAATTTAGATCACCAAATGATGTTATGAATGTCCATGCATGTTCCTATACCACTCTACTCTTTGGTAAACACTTGTTGTTATCAAAAATATATATTCCAAGACTTAGGAAAATATGGCTATTAGAAAAAAAAATAAAGCTAGTTGCTATATATATACTTATATATATATCGTATGTTTCCATGTTAGTGTTGAAATCCTTGAAATAACGCATCATAGTGATAAAAATATACTTGTAATAACTAATACTTCAATAGTTATAAAATTAGGTACTTGGTATTATTTTTATAAATCTAGAGTTACTACGTAGTTTTAGCGTTAATATTTATAAAAGCTGTCAAAATGAAATGAGTTTTGCCGATATTCAAACGTGAATATCTTTGTCGTTATAAGTCCGTTTTACTTGTTCTTTATATCCACGGTTACGTCTTAGTATGTAGTAATATATTTTGGAAAGCTCGGCTCCTCCGGGTTACATCTAAAGCCTTGTTTTGTCCGACGAAAAACGTCTAACAGCAACTATTTTTCAGAAAAATACTTTTCGTCAACAAACTTGCAAAAATCATAACTTCTTCGTTATAAACTCTTTTTAATCCGTTCTTTCGCCTACGGATTCGTTTTTGAAAGTATTTTCTAAAAAAATTTCCAAAGTTTCATTTGTGTTTACTGATTTTCCAGATTTTACCAAAATGGGACAGCATGTTTATAAATTTGTTAGAAATCCATTTCCAAGGTTCAAAACTAGTTCCAACCTCAACCAAAACTCTTGCAAACTTCACAAAACTAATCTAATCCTACCATACACCTTTTTAGGGTGCCATGGGTTCCTAATGACTAGTAATCAAGTTAATTTAACAAGGGAACACCTAAATCACAATCTAGGGTTTGTATGTTCAAAAAGTATACAAAAATAAAGTGGTATAACTAGTATGAGCATGAAATTAAGCATGAATACTATAAGATACATATGTTAATTAGATGAAAACATGAAAATAATTTTGAATACTCACTTTGAAATAAAAGGTGGTGAGATGATTAGAAACCTTGGATTACTTGTGTGTTTGATGCAAGAATCTTGATTAGACTAACAAAATGAACAACTTTGATGCTTTAAACTTTTGAAAAACTTCACTTGATCATGGATTATGGTAGAAGTCGTGGGTTTGGAGATGAGGATGAAGAGATGAGCCTTTTTGATTCTTGAATTTGTTATGTTTATGTTTTTAGTGGTTTATGTAATTATGTATCAAGTTATAATGTATAATAATCAAGCATAAATGCCATGGGTTAAAAATGTATACATTTTGCCTAGGAGAGGACTTTAGGGGCTGGTTTTCAAAGAGCAAGGGGGGGGGGGGTAGGGGTACTTGTGATTTATTTAGGAAATTAGTGTAAGGTTAAGTGTTATTATGTGTTATTAGTTAAAATCGGGTACCGGGTTTAATATAAATAAATGTTAACAAAGTTAACCAGGATAAAATAAAGTTATAAAAATGTTAAAAATATGTTGGGTACAATTACTGAGTGTTCGGGTGATTATTGTTTAGTTTTCACGAAAACCGTCGTTATATTCATAAGCTTACGTTATAAATAAAATAAATTTCCAAAATACTGGGTAACTGAATATTATAACTTTTATGATGTTAAAATGGATATAAAAATATGTCGGGACCATTGTGGGAATATTTAGATATATTCGTCGTGTATAAACAGGGTGTTAACGTTTATTATAAATAATTATAAGAAAAACGTTAAATGTATCATATATATAAATTTGAAAATCCTAAGAGTGGTATAACATGAAAATGCTGTTATAATGATATGCACAGTCCGTATGCAGTGTCCTTAACACTAATGAAATGAATTCGCACCTAAACCAATCCGGTTACGCGAATTTGAATACCCGTAAACTAAATTTACGATGAAATGAGTAATGCAAGTGAATAGTGAAAACTTTTCCGGAAATGAATAGTGTTCAGTGAATAGTAAATTTCCCAAATGTTTATCAGAATATCAAATTGACCTCGAAAATGATGAATAGTAAAACGATGAATAGTGTTTTGATGAATAGTGATTTATGAATAGTAAAAAGTCGAAGTTTGGGAAAATGACCTGAAATAATAAATGACCTGAAATGGTGAGTTGTGACATAAATCACCTCATATCTATAGAGGTAAAAATGCGTTCTTGAACCCTTAATGTACTTTTACAATTTTAGCATAATTGGCATTGGTGTGGTCTGCAAGCATGAAGTGTTACAAAACAAAATTTTATCACGATATTTGAAATTTAAATAGTGATGACACCAACTCATATAGTAGAACTAATTTTGGTGTATATTGGATTAGTGGCGTATTGGAGCACCTCGAAAAATATTTCTTCTTCAACATCACCTAAAAGGTTGATCTTATGGCTTACAACTTCAAAAAGTCAATCAAAATGTTTTATAGGAATATTAATTAATGAAGACATGACCAAAAGCATGCGTTAGCAAATCAACAAAAATCATGTTAATAAAAAGAAGATACACATTAATCATATTATGACATACGAATTGCATGTTGTAAAATTTTGCTAATATCTTTGTAAGAAATTAATTATAAGCTGGTTAAAAATCGAAAGTCATGGATATCCATTACATGAATTTCACGTATCCCATTCATGGAAACATGAAAGACGCTCATGAAATTAGCTACTAGCTGCTAAAGAATGTGATAGACCATACTTATGAGTTTTCTGGCATAAACTAAAATGTGAGTAATTTTTTTTTCTGAGAATGATGTAAAATGAGGATAAAAAAGTTAGCAAGCCAAGATAAAATGAGGTAAATTTAAGGTGGAAAAATGAGCATGCTAAGTAACATGTCAAAATGGTTCGTCTTTTGATATGAGTTGAGTCGGGCTCACTCACAATCTTGTTCAGAACTTATATACTCATATACACATTCAAAATAATCCATTTAGTCTTTATTATCAAGACGTGTATCCGTGCATAGCGACATAATTTTATAACGGTATATAGTTATAATTGAGATGGTGTGATTAAGTGTTCCGTGTAATGTTATTGAAATATGGATCGAAATTGAGATGAATTTGTAAAAAAAGAAAAAAAAAATATAAGTTCTATGTTTAGTTTAGAAACTAAGAGCATTCAATATGGTGGTTTATGAAAAGGTCTAAAACAATATGAAGAGGTCTATGATTTTGTTAACTATAATGAAAATGTGTTTTATTCTTATGTGGGATGAAAAGGCCTCACATCTTGAACCTCTTCTAAATTAATGAATTTGTGTTTAATGAGATTTTTGTAAAGTTTTAAGAAGTTTATACATAGTAGAGAAAGATTTTTAACAAGAAAAAGGTTTGTGAATTGATGACGTATGATGACTTGGCACTATTATAAACTTTTGCAAAGGTTCATCATATTAGATGCCCTAATAAATATAAGTTTTTCAAACTTGCCATGCATAATAACTATCTTATATGATATATACCTAGAAACATATTACATGTCTTATTACGAAACTTAGAGAGTAGTCTCATAATATATAGAGAAGAATGCTACACCCAATCAAATTGTATAAAAAATGAAATCCACACAATGACATAGATGTACATGATTGGGTTAGTTAAAGAGAAGAGAAAGAATATAAGAGTGAAACCACTAATGATAAACATCCACGTACTAGGCTAAAGCCCTTTTGGTTTATATACTTGTAATTTGACTATTAATCACTTTCACCTATAATGACTACTAAAGAGCAAGGTTGGATCAAGTGGTTAACACTCTTGCCTCTGGAGACAGAGGTCAAGGGTTCGATCCTCACCCCTTGCAAGGCCGGAGGTCCTTTTCTACCTTTGGTAGAACCAGAAGCAGTCTCTCTACTTTAGGTAGGGGGAAGGTTGTCTACGTCTCAACCTCCCCCATACACCGTGGAAGACGGTATTGGGAGTTACATTTTTTACTTTACTTTTACCTATTACAAAAATTAAAGCCGTAATAAATGCATTATCTTAGGGACCGTTTGGTGGGTTGACGGATTTAGGATTAGGATTTGGATTTGGATTTGGATTTGGATTTAGTATTAAATGACGAGAGAGAAAAATAAAATTATTTAAAATATAATTTGTTTTGTTAAAATAGATATAGAGGGAAAAAAATCATAAAACATTATAAAAGTACTGAAACATGAATGGAATAAGGTAAGGTCCATTTGTTTTTGGTAAAAGACAAATTGTTTATTATTATTAAAAGATAACTTTACTATAATCCTAGCATTTTATCAAGGATTTGTAGATGTCGAAATTTTGGACTTCATCCCTAATCAGGGGACCCATAAACACATACCAACTAAGAGTAAATTGCAAAAACCCTCCCCGTGGTTTAATGAAATAGCAGAAGAAATAGTTTTTTTTTTTTTTTTTTTTTTTTTTTTCAAAAATGCCGATATAGTGTTTGTGGAGAACTTTGGTGTGCAATTATTGTCCCTAACAGAGACCGTGCCTCCACTTTTAAAGCTTTGAATTTCTCATTCCAGCGATAATAATTGCACAGCAAAGTTCCCCATGAGGACTATGCTTGCACTTTCGAAAAAACCGGACCATACCTGTGATTTCTTCAAACCTTAGGGACGGTTTCTGAAATTTACTCAAGCTATATTTTTAGTTTATTGGAGTATTTTAAATGATTAAAAGGTACATCTTGCACCGTCATCAATCACCGGTGGCGCTAATCTGGAAATTTTAGTTAATACAAATCATCACTAGCAGTTGAAACCAAGAGGGTATATAATAAAACCAATCAACAAAAGGTATGATGAATTGATGATGATGAATCTAGACTCTATTTACCCTCATCATTCATAATCTAGATCTCTCCTCTACTTTATAATGTTTCATTATTTCAGCTCCTGTACTTTGAATCATCAATCACTTTTTCAATGGATGATCAACTTTAGTTTAATTGTGCATATTTTAATGCTGAATTAGTGATCAGGATATTCAGTTTAGTTGTGCGATTTGATCTAATGCTTAATTTATATCGACTTTTAGTGTGTCGTGACGTAATGACTAAGTTTAGTTGTAAATACTCGAACGGTCGGATACCTTGTAGTGAGTAATCGGCTTAGGTGGGGAGTACTCGGATTGGATATATTAATTTCGAAATTATCCTCAAAAGGTTTAGATCACCGGGCGTGGGTGCCAACTGACCCTTCCCCAAGGACCTATTTTCTTAAACTCTTAAAGCCCTCCTTGACCGGTCAACTGGTCATTTTCCGCGGGGGAGGGATGTATGACATGTTTATAGGACCATAGAAATATGTTTACAAACATTAACCAATTGTTCAATATTATAGAATTATAAATTATGTTTAGAAGCATTAAACAGTTGTTTAAATACTTCAAGCCGA
Source organism: Artemisia argyi (assembly GCA_030686995.1). Taxonomy (NCBI): domain Eukaryota; kingdom Viridiplantae; phylum Streptophyta; class Magnoliopsida; order Asterales; family Asteraceae; genus Artemisia; species Artemisia argyi. The sequence continues at coordinate 184,316,219 of CM060688.1, read as the reverse complement.
CTTTTGACCAAGTTTGACCTTGTAGCGAGTAATCGGAACTCGGCCTTGTAATCGTTGTTTTACAACATTGTGTGATGTATTTCTTAAGTTGAGTTTATTTGTGCAATTGTCTGCTGATTTACTGATCACGTAGCGCTTAATGTGACCTAATGCCTAAAACTGAATTAACTCGTGCAATTGTTATTTTTGAATCTTGTCTCATGCCTGAAATTAAGTTTGATTGTGCAACTGATCATGCTGTTTGGATCTGTAGGTTTTGTGATGAGATAAAATTCTGTGTGGATTTTGAAGATCTGAGTTATTAGGATATATGGCGTGGTTTAGTGGGAAGGTTTCGTTAGGAAACTTTCCGGATTTAGCGGGAGCAGTTAACAAGTTCAGTGAAAGTGTTAAGAATATCGAAAAGAATTTTGACAGTGCTCTTGGACTTGATGACAAGGCTGCTTGTGGTGGGGGTGGTACAACTTCCACTAGTGAAGGTAAACATGTTTTTGTCTATAAAATTTGGAATCTATCTTACATTTGTGGTTTTAGTTTTCTAGTTTACAAACACATTTGCAGTATTTGCATGCGTGATTGCACTGGAGTAGTTGAATGGGATTGTATGGCCTGATATTATCGTTCCACATCTAGTTATTTTACCAGATCCTATGATTGTTGCCACTAGTTGTCACTTTTAGCTAAGAACTAGTTTTTGGAACGATTAAACTACTCCTTGTTGAAACAAATTTAACTCAAAACCAGTTTGCAGCATCTATTTTAATGTTAAATGAGAACATCATACAAGATATGGAACACCTTAAAATCATAGAAAAAAATTTGATTCCAGTTATTACCTACATTTGATGTTCGATATGCAGAATCCCCGGCATTGAATCCACAGAAGGAGTAGTAACAAGTAAGGACCAATTTAGCAAGTATATATATTTAGTGCTCCCATGTCCTAATATTAAATATTGCAATGGTTGACCTAGGAGATGCTCTATTATAAGTCAAAAGTCTTATTTATTTTTCAAAGCAAGAGCTTCATCCAATTTTCATCATGTTTCTTGTGAAAAAAATAATGCTACAATGATTGACTGCTTCTGTGATGGTTACTGATGTTCATCAACTTTTGATTCATTTACTTCGAATGAGTCAATTGTGAAGACTGTTCCTTTTGTTTATTATTTAGTGCTCCCATGTCCTAATATTAAATATTGCAATGGTTGACCTAGGAGATGCTCTATTACAAGTCAAAAGTCTTATTTATTTTTCAAAGCAAGAGCTTCATCCAACTTTCATCATGCTTCTTGTCAAGGGTAAACAAAAGAATCTAGCGTTGAACTATCTTCTGACAAAAGTGCAGCAACAAGTTTTTCTTCTTAACTTCTGTTAGGAATCTTGAATCACTCAACATTTATGGTCTAGTTAGAGATAACAACAGCCATCTCATGGCCAGGCGCATACAAAATTATAAAAGGCAGCATTTATGGTTATGTTAGTGACGTCGACATTAATAATTTAGTTTGGGAGATATCACATGATTTCCATATCTTAGAAGCATTGCTTTTGGCATGGATCTGTAGCAGCTCTATGGCAATCACTTTATGAGTTAGCCAGTTAGGAACATGCAGGTTCATAGGAAAACAGATTCTGGTGGAAAATATAACTGCTACAATGATTGACCACCTTCTTTGATGGTCATTGATGTACATCAACTTCTGTTCTTTTACTTGCGACGGGTCAATTGTGAAGACTGCCTTTTGTTAATTATTGTATTTTGACTGTTCTGCTGTTGTTTTTGGTAGTGGAGTTGTGGCTTTTTTTTTGGTCATTTTTGTGACTTTTGAATAGATGCATTAAGATTTATACCTATTTTTTTGTCCTGTAAAGTGGCATGAGCTGTAGTTTTTGGGTAACCATGTGGTGTGCCACACACCATGACTGCTGTGGCGATACATAAAACTTTAGATTTTTTTTTTTTTTTTTTTTTTTTTTTGAGTATGTATGTAACTTAGAGGGGGCAGCTTCAACCCCTTTGAATGAAAATGTGCCAACTTGGGTTGTTTATGTTAATAAAGGGTCAAACAGGCAAAATTAGACAAAAAAAACGTTGTCAGGTCAGACCAACCTGACCCGTTTTTACCATCACATAAAGGTTACTATTTTGACCCGTTTTTACCATCACATAAAATTATACATCTCTGTTTTCTGCTCACATTATAAGACTATCACATCACTAATCTTTTTGTGCTTCCAGCTTCAGGAGCATGGCCTGCCGACTTGATGGCTTTTATGGGACAAAAAGGCGAAAATGTCACTGTTGACTCTACAGAAAAACTAGAATCTTCAAGCCCTCAAGCTTCATCTCTTTCTAAGGAAACAGAACTTTGGTTAAGCTGTTTGGTCAGCCTAGATTGGAATGGCTGGGGTTTTCTTATAACCCAAAAACGCCTCTCTCATTGTTTTCTTTCAACTCAAGTTGGTCGAAAGATAATATAAGAACCAACTGAATACATGAACCAATCAAATGTCAGTTGGTCGAAAGATAATATAAGAGGAATTAAAAGGATGTCAGTTGGTCGAAAGTTAATATAAGAGGAATTAAAAGGTTACCGTCACATTCTACTTCTTTTCCTTGCATAAGTAAATTACCGCAAAATATCACTCCAACCATCCATTCCCCAATTCTGATTCAGCTTATCTTCCTTTAAGTGCTAAAACTAAACCCACTCCAGTAATGATCTGAAACTTCACAACTGATGGCCTAGTAGTTTGAATCCTTAAACCATAATGCTCTGTTCCATCTTTGCTAATTTTAATAGGCCTTGGTTTCAGAAGTCCCGTAATGTGGTCAATCTTATGGACATATGGAAGATTCCTCAAGTTTTTGTTCGTGATGATGGTGGCTGATCTTGAGTCTTGTTAGGCCTAATTGTGTCGTAATTCTTATTTTAGGAGGCTAGGTCTTTTGTAACATGAGTTGGCATGTCAGTCTTATGGTAGTTAGTTTGAAGCACAAAGGGTGCGTATGGTGTTAGTAAATGTGGTATGCAGCCACATTTCCTGTACTTATTTGTTTTTTGAGTAATATATTTTACCAAAGGTAAAAAGCCTTTTACCCAAAAAAAAAAAAAAAAAAAAGGCCTTGGTTGAGGTAATTGTGAATTAGTCTAGATGGCCAGTGCTTTATGGTGGATAGTCAATTCATAAGGAGGATGGAAGGAAAATCACATTGCTTTAGTCTAAAATGGTGATGATGCCTGTAGATGTGTATAGGCAGTAGTGTGGCTTGTGAGGGGATACAAGTCTTACGACTTTGCTTATATCACAAATCTCGGAAATGTAGTTGCCATCTTTAGATTAACCAATGGTGATGTAAGGAACATTTACTTAAGATGATGCCTGCAAGTTCTACCTCTGTACTTGGTTAGTGTAGGATTTGTAGGAAATGGAGTCTTAAGTAGAATGTATGGTGAATATGAGTTTGATAGTATTTGTTTATCTGCTTGTCAGTATGGTTTTGGGGTATGTCCAAAATCATGAGTTTGCTACTTGGTGCTGTGAAGTTTTGATGATTAAAATAATATACATTCACCTTTTCAAAATAAAAAATAATAAACACACACTCAGAAAACAATTATACAACCCAAGTACCCAACTCTCCTAACCCAATAAATACATATCAGTCTCAAATTCCTAATGTTTATTAAACTATAAAACTATGGAAAAAAAAAAGTTTGCATTATCATGACATTTGAAGCACCCTTTTATAACAAAAAGGCTTCTGGGTGCTACTACTTTATCCGATTTTGCTCAATAAAAACCAAATCTCCACCAAGTAAAAAAGGCGATTTACTTAAAGGTGATTTAAGTCTACAAAACAATTCTAATCAGCAACAATTTTCAAAGGGGCTTATGAACATGATGATGATTCACAGCACCATTGAAGCACACATTATATCAAAACAGTTGGTGTACAACTCAATCTAGCCATTACACGTAGCATTGTATAGCCTGCAAAAACTGCCAACTATATCTCACTAAAATGAAGTTCACCATATAAAATTTACATTAATAAACTAGTACTTCTAAACAAATTTATATGCAGATCCCATTTTTTAGTTGTCACCATATAAAATTTGCACAAATCCTCCAACGTGCACCCAGCACAGAGAATATAAACCTTCATCCATAATTACGTTACATTCTCTGGATGTTCGAAAATCAAAGTACAGACAAAGTACAGGAAAAGATCTTTTACATTGGTCGAAACTCGAGACCACATACAATGAGGCCAGACATACTTCCTTCATGACCTGTAAACTTCATATCAATCGAAAATGAGTCATCCTTGAATTCCTGAGTTGAGTTAAATTTCCACACTTGAATCTCCATCCATCCATCTTCCCTTTGTTTTGGAACCCGGGTAATATCATTTATATTCAATGGGCTTGGGGTTATAAAATAAACAAATTCAGCCTCGTCGTTTTCTTGGTGGAGTAACTCTCGTACTTTCACTGGACAATGCAGCCCCTGGACTTTTTCTGAAAGCTTGAACACAAGGTAACACGCGTATTCTGTATTGGATGATAGCATTTGACTTTTAATCGTGCAGTTGATATAAAATACTTCTTGTGGTAAAAGCTCGATCACCTCCGAAAATCTGCATGTACGATATATTATATAAATACATACGTTTTAAGAACAAAATAATACTTGAGAGCAGAAAATCAAATCCAAAGAATAAAACTTTTGAGGTATTCTCAAATATTTGGATAAGCATAGATCACTAAGATCAGCATAGAGTGAATGTAACTAAGTTTATTGGTGAATGATAAATGTAACTTTATTTGTCTGAAAAAGCAAACCTGGTCTGCAATGATGGTTTTGAAGTAAAAAGGTTCACATTAGAAGCTTCGCACAAAGCCGCCTTTGCCGAAAGCATAAGAAGCTTCTTTTCGTTTACTTTGCCCAACCAGAACAACTCGTCATAGTTTCTTTTTATCTTAAATATTTCTTCAAAGTTTGCTGGCAATTGTTGCACGCGATCCACATTGAAGTTTGATTTTAAGACTTGTTCGAGTTCTTTCAAATTTCCAATTTCTTCATACACCTATATAAAGATCATGTTATAAACATGCAAGTTAGACAATGATTTTTTTCCATGCATCCATCCTCGTATGAACAAAAGAATAGAGAATGGAATTGAGAATAACATTTTCAAACTTACCTTATCAGTGGCTCGAAATTCAATCCCTTGAATGTAAATTGAACCATCTCCACAATAATATGGTGAAAAACTCTTTAGTAGAAACTCAATTACGACATCTTTCTGATACAAGATTTGGCACAACTCTATCATCAACCATTCCGTGTCTCTCCTTGTTGCAAAATATGCATGATGAATTTCACTTCCCTTTCTATAATTTAGGTTAATGTACATCGGTTTACTTGAAATGTTTCTTGAATCACAAAATTTGAAGACTAAATAGGCCCCATAAACCACATTTGGAGATAAAAATTGAGCTTTTGTCTTGATTTTGATGTCCAATCTGGAAATATCAAACATCTTCACTACTCTCTCAAATCTGCACATATTATCAACATAAAAGTGTCAATCAGTCTTAGTCTTATTCCCTTGGATTTCTTATTTCTTTTGACCCAAATTAAGGACTATTGTTCGGTAAGTGTAGTACAGAGGCAAAATGTGAACTTAGTCAATGGGGTTCTTAAGTTGATCCAGTTGGAGCATAATTTATATACTTAATGAGTTGTAATTTTCAGTGACATGTGAGATTGGGGCGGTTGCTGAAGATCTATTTCTGTCTTGTATTTGTTCTTGTTCAAAAACTATAATGAAAGCGTTTGGTTAAGTTTTATGGTCACGATGCGTTTGATTATAGTAATTTTTATACACCTGTTGGAAAAAAAAAAAAAAAAAAAAAAAAAAAAAAAAAAAAAAATTGGTTCTACGAACTTCAGACAGCAGGTAAACATAAAAACATAAGACCAAATATTAGACTACAAAAATCACTCGAGAAAACCTTGAAACCTTCTAATCTGAAGCTGGTTTACTTTTCAACATAAAGTGCAAAACTTATCAATGCGGATCATCTACTTTCTTGCTTAAAAGATAATTTTTTTGTCAAAAATACACAACTTGTCAAATAGCTTCCAGTCTCTTTGATGCGCGAAAGAAAATACATGCATTGGCATTTGGCAACGTTCCCGGTTATATAATACATTACACTGTTAGAAACAAAAACCGCAATGCAAGTTCCAAATACATAGGTATGCTGTAAACTAATCATTATGCTACTGTATACAACTTGTCATGCATAAAATGTAAACTAACTTAAATAAACTTCTAACAACAATGCATATGTACGCTTATTACCTGATGCTAACAAATAAAGAGAGGTAGAGAGAATAACCTTGATTCTGGAAGAGATTTCCATTCATGTGGACAACTGTTTTTGTAGGAAAACATTGATGCTGAAACCATTTCATTTCTTTCTCCAATACCATCGAATGACAGCAACTGTGATACAACAAAAAAACAAGTTAGACTCAATGTTATGATGTGTAAATGCATGTGGTGTTTCGAATTATCCTAATAAACAAAAATACATAGAACATAGGATGCACGACATAATATAAGTGTCATTTGAGAACGAATTGATTACCACTTTATCCTGTTGAAGGAGAATTCCTTTAGAAAAGATGTTGTAAAGATCCTCTTTCTTGATGGTAGAATAATCTTCAGGGCACCTTGACATCTGGATTATTTCTTTATAGTCTTTAGGCAATTTCGGCTCCCATATCTCATAATCCTCCTGTACATTAATTAAACAATTAGTAAGCACCTATTTCATACAATTACATTTCTACCGTTGAAGAAACTACTAAAGACCTTCTACTAAACATACACAACACATTAATCTTGTAGACTTCTTGTTTTTTTCATTTGACATTTAAATTATTTTTTGTTTTGTATGATATAAAAAGATTTGTCTTTGTAAGACATATATGTTGGGATCTTACACCCACGATATGGCTAAAATATAAATGAACGGGATTACAAGAAGGGACACTACACTCAACACTTTTGAATACCCACACCTCACACTCTCAATGGTTTATACTACAATAATGGAGCAACACTCAACATTCATGAATATATCCAAGACACACACATGTGGATGGAGGGAGATTATCATAACTCTCTCTTTTCTCTCCCCCTCACCAAATTACCTAACTAATGAATCATATATATAAGAAAGCATTAGTTTGTTCATCAAGCAACTCCTATTAAAATAGGCAATGCATATCTTTCCTAATTCGGATGATTCCAAATTAACAAAATTTGTTTAAGGAATGTGAATTAATATAATCAATATATTTTTTCATCAGATGTTTTATGGTTTAAATCTTAAAAACAGTTGTTAGAACAATAGAAGTCTACAACTTAATATCCATAAATATAGTTTAGATTTGTATATGAAAGGAATGGTAGCCTAATTTGAAATAATTATAAAAACTTACTTGGATTTCCAATGCTTTCTTAAGTTGTATTATCACTTCACCTGCCATTGGCCGTCTCTCTCTCTTGTGGTGTAAACATTGAAGGGCAATCCTTGCAAATGTAATAAATGACTCTGGCACAATTTTTTCTTTGATACCCTCAAACACTAACTTATCAAGTTTTCCTACATGACAGTGATATTTAGCTAAAAAGGGTAAATAAAGATACTTATCATCTAGTTTTTCAGACGATAGTTTCCCACACAATATGTCAAATAAAACTGCACCCAACGAGAATATATCAGACTCTTTGGTTAAGAAGCATGTTTTCGAGTATAGGGGGTCACGATAGCCAATTGTGCCTGTAACATTGTCGATGAAAAAGCCTACACCCTGCTGATTTGTTGGACATACTAAGGAAAGCCCAAAATTAGTAATTTTTGCTTTCCAATCATCAAACAGTAGAATGTTGCTGCTGCTAATGTCCTTATGTATCACCATTTCTGGACTTGAAACAGTTCCATGAAGGAACTCCAACCCAATTGCAATATCAATGCATATTTTAAGCCGCATCACCCACGTAAGACTATCATCGCTCAAGTACTTATCAAGACTTCCTCTGGATGCATAATCATAAACAATTATTTTCTCATCCTCTTCAGCACAGTAGCCTACAAGACCAATGACATTTTCATGCTTATACTCCATAAGGATTTTAAGCTCTGTCATGAATTCAGCTTCTCCTTCAGCAGACTTCCTATCCAACCGCTTTGCAGCAATGATGTTGTGTCCATGAGTATGACCTTTGTAAACATTCCCAAAATCTCCATGTCCAATTATATTGTCTTGACTAAAGCTTTGCGTTGCCAACTTTATGTCTTCAAGTGACAGTTTGAGGTTGTCCTTGCGGTTCTCCTGTGAACCATACAGTCGATTGAAAAAAAGGCCAAAATGCATTTTAGTACCCCCTCAAAGTGTGGAGAAGAAAATGATGAAATATGGGATTGAGTAATTTAGAAATGCATTTTATACGCTCATGTAATTTTGTACTTGCTTGGATCTAATAGAGTAATTTAATGGACATCAAAACTAGAGATCATTTTTGTTACTAGTTCAAACAAAGGTAAAGTCAATATGATAAAAATAATAGTAATAATAAGGATCATATCTGTTGTTTGGAATATACCACATATAGATCTGCCTAGCTAATTTACTCAAAAATATATCTTGAAAGGAGTGACTTACCTGGCAGTATAACGCTTTTTTAAGTTCGTTGATGACAACTTCTATTGTTGGACGTTGCGCTTGAGTTTCTGCCACACATCGAAATGCAATTTCTGAGAATATGTCCAAAGACTCTTTATCGGGTCCTTTACTTAGAGAAAAGACACGTTCATCAGTTTCTTCCTTTATCTTGCGATCAACAATTTCCATCAGTGTTCCCTTTTTAAAATGATCTCTCGCAATGGGTGCAATTCCCTTCTTATTCACTTTTGTGTATACGGGAGCATAGGCCAAACTCCCAGTCAAGATCTCAAGTAACACTACTCCAAAAGAGTAAATATCTGATTTTTTATTTAATCTCCCATACTTCTGATATTCTGGATCCAAATACGTATTTGTACCTGCAATCATATTGGTATAAATAGTGCTGGCCTCTTGATTTTCTGGGTGGAATTTAGAGAGTCCAAAATCAGCAATCTTGGCCTCCCAATTATCGCCCAGTAGAATATTCGCGCTCTTGAGGTCACGGTGAATTATCTTTTGTTTGTCCTGATCCGTGTTGGTGTGAATGTAATTCAAGCCATGTGCAATATCAACACATATTTTCAAACGTTGCATCCAAGTAAGACTAGTCATCTTATCACTATTTCCCAAATAATCTTCCAGACTTCCTTTAGAAGCAAGCTCATAGACAAGGATCATGTGATCATGACCTTCATTGCAAAAGCCAAGAAGGGAGATTATATTATCATGTTTACAACTGGTCAACGTTTCAATTTCTGCAATGAACCCTAGTTCTCCTTGTGTATTGAAGATTCGTTTTATTGCTACAGTGCTTCGTTTCTTGGGAAGATCACATTTATTCTCCCCATCTATCGATGATGATTTACTGCTATCAAAATGTTCGAGTTGTGCCTTGTATACCTTACCATATCCGCCTTCCCCGATGCAATATCTGTTGGCAAAATTCTCGGTAGCCAACTCTATGTCATTAAGTCCAATCTTCAAGTGTTCCAAGTTCTTCCACTGCAACATTAACAGCATAAATGCTAGTAAGATATGGGAGTGAAATTGTAAAGAAATTGATTTTATTACTGAAAGAAATCTATATAATGTGAACATTTCAATACAGCACTCAGTGAAAGAAAACATTGATGATAAATGATTCAAAATTTTTACCGATTGTAATGTTAATTATTACAACAAATTCTTAGTCCCCAATATATCCTCGGCTATAATGGATTCCTTAAACTTCAATATATACCATTAATGGCTTAAAAATGATTTGTGATTCGTGAGTGTGACTATGTGTCAGGTCTATGGTGTAGTTGGCAGTAAGTGGTTGGTGTCATCTCAATAAATTTAACCACTGGATAAAAAGCCGCCCCCATATTCAACACTTGTTAACAGTTATGATCATTTTAGACTGCATGCCACGGTTATGAATATGAGACGTCAGAAATGTCTTGTCTAATTTCTTCGTAACAGGGAGCAAATGTGAAAAGCCTCTAACCATATGATCAGCCTTATACTAAAACTAGAAAAAAAAATTAATTACCTTCAAGTGATAAGATGATGTACCGTCAACTGCATTCTTTGGAAGTTAGTTGATAATATGATAATATAACAGTTATTATTATTACATAAAGTTGATAGATAGAACAATTATAATCGCAAAAAATTGATAAACAAGTTGTTTTCTTACTTTATTTACATGTTTCCACTGAAGTTTCAACGCTTTATCAAGTCTTTCGACAACCTGGTCTATATACGGACGCTTTGCCCGTTCGTCTTGTAAGCAGTAATATGTTGTGTCGGAGAAGATTCTGAATGATTCTGGGCCCATCTGTTTTCGTAAATGCGGATCTACCATATCATTCAAACGAGATTTTTCCAGTTGATGTAATAACCCCTCTCCCAACTCATCTTCATCTACTACACTCCTTCCGCACAAGACTTCAAATAATACAACACCGAATGAATACACATCAGACTTGTGGGTCACACCGCCCGTCTTTTTATATTTTGGGTCCAGGTATACATTTTTTACAATATCACAAGTAAGAAGAAGATCTTGCCTCCGAGCTAGTGTATTTTTCAATGAAAGTTCAAAACCAAATAACTTGGGTTCCCATTTGTCATCTAGTAAAATATTCGAGCTCCTGATGTTGCAATGTATGACACTAAAATCTCGTCCAGGATCATAATGGATGTAACTCAATGCCTTCGCAACACCAACGCATATCTTTAACCTTTGCATCCATGTGAGGGTCTGGTCACTTAGATATTTGTCGAGACTTCCGTTGGCCTCCTTTTTGTATATGATAAACTTGTACACCATGGAATCATAAAACCCAATAAGAGACACAAGATTCTTATGTTTGAGACTAGAAAGCATCGAAAGTTCGGTCCAAAACCTTTCGCTCTCAACTTTTACATACCTCTTTAGAGATTTGTTGGTTGTTGATTTCACATCTTGAAAGCTGAGTTTTAAGTGAGAAAGATCTTTGAGGAAAGACTCTGTCTTTTTGCTGACATTGGACTCAACGTGTGTAGATATTGAGATCAATGATTCCTATATGTACCAAGCAAGACATAATTATCAAGTGTTCCAAAAATGACATGTGTATATCTATCTATCTATATTATAATATTATAAGAGTTTAGGGGAGTAATGGCTTGAGTTTTGATGTGATTAAATGCAATGAGTTAATATTTGAAAGTCAATCATATCAATAAATTTTAGACCTTTTGCTTTTATAAACCTACATTCACTATAGTATAAACCTTTGCAATTTCATGAAATGTCTTTTTTAAACAAATGCATTAAATGTATTAAATTCATAGAGAGGTTCAAGAATTAGGATCTCTTCATGCCACATAGACATGAAATGAGTGTCCACTATGGTTGAAATAAACATAAACCTCTTCATCTTTTTTAGACCTTTTCATAAACCTACCATAGTGGATGCCCTTATTGCAACCAACTTCTAAAGTCATGCATTAACCGACTCTATTTTGTAACTGATTTACCAATAAATTAATTAGTATTAAATCTTTGCACTAAAGAAACCCTCGATCTCCGTATTTCTTTCAAAATTCTGCAAATGCTTTCAGATACCAAGTGATTGCATTAAATTTTCAGCATTAACATCATGTAAAATGTTGTCATAGCTCAACTTATAAATTAAGGCATATATCAACAACTAAAACTTTCATCAAGCAAAGTAAATATCAACAACTAAAACGTTCATCAACCATGTCATTAGTTCGAGAAGAGATTAATAGGGTAACTTATTATTTTATGATCAAGTCATGCATATAAATGTGAAAATCCCTAAATGAAGTCTTTAGTTCAATAGTTAAATTATATCATGCTATTGTGTTCTATTTAATTACGCAATCTTTTGCTACTATATATATATGAGATAAGAAAAGTAATATACTAGAAAATTACTAGAAGAGAATTCAGCAAAACCATTTTGATCTCCTATTCCTTCAAACGATCTACAGGATTGGGTATTTTTGTTGTATCTTTTCGAGTCACTCCACACATTAAATGAAATATATTGCTTGATTCTGAATACATTATTCCAACTAACACTTGAAGTGGAACAATATGGTCATTTTCAAGGTGAGCAAGAATTGCTTTGGTTGCATTTAAACACAATAAAGTGAACGCTCGGCAAGAACATCAGCATGCAACAAAAGAACATGACTTGGATCTAAGACATTTGGCAATTTCATTTATAAAAGTGATTTTATTCTATGTATAAGACTGATATATGTTATGTTATATATATTGTTGTTAAATTTTGAAAACGAATTGTTAAAAAGAACATCTTTACATAGAGTGTAGTTCATTAAGCTAGATAATTTATTATATACTTTTACGAAGAAAACTGTTTGATGTTTTTCACCCGCCTACAATTACTTTTAGTTACATCCAACTTTTTATAGCTTTGTTACAAACATTTATTCAAGAACTATGAACCACTAAATAACATGTAACTTTGTTGATGCCAACTTAATACAAAAGCTCACCTAATTCAAAGTTGGATGAAAAATTGAAATACTTGAAAATGTGTTTTAATTCTTATTACTCTATAGTTATATCTATATTTTTTGATGTGATTAAATGCAATGAGTTTATTATATGAAAGTCACTCATGGTTTTTATTGCAAGCAACTTCTAAAGTCATGCAGAGACCATTTTTATCTAATTTGTTTCCTCATACTTAGCTTTAATTTTTGGATGATTAATGGCTTAAGTTTTTGTGTGATTAAATGCAATTGATTTATGCTCTCATGGTTTATATTCCAAACTACCTCTAAGATTATGTACTAACTGCATAACGTAAATGAGAGATTAATTGTTTAAATACACTATTTTTCATTTGCAAAAAATGTTTGGTGTTGAGAAGTTTCAATATATTCGCCTAATTAAGCCTACAATGATGTATAGTAAGAACAAGTTTGTGTCTCAATGGTAACCCTTGTTGTATAAGAAGCTCTCCAACCAAATAGTTGTGGGATCAAGTCCTGGTTAGAGCATGTGAAATAGTCTGTGGTGTGTATTTTCTGAGATAGTTAGTTATCGTTCTAAAAAAAATGTATAGTGAGATGCAACAAAAAAAACTATAATAGAAAAAGGTGCAACACGTCATTTGTTAAATATTAATCATTCGTTAAATATTAGTATCTCTTTCAAATTAGGGGATGGATAGTCGTTGTTTGCAACAATTTTAAATCCGGTAGCGAAACAAATTAACGTACAATAAATAGTTTTAACCACACTAAAGGGTTGTCAAGTGCTTTCAAGTTACAATGATCTTTTCATTTGCTTATAAATAGTAACTTACCATAAATGATAATGCTTACAATCACACAGAAGAGTTATCATGCCTATTTGAAATAGTTTAGCATAATACTTGCCAATAAATGTTCTAATTCATCATCCATCTTCATGGGATAATCTTACTATCTTATAAAGCACAAAGACCTTTTTGGTCATTTAATGCCTTAAAATTCAGCTTTACAACTAACAAAGCAAAATGTACAACTAAATTAAACACAACTTTAAAATATTAAATACCTCAAAAACTTAAATTTCAACATTAAATATTACAAAGCTTACAACCATTTAATGCACAAATACATTAATTCAGTACATATAATTAATACTTTTATTAAAATACTCATTCACTCAAAAGTACAACTTTATTAACACACGAGGCTTTATCCAACCCGTGCGATGCACGGTCTTTTGGTTGAATAATTATGTGTTTTTTCGTAATGTTGGTGCAGACGCTTGTATAAGCATATGACGGTATTTAGATGCTTATTAAAGAAGTTGCATTGTATTTATTTTAGTGGACTTGATATTTAGATGCTTATTAATATTATCATAACTTTTGTATTTAATTTAGTTTATTTTCATTAAAAGTTTCAATTAACATAGTCTTTTCATATGTAGTATTTTAATTTGAGTTACATAAGTTTTTTGTTCCCTATTTATTTGTCACTTTTGTCATTGGGAATTATAAAACTATTTGTACTTTTCAATGGCAGATTGTGAGTGATATAAGTTACATAAAAAATATTCCATATCGGGACAAAATCATGTATGACTTAACACATATTATATCCCGTACATGGAAGCAAAACATTGTTTTTGACTATAAAAGTTGCTCCAATGTAACTATGTGTAGCATGAGAAAAAATAGCTTACTAACTTACCCGTGTGATGCACAAATGTTGTATTTAATTGTTCATTACGTAATGTTTACTTGTCAGCCCTACGTATACTTTTTTAAATCAATTGTTGTTTATCATAGAATCAGTCCCCACTCGATTTGCAAGGTGGAAATCTCTCTTTTTCTGGTGAAAAAACCAAATGAAATTTCATGCTAATTATAAGTTGCACTGTCACATATGAGAATGAACTGATAAATCCTTAAGATTTTAATTATATGTTGACCCGTGTGGTCATAATCAGTATCATGTTGACCCGTGTGGTCATATTCAATATCATGTTGACCCGTGTGGTCATATTCAGCTTTGAAACAACTTGACTTTCTTGACACCACAACTTTTTCATAAATTTAAGTATCGATTTTGCTATTTACTTGATTGTTTATTATTTGAACTAAAAAAATAACATATTGTAATAATGTTATTTATTATTTTGATAGGCCTTAATATGTTATTTATCATTTTCAAAATAAATGGTCTAGATTTTGTCTAATTGTCTGTACATATTCAGTACTCTTCAACTGGTCCATGTGGAACGTATAAGCTAATAATGAATAGAAAAAATTGATCAAAAAAAGTCCTTAAGCGTTGATTAAAGATAAAGAATGCATGATTTATGAATTTGAAGAATATAAAGTTGCATTATTTAATCTTTAATAAGCATTGTATAAAAGATGGAAAACTTGACCCCACAAAATGCATGGTCGAAGCATGCCACTTATATTATTCAAGCTAAATAATATTCTTTGAATATTTCTGGTTGTTTGACAATCTCGTTACAAAACAAAGGGGGAAATAAATCATCATTGTTAACTAAAACAAACGTTGCACAAATTGTATCTAATGCAGATGATTGAATATGTGCAGATGGCGAATTTAGATGCCTTTTGAGAAGTTTATAGTTTTTTTTTATTGTTATTGTCTTTTTATTAAATTTATTTTTAGAAACTAATCATGTTTTTAGAGTCAATTAGCAAGCTATAATTGTTCATGTTTATTAAGCCGTCAAACTTATCTATCTATACTATATAAAAGTTAAACCCCTTAATTTAATGTGCAAGTGTATTGTGCACAAATGGGTAGTACGGTACAACGTAGTTTACGCAACATCTTAATTATATCAAATACATGAATGCTATCAATCATTCATGTTGTTATGGAACAATTACATAACATGAATGCTATCAATCATTCATGCTGTTATAGAACACAAAAGGTTGCTTCAATTCATTCAATTTAATGTTGTAAAAGAATACAAACCATCTCTAAAAGCTTATAAATAACACTTTCATATGCACTTTTACTACACATCGACGATGAATAAACACCGAATGTTATTCTTATGCAAACGTGTAAGCAACAAGCGAATGAGACTCAGTCGATCTTTTCTCCGTCAGCCTCACCGGGATGTTGGAGTGGTGGGATTGGAGTTCGCAGATACAATGGGATGTTGATACCGCCGCCATGATCTTATTGATCAAAGATATGTTGAGTGACGATGGCTTTTTGGAGGGGCTTTTTTGGTTGCCGATGTGTTGATACCTGCTGTGAAGGAGACCAGAACAGAAAGAAAACAAGAAAAAGAAACGAACACGATATTTATAGGCTATTA
Source organism: Artemisia argyi (assembly GCA_030686995.1). Lineage (NCBI taxonomy): Eukaryota > Viridiplantae > Streptophyta > Magnoliopsida > Asterales > Asteraceae > Artemisia > Artemisia argyi. The sequence continues at coordinate 184,300,120 of CM060688.1, read as the reverse complement.
CCTCCTGGGAAAATTGAATGAAAGGAACAAGAATAAGGATGATATACCCACGATCTAAAACCTAACACGAGCCAAGAAAAACCCCACAGTAGCCTCCTAACGATTCCCTTTCGGTTCGATCAAGATGGAAACAGCAGCAGGTCGATTATGATGAAGAGTTTAGAGATAGTTTTTATTATTATTATTTTTTCCTTACTTAGTTTTTGTGATTGAGATATGCATCAAGAGGACTGATGGGAGAGTCAAAAGGCATTTCTTTCTTATGCATATTTTAGGAAAGGAGCGTGGCTCCGTATGGAAAGTTTTTAAAGTGACGTTAATGAGATTTATGGGACTTAATCAAATTTCGGTTTCAAGCCTTAATTGACCATATGCGTCGTACATGCTTACCAATTTGATTTTGCTTTCTTTACAAAAGAAATATGAAAAGTTGAAAACACACAGATAAGGATATATATGTGTTTGATTTATAAATGTCTTGAATTAGCTTTACTATATGAATTAATTCAATTATTATATCTTCATGAATCATTAGCTTTATTTTTAAACATGATTCTTAACCATGCAATGTTAGCATTATAATTGACAAAGTTTGATCAACTTTGAAGTAGCTCAGATAATGTCGATACTCATGATTCTTTAACCATGCAATGTTAGCATTATACAACTATAAAGGTAGTTCAGGAGGGTCTTATTCTTTAAGTAAACTTATGTTATTTATAGGTTCTTATAGCATTCGTACAATCGATTTTGCAATACATTAAATTCCATTGGATCAATAAACTTTAGCAAATAACTTATACATCTTTTGATTTATAAAAAATTGACTACATGAGGCATATGCAGCCTTACAATTAATCTTTTTCTTTTATCATAGTTTCAATGTACTTTTATCTTTTTGACGTGGTCAAGTTTAAATTATGTGACATGAAGTTTGTGATAAATTAGATCAAGCCGCCAAATGTTCATTTCTTCGTGATATATCTTTATACAACTAAGCTTAGATCTAATGAATTGTCTTTGGTATTTTTTTCTAGACAATTATGATTACGATTGTATATAGTAAAGTCGTATTCATAAATTCACGTGTACACATAAGCTTAACATATTATCTATCTATTATACCTAATAGTTGAACCCTTTAATTTAATATGCAAGAGGGTTGGAAGAGGATTTGTGCACTAAGAAAAGTACGGTATTATTTAGCTTGAATAATAAGCGGCATTCTTCGACCATGCATTTCATGGGGTCAAGTTTGCCATCTTTTATACGGTGCTTATTAAAGATTAAATAATGCAACTTTATATTCTTCAAACTCATAAATCATACATTCTTTATCTTTAATCAATGCTTGAGGAGTTTTTTTTAATCAATTTTGTCTATTCATTATTAGCTTATACGTTCCACATGGACCAGTTGAAGAGTACTTAATATGTAGAGACAATTAGACAAAATCGAGACCATTTATTTTGAAAATGATAAATAACATATTAAGGCCTATCAAAATAATAAATAACATTATTACAATATGTTATTTTTTTAGTTCAAATAATAAACAATCAAGTTAATAGCAAAATCGATACTTAAATTTATGACAAAGTTGTGGTGTCAAGAAAGTTGGGTTGTTTCAAAGCTGAATATGACCACACGGGTCAACATGTATTCGGGTCAACATGATACTGATTATGACCACACGGGTCAACATGTAATTAAAATCTTAAGGATTTATCAGTTCATTCTCATATGAGTGTAATACTAGAGTGCACGGGTCAACATGATACTGATTATGACCACACGCGTCAACATATAATTAAAATCTTAAGGATTTACCAGTTCATTCTCATATGTAACAGACTCACAGTGCAACTTATAATTAGCATGAAATTTCATTTGGTATGGCTGACAGGTAAACATTACGTTACGTACAAAGCATGTAACTTTCCCTTTTTATATTTATAAAAAAATCCCATTTGTAATTAAAATTTTACTACACACGTAAATAAATAATCAATAACAATCAACCGTCATATGCTGCGTCTGCACCAACATTACGAAGAAAAAAAAACACATACTTATTCAGCAAACAACCCGTCCCGTGCATCGCACGGGTTGTATAAAGCCTCATATACATGAACTTTGATGCAAACATTTTATAAGCTATGATTTTATTTCAACAATAGTTTCAATCGTGATTTGAAGTAATCAACTTGTAAAGATGATATTAAATTAGGTATAAGTATTAAATAAAAAATAATTAAATGTGAAAAATACAATAGATGCAAATATTGAGTTTGCCTATTGTACACTTAAGATACATGTACACGTGAGATATAGATTGGCACTACCATAAGATGCATTGTAAAAAGCTTGTGTCATGTATTTTATTAAAGGTACATACGTATTTTGTCGACATGAGTATTAGCAAGACTCAACAATATAAGATATTAATAAATAAAAATCGGACTAAACCATCAATTTTTGATAAATATTCGGATATAAGCACTTTGAAGCCCAAATATTCGTTTAGCTAAATAGTCGAATGACATCCCAAGCACGCAACCATCCCCTTTACAGTTTGAAATAGCCAGCCCAATATAACACAACCATCTCTTATTCAAAAGTTTACAAAATTACGTATTAAGCTATAATTTGTGCATCACACCGTTAAAATCACGTAATATTAAACCCAATATTGTTAGTTGATATACTCATAGTAGAGTCCTTGTCCATCATATATTTGTATGGGCTAAGCCCGAGGTCTAGAATGTTCTTTGTAGTGGTATTTATATACCCATTGATATCATTAATAAAGTAACGATTCACACATTCCTACATGGTATCACAGCCTTAATAAAACACGATCCTTCACAAACCCTAATTTTTTTTCTCCAGTTTTTTAGTCGATCGTTGGCTAGTGTTTGATAGTCGACTGTTGGTGTTGTTATCTATAAGTCGATTGTTGGTCTCTGTTTGATAGGCCAATCGACAGGTATTTGCTTGTTTTTTTTTGGTCTTACTGCTACTGTTCCATCAAACCCTAAATTCACACCTTATTGTTCCATTACTGTTCCATTACTTTACTCACACCCATACCCCTAACCATAGTTACTGCTACTTACAATACTTCACGCATTGTTTTACTTTTGCTGCTACTGTTCCATTTGTTTATTTTTTCCTACTGTTCCATTCAACACAACCAAACCCTAGTTATTTACTCCTTTCAATACATACAATCACATTAATATGACAGGAAGCAATCCCCCACAACCAGTTATTCTTTTGTCCGACAAGCTCATGACAATCAATAACATTCCCACTCTTGTTCCGGTTAAGTTGGATGTTGAAGAGATGAATTACTCATCTTGGACTTACTTTCTCAAACATCTTTGCAAAGGTTACTCAATCTTGGATCACTTACTAGGCAAGTCAACCATGTCTAAAAATGAGGTCTCATCTTTACCGTTAAATTTCATCTAATAATAACCAAAAAATTTATTGGTCAACCTTTACTACATAGTAAATTGTACTGCTAGCTAGTAAATAAATGGAAATTGGGTATATATCAAAATCCTTTTAGGGTTATCATTTTTTAAAAGCAAATCCCAGACTCCCATTTCTATCCCCTTTCTTCTCTGTTCTCTTTCCTAGGGTTTCCAGCCGCCACCACTCTCACCGCCGCTATACCACCACTTCCACCATCAAAATCCTCATGAAACCTTCCTTATATCACCTCCTTTGTCATAGATCCGCGGTATACGCGCCACCATCTCCGCTGTGAACACCACACTGCCACCATAAACACTTTTATCTCACATTTTATGATCCATATTTGAAGAACACGCGCCGGAATACATCACCACGCTACACCACAGCCGTCCTTTTTGGTTTGTTATCGTTAATAGATCAAGGTAACGAATAGATCGAGAGTTTTGTTCGAGTTAAGGTCACGGTCGTTTTGTTTTGGTTTTGTCCGAGAGCCGTTAACGGTGGTTTTGTTTGTGTTGTTGCATAGATGATAATGGGATTAGGCTAGTGGTTTTGATTGTTTGTTGTTGTGATTTTTGTGGGATTAGTCTATGGACCGATGAAGATATTCATTTTATATCTTTGGTCCACCTAGACCAAATTTCGTCTTCTTTTCAATTTGTACTTTTTTTTTGGTCAAGCATGACATCCAACGGAGCTGGATTTTTACCCATTTCCGGATGCAATGAGAATATGTTATTTATAGCCTTGTTTGGTTATATGGAAAGACTAATTTTAATGGCCTAATTCAAGTCTAAATTGAATGTGTAAATGTTTCACATTCTCTATCGTTTGGTAATTTGCATTCAAGATGAGTTTTTTATAGACGAAAATTTCTAGTTATTTGGTGTGCAATGCATTGGTTGTACAGTACTTTTGGTTGTGCACAACCCCCCTTGCACATTAAATTTAGGGGGATAAGCTTTATATATTATAAGATAATACAATCCTAGAAAGACTAGACACTACCAAGACCCTCACCATTCACTCCCCAACTCACAATCTAGACCAATCACAAATCAGTTTCAAACAAAAAGACAAAAAAACAAAAACAAAAAAAAAACAAAAAAAAAAAAAAACAAAAAAACAAAAACAAAAACTTACGAGATCTTAGCTCTCTTTTATCCATCACAGATTTGTTCTGAAAAACAATAAATAAAAGAAACTCTTCATAAATCCTTTTGAAGCAAAACTTCTCTTTAAAAGAAAAGAACAAAAACAAATCGTTTCATTCTTTCTTTAGTTCAGTCAAAGAAAAACAACAAAGACATACCTACCCTAGACCGTACAAACGATCTTAAAGCCGTATTTCAACTAAAAAAGTACGAATAGACTTACGTTTGTGTATTTTCGTGAGTTTAAATATAAGAAGAAAGGGTTGCGTGGTTCGTTTGGTTTAATATACAGAAGAAGCATGGAGGGTATTTAGGATCTTGAGTTAAGTTAGTGTCTGTGATTTTTTTTTTTTTTTTTTAGAAAAATTAGGGTTTGAGTGATATAGTTAGGATAATCAGTTTAGATAGCTACTCTAATATTTAGGTTAGTTGTTTGGGCTTACATTTAACAATTGATGAAATTAGCTTCTATTGGATTTCCTAATCCCTTATTAAAACACGTCTTGGCTTGTGAATTGTTGTGCGGGTATAATTTGTTTGGAATGTGTTATTTGTTTTAAGTGTGATAGTAACTTAGTAAGTGAAATACTTGATATAATTTCGGATTTATTCGGGTTTCAAAATACGATTATTTTTTCTTGATTTAAATTTTTGGGTTAGTTGGATATAACTACCCTAAACAATATTATTCGATTATATATTTTTCCTACTGTGATAATATTATCGGTTACTGCTTTTATATTGTTTTCGCATCACTAGTGTAACTTGTTATTTTTATACGGTATAATAAAACATTTTTTTTACGTTATTTCAAAATAAACACCCCGCTATCCGTAAAATTAATGTCACGAAAAACTCATTATCGAAAAGTAATTGAACACTGGAAATTTTAGTTTCAGGGTACCCGCGGCCGCAACGCGCGGGTATCTTGCTAGTATTAATAACATGTGCATTTACCAATCAGATCTACTTAAAATATCTATCCAAACACCATGTCAAAACAACTCAATGATCAAGCACCACTTATTTCTCTATTTATATTTTAAAGTTGTTGTACATCCACCTAACGAAATAAATGACTAAAGGAAATCAAGACCACTTAAAATTTGTGATCTGTGACCAATCTACATATTGTGAATTTGCCATAGTATATTGTAGCTTGCATGTGAGTGTGAATTGTTTGGCATGATTAATATCCACACAACAAAAAGAATAATAGTATACTGAAGTTAATCAATATCCATGCAACGAAAATGAAGCCTTGCAGTTAACCCATGCAACAAAGTGAATGACTCAAGTAGACGAACTTATTTTGACCTTTAAGTACAACCGATCCACCAAGATCATATTGTGCTCGAGTCATATTTGAAGACAATAATACAGATATAGTATATTTGATCTTAAATTGTAGTTAGAATTATAAGATCGCATGGATCAGTTTTTTGATAGTGCTATTAGACAACATGTAGATTTAATAAATATTGCGAGTAAAACTAATATGTTTTCGAAAAGTTGACCCGTGCAAAAATAGTAATAAGTAAATAATTACCTTGTCATGATTGGATGATGTATCTTCAACTTTGGCCGCAACTTTTGAGTGTTCCTTTTATATCATAATCATAAATCCAGTAATTGTAAATAATTTGACCCGTGTTAATATTAATAATATCAATGATATTAGTTATTATAAAAGAAAGATGAGAGAGAAAGTCTTACATGATCCATTTGAAGTTTCAACGCACTCTCAAGTCTTGCGACAATTTCATCTATATTTGGGCGTTGTGATGACTCTTCATTTAAGCAATCATACGCTGTTTTTGCGAAAACATTGAATGCTTGCGGATCCATCTGTTTCCAAAGATCCGGATCGATTATGTCATCGAGTATTTTCTCTCTGTAATGGAAAATGGCCGTTGGACCCAAATACTTATTATCTTGCTCGTCAATCATTGATTTCCTACAACAGAGTAGTTCAAACAATACAATCCCAAAGGAGTAGATATCCGACTTGTGGCTCACAGTGTGAGTCTCTAAATATGTTGGGTCTGCATATCCCTCCCTATCCCAAACTAAAGAAACTGTATTATCAGTAAGGAAAGAACTGTCCCTTTCAGATGCTTTAATCTTCAAAGAAAGTTCCCAATCCATTAACATGGGTTCCAAGCCAAAATAATTTATCCAAACTGTGTAACTGCTGATATTCCGGTGTATAACGCTAAAATTGCGTTGCTCGTCATAATAAATGTAGCTCAATACTTTGGCAAGACTGACAGATATCTCCAATCTTCGCACCCATGTCAATAACATCGGATCACTTAGATGGTTGCTGAGACTTCTCCTAGACGGATCCTTGTAAATGATGATCTTCTCATCATCCTCATCACAAAACCCAAGAATAGAAACGAGATTTTTGTGGTTGAGACTAGAAAGCATGGAAACCTCCGTCCAAAACAGCTCGTTTCTATCCTCATGTTCTTTCTTAAATCTCCGAGCACAGATAATAATCTGCTCACCGGACTGCGAGAGATCCCCAAAGTATTTTATTGAATATAGATCTTCTCCCTCGACCTTTACATTTCTTAAGTATTTTATTTTTATTGAATATAGATCTTCTCCCTCGACCTTTACAGTTCCAAAGTTGTAGGTGGCGGATCGTATGTTTTCAAGGGGGATTTTGAGGTGAGCAAAGTCGTCAGGTGAAAACATCATGTTTCTATTTTCATCAAAAAGTGAAGTAAAATGGGTCATTTGGGTTACAAAATGATGCGAATTGAATTGAAGGAGTACTTCTCACGAGATATGAAAGAACAAATAAATACACAGATTAGACGAGTGGTGTACCGGTTCAATAGTCAATAAGGAGTGCAGGGTATAGTGGTGGGTGATATAAAGGTGTCATTGCATGATACGGAGTAAAAACTATTGACTTTTGCAGTGTACAGGAAACTTCCTCTATTTGTTATATGGATTAGTATGTAAATAAAGAGTGATGTAAACGTGTTTTGGTGTGTTTTGTATATCCTCTCCCCATCCTATATTAATTGTCCGTTTGACTTTTCATAGTATTTCTTCTTCAACTTTAATTTTATATATATTTTTTTTGTGTTATAAAATATTTAATAAAAATTATACAAATAAAAATTCATTTAAAACGCAATCCATTTATATATTTTGAAGATATTATATAACATAAACAAAAATATTTAAGGTCAAAGTTGAAGAAGAAAGACTGCAAAAAGTTAAACTAGACAATTAATATGGGACATATGGAGTATGTGATTTGTGATATCAAGGTGTCTTTGCATAATTATATAGAGTAAATTGCATAAATCATCCCTAAAATTTGGCCAAATTGCATGTTTCGTCCCAAACGTTATGAAAGTGCAAGGATTGTACCTGTGAGGAAACCTTTAGTGCAAGTATCATCCCCACAAGGTCCATACTTGCACCAAAGGTTTCCCCAAAAGTTTTCCCACAGGGACCTTACTTGCAACAAAGGTTTCCTTACATCTTTGTACTTTCGAACATTTAGGACGAAACATGCAATTTGGCCAAACTTTAGGGACAATTTATGTAATTTACTCTTTTATAGTATATATTAATAGCTGCTGGTGATATTATTATATAAAGGTGCGTTTTGTATATATGTGGTTGGTGATATAAGGTGATGTTTGGTTGATGGGATTGGTGTAGGTTCACCAAAAGAAAAAATGATTCCTTTTTGTTTGGTTATTATTGGGGGCCCACAATTGGTAATTAAGGAATGAAAAAATGATAGATGTCAATCCACTTTATCTTAGTGGGTTTTTTTGAATCCTTCCAATCAAAAAATTCTTTTATTAGATTGAATTTTTTCAACCACATATTATTTTTTATTTTTTTTCTGATTTTCTACTTTTTTTTATTTCAAACAAATACATAAAACTTATTAAACATATATAATTTAAGGGCAAATTGCATAAAAAAAAGTACCTATCTTAGGTCCAATTTCAATTAAAGGTAATACTCTTTTTTTCTCAATTTAAGGAACCCTACTTTTTTTTGCCGATTTAGGTTTTTTTTCTAACTTCCGTTAACAATTTCGTTAGTAAATTACATGTTTGGTCCTTGACTTTGTATAGGCATTTCATGTTCGGTCTATTTTCGTCCGTTTTCATACGTTTGCATACGTTTAGTCAGTTTTTATATGTTTTCGTCCGTTTTCACACGTTTTTGTCCGTTTTTACACGTTTTTGTCTGTTTTTCAGGTTTTCGTCTGTTTTTGCACGTTTTCATCCGTTTTTATACGTTACAGTCCGTTTTTACACGTTTCCGTCTGTTTTTGCACGTTTTCATTCATTTTCGCATTATTCTGTCCGTTTTTGCACGGTTTCCTTTCGTTTTTGCTAGTTTTCATCCGTTTTTACACGTTTCTGTCTGCTTTTACACGTTTTCGTTCGTTTTTTCACGTTTTCGTCCGTTTTTGCACGTTTTCATCCATTTTCACACATTTCTATCCGTTTTTACACGTTTTCGTCTATTTTTGTACCTTTTCGTCTGTTTGTACACGTTTTCGTCCGTTTTTACACGTTTCCATCCGTTTGTACACGTTTCCATTTGTTTTTATATGTTTTTGTCTGTTTTACACGTTTCTGTCCGAAAACGTGCAAAACGGATGAAAACATGTATAAATAGACAAAAATGTGTAAAAGCGAACGGCAACGTGTATAAACAGATGAAAATGTGCAAAAACATATGGAAATGTGTAAAAATGGATGAAACGTGTAAAAACGGACGAAAACGTGCAAAATGGATGAAAACGTGGGAAAACGGACAAAAACATGTAAAAACGGACGAAAACGTATAAAAACAAATGAAAACGTATGCAAACGTATGAAAACCGACGAAAATGGACCAAACATGAATCTCCTATACAAACTCAAGGACCAAACATGTAATTTACTAACAAAATTATTAACGGAAGTTAGAAAAAACCTAAATCGGCCAAAAAAAAGTCGGGTACCTTAACTTGTGGAAAAAAAAGTAGTACCTATAATTGAAATTGGACCTAAGCTCTTGACTACATGTCTACATGTATACTTTTTATGTTATTTTGGCATTTTGTTTCACACTAGAAAGGATTTGGCACACCTACTAAATATTCAAACCCTTTGATCCTTCAAGAGTTTACTTATTTTACTTATAAAATCAATAAATTGTTTCCATCCCACTAATACATTTGATTAGACTTAATTTATCAGGCTAACAACATTAGCACAGTCTCATTCGGCGTTGTTTTTCGATGTTATGATCTATCAAATCACAAATAAGTTCATGTTGTTAATACAACGGCCAATATAATAAGTTTTCTAAACGTAACTAATTTTGTGAAGAATTATTTTGGCCCACCCAAGATGAGAATCCTAGCTTCGTCACTGAACGAGACGGATTAAGTCCAAGCAACATCTGACTCCCACTATTCGGCAAATACATAACATTCCCACTCCTAGCCAAAGTAGTCGAAATCTCTCTACTCACTTCAATCCTCCTCAACTTAATTAACCCCATACCATCAGCACTAGTCGCATCCGAAATCAGCTTAGCACTCTCACTCTCAACTTCCGCCCTAATAATCGCAGCTCTCCTCTCATGCTCCGCTTTCGCCACAACAAACTTACTCCTCTCAGGCTCCTGTTGCGCCACCTGCTTCTGCTCAACCGCCTTACTAAACTCCACACCATACGACAAGTGTGTAATCATCACGTCATCCAAACAAATGTTAAAATCCTTCACACTTCACCAAACTATCGTGAACCAACGCCAAGACCTGCGGACGCTCTGTAAGGAGCTGATCAGCGTTAAAGTGAGCCACAACAGCTTCAACATCTCGTTACCAATAGAAGGCAAGACCTTCTCATCATACTCAATCCCTAGGGTTTTTGATACGTCTGTAAAACAGGTATCAAATAAATACACACAAAGTATGCGTGGAATTTGATTAATCGATCTTTGTGAAAAGACCGACGTGCAAAACCCGTGAATACTATATATATATATAAATATATATATATATATATATATATATATATATATATATATATATATATATATATATATATATATACATATATACATATATATATACATATATATATATATATATACATATATATATATATATATATATACATACATATATATATATACATATATATATATATATATATATATATATATATATATACATATATATATATATACATATATATATATATATATACATATATATATATATACATATATATATATATACATATATATATATATATATATATATATATATATATATATATACATATGTGTGATACCGGGCAAGTGATCACCCGGGTCGTGTCCCAACGAGGTGTGAATGGGCAAATATCGTTTGAGGCTCGGAATTAAAGTGCTTGTAAGATTGGATGAGAGATTATTTGGAAATATGAATCAGAAACTTGAGCTACAAATTTGAAAATGTATAAGAAACTAGAACCAAGGATTAAAAGCATAAAAATAAACGCGACTATGCAAAATTACAAGGTGAATTCTAAACACAATTAGTTCTACGGGCCTATAGCTAATTTTTTATAATCTAGATGACAAAAGTAAACTTAAGAAACAAGAAAATTAATTTATTTTAAAAAAATATTTCTAATAATTATTTATTAAAAGCTATTTAACACCAAGTAAATGCTAACAAATGCTAAAAGAATTTTAGTTGAAAAACTTTAGAGCAGCTTATGGAAGCTTAAAGATCCAACAGATTTGAGTAAATACTTAAAGTGAAATTAATAGACTAAGCAAATATCACAGTAACTTTTAAGCTAACAAGAAGAAATACAAACCCAATCTATCACAATAAAGCTAGAACTCATAACCACACAAACTGTATCATAAGCTAAGAACAAACTTTAGGATGGTAATCAAACCAACTCAGTGCATACCGAGTTAATCTCAGTGTTTACCGACAGCTAAAGGTAACTAATTAGCACTAAATCAAGCAAATAACAATTAACGTGATATTAAAGAAATTAGCTATCACAGTACATTAACTACATAAACTACACACAAACTATACCCACTAACGAGTTCAGCCTTAATCTCATGCAAACATCATAATAACACACTGCAATTATTAAGAATCAATCAAGAACAAAAAGATTACTAGCAAACTCAGTTTTTTTTACTGATGAGCAGCAGCAAATGACAGCTAAAAGGGCAAACTAGGGGCAACTTAGATGATAAAATAAGCTAAAAAAATAAACTTGAAAAGTCTAAATTAACACAAACCTAGCAAGACAGCATATCCGGCTTCCCAAAATACTAAAGAATGAGTAATAAAGTGGAGTCATTAGCAAGATATGGCCGTGGGAAAACGAGTCAGGAGGTTCGTGGACTAATAACAATTGAAAAGAACTTATCAATGAAAAGCTATACCAAGATTATCACAGACTTAAAAACTAAGTAGATTCAAGAATTTTGGCCTAAATGAGTTTGTGACAACTAGCAGTTTAACCATACAAGTAGAGAATCAAAGAACTAAAGCAAACACAAACAAACGAACACAATCTCAAGCCACTCAAACAAGCTGATAACAACAATCAATACGCTAGCATCACAACACAAAACCAGTAGTCAAATTAGTTCAGCAAATGCTCACCTAGCAGCAAAGACGATCGGATATGAAGCAACGTAGAGAGGCAATCCTAGTTGGCGAACAGACATATGAAGGAAAGCAAACTATGGGGGCAATAACTCAGTACTTAAGTCTTTTTAGAACCACATGAATTGAGTACAATCCATAAGTTTGATGAATATCAAAACTGGTCAAATTGAGGTTCTCATGGTACAAGGCAGAAACTAGTCCAATTAACCAACTTTAAACCATTCAAACTCAATCAAAGAAAATTCTAAAAATTATAATAAAATTACGTATGCAAATACAAGCAAGCAAATATTTAAAAGCCCCAAGTTTCGGATTCAATTACTTAAAAGTGAGTGAATTAAAAATTCGACATTTAAGCTAGGTGAACACAATTTATATTGTGACTAAAAATAAGCAAGAAACAAATCTAAATGACTCCTGTTATCATAACACAGCAAATCAAAACCCAAAAAGTGACTAAAACTGAGATTGACTATATAAGTCAAACAATTCCAAACACTCTTTTATCTAACTGTTTTAGAAAGGTAATTAAACAAACTAATAAAAGAGGTTATTTTTACTAATAAAGAACAACACAAATAAGCGAGAAAAACATCAATTAACCACACAAATCAACAATGACAGGTTATGCAGGATTATACTAGAGATTCAAAGGTAGAAAACTAAATATAGCACCTTCAATCCGACTTGGACAAGGGTATTCATATCGAATTCTATCAATCCTAATGCTTCCCGGTAAGCTCTAAACCATTACCATTCATGATGCTCACTGCCACGGCTTCCTCTTCTTTTCTTCACTTTTATATTTTTGAGAGCTTATTGAAGATTATGAAAGTAATTTAAACAACATTGGAACATAGACAAGATTTCATACTAAAACTTCAAATTTATATTAAAACTGAAAAGTGGGTACAAAGCTGGAATTACAATCTTAAAACTGATATTTAAAAGAGCAGTCTACTAAAATATTAAACTAGAAACTATTAAAAATATACTTGCCATCAAAGGCTTACAAGCACTCTTATTTATACTAAAATACCAAAGGGTCTTCACTTGTGCTTGTTTAGAACAAATCCCACCCATTGAATTATCTTGAAACAATCTCAACCCTTCATTGTGTTTTTGGCGCCAATTTTGGAGTTGTGATTTGCCAACCTGGAGATAAAATATCTCAATGAGATTCAGAGGGAACAATTGGGAGGCTGGAGCAGGTATGTTAGGGGGCAGAGGAGACAAATTCATGGGAGGTTGTGGCATTTTTGTCCATGGCTTTGTTTCTTGGGGAAGATGTGTTGTTTTGTTCGGTACGTGATATTCTGGGGAGAGGTGTAGGATATGGAGGCTGGAGTTTATTAGTAAAAAGGGTTGGATTGGTTGGGCTTATGTTTGGATTGGGTTGGGAAAGATTTAGGGTGGCTTTGGTTAATGGTTAAGCATAGTTTTGGATTAATATCACACAACCATATCTAGAATTTACTCGACTTCGTTTTTAATATCACAGTATGCACAATTTATTGTCGAGTCGTTCAAAGATGCATGTTTGTCGATCAAAATTGTATGTTTCCGCCCAGATTTTAATCCTTTGTACCTGCAACACATAAAAACACGGAACCAAGGATATCTATATTGTTTTTGGCCTTTTTTGTATTTTTACGTATCAAAATTGGTGGTGAAATGATGAGTATTTGCATACTCATCAACCCCCCACACTAAATTATTGCTAGTCCCTAGCAATCTTTTTAGAAAACATAATGGATTTGAATCTCTTTACCAAAAGCCATTACTTCTGGAGTAGCCAAATGTTTTCAGTTCAAGTAAGTACTATGGTCCACTTGATGACCATATGATTTTGAGCAAATCATCAGCTGTCAACGGATTTGATTTGTCTTTACCAAAAGCCGTTTGCTTCTGGACTAGCCAACTCTTGATGGACATAGTCAACATCTTGGTGAGCCGAATACCAATTATGGTTTTTCTACTGCCTTTACCACAAGCCATAATCTTGCGGGCTAGCCAACTCTTTCACTTTTTAGGATATGGCGAGTTGATATACCATACAATTTTGGGCAAATTGCAAGCCATCAACGGGTTTGAGATATCTTTACCAAGAGCCGTTTGCTCCTGGATTAGCCAATCCTTTTGTCGTTTAGACATGGCGGACTGATAACCACAAAAAATTTGAAATAAAGTGAAAAATTTTTGAAAATTGTTAGGTCATGATTTTAATAACATAATCACTAATAGATCTAGAGAGAGAAAGAGAGTAGAGAGAGAGAGTGGAAGGAACCCTTGAGAATGGAATGAAAGAAAATGAAATTACCAAGAGAACCAACCCCTCTCAAAGGAGAGGTTACATAGTATTTATAGGTGAGGACTAGGGCAACACTCCCTTCCTCCCTATCTTGAAAATGAAATGGGCTTAAGGCCCATGGGCTTGCTACATAAACCTTAAGATTAAATAAACATACAAGCCTTAGCAACCTATTACAAGTAAATGACCGAGACTTGATAAGTAGTAAAACTACGTTCCCAACAATCTCCCCCTAAGGGTCGGTCATCAAGGTTGCTTGACGTCTTTGTCTTAATCTTTGACTTTCAATGCTTTAGACGTCTTCTAAATCATTCATCGTTCTTTGTTCTTAGTTGATGTAGTTGTGATCACCTTATTACAAAATGTAATGACCGAGACTTGAATAAATATAAAAGTACGTTCCCAACAATCTCCCCCTAAGGGTCGGTCATCACGGTTGCTTGACGTCTTCTTCTTTGTCTTTGACTTTTGACTCATATAACTTAAGACGTCTTCAAAAGAGAGTGGGTGTTCTTTTGCTTCATTGTTCATTGTTCGTAATAGATGTGGTAGTGATCACCTTATGAAGTTGTCTGCCGATCGTCACTTCCGTGTCTGTGGTGGTTGTCCGCCATTCCAACATGCTCATACATCTTTGAATTTTGACTTATACATGCACATAGTTCCCTTTCTTAGACTTAAGATCTTTAGTCTTTATACTTTGTAGATTCTTCTTTATGGTGTAGAATCTTTCTTTGAACTTTGTGTTGCACAGATCTTTGAGGGAGCTTTTGATGACTTCAAGATGCATGTATGAGCATGTGGAATCCGTCTCCATGGAAATGATGTGTCCCTGTATGTAAACAGTTAGCAATAAAACATCCGGTACTTACAGATAAGGAATTAGAGATTGTCAACAGCATAGTGTGAAGACTCCTTCTAACCCTTATCCAGGCCGTTCCCATGTCAGATACTCCCGAAGGAGCTTACGAGACCTACTAAGTAGCTCAATGACTGGGTGAGTCGCTGGGGATCACTCCACGACTGTAGATAGCTAAAGAACCACCGCGAACACTAAGTATAACCCTTGTGGGGTTACCGAAGTGACCTGCTGTCAGGGCTGTTTGATGTTGACCCTGGCAGGAATTTCCGTTCAATCATTAAGAAATACTTTTGTAATTCTCTCATAAACGTTCTCGGCAGATTGCTAAGATCTGCGAAGGACTCGATAATTTACAGCTGGTGCCCATTGATGTAGAACACCAGTTGTAGAAATACTAAGTGTTCCTAAGAGATCTTTGATGTATCTCATGGCTCTAGACTCGATAAGTGCTCACTTAGGTTTCCTATACGGAGACTAGGGAGGGGTCTCCTGCTTCAATATCAACTATCTGTAAGAGATAAGTCGATAGATTACACTGGTTCCCCGTGAGAATGAAACAAGCTCTTTTAAGAGAACTTGAGTGGTTAAGAAGGTTTAGTGCATTGCGTCACTGGGTCCATGACGACTTTATCTTCAATACCGGTGTTGCCTTAGCAACAACCAGTAGCATATGAATTGAACCCGGTGTCTGCCCTAAGGTTGAACATATGGAGGGCTATTTCTTTTCACCCTTTTCTTTACTTTTCTTTTTAATTCTTCAACCCCTTCTTTCTCCTTTCATTCTTTACTCCCTTTTAATTTTGTATCATACCTAAGGACTTCTAGTTCTAACTATTGGAGATGTCCTTGGGTAGATCCCTCCGGCTTAGGCGGATCATAGGACGGTTATTTCCTAACCTTAGTCACCTTATAATTCCATGACTATCCTATAATTTGCCATTGAAACCTATGAAAATCTCTCAAAGTGTTTGTGTTTATCAAACATATTGTTTAACACTTTGAGAGTTTTATGTTTTTCTTATGAATGGCTCCCCCTTCACATGTGCTCATATGTATTTAATAAATTTGCACATGCGGGAGGAGCGAGCACTTTTTGAATTGATCCACTTTCAGTGAACTAGACCGATTCGAGACACGCTTACATCACTAGTTAGACTAGCTTGAAGTTATTACCCGGCCTGGTCAAGTCCACAGAAAGTTTCTCGAAACGGTACATTTCTACTAAGACAAATCCTTTTCGAGACACGCTTACGTGGCTAGTTAAAGAGTTCCATTGTCAGCTTTTAGGTGACAACTAGCTCTAGTAACTAACTTGATGTTATTACCCGTCGAGGAAAAGTCTTTTCGAATTTACTAACTTTTATGTTTCGTCAATTCCTGGGTGAATCTGAGTCTAGCTCGCATGAGGTTTGACTTTTAAGCAACATTTAACTTTCATATTTTAATCACTTTCACTTTTCTCCCCCTCAAAAATAGCATATAAGATGTTGTTTTTGAGAAACATTTGATTAAAATATGCCTTTTGAGTCTTATGGGGAGAAATCAACAAGAACTTTTGATTTTGAGAACGATGAGTTTTCAAGTGCTCCCCCTCAACAAGTGAATACTCATTGAGGTGAAATACTTGTCTTTTGAGCAGAATTATGAAAATCAGAAAATGTTTGATTAATTCTACTCAAAAGTAAGAAGCCTTCGCTCCTTATCTAAGGATTGAGGCACTGAAGCGTACCTCAGGGTCCTTTAATTACAAGCACGGGTTGTACACTGTTATGTGTGCACAAACCATCAAAACATGATTTTGACAAAGCATTTTGATTTCAAAATACTCCCCCTCAAAACGAGCATGTGTTTTGACATTTTTTAAACTGTGGAGCGAATTAGGGAGTGAAGGTTTGAAAAATCTTGAGCAAAATTTTGAAAAGTTTTGAAAAACCTTTTGAAAAATTTTGAATAAATTTTGCTCAAGATTAAGAAGTTTTAGATAAGCTTCGCATGAAAAACTTCTTCTTGTTATTAAGGATAAGTGCGCATTTGGTTTTAAAGAACGGTTTAGCAAGGCACTTTCCTTTCTTTGAAACTCGAGTTGTGCACTGAAATGTGTGCACAAGTCGTCATTTTTATACAAAATTAGTTTTCTATTAAACAAAACACTCCCCCTCAAATAATGAACATTATTCGAGAGATAGTCTTCTTGAGCAGAATTTAGAATCGTATTAATGAAATACTTTTTGAAAAATTCGAGAGATGATTCTGCTCAAGGTTTTAGAAAACATAATCAAGTATTATACAACAAAGAATGCTTGAAATTCAAAACTCTTTTACTGTTGAAAGTTGTTTGAGACTCAGAGTCTCTCTTTTGAGTTTTAAAATCTGAAAAAGATTTCCATCTAAAGTTGAACCTCATGGGTTCTTTTTGAAGATTCGTTTTTGTGATGCATGGAAAACATCCGGTATTTGGGATATTCAGATCAGAGACATTCTTTTATTGAAGCCAAAGCATTCCAGATTGTGAAAATTTGAAAGGTTTTGAATGACTTTGCTTTGGTCTCCACACTTGCTTTACCGGTGTAAAACGAGAGTGTAGAGTTTGGAAAAATTTGTTTCTCACCATTTTGAATCCATTTACCAGTTTAGCCTTTACACACATTTTGTCCTTTGACCTCAAAATATGTTCCATAAGAAACATTTTGTCGAATGTTGAAATTTTGACTTTCAATGGGATGACATGTACTTGCACACAGAGAAAATGCATCAGGCATAAGCAAGTATGCGGATGAATCAAAAACTCATTCTAAATCTACCAAAATGCTCAAAATTCTCTAATTAACACACAAGATCACAGATAAACTCATCCTAACACTCGAGATTTTCCAATTATGATAATGGTTTGGGGTTATGAATTGAGTCTATGCACACTAGTTAGCATCATAATGCCTAAATATTAAACAAATAAACGTCCTAGTAATAGCAGCAAAGACATCGACATCTTAAACCCTAAATCACATGATTCTAAACCTATGTTGTTCCTAATCGAGCAAGTACACCAATCGAGCATTCTTTAGCGTTCTCTAAAGCTATATAAACTAGTTAATTAGACTAAACACATAAAAAAAATGAAAGCCCTGATTGATAACCCTAGTTTCTGATTATGCCTTTTTGACCGTTGAAAACACTTGAAACATTTAGGGAATGATTAGACAACAACCATGAAGAAATTAGAAACTCACAATCGGGAACATTCGAGATAAAAATCGTTAGTCTGAATCGATGAGGTTTATCGATTATGTGTGATACTTTTGAGAATATTTAAAGAAACATTTATTAGAGCTCGTTTTATTTTCCATGCAAGATCCTTTTTTCCTAAGTTTAAGACATTTGTGAATCTTTACTCATTAAAGATTAATTACTTTTCCATTTGAAGTCCAAACAAGGTCAACTTGGAATCATTGCAAAAAGAATTTCCTTTCTCCCCCTCGAATTAGCATATATTACGTGAAACCTTTTTGTACATTTTAATTCGAGAGATCATAGAAGTTTTTGAAAATGAGATTTTAATACAAATGATGAAGAAACATTTTATCCTTGAAGAATTATAATGAGGTGTGCAAACTTCATGATAATGTGAAAAGTTTTCTCCCCCTCAAAACATGTTCCATTTTGACAGAGTAAAGCAAAATTTGTTTTAATGAAGGAACATAGTTTTGAAGTTACGAAGTTTGTACACAGAGAAAGAAGATTTATTTATTTATTTTTTTTATTATTATTGTTTTTTTAAATATTTAAAGAAAAAAGTTAGATGTTTGACTCACTTAGTTTTAAAGGAAATTTTGCAAATCATCTGGAGTCAAACACCGCATACCAATATGGTGAACTAAATCAACAAACCTTGATGGAGGTAATTATCTCGCATGTGAGCAGGATCCAAATTGCGTGTAGACGACTCAGTAATGTCAGGAATGAGTTGAGCCGGTGCAAGCGGATTAAAGAACGCCTCAGGTTCATGCTCTGCGGTTTGTGGAACTGATTTAGGTATAGGGTCTTCAGCTGATTGTCGTGAGATGGACACGGTTCGTTCTGCTGTTGTTTGAAATGCAATTTGAGGACTGTCTCTCCCAACCGTTGTTGTTTGTTGAGGTGAATTAGGTACTTGAATGTGATCAAGATGTGCAGCGGAAATTGGTGAGACCTCAGAGGGACGGTTGACAATCGTATCATCAAACAATGGAGCAAACATGGTTTCCACTTCCTTGCGGGTGAGAGACAATTGTTCAGCCGAAGAGTCTAGAAAATTTAGACGGTTGAATGCGGGTCCTAAGCTGTTGTGCTCAGAAGACATAACATTAAGCTCGGGTCCGAAACTGATTTGTTCCGAAGCCATAGCTAAAGAATCTGCAAAGAAAGAAAGAAGAGACAAGAAAACAGAGAACAAGGATTCCCAAGAGTAAATGGGTTCCAGATGTTAGAAGCATAAATATGTAGTGTCAATTATCTTCTTGACACTCGAACACACAATACCGATGGTTTTCATTCTTGTCTCAGAGGTAGATGTTGTGGAGATCACATTAGTTTTGGTGCAAATGTCTAAAATCTTTCCTGTAGGAATCCACCTAAGACCAATTGATTTGAAAATTCTACCCGTGGGTACCCACCTAGTGTTAGATCTAGGAGAAGTTTTCCTTTTAGATGCAGTTGAATGAATTGTGGGAGCATCACTTCTTTGAGAAAACCTACGTCCTATGTTGATCCACTTCTTAGGTTTCTGACTTATGACTTTTGGTTCAACGGGTTTGTTTGTCTTAGTCGATTGAGCCTTTTCAAGTGAAATTCCCTTTTGAAGATAATTTAAAGCACAAGCATCATGATTATTTCCGCAACTACTCTTAGATGCTAGCCAATTCCTATTAGTTTGTTGAGAACTCCTAGGTTTTGGTTTGCTACTACTAGCAATGTTTTGCACTACATTGGAAGGCTTCACATGAGGTTTTGAACCTAGAATTCCATCCTTTTGAAGTAGCGCCTTTTTTCTAGCCTTTTCTAGATCATAGTTCTTGTGCATGTCATATTTGCCATAAAACTCTTTACATTTAATGCTCGTTTTAGACACTGTTTTCGAACTAATCCTAGAAGAGCCAGGTATAATCACGTGTTGAGATTTAGCAGACACAGATGCATTTTCCTTAGGCCAAGAATGTGGAGTGACTGGTTTTGTCAAATTGTTATTCTCAACAACTTGGGAGGCAAACCGAGGTTTTGAAAATTTAGGTCGTTCAGATTTAAATGCAGTTGGTTGTCAAACCACTGATTGTTTTCTGTTTGTTTGAGAAGGTTGTTTCCCCAA
Organism: Artemisia argyi; assembly: GCA_030686995.1. Classification (NCBI taxonomy): domain Eukaryota; kingdom Viridiplantae; phylum Streptophyta; class Magnoliopsida; order Asterales; family Asteraceae; genus Artemisia; species Artemisia argyi. The sequence continues at coordinate 184,279,288 of CM060688.1, read as the reverse complement.
GATTGATGGTTTTGCAAACTTAGTATCCACACTCTGGCCAGTTAGTCTTCTTAATTTGTTTTGTAATGCAGCATGTGCAAACACCTTTTCTTGAATTTGACCTTTTAAAAGCTCATTTTCTTTAACTAATGTATCCACACGTTTTCTTTGTTCATTCAAAAATTGACCATTGTTGCCCGAATTTAGAGATTCGTCTTGCAATTGAAGTTCAAGTGAGATGCAATGTGCCTCTAGTTTTGAAAAATCTTTATGACACTGGGCAATGGTCTTTTTGAGAAGAAGGTTTTCAGACTCAAGAGTTTGGTTTGATGTTTCAGTTATAGGATTATCATGTAAAGACATTGTACAACATCCTGGTCAACCTCTCCTTCATTACTGAAGTTAGGTTGCTCAGATTGTTGTATCTCAGTTGCAAGCATAATATGATCAACAGTAGATTGTACCTCAACCGTTTGCTCTTTGTCAAAGTTAGGTTCTGTGTCATAGATGGGTATGACATCTTCCTCATCCATCTGTTCTTTGTCAAAGTTGGGTTCTGAGTCATAGGAGGGTCTGATCTCTGCACAGTCTGCATCTGTATCATTCCCTAATCTACTGCTGTCATCCTGCTCTTTTAATTCTGTCCCATTGCTTTCCATGACGACCAAATTAGCATCCAATGCATCAACTTTATGAATTAATTCTTCTTGAATCTGCAACTTCCTCCTTTTTTCACACTCTAGTCTGTGAAGTACTCTTTCAACAATTGACTTTTCAATAGCATCCAGGTGTTGGAGCAATATATCTTTGAAGGTTTGAGCCTCAATTCGAGTGTATTCTAAAAAATACTCGCTTACCACTTCACAGTCGTAATTGATGAAATGTTGAAACTGTTTCTTGAGCACTCTGAAGGCGGCATTGGATTCACTCTCGTGAAATTCTTCAGTTTCAAGTTGCTTTTCAAGTTGATTCACGTTGTCGAACATTGTAGTAGTGAAAATATCAAATATTTCTCCAAACAGGTCTGGAAATACCCATTTGAATCCATACTCGGAACGAGTTTCAGCTAAGTCTTTGTTTGAGAGAAGCTTAAGGTGTGAATAAAGTAATCTTAAAGATGTCAGGCGTTTCTCTTGGTTTAATTTCACAAAAGGATCTTCAGAATCATCAGAATCATACTCTGAGCCAGTATTTATCGTGTGAAATTCCTGCATGTTTGCCATTAACATCACATCTGTTGTATCGGTTTCCAAATCTACATATTCATCATCAGAAGCAATAACTCCCATGACACTTTGCAAAACTGCATTGAGATTACCCCCTTCAACTTCCATTTGACTAAGTGTGGCATTGTATTCAACATTATCGTCAAAGACTGGAGTTGAATCATAATCCTGAGCTTCCTCATCTGCAATATTTTCTGTATATGCCAAGAATGCCATGCTTGGTTCGATAAGATCTTCTTCATCATCAGTATCTTTCATTGTGTTTAAGCATTCAGAAGTTGAAGTTATATCGCCATTGCCTTTCTTGGAAGATACTTGACTAATCTTCACAAGATTTTGCAGAAGAGATTGCACATTATTATGTAGTGTTGCAGGATGGTACTGTGGAATGAAGAAAGGCTCAGGTGCATTTGGAGGAATGAAGAAGAGACCATTTGGAGTGTAGATTAATGATCCATGGTCAACAGCTGGAGATGGTGGAGCAGGGAGAATGGTCTTCAGAGGATTCATGCTTAAACAAGATTCAAGAATTTGCTTCATTCTGATGTGATGAAGTTCTTCGGTACGATGCAAAGCTTCAAGATATTTCCACATTTCATAAGCACTGGCTTGAAAGTCCATATTCATGTAAATTGAGTTGGGAAGGGCTAATGTCATGAACCATACAGCCTGTTGGTCAGCATCATACTGAGCAAGTTCAGTTGCATTCAAATCTTCATCAGTTTGTATTCTAATAATCCTTGTTGAGTCAGCAAGAAGTATCAGTTTGTATGGACCATCTTGAATGGATTTAAGCATGAGATCTGCAGCAGGACGATCTGTGAGCCATTGTAAAAATCTCCGTTTCCAAACAGTATACGTTCCTGGTAGCAACATCGGAGGCCTTGATTCATTGCCAAAGAGCAGAATATGGCGAATGAGGGAGCTGTGACTTTGTTGTTGATGATACTGTTGCTGATGAGAATATTGGTGAGGAAGGTAGTTGGAAGAAGGTGATTGAGACGTTGTAGATGACATTGCTCTCCCCCTTGATTGTTGCGATGTAATCGAAAAAATCAAGCAAAAATGTCACACGCAAGGTCGAAATAGTGAATTCCGATTTTCCCTCCAAAAATTGTTTGAAAAAAAAAATTCTCTCCCAAAATTTGAAAATCACTATGAAATGCAATTATAAGGTTGCAAGAAAAATTTGAGTTTCAAAAATTTTGCCGCCAAATTTCACCGAAAAAATTTGAATTTTGGCCTAAAAATTTGAATTTTGGGCCATAATTTTCAACGTTATACCAAAATTTAAATTTCGCATAAAAATTGAACGTTTAGTCTACTGTAAAAAATAAATTTTACTCAAAATTTCCCGCCAAAAATAATTTTTTTTTTTTTTTTTTTTTTTTTTTTTTTGAAATCAAGAAGAGAAAGATAGGAAGGAGAAACTTTGAAAAGATGAGATGAAGTGATTATGTTAATTTGGATCGTTAAAGATAAATAAAGGTTGTAATTAGATTTGAGAAACTTGATATCAAACTGGTATGTCAATTTGTCTTCAAACTTGATGAGTGCACTTAGGGTTTCTAACTTGATAAGTTCAAATATGGTTTCTAACTCGATAGATGTTTTGGGTTTCTAACTCGATAGAAGATTTGGGTTTCTAACTCGATAGGTAGTCTTCAAATATGGTTCCTAACTCGATAGGTATTTTCGGTTTCTAACTCGATAGGTAGTCTTCCAATATGGTTCCTAACTCGATAAGTAGCCTTGATTTGGGCAGAGTATCCCCTTAGTTAGAGTCACAATTGTCCTAACTCGATAAACGATTAGGAATGGAAAGGCTAACTCGCCAAGCACCTAACTCGATAGAACACTTAACTCGATAGAAAACTTATCAAACTCGATAGAACACCTAACTCGATAGTAATAGACACCTAACTCGATAGTTATATTAAGCACCTAACTCGATAGTTATAGACACCTAACTCGATAGTTATATTAAGCACCTAACTCGATAAACCAAATACCCCTAACTCGATAGAAGATTGACACCTAACTCGATAAGACTTGACACCTAACTCGATAGAATATAAAAATAACCCCTAACTCGATAAGAACACGATGAACAATACCAATTTTGTTAGAAAATCACTTTGAAAACCAAGTTTTTCTACCAAATCAAACCTAAATCAACCTATATTATCCCTTGGCGAATGATACCACTTGTTAGGTCATGATTTTACTAACATAATCACTAATAGATCTAGAGAGAGAAAGAGAGTAGAGAGAGAGAGAGTGGAAGGAACCCTTGAGAATGGAATGAAAGAAAATGAAATTACCAAGAGAACCAACCCCTCTCAAAGGAGAGGTTACATAGTATTTATAGGTGAGGACTAGGGCAACACTCCCTTCCTCCCTATCTTGAAAATGAAATGGGCTTAAGGCCCATGGGCTTGCTACATAAGCCTTAAGATTAAATAAACATACAAGCCTTAGCAACCTATTACAAGTAAATGACCGAGACTTGATAAGTAGTAAAACTACGTTCCCAACAAAAATTTTGGGCCAAAAACGGGGGTTCTAGAGGATATAATGTGATAAAATTCACTAGAATTTCCCCCCCACACACACTTAGAATTGAATATTGTCCTCAATATTCAAAGTCCCGGCTATTATGCCGACTCTTTGAACGTAAAAAGATAATATTATAAGGTAACTGTGGAAATATCGTTTTGTAATTTTTCACTTTATTTATATGTACATACAATCACACATTTTTTTTTATTTTTTTTATTTTTTTTCAAAGATATATACATTTCAAATAGCTGCAGGGGACGGCCACTCCCCCACACTAGGGTGTTAGAAAGTAGAAAGAAGTCAGAGACATGGGTGAAAACCCATGTTGTTGCTATTGTTTTTGTTTATCGAGTCGCTAGCTTGACTCGATCCCCGAATTCAATTGTCCTTGGGGAAAGTTTGAAGAACCGGGACAACCATGGATGGTATGTCCTCTCCAAAGTAATGCTTCAACCGATGCCCATTCACTTTGAAATTTGGACCGTCATTTTGAGATAATTCGACGGTGCCATAAGGATAAACTTTTGCGATAGTGAATGGACCAGTCCAACGGGTTTTGAGCTTTCCCGAGAAGATCTTGAGTCTAGAGTTGAAAAGAAGGACTCGATCACCAACGTTAAAAATGCGGTTTTTAATTTTTGAGTCATGAATCTTCTTTGTCTTTTCTTTATAGATCAAAGAGTTCTCGTAAGCTTGATCACGAAGTTCATTTAGTTCATTTAGTTGAACTTTCCTATGATCACCCGCAGTTTTGAGGTCAAAATTTGCATGCATGAGAGCCCAATAGGCTCTGTGTTCAAGCTCGATCGGTAGATGGCACGCTTTCCCGTACACAAGCTTGTAAGGCGTACACCCTATGGGTGTTTTGTAAGCTGTACGGAAAGCCCATAGTGCATCATCTAATTTATCTGACCACGATGCACGATTTTCACCAACGGTTCTTTCCAATATCATTCTCTTAATGCCCCGATTTGAAACTTCTACTTGTCCACTTGTTTGAGGGTGGTATGCGGTAGAAAGACGGTGAGTTACACCATATTTTTGCATGACTTTATCAAATTTGTCATTACAGAAATGCGTACCACGATCACTGATTATAGCACGTGGAGTTCCAAATCGAGCAAAAAGAGCTTTCAAAAATTTCACAACTACTTGGGCATCATTAGTGGGTAAAGCTTTCGCTTCAACCCATTTTGACAAATAGTCAACAGCCACGAGTATGTACTTGTTTCCATAAGATGACGGAAATGGCCCCATAAAGTCGATGCCCCATACGTCAAAGATTTCACACACTTGAATTGCATTTTGAGGCATTTCATTCCTTTATGAAATATTCCCGTGACGTTGACAAGCGTCACAAGATTTGACTAATTCCTGGGCATCCTTATAAATTGTGGGCCAGTAGAAACCGGAATCAAACACCTTTTTGGCGGTGTAGTTCGGATTGTGGTGGCCCCCTGTGGGACCAGCATGGCAAGCCTTGAGAATTTCAGTGGCTTCTTGACCATAAACACACCGCCGGATGACTTGATCCGCACAGATTTTGAAAAGGTAGGGGTCGTCCCAGAAGTAATGTTTCACATCTTTAAAGAACTTGTTCTTTTGTTGGGACGACATCCCTTTCACCACAAAGTTACCCGCATGGTAGTTTGCAAAATGGGCAAACCATGGGGTAATAGAATCTCTACGAAAGGCAACCGCATTGAGTCTCTCGAGAGGGAAGGTTTCATTAATTTCTTTCCTCTCGAAGACATCTTGATGTGGGTTTTCCAAACGGGAGAGATGATCAGCAGCTAGGTTCTCAGCTCCTTTTTTTATCACGAATAATGATATCAAATTCTTGCAAGAGGAGAACCCAACGGAGTAGTCTCGGCTTTGCATCTTGTTTTGCAAAGAGGTACTTCAAAGCCGAGTGATCCATATACACTATGCTTTTGGTCAATATCAAGTATGGCCGAAATTTTTCAAAGGCATACACCACAGCTAATAATTCTTTTTCAGTGGTGGTGTAATGAATTTGAGCCTCGGTCATTGTCTTGCTTGCATAGTGTATATGCTAAAAGTGTTTTGTTTTTCGTTGCCCCAAGACTGCCCCAATAGCATAATTACTAGCATCACACATGAGTTCAAAGGGCAAGTCCCAATCGGGGGCAACAAGAATCGGTGCCTCATTAAGCTTCTTCTTTAATGTTTCAAAAGCTTCGATGCACTTGAGGGAGAAGATAAAAGGAGCATCCTTCTCGAGGAGATTGGTCATAGGCCGGGCGATTTTAGAAAAATCTTGAATAAACCTACGATAAAACCGGCATGACCCAAAAAGCTCCTAACACCTTTGATGGTAGTGGGATGAGGTAACTTTGCGATGACATCCACTTTGGCTTTGTCAACCTCAATCCCGTTCATTGAAATTTTATGGTCGAGGACAATGCCCTCTTTGACCATAAAGTGGCTCTTCTCCCAATTTAGACATAACCTTGTGTCTTCACAATGTTTGAGCATGTTGTCTAAATGGGAGAGACATGATTGAAACAAATCCCCAATGACCGAAAAATCGTCCATAATGACCTCCATAGTTTTCCCGATCATGTCGGAAAATATGGCCTTCATACATCTTTGCAACGTGCCCGGAGCATTACATAAACCAAATGGCATACGTTTATATGCAAAAGTTCCATAGGGGCATGTGTCTTTTCCTGATCTTGCGGATCAATGGGAATCTGAAAGTAACCCGAGAAACCATCGAGGAAGCAATAGTACTCATTCCCCGCTAATCTCTCGAGCATCTGATCCATAAAGGGCAGAGGAAAATGGTCTTTGCGGGTGGCGTCATTTAACTTGCGATAGTCAATGCAGACACGCCAACCCGTAACCAATCGAGTTGGGATCAACTCGTTTTCTTCGTTAGTGACTACAGTAATGCCACCCTTTTTTGGAACACAATGTATTGGACTAACCCAAGGACTGTCCGAGATAGGGTAAATCAACCCGGCATCAAGAAGTTTTAAAACTTCTTGTTTGATGACCTCATGAATTTTTGGATTCACCCTTCTTTGTTGTTGGACTGCTGGTTTGAAGTCATCCTCCATTAAAATTTTGTGGGTACAAAATTCGGGGTCAATGCCCTTGATGTCGTAGAGTCGCCAAGCAATTGCTTATTTATGTGACTTCAAAACCTTTATTAGAGCAGCCTTTTCCTCAACACTTAAATCTTTAGCAATTATGACAGGTAATTTATCATCACCCTCCAGAAATGCATATTCAAGGTGAGGTGGTAAGTCCTTAAGCTCGACCTCAGGAAAATCATCAGTTTTCTCAACACATTTGATTTCCTGATTATGAAGTTGTTGTGGTAGAACAGGAAGAGGAGAAAGATCTTCGTTTAATAATTTCTCAAGGAGAAGAATATCCTTCTCGGGGTCGATCTCTTGGTTATCGATTCCATCGGGAATCGAATCACTTTTGAGAAAGGTCTCAATCTCTTCTAAGATGAAGTCACTTCCCTCAAACGGGGTGAGGGAAGGAGAAGAATTGGCAATGATGGGACGAGAAGATGGAGTGAAGTTTTCACTCGAAGAATTATCATTGAAACCTAAAACCTCTTGAGCGTACTCCTCAGCAGCTACATCGATGACATCTATTTGGTTTACCGTTTCAGAGTCATAATTAGAGGAGTACCTCGATGTTTGATCGAGGTTGAAGGTGATTGGTTCAGCTCCAACACGCAATGTGATCTCTTGCTCAAATACATCGATGAGAGCACGCCCAGTTCTAAGGAATCCCCTTCCAAGAATGAGAGGGACCCTTGAATCGGCATCAAAGTCAACAATCACAAAATCTGCTGGAAAATGGAACTTTCCCACTTTAACGAATACGTCCTCGGCTATGCCAAGTGGACGAGAAATTGAACGATAGGCAAGCTCTAAAGTCATGCACGTGGGAGTAAGTTCGGGAAGAGAGAGTTTCTTCCACACAGAATATGGCATCAGGTTAATGCTAGCACCTAGATCAGCCAAGGCGAAGCAATCAACCATACACGGAAAAACACAAGGAATGAGAAATTTTCCGGGGTCTCCAAGCTTTTCGGGAAGCTTTTTCAAAAGAACTACTGAGCAGTTCTCATTCAAAGGAGTTCTAGCCATCTCAAAGAGTTTTTCCTTATTACTTAATAGATTCTTGATTGTTGATGCAAACTTGGGCATCAAGAGAATAGCATCCGCGAAGCTTATGTCAAAATGCAAATCTCAAAATATTTGGAAAAATTTATCCATTTGGTGACTAGCTTTTTCATGGAGCTTTTGTTCATTCAAGCATGATGGGTAAGGAATAGAAGTTTTGGATTTAGGGTCGTCCACTGGAGTTTCAGGTGGTTCAAAGACAACTCCCGGTTTGCAACTGGTTTCTGGAATAACCTGAGGTTGGACGTGTGCGGTACTTCGCGAGCTAGGAGTTTGCACCTTGTCCGTTGTCACCTCAGGTTCACGTTCCACTACCTTTGGAGGAAAGGAATAAGAGGAAGTAGGAATTGCGGGTTCATTATATGAAAAACTACTTATAGTTGTGATCGCCTTCGCATCGCCCCTCGGGTTAGCGATCGTGTTGCTCGGAAGTGTTCCTGAGCCCGAGGGTCGATCATTTAAAGACTTCTTGATTTTAGAAATTTGGCTAACCAACAACTTGATCATCTCTTCTTGGGATTTCATGAATTGCTTTAACAACTCGTCAGATGAAGGCCCAGTTGGAACAATGGCTTGAGGTTGATTATTAAAATTTTGAGCACGATTGTTTTGGTTGGGAATTTGGTTTTGGAAATTTCCTTGATTTTGGTTGTTGTTTCCATGAAAATACCCTTGGTAGAAATTACCTTGGCCTTGGTTTCGGTTAAGGTTTCCTTGATTTTGAAAATTTTGATTTTGATTTTGGAAACCTTGACCTTGATTGAAATTCCCTTGGTTTTGATAACCTTGGTTCATTCGATTTTGGTTTTGGTTACGGTTTTGAACATTTTGATTCTGATTAAAACCAGGCGGCCCAGGGTGGTGGTTAGGACGATAGCTCGGGTCCATTTGAGGACGGTATTGGTTACCTCCTGGGTTGGAGGACCCGGCTATAGCATGAGCTTCATATGGAGAACCATCAGTAGCTGTGCAATTGTAGTAAGCATGTGGCCCACCACAAGTTACACAGACTTCCACTTTTTTAACCTCAGCGGGTGGAGGATGTTGTGGAAAAGAGACTTTCTTTTGTTTGGAGAGAACCAAAGCTTGAACAGCTTCAGTAAGCTTGTCAATCTTAGCATCGGTGCTAGATTGACTCATGGAAGATGAAGTAGAAGGACCCGCACTAATTTGAGAAACAACCGGTTTGCTTCGTGTAGAGCGGACCTTGGACTTGTTCTCGATGATTGCTAAGGCTTCTTTGGTGATTCTACTCAGAAAATTACCTCCCGTGGAGGCATTGAGAGAATCCTGATCAGCTTGGCTCATACCATTGTAGAAAGTATCGAGTTGCATCAACTCAGAGAAACCATGATGTGGACACTTGCGAAGTAATTCTTTGAAACGGTCCCATGCTTCACCAAATGATTCATCATATTTTTGAGTGAATTTGGTGATTTCGTTCTTAAGACTCGTGGTCTTTGAAGGTGGGAAGAATTCATTCACAAACTGTTTTACCAAATCCTCCCATGTCTCAATTGAGCGAGGGGGTTGTTTTTCAAGCCAAATCCGGGCGTGTCCCTCGAGGGAGAATGGGAAGAGAAGAAGCTTGATTGCTTCAGATGGGACATTCTTGTACTTGATGGTTGACGTTATTTTGTTGAACCATCGAATGTGAGCATGAGGGTCGTCCCTCTCAAAACCGTAGAACTGACTTGAGGTTACAAGATTAAGTAACCCGATTTTGAGCTCAAAATTGTCAGCCACGATGGCTGGAACTACAATAGCATCTGCATAACCCTCAATGGGGGCCTGGAGAAGCTTACACATGGGGTGATCTTCCGCCATGGTGACAACTGGAGTGGAAACAGCACGGATCTCAGACCCGACTATTTCTGATAATCTTCGGGTACGTCTTCGAGGAATTTTTACGAGTTAAAGTAAAGGGTTTAGACGTACACGAACGAGAACAACTCAATTAAAACAGACCAACTCAAAAAGATAAGTTGAACTTAAACCAATAATCGCAAATGAATGGCTTCTTTGAAAAAGGTACACCACTCACAAGGATACAATAGTAAGTTTTAATCTTTGGTTTGGGAACTTATTATGTTCACACCCCCAGTTGGTAGGTGTTCTGCCTTGGTTTGCGGCGGTAATATTTTAGCTATTTATTATCAAGGAAACGAAAAATGTTTTTGGATTTTTATATTTTACATAAATATATACAAAGAAAAAGGAAAATATTTTTGTGTTTTATATTTTATGAAAGCGATAACTTCTTGACGAAGGATCTACAAGCCACTAATCGTTAAAACCTTAACGATATTGTCGCAACACAACCTCCCCAGCAGCGGCGCCAAAATTGATACGTCTTTAAAACAGGTATCAAATAAATACACACAAAGTATGCGTGGAATTTGATTAATCGATCTTTGTGAAAAGACCGACGTGCAAAACCCGTGAATACTATATATATATATATATATATATATATATATATATATATATATATATATATATATATATATATATATATATATATATGTATATATATATATATATATATATATATATGTGTGTGTGTGTGTGTGTGTGTGTGTGTGTGTGTGTGTGTGATACCGGGCAAGTGATCACCCGGGTCGTGTCCCAACGAGGTGTGAATGGGCAAATATCGTTTGAGGCTCGGAATTAAAGTGCTTGTAAGATTGGATGAGAGATTATTTGGAAATATGAATAAGAAACTTGAGCTACAAATTTGAAAATGTATAAGAAATTAGAACCAGGGATTAAAAGCATAAAAATAAACGCGACTATGCAAAATTACAAAGTGAATTCTAAACACGATTAGTCCTATGGGCCTATAGCTAATTTTTTATAATCTAGATGACAAAAGTAAACTTAAGAAACAAGAAAATTAATTTATTTTAAAAAAAATATTTCTAATTATTATTTATTAAAAGCTATTTAACACTAAGTAAATGCTACCAAATGCTAAAAGAATTTTAGTTGAAAGACTTTAGAGCAGCTTATGGAAGCTTAAAGATCCAACAGATTTGAGTAAATACTTAAAGTGAAATTAATAGACTAAGCAAATATCACAGTAACTTTTAAGCTAACAAGAAGAAATACAAACCCAATCTATCACAATAAAGCTAGAACTCATAACCACACAAACTGTATCATAAGCTAAGAACAAACTTTAGGATGGTAATCAAACCAACTCAGTGCATACCGAGTTAATCTTTGTGTTTACCGACAGCTAAAGGTAACTAATTAGCACTAAATCAAGCAAATAACAATTAACGTGATATTAAAGAAATTAGCTATCACAGTACATTAACAACATAAACTACACACAAACTATACCCACTAACGAGTTCAGCCTTAATCTCATGCAAACATCATAATAACACACTGCAATTATTAAGAAGCAATCAAGAATAAAAGGATTACTAGCAAACTCGGTTTTTTTTACTGATGAGCAGCAGCAAATGGCAGCTAAAAGGGCAAACTAGGGGCAACTTAGATGATAAAATAAGCTAAGAAAATAAACTTGAAAAGTCTAAATTAACACAAACCTAGCAAGACAGCATATCAGGCTTCCCAAAATACTAAAGAATGAGTAATAAAGTGGAGTCATTAGCAAGATATGGCCGTGGGAAAACGAGTCAGGAGGTTCGTGGACTAATAACAATTGAAAAGAACTTATCAATGAAAAGCTATACCAAGATTATCACAGACTTAAAAACTAAGTAGATTCAAGAATTTTGGCCTAAGTGAGTTTTTGACAACTAGCAGTTTAACCATACAAGTAGAGAATCAAAGAACTAAAGCAAACACAAACAAACGAACACAATCTCAAGCTACTCAAACAAGCTGATAACAACAATCAATACGCTAACATCACAACACAAAACCAGTCGTCAAATTAGTTCAGCAAATGCTCACCTAGCAGCAAAGACGATCGGATATGAAGCAACTTAGAGAGGCAATCCTAGTTGGCGAACAGACATATGAAGGAAAGCAAACTATGGGGGCAATAACTCAGTACTTAAGTCTTTTTAGAACCACATGAATTGAGTACAATCCATAAGTTTGATGAATATCAAAACTGGTCAAATTGAGGTTCTCATGGTACAAGGCAGAAACTAGTCCAATTAACCAACTTTAAACCATTCAAACTCAATCGAAGAAAATTCTAAAAATTATAATAAAATTACCTATGCAAAGACAAGCAAGCAAATATTTAAAAGACCCAAGTTTCGGATTCAATTACTTAAAATTGAGTGAATTAAAAATTCGACATTTAAGCTAGGTGAACACAATTTATATTACGACTAAAAATAAGCAAGAAACAAATCTAAATGACTCTTGTTATCATAACACAGCAAATCAAAACCCAAAAAGTGACTAAAACTGAGATTGACTATATAAGTCAAACAATTCCAAACACTCTTTTATCTAACTGTTTTAGAAAGGTAATTAAACAAACTAATAAAAGAGGTTATTTTTACTAATAAAGAACAACACAAATAAGCGACAAAAACATCAATTAACCACACAAATCAACAATGACAGGTTATGCAGGATTATACTAGAGATTCAAAGGTAGAAAACTAAATATAGCACCTTCAATCCGACTTGGACAAGGGTGGTCATATCCAATTCTATCAATCCTAATGCTTCCCGGTAAGCTCTAAACCATTACCATTCATGATGCTCATTGCCACGGCTTCCTCTTCTTTTCTTCACTTTTATATTTTTGAGAGCTTATTGAAGATTATGAAAGTAATTTAAACAACATTGGAACATAGACAAGATTTCTTACTAAAACTTCAAATTTATATTAAAACTGAAAAGTGGGTACAAAGCTGGAATTACAATCTTAAAACTGATATTTAAAAGAGCAGACTACTAAAATATTAAACTAGAAACTATTAAAAATATACTTGCCATCAAAGGCTTACAAGCACTCTTATTTATACTAAAATACCAAAGGGTCTTCACTTGTGCTTGTTTAGAACAAATCCCACCCATTGAATTATCTTGAAACAATCTCAGCCCTTCATTGTGTTTTTGGCGCCAATTTTGGAGTTGTGATTTGCCAACCTGGAGATAAAATATCTCAATGAGATTCAGAGGGAACAATTGGGAGGCTGGAGCAAGTATGTTAGGGGGCAGAGGAGACAAATTCATGGGAGGTTGTGGCATTTTTGTCCATGGCTTTGTTTCTTGGGGAAGATGTGTTGTTTTGTTCGGTACATGATATTCTGGGGAGAGGTGTAGGATATGGAGGCTGGAGTTTATTAGTAAAAAGGGTTGGATTGGTTGGGCTTATGTTTGTATTGGGTTGGGAAAGATTTAGGGTGGCTTTGGTTAATGGTTAAGCATAGTTTTGGATTAATATCACACAACCATATCTAGAATTTACTCGACTTCATTTCTAATATCACAGTATGCACAATTTATTGTCGAGTCGTTCAAAGATGCACGTTTGTCGATCAAAATTGTATGTTTCCGCCCAGATTTCAATCCTTTGTACCTGCAACACATAAAAACACGGAACCAAGGATATCTATATTGTTTTTGGCCTTTTTTTGTATTTTTACGTATCAAAATTGGTGGTGAAATGATGAGTATTTGCATACTCATCAACCCCCCACACTAAATTATTGCTAGTCCCTAGCAATCTTTTTAGAAAACATAATGGATTTGAATCTCTTTACCAAAAGCCATTACTTCTGGAGTAGCCAAATGTTTTCAGTTCAAGTAAGAACTATGGTCCACTTGATGACCATATGATTTTTAGCAAATCATCAGCTGTCAACGGATTTTATTTGTCTTTACCAAAAGTCGTTTGCTTCTGGACTAGCCAACTCTTGACGGACATAGTCAACATCTTGGTGAGCCGATTACCAATTATGGTTTTTCCACTGCCTTTACCACAAGCCATAATCTTGCGGGCTAGCCAACTCTTTCACTTTTTAGGATATGGCGAGTTGAGATACCATACAATTTTGGGCAAATTGCAAGCCATCAACGGGTTTGAGATATCTTTACCAAGAGCCGTTTGCTCCTGGATTAGCCAATCCTTTTGTCATTTAGACATGGCGGACTGATAACCACAAAATTTTGAAATAAAGTGAAAAAATTTTGAAAATTTTGGACCAAAAACGGGGGTTCTAGAGGATATAATGTGATAAAATTCGCTAGAATTCCCCCCCCCCCCCCCCCCCCCCACACTTAGAACTGACTATTGTCCTCAATATTCAAAGTCCCGGCTATTATGCCGACTCTTTGAACGTAAAAAGATAATATTATAAGGTAACTGTGGAAATATCGTTTTGTAATTTTTCACTTTATTTATATGTACATACAATCACACATTTTTTTTTTTTTTTTTTTTTTTTTTTTTTTTCAAAGATATATACATTTCAAATAGCTGCAGGGGACGGCCACTCCCCCACACTAGGGTGTTAGAAAGTAGAAAGAAGTCAGAGACATGGGTGAAAACCCATGTTGTTGCTATTGTTTTTGTTTATCGAGTCGCTAGCTTGACTCGATCCCCGAATTCAATTGTCCTTGGGGAAAGTTTGGAGAACCGGGACAACCATGGATGGTATGTCCTCTCCAAAGTAATGCTTCAACCGATGCCCATTCACTTTGAAATTTGGACCGTCATTTTGAGATAATTCGACGGTGCCATAAGGATAAACTTTTGCGATAGTGAATGGACCAGTCCAACGGGTTTTGAGCTTTCCTGAGAAGATCTTGAGTCTAGAGTTGAAAAGAAGGACTCGATCACCAACGTTAAAAATGCGGTTTTTAATTTTTGAGTCATGAATCTTCTTTGTCTTTTCTTTATAGATCAAAGAGTTCTCGTAAGCTTGATCACGAAGTTCATTTAGTTCATTTAGTTGAACTTTCCTATGATCACCCGCAGTTTTGAGGTCAAAATTTGCATGCATGAGAGCCCAATAGGCTCTGTGTTCAAGCTCGATCGGTAGATGGCACGCTTTCCCGTACACAAGCTTGTAAGGCGTACACCCTATGGGTGTTTTGTAAGCTGTACAGAAAGCCCATAGTGCATCATCTAATTTATCCGACCATGATGCACGATTTTCACCAACGGTTCTTTCCAATATCATTCTC
This sequence comes from Artemisia argyi, assembly GCA_030686995.1. Lineage (NCBI taxonomy): Eukaryota > Viridiplantae > Streptophyta > Magnoliopsida > Asterales > Asteraceae > Artemisia > Artemisia argyi. Next base: position 184,264,212 of record CM060688.1, on the reverse strand, counting down.
TTAATGCCCCGATTTGAAACTTCTACTTGTCCACTTGTTTGAGGGTGGTATACGGTAGAAAGACGGTGAGTTACACCATATTTTTGCATGACTTTATCAAATTTGTCATTACAGAAATGCGTACCACGATCACTGATTATAGCACGTGGAGTTCCAAATCGAGCAAAAAGAGCTTTCAAAAATTTCACAACTACTCGGGCATCATTAGTGGGTAAAGCTTTCGCTTCAACCCATTTTGACAAATAGTCAACAGCCACGAGTATGTACTTGTTTCCATAAGATGACGGAAATGGCCCCATAAAGTTGATGCCCCATACGTCAAAGATTTCACACACTTGAATTGCATTTTGAGGCATTTCATTCCTTTGTAAAATATTCCCGTGACGATGACAAGCGTCACAGGATTTGACTAATTCCTGGGCATCCTTATAAATTATGGGCCAGTAAAAACCGGAATCAAACACCTTTTTGGCGGTGTAGTTTGGATTGTGGTGGCCCCCTGTGGGACCAGCATGGCAAGCCTTGAGAATTTCAGTGGCTTCTTGACCATAAACACACCGCCGGATGACTTGATCCGCACAGATTTTGAAAAGGTAGGGGTCGTCCCAGAAGTAATGTTTCACATCTTTAAAGAACTTGTTCTTTTGTTGGGACGACATCCCTTTCACCACAAAGTTACCCGCATGGTAGTTTGCAAAATGGGCAAACCATGGGGTAATAGAATCTCTACGAAAGGCAACCGCATTGAGTGTCTCGAGAGGGAAGGTTTCATTAATTTCTTTCCTCTCGAAGACATCTTGATGTGGGTTTTCCAAACGGGAGAGATGATCAGCAGCTAGGTTCTCAGCTCCTTTTTTAACACGAATAATGATATCAAATTCTTGCAATAGGAGAACCCAACGGAGTAGTCTCGGCTTTGCATCTTGTTTTGCAAAGAGGTACTTCAAAGCCGAGTGATCTGTATACACTATGCTTTTGGTCAATATCAAGTATGGCCGAAATTTTTCAAAGGCATACACCACAGCTAATAATTCTTTTTCAGTGGTGGTGTAATGAATTTGAGCCTCGGTCATTGTCTTGCTTGCATAGCGTATAGGCTGAAAGTGTTTTGTTTTTCGTTGCCCCAAGACTGCCCCAATAGTATAATCACTAGCATCACACATGAGTTCAAAGGGCAAGTCCCAATCGGGGGCAACAAGAATCGGTGCCTCAGTAAGCTTCTTCTTTAATGTTTCAAAAGCTTCGATACACTCGAGGGAGAAGATAAAAGGAGCATCCTTCTCGAGGAGATTGGTCATAGGCCGGGCGATTTTAGAAAAATCTTGAATAAACCTACGATAAAACCGGCATGACCCAAAAAGCTCCTAACACCTTTGATGGTAGTGGGATGAGGTAACTTTGCGATGACATCCACTTTGGCTTTGTCAACCTCAATCCCATTCTTTGAAATGTTATGGCCGAGGACAATGCCCTCTTTGACCATAAAGTGACTCTTCTCCCAATTTAGACATAACCTTGTCTCTTCACAACGTTTGAGCATGTTGTCTAAATGGGAGAGACATGATTGAAACAAATCCCCAATGACCGAAAAATCGTCCATAAAGACCTCCATAGTTTTCCCGATCATGTCGGAAAATATGGCCATCATACATCTTTGCAACGTGCCCGGAGCATTACATAAACCAAATGTCATACGTTTATAGGCAAAAGTTCCATAGGGGCACGTGAAAGTGGTCTTTTCCTGATCTTGCAGATCAATGGGAATCTGAAAGTAACCCGAGAAACCATCGAGGAAGCAATAGTACTCATTCCCCGCTAATCTCTCGAGCATCTGATCCATAAAGGGCAGAGGAAAATGGTCTTTGCGGGTGGCGTCATTTAACTTGCGATAGTCAATGCAGACACGCCAACCCGTAACCAATCGAGTTGGGATCAACTCGTTTTCTTCGTTAGTGACAACAGTAATGCCACCCTTTTTTGGAACATAATGTATTGGACTAACCCAAGGACTGTCCGAGATAGGGTAAATCAACCCGGCATCAAGAAGTTTTAAAACTTCTTGTTTGATGACTTCATGAATTTTTGGATTCACCCTTATTTGTTGTTGGACTGCTGGTTTGAAGTCATCCTCCATTAAAATTTTGTGGGTACAAAATTCGGGGTCAATGCCCTTGATGTCGTAGAGTCGCCAAGCAATTGCTTATTTATGTGACTTCAAAACCTTTATTAGAGCAGCCTTTTCCTCAACACTTAAATCTTTAGCAATTATGACAGGTAATTTATCATCACCCTCCAGAAATGCATATTCAAGGTGAGGTGGTAAGTCCTTAAGCTCGACCTCAGGAAAATCATCAGTTTTCTCAACACATTTGATTTCCTGATTATGAAGTTGTTGTGGTAGAACAGGAAGAGGAGAAGGATCTTCGTTTAATAATTTCTCATGGAGAAGAATATCCTTCTCGGGGTCGATCTCTTGGTTATCGATTCCATCGGGAATCGAATCACTTTTGAGAAAGGTCTCAATCTCTTCTAAGATGAAGTCACTTCCCTCAAACGGAGTGAGGGAAGGAGAAGAATTGGCAATGATGGGACGAGAAGATGGAGTGAAGTTTTCACTCAAAGAATTATCATTGAAACCTAAAACCTCTTGAGCGTACTCCTCAGCAGCTACATCGATGACATCTATTTGGTTTACCGTTTCAGAGTCATAATTAGAGGAGTACCTCGATATTTGATCGAGGTTGAAGGTGATTGCTTCAGCTCCAACACGCAATGTGATCTCTTGCTCAAATACATCGATGAGAGCACGCCCAGTTCTAAGGAATCCCCTTCCAAGAATGAGAGGGACCCTTGAATCGGCATCAAAGTCAACAATCAAAAAATCTGCTGGAAAATGGAACTTTCCCACTTTAACGAATACGTCCTCGGCTATGCCAAGTGGACGAGAAATTGAACGATCGGCAAGCTCTAAAGTCATGCACGTGGGAGTAAGTTCGGGAAGAGAGAGTTTCTTCCACACAGAATATGGCATCAGGTTAATGCTAGCACCTAGATCAGCCAAGGCGAAGCAATCAACCATACCCGGAAAAACACAAGGAATGAGAAATTTTCCGGGGTCTCCAAGCTTTTCGGGAAGCTTTTTCAAAAGAACTGCTGAGCAGTTCTCATTCAAAGGAGTTCTAGCCATCTCAAAGAGTTTTTCCTTATTACCTAATAGATTCTTGATTGTTGATGCAAACTTGGGCATCAAGAGAATAGCATCCACGAAGCTTATGTCAAAATGCAAATCTTGAAAGATTTGGAAAAATTTATCCATTTGGTGACTAGCTTTTTCACGGAGCTTTTGTTCATTCAAGCATGATGGGTAAGGAATAGAAGTTTTGGATTTAGGGTCGTCCACTGGAGTTTCAGGTGGTTCAAAGACAACTCCCGGTTTGCAACTGGTTTCTGGAATAACCTGAGGTTGGACGTGTCCGGTACTTCGCGAGCTAGGAGTTTGCACCTTGTCCGTTGTCACCTCAGGTTCACGTTCCACTACCTTTGGAGGAAAGGAATAAGAGGAAGTAGGAATTGCGGGTTCATTATATGAAAAACCACTTATAGTTGTGATCGCCTTCGCATCGCCCCTCGGGTTAGCGATCGTGTTGCTCGGAAGTGTTCCTGAGCCCGAGGGTCGATCATTTAAAGACTTCTTGATTTCAGAAATTTGGCTAACCAACAACTTGTTCATCTCTTCTTGGGATTTCATGAATTGCTTTAACAACTCGTCAGATGAAGGCCCAGTTGGAACAATGGCTTGAGGTTGATTATTAAAATTTTGAGCACGATTGTTTTGGTTGGGAATTTGGTTTTGGAAATTTCCTTGATTTTGGTTGTTGTTTCCATGAAAATACCCTTGGTAGAAATTACCTTGGCCTTGGTTTCGGTTAAAGTTTCCTTGATTTTGAAAATTTTGATTTTCATTTTGGAAACCTTGACCTTGATTGAAATTCCCTTGGTTTTGATAACCTTGGTTCATTCGATTTTGGTTTTGGTTACGGTTTTGAACATTTTGATTCTGATTAAAACCAGGCGGCCCAGGGTAGTGGTTAGGATGATAGCTCGGGTCCATTTGAGGACGGTATTGGTTACCTCCTGGGTTGGAGGACCCGGCTATAGCATGAGCTTCATATGGAGAACCATCAGTAGCTGTGCAATTGTAGTAAGCATGCGGCCCACCACAAGTTACACAGACTTCCACTTTTTTAACCTCAGCAGGTGGAGGATGTTGTGGAAATGAGACTTTCTTTTGTTTGGAGAGAACCAAAGCTTGAATAGCTTCAGTAAGCTTGTCAATCTTAGCATCGGTGCTAGATTGACTCATGGAAGATGAAGTAGAAAGACCCGCACTAATTTGAGAAACAACCGGTTTGCTTCGTGTAGAGCGGACCTTGGACTTGTTCTCGATGATTGCTAAGGCTTCTTTGGTGGTTCTACTCAGAAAATTACCTCCCGTGGAGGCATTGAGAGAATCCTGATCAGCTTGGCTCATACCATTGTAGAAAGTATCGAGTTGCATCAACTCGGAGAAACCATGATGTGGACACTTGCGAAGTAATTCTTTGAAACGGTCCCATGCTTTACCAAATGATTCATCATATTTTTTAGTGAATTTGGTGATTTCGTTCTTAACACTCGTGGTCTTTGAAGGTGGGAAGAATTCATTCACAAATTTTTTTACCAAATCCTCCCATGTCTCAATTGAGCGAGGTGGTTGTTTTTCAAGCCAAATCCGGGCGTGTCCCTCGAGGGAGAATGGGAAGAGAAGAAGCTTGATTGCTTCAGATGGGACATTCTTGTACTTGATGGTTGACGTTATTTTGTTGAACCATCGAATGTGAGCAAGAGGGTCGTCCCTCTCAAAACCGTAGAACTGACTTGAGGTTACAAGATTAAGTAACCCGATTTTGAGCTCAAAATTGTCAGCCACGATGGCTGGAACTACAATAACATCTCCATAACCCTCAATGGGGGCCTGGAGAAGCTTACACATGGGGCGGTCTTCCGCCATGGTGACAACTGGAGTGGAAACAGCACGGATCTCAGACCCGACTATTTCTGATAATCTTCGGGTACGTCTTTGAGGAATTTTTACGAGTCAAAGTAAAGGGTTTAGACATACACGAACGAGAACAACTCAATTAAAACAGGCCAACTCAAAAAGATAAGTCGAACTTAAAGCAATAATCGCAAATGAATGGCTTCTTTGGAAAAGGTACACCACTCACAAGGATACAATAGTAAGTTTTAATCTTTGGTTTGGGAACTTATTATGTTCACACCCCCAGTTGGTAGGTGTTCTGCATTGGTTTGTGGCGGTAATATTTTATCTATTTATTATCAAGGAAACGAAAAATGTTTTTGGGTTTTTATATTTTACATAAATATATACAAAGAAAAAGGAAAATATTTTTGTGTTTTATATTTTATGAAAGCGATAACTTCTTGACGAAGGATCTACAAGCCACTAATCGTTAAAACCTTAACGATATTGTCGCAACACAACCTCCCCAGCAGCGACGCCAAAATTGATACGTCTGTAAAACAGGTATCAAATAAATACACACAAAGTATGCGTGGAATTTGATTAATCGATCTTTGTGAAAAGACCGACGTGCAAAACCCGTGAAACTATATATATATATATATATATATATATATATATATATATATATATATATATATATATATATATGTGTGTGTGTGTGTGTGTGTGTGTGTGTGTGTGTGTGTGTGTGTGTGTGTGTGTGTGTGTGTGTGTGTGTGTGTGTGTGTGATACCGGCAAGTGATCACCCGGGTCGTGTCCCAACGAGGTGTGAATGGGCAAATATCGTTTAAGGCTCGGAATTAAAGTGCTTGTAAGATTGGATGAGATATTATTTGGAAATATGAATCAGAAACTTGAGCTACAAATTTGAAAACGTATAAGAAACTAGAACCAAGGATTAAAAGCATAAAAATAAACGCGACTATGCAAAATTACAAAGTGAATTCTAAACACGATTAGTCCTGCGGGCCTATAGCTAATTTTTTATAATCTAGATGACAAAAGTAAACTTAAGAAACAAGAAAATTAATTTATTTTAAAAAAATATTTCTAATTATTATTTATTAAAAGCTATTTAACACTAAGTAAATTCTAACAAATGCTAAAAGAATTTTAGTTGAAAAACTTTAGAGCAGCTTATGGAAGCTTAAAGATCCAACATATTTGAGTAAATACTTAAAGTGAAATTAATAGACTAAGCAAATATCACAATAACTTTTAAGCTAACAAGAAGAAATACAAACCCAATCTATCACAATAAAGCTAGAACTCATAACCACACAAACTGTATCATAAGCTAAGAACAAACTTTAGGATGGTAATCAAACCAACTCAGTGCATACTGAGTTAATCTCAGTGTTTACCGACAGCTAAAGGTAACTAATTAGCACTAAATCAAGCAAATAACAATTAACGTGATATTAAAGAAATTAGCTATCATAGTACATCAACTACATAAACTACACACAAACTATACCCACTAATGAGTTCAGCCTTAATCTCATGCAAACATCATAATAACACACTGCAATTATTAAGAATCAATCAAGAACAAAAAGATTACTAGCAAACTCAGTTTTTTTTACTGATGAGCAGCAGCAAATGGCAGCTAAAAGGGCAAACTAGGGGCAACTTAGATGATAAAATAAGCTAAGAAAATAAACTTGAAAAGTCTTAATTAACACAAACCTAGCAAGACAGCATATCAGGCTTCCCAAAATACTAAAGAATGAGTAATAAAGTGGAGTCATTAGCAAGATATGGCCGTGGGAAAATGAGTCAGGAGGTTCGTGGACTAATAACAATTGAAAAGAACTTATCAATGAAAAGCTATACCAAGATTATCACAGACTTAAAAACTAAGTAGATTCAAGAATTTTGGCCTAAGTGAGTTTGTGACAACTAGCAGTTTAACCATACAAGTAGAGAATCAAAGAACTAAAGCAAACACAAACAAACGAACACAATCTCAAGCCACTCAAACAAGCTGATAACAACAATAAAATTAGTTCAGCAAATGCTCACCTAGCAGCAAAGACGATCGGATATGAAGCAACTTAGAGAGGCAATCCTAGTTGGCGAACAGACATATGAAGGAAAGCAAACTATGGGGGCAATAACTCAGTACTTAAGTCTTTTTAGAACCACATGAATTGAGTACAATCCATAAGTTTGATGAATATCAAAACTGGTCAAATTGAGGTTCTCATGGTACAAGGCAGAAACTAGTCCAATTAACCAACTTTAAACCATTCAAACTCAATCAAAGAAAATTCTAAAAATTATAATAAAATTACCTATGCAAAGACAAGCAAGCAAATATTTAAAAGCCCCAAGTTTCGGATTCAATTACTTAAAATTGAGTGAATTAAAAATTCGACATTTAAGCTAGGTGAACACAATTTATATTACGACTAAAAATAAGCAAGAAACAAATCTAAACGACTCCTGTTATCATAACACAACAAATCAAAACCAAAAAAGTGACTAAAACTGAGATTGACTATATAAGTCAAACAATTCCAAACACTCTTTTATCTAACTGTTTTAGAAAGGTAATTAAACAAACTAATAAAAGAGGTTATTTTTACTAATAAAGAACAACACAAATAAGCGAGAAAAACATCAATTAACCACACAAATCAACAATGACAGGTTATGCAGGATTATACTAGAGATTCAAAGGTAGAAAACTAAATATAGCACCTTCAATCCGACTTGGACAAGGGTGGTCATTTCGAATTCTATCAATCCTAATGCTTCCCGGTAAGCTCTAAACCATTACCATTCATGATGCTCACTGCCACGGCTTCCTCTTCTTTTCATCACTTTTATATTTTTGAGAGCTTATTGAAGATTATGAAAGTAATTTAAACAACATTGGAACATAGACAAGATTTCTTACTAAAACTTCAAATTTATATTAAAACTGAAAAGTGGGTACAAAGCTGGAATTACAATCTTAAAACTGATATTTAAAAGAGCAGACTACTAAAATATTAAACTAGAAACTATTAAAAATCTACTTGCCATCAAAGGCTTACAAGCACTCTTATTTATACTAAAATACCAAAGGGTCTTCACTTGTGCTTGTTTAGAACAAATCCCACCCATTGAATTATCTTGAAACAATCTCAGCCCTTCATTGTGTTTTTGGCGCCAATTTTGGAGTTGTGATTTGCCAACCTGGAGATAAAATATCTCAATGAGATTCAGAGGGAACAATTGGGAGGCTGGAGCAGGTATGTTAGGGGGCAGAGGAGACAAATTCATGGGAGGTTGTGGCATTTTTGTCCATGGCTTTGTTTCTTGGGGAAGATGTGTTGTTTTGTTCGGTACATGATATTCTGGGGAGAGGTGTAGGATATGGAGGCTGGAGTTTATTAGTAAAAAGGGTTGGATTGGTTGGGCTTATGTTTGGATTGGGTTGGGAAAGATTTGGGCTGGCTTTGGTTAATGGTTAAGCATAGTTTTGGATTAATATCACACAACCATATCTAGAATTTACTCGACTTCGTTTTTAATATCACAGTATGCACAATTTATTGTCGAGTCGTTCAAAGATGCACGTTTGTCGATCAAAATTGTATGTTTCCGCCCAGATTATAATCCTTTGTACTTGCAACACATTAAAACACGGAACCAAGGATATCTATATTGTTTTTGGCCTTTTTTTGTATTTTTACGTATCAAAATTGGTGGTGAAATGATGAGTATTTGCATACTCATCAGTTTTGAAAATGGCGGGAAGGCGGTTAACCTTGGGGCGTGAGAGTTAACCATCTAAAGGTCTTTGGTTCCAGAAATTGAGGAGAAAGTGTGGGGCCTAGTACGAATGTCGAATAAGAAGTCTAACACTCCTATTCGTGGACCTGCAATTATTGAGGCACTTGGCAGGGATAAGCATAATGAAGTGCTTGCCGTGCTCTACATGGTCCGGACTAATATCAACCTCTCAGTTTGCCAGGTATGTTGATTTTAATGTTATTGGTTGAAGTGGAAAAAAATACAGGACAAGCAAGTTGTTAGAGCGTGTGAGGTGGTGTAGGAGTTAGATAAGATGGCGGTAGTTGCTTTGGTAGTGGCGGTGAGGTGATAGAGGTGGCGGTGATGGCGGTTTGGTGATGTTGCAGACCGCGGCGCCAAGAAGAGAGAGAGAGGGTGTGTGATGTTCAGGGTTTTGAACTTGATAAAATGGGGGAAGGGGACATATGTATAGATGCTGATGCGTGGGAATCGCACCAGGATTTACCTCTCAAGGGATCTTGAGAAGCTTACAACCCCCACCAGGCAGTGTACCTGATCGTTGTAGTATAGTGTAGTGACAAGTACCGGGGGATTGATCGTTCAGCTTAGGAATAGTGTCGCTAGGATTAGAAAGCCTAAATACTAGTTCTAAAGGTGAGGGATGATTATTTTTGTGTTTTTATATTTTTTTAGAAAGCAAGTAAAAATCTCGGGTTTTGGAAGAGTGGGCGGAATTAGTTGCTATTCAACTAACCCAATACTAAGATGCAATCAAAATAAAATACTAAAAATGAAAGTAAACTAATTTATACTAAAGTTGTGAGCAGTAATTGGAGAAAATGTGTTTACTTAGATTTCACTACTCCCTAGATATCTTTTACACGTTAATTACTTGTTATAATTGCATGGATGACGGATCGTATTCCTTAATACCATTCATGGGGTGGCACACATAACTCCCCAATTCTATGAGCTCTTATCTCCTCCTACACCATGCCCAGCACAACTATAGGGATTGTAAACAGTGGCTCATGCATTAAATACAACCAATAAAGACCTAGTGCGCGTTGGTTCATGTTTCTTAAGACGTTCAAGCATGTTACCAATTGGAGATCTGCCAGTTTTCTTAAGCCTAACATATAAATCATTCATCCAAGACAAGAATAAACAAGTAATCAACACATAATCAATATCTAGGTTTCATTAGATCTAAGCAAACACAAAAGAGATCTAGCCTAGCATGATAGAATTAAGACAAGAACATGATATAGACAACCAACACATAGACATATTGATTGAATTAGAAGAACACTTATCTTGATTAATCATGCAAGGTATCAAGGGGTTGGAACCCTTGAAAAACCTATAAAGTTACACCAAAATCGTACTTAGGGTTTCTCCCAAAACTTCCCTCTTTAAATGTGAAAAATTAGAAAACTATATATAGAAAAATAGGTTTGATGGCGTCAAGAATAAACTTGTGACGCCGTCACCTCGCCGCCAAAACAATCCTCGGACTGCCTAGATCTACTTCTGACGCCGTCAAGACTTATATACTTCCAGGCCGTCATGACTCTTTTATTCTTGACGCCTTTCCTACGTGACGCCGTCAAATCTGTTCTGGGTAGTCATGGAAATTCATGAAATTTGCTCTTGACGCCGTCAAGGTGTTGCTCTTGACGCCGTCACCTACTGTTCCCAGCATGGAAAATTAAGACTTTGGCATTTTCTTCACTTTTATGCTCCAAAAATGTCCGAATTGCTTCCTTTTCCAGATTTCACTCCCAAAGTACCTAAAATCACAAAAGGAACGATTTAGGGCAATATTTGATCAAATAAATTCGGATTCGGGCTTAAATGACCTCCTAAAAACGGATCATTTTTCGCCTCATCATATACCCTTACACTTGAGATTTGCTTGTCCTCAAGCAAATGCGCTTTTATTCTAATCAAAATACTAGTTAGGGGTCATTTAACACTAATATAAAAGTAATTACAACAAATAATCGTTCCACTAAAGACCAATAGACAAGCACGGAGGTCATACACAAGCACCTCACAAATAGTGTTTAGATACTCACATTTCTCGGGTGTAATAAAGTGTAAATTACAATATGGAAACGGAAGATATCTCTCACTACCTGTCATAGCAAAATAGATTACCATAGGCTTGGGAAAGGATCAAATCTCCACCACATGGCATAAGCACCTTGGATAAACTATCAAAGAGGTCTTTTAAAGGGTTGTAACGTTAGGTGTAAGGATATGAAATACACGGTTTTGTTGGATAAAGGAAGTTTTACTGGTGGCGAGTTAACAATCTTGGTTAATTACATGTACAATGTGGCGTTGCTAAGCCAAGACTAGACTCGACTTAAGCTAATAGATGAAAAATAACAAAAACATAAAATGAACATAGAATGAAACGGGATGGTAGTCCGTATGTTTTTTTTTTTATTTTTTTTTTATTTTTTTTATTTTTTCATACACTCTTACCCTACCATCCAAAATAATACATCATAGGGGATGAGAATTCCCCTTACACTTGAATCTTTACATACTTTACAATTAACTATTCTAATGACTCGAATTAAGAAAATCAAAACACTTGGAGCACTTTTTAGATTAACGCACATACGGGGGTAATAATATGATGTTCTTCCCCATTACTCAATAAAATAAGTACTTACCCATGAGTCCCGATTGTCCCAAAACAATATGTACAAGGATATGACTCGACTTAGCAACCATGTAATCAATTAGAAAGTTAACTTAGGGTTTAACAAATAACAATAATGCACTAAAAATGAGCGCATACACAGAAGGCTAAGGCAATTTGGTTGTACATTTAAGTGGGTGTAACAAATTCTTCCTTTAAGTAAAATGCTTAAAGTTAGAAACGAAAAGATAGGCTCGGAGGGGTGTACTAGGGGTTTCGTGTACTAAAAATGAGTACAACGCTAAGGGTGTGGGATAAATTAGTTGACTTAACTAGCCAAGTAATATGACTTAAATGGTCAAGTAATTATGATACGGGTTTAACACAAGGGTGATCCTAATGCCTCTTATCATGTAGTAAATCCTACCACACGAATGTAGTCTCACTAGCGGTCTCGGGATGCATCACTAACGCAAGTTCTAGAATCTAAATGCTACCGGTACACTCATAAGCACTAATAATAAATGCTTTTCCTATCAAATCTAAAGGCGAACCTCACATTTTTGGGTGGAAAATTTTTCTGAATATACGGTTATGTGCTAGTCATACAATCTCCTATCCATGAGACGCTTGCTATGGCTAAAGTTTCACTCTTAAATGTTGTAAAAAAATTTAAATTTGGCGCTAAAATTGCACTAACAAGTATTTCTCATAGTTTTATTACACATCTACCATTAAACAAAACAAACTCAAGTGAAAGTGCATATGTAAGGTATCATCTTTTTACCCTCCCCTTACACTTAAGATGAACATTGTCCCCAATGTTCAAGTAAAGAATGTAAAAGTGAAATAAGTAAAAAGAATGAAATCAAATACTCCCCTGATTCGCTCGGTATGCATAATAGGATGGCCAGGTCAAATCTTCCTCCAAGAAAATGAAGAATCAAAGCTTCCCTTCCAGAATATAAATCATCTCCTTGTCATACATAACCTGTAAAACCTGACAAAATAGACAAGACAACCTCTCGTAAAATTGGCGGCATCCTATATAAGTTTCTAAATCCTAGAAAACAAGATAAGATATAATGCTTGTGGAATGAAGTTTGCAGATTTCCTGGAGATTATAAAACTTAATAATTCACAAAAACCATAAGACTCCGTTAAAAAAATAAAACCGGTAAAATTTCCAGATTTTAACTCCTGACGCCGTCAAGAGTAAACCCCTGACGCCGTCAGAATGGACCTGCAGAAATTCTTATGTTAAGTTTCCGGAAAATTTCTGGAAAAACTTGGTCCTACTTCCTGGAAAATCCTGCAAAACTTCATTATGACTCAATACAAGCATTTGACTCTAACAAATACGAATATACATGTTCATTTAATATTGTGGAGAATCATGATCGGTTTGTTTCTTAAAAACATATTTAGGGTTTCCCCTTACACTTATCTTTTGCAAAAATACTTCTAGGTGGAGTTAAGACTAGGTCAAAACAACAAAGTAAAGTATTTCCTCTTTTTAGTATAAAAACATGATCAACCAGCAATAAAAATAAAGCATGCATACAGAAGCAAATAACAATCAATCAAATAAAATCACACAAAACATGGGTTGCCTCCCAAGAAGCGCTTTTCTTTATTTACGAGTCTTGTAGCTAGACTCAAGGTCATGGGTTACTACGTGATACGGGTGAGTTCCTCATTGAGGACATCTTTGGGATCAAACTTAGGTTTCAACTTCCTATCGGTTTCCTTAGTATGGTATGACCTTTCAAACTTTTCTCCATCCGGATCATACAAAGTCATTCTAATATGCCATGACCCGTCACCTTCTTTAGGTGGCTTGTCCCACCTCCATTTACACTTGTCTCCCTCTCTTTTCCATTTATTCCTTTCTATGTTGATGGGCATTACGCTTAATAACTCAATCATCTTCCTAAAGACTAAGGGGTCCTTAAACGGGTCTAGCTCTTCATCTCTAGCTATGAGTTGTTCTACCGAATGTGTCTTTTCAACAAAATCTTTTTCTAGACAAAATGGGCATTGAGGTCCTATAAAGTTCCTTTCTATCCAAGGTCCATATCTAGATGGTCTCCTATTCATCTCTACCCAATGCGGTGTTGGTTCATCATCACAATCATAACTATGCTTCTTAACATCATACACCGACCAAGTATCGCCTTCACCTACCGTTATCTTGGATTCCTTGCAATCTATCATGGCACTAGCGGTTGCTAAAAATCCTCTTCCTACCAATAATGGGCATGTAGTGTCACTAACCATGTCTAGGACGTGAAAATCCGCTAATATAGTTAACTTTCCTACGTGAACAACTACATCCTTAATCATTCCAACCGGGTGAGCAATACTCCCATCCGCTAGCCCTATCAATACCTCCGTTTCCTCTAACTTTCCTAGCTTAAGAGCGGTGAATAATGACAAGGGAATCAAGTTTAGGCTTGACCCTAAATCGGCTAGTGTGTCGAAAGCTTCGGATCTTCCTATCTTACAAGGCAAAACAAATATACCTGGATCATCAAGCTTTTTAGGCAACTTGTTTTGAACGAAGGCGGTCCCATTTTTACCTAGCTTACACTTCTCATATTTTTCTAGGAGGGCACTATAGTAAGGAGCACGCGCTAAGACATCAATGACGGGGCGTTCAAGGTGAAGTTCTTTGAATTCATCGTCAAGGTCTTGCGTAAGAGGTGTTTCAACTATGCTTTTGACCGGCTCTATAGTGGGTGTTTTATTTGATTGGTCCTTTTGGGGAACTTGGTTTTGTTTGAAACACGTGCTCGTTGATTTAACCGAGTAGTATTGTGGACACGAAGTGGGTGACGAAACTGAGGATATGGAATTAACGGTTAGTTTCGGATTCTTGACCGTGTCGCTCGGGAGTGCTCCCATTTCTCGGTCATTGAGAACTTTCAACAATGCATCAATCTTAGTGGTCATCTCGCTTTGCTTTTGTTTGAAATCGGCTTCAAACTTAGATATGCGAGCTTATTGAGATGCCATGAACTTTGACATCAATCCTTCAAGATCGTTGGTACTACCATAGTTGTTAGAAGGATTGTTGTTGAAAGTACGGTTGGATGGTGGACCGTTTGGTTGGTAACGATTAGGTGGATTGGAAGAATTGGGTTGATTTTGTTTCCACCTAAGGTTTGGGTGATTTTTCCAAGAGGGGTTGTATGAATCACCGTAAGTGTTTGGCTCAGGCTTGAAAGTGTACCACTTATCTCCCGCTTCGTCGGTATGCGTGGATGCGTAGTCCGCAAAAGCTATTCCGGGGAGTTCCATATAATCACGAGTGTCATGGGGACCACTACATAATTCGCATGAAGAAGTGATTTTGTTCACTTGGCTTGAAGGCTTAGGAGCTTCGTAAGATTTCATGAGAAACTTGACTTGGTCCTCAAGTTCCATGATCCTACGGTCAGGAGTGCTAGAATTGTTCGAAGGCAAAGATATTGCCTTGACCGTTTTGTTTAAATCACGGGGATCATTCCAACTTTCGTTGTCATAGAGAGCAAGATCTTCTATGAGTTCCCATGATTGTTCCGCACTAAGATCACGTAGCTTACCACCGACCGATTGGTCAATGGCTCGCCTCGTGGAGATGTCGATATGGTCATAAAAAATTTGGACTTGGAGTCAAAGATCTATGCCATGATGAGGGACTTTTTGGAGTAAGTCCTTGAAACGAGTCCATGCTTCATAAAGAGATTCATTTTGACGTTGTTGGAACATCAAGATGTCATTTCTAAGCTTAGTAGTTCTCCCCGGTGGGAAAAATTGAGCAAGGAAACGAGTGGTGAGATCATCCCATGTGGTGATGGATCCCGCGGGTAAACGCTCAAGCCATTGACTAGCTTGATCCCGTAGAGAGAATTGGAATAGGCGTAAACGGGTGGTCTCTCTAGTTTCAACACCTAGGTCTATGGAATCTACGATTTTGAGAAAGTCCTTAAGATGTTGGTTTGGATCCTCGGAACGAAGTCCATGGAATGCACATCCGCTTTGCACCAACCGGATGGTGTCGGATCGCAAGGGGGTCACATTGGCTCCGGTGAGCTCAATGGTGTTTCGGTAGCCTTGGTGGCTAGGTCGGGAATATTCTCCTAAGGTTCGGGGCCTAAGGGGTTCTAATGGTGGGTTTTGTTATGGTGGGATGACGGGTTCAAAGATGTTACCACCTTCCATGATGTCGGATGGTAAAGAGTTACGAACAAAGGCACGAAGAAATAAGATAGACTAAAGAAGATCTAAAAATAAAAAAATAAAATCTTACTAGAAAGGAATCTAGCAAGTAGACCTAATAAAAAGAAATTCTAACCTAGACAATAACTATTCCCTGGGCTGCGGCGCCAAAAACTTGATGCGTGGGAATCGCACCAGGCTTTACCTCTCAAGGGATCTTGAGAAGCTTACAACCCCCACCAGGCAGTGTACCTGATCGTTGTAGTATAGTATAGTGACAAGTACCGGGGGATTGATCGTTCAGCTTAGAATAGTGTCGCTAGGATTAGAAAGCCTAAATACTAGTTCTAAAGGTGAGGGATGATTATTTTTGTGTTTTTATATTTTTTTAGAAAGCAAGTAAAAATCTCGGGTTTTGGAAGAGTGGGCGGAATTAGTTGCTATTCAACTAACCCAATACTAAGATGCAATCAAAATAAAATACTAAAAATGAAAGTAAACTAATTTATACTAAAGTTGTGAGCAGTAATTGGAGAAAATGTGTTTACTTAGATTTCACTACTCCCTAGATATCTTTTACACGTTAATTACTTGTTATAATTGCATGGATGACGGATCGTATTCCTTAATACCATTCATGGGGTGGCACACATAACTCCCCAATTCTATGAGCTCTTATCTCCTCCTACACCATGCCCAGCACAACTATAGGGATTGTAAACAGTGGCTCATGCATTAAATACAACCAATAAAGACCTAGTGCGCGTTGGTTCATGTTTCTTAAGACGTTCAAGCATGTTACCAATTGGAGATCTGCCAGTTTTCTTAAGCCTAACATATAAATCATTCATCCAAGACAAGAATAAACAAGTAATCAACACATAATCAATATCTAGGTTTCATTAGATCTAAGCAAACACAAAAGAGATCTAGCCTAGCATGATAGAATTAAGACAAGAACATGATATAGACAACCAACACATAGACATATTGATTGAATTAGAAGAACACTTATCTTGATTAATCATGCAAGGTATCAAGGGGTTGGAACCCTTGAAAAACCTATAAAGTTACACCAAAATCGTACTTAGGGTTTCTCCCAAAACTTCCCTCTTTAAATGTGAAAAATTAGAAAACTATATATAGAAAAATAGGTTTGACGGCGTCAAGAATAAACTTGTGACGCCGTCACCTCGCCGCCAAAACAATCCTCGGACTGCCTAGATCTACTTCTGATGCCGTCAAGACTTATATACTTCCAGGCCGTCATGACTCTTTTACTCTTGATGCCCTTCCTACGTGACGCCGTCAAATCTGTTCTGGGTAGTCATGGAAATTCATGAAATTTGCTCTTGACGCCGTCAAGGTGTTGCTCTTGACGCCGTCACCTACTGTTCCCAGCATGGAAAATTAAGACTTTGGCGTTTTCTTCACTTTTATGCTCCAAAAACGTCCGAATTGCTTCCTTTTCCAGATTTCACTCCCAAAGTACCTAAAATCACAAAAGGAACGATTTAGGGCAATATTTGATCAAATAAATTCGGATTCGGGCTTAAATGACCCCCTAAAAACGGATCATTTTTCGCCTCATCATATACCCTTACACTTGAGATTTGCTTGTCCTCAAGCAAATACGCTTTTATTCTAATCAAAATACAAGTTAGGGGTCATTTAACACTAATATAAAAGTAATTACAACAAATAATCGTTCCACTAAAGACCAATAGACAAGCACGGAGGTCATACACAAGCACCTCACAAATAGTGTTTAGATACTCACATCTCTCGGGTGTAATAAAGTGTAAATTACAATATGGAAACGGAAGATATCTCTCACTACCTGTCATAGCAAAATAGATTACAATAGGCTTGGGAAAGGATCAAACCTCCACCACATGGCATAAGCACCTAGGATAAACTATCAAAGAGGTCTTTTAAAGGGTTGTAACGTTAGGTGTAAGGATATGAAATACACAGTTTTGATAAAGGAAGTTTTACTGGTGGCGAGTTAACAATCTTGGTTAATTACATGTACAATGTGGCGTTGCTAAGCCAAGACTAGACTCGACTTAAGCTAATAAATGAAAAATAACAAAAACATAAAATGAACATAGAATGAAACGGTATGGTAGTCCGTATGTTTTTTTTTTTTTTTTTTCATACACTCTTACCCTACCATCCAAAATAATACATCATAGGGGATGAGAATTCCCCTTACACTTGAATCTTTACATACTTTACAATTAACTATTCTAATGACTCGAATTAAGAAAATCAAAACACTTGGAGCACTTTTTAGATTAACGCACATACGGGGGTAATAATATGATGTTCTTCCCCATTACTCAATAAAATAAGTACTTACCCATGAGTCCCGATCGTCCCAAAACAATATGTACAAGGATATGACTCGACTTAGCAACCATGTAATCAATTAGAAAGTTAACTTAGGGTTTAACAAATAACAATAATGCACTAAAAATGAGCGCATACACGGAAGGCTAAGGCAATTTGGTTGTACATTTAAGTGGGTGTAACAAATTCTTCCTTTAAGTAAAATGCTTAAAGTTAGAAACGAAAAGATAGGCTCGGAGGGGTGTACTAGGGGTTTCATGTACTAAAAATGAGTACAACGCTAAGGGTGTGGGAAAGATTAGTTGACTTAACTAGCCAAGTAATATGACTTAAATGGTCAAGTAATTATGATACGGGTTTAACACAAGGGTGATCCTAATGCCTCTTATCATGTAGTAAATCCTACCACACGAATGTAGTCTCACTAGCGGTCTCGGGATGCATCACTAACGCAAGTTCTAGAATCTAAATGCTACCGGTACACTCATAAGCACTAATAATAAATGCTTTTCCTATCAAATCTAAAGGCGAACCTCACATTTTTGGGTGGAAAATTTTTCTGAATATACGGTTATGTGCTAGTCATACAATCTCCTATCCATGAGAAGCTTTCTATGGCTAAAGTTTCACTCTTAAATGTTGTAAAAAATTTTAAATTTGGCGCTAAAATTGCACTAACAAGTATTTCTCATAGTTTTATTACACATCTACCATTAAACAAAACAAACTCAAGTGAAAGTGCATATGTAAGGTATCATCTTTTTACCCTCCCCTTACACTTAAGATGAACATTGTCCCCAATGTTCAAGTAAAGAATGTAAAAGTGAAATAAGTAAAAAGAATGAAATCAAATACTCCCCTGATTCGCTCGGTATGCATAATAGGATGGCCAGGTCAAATCTTCCTCCAAGAAAATGAACAATCAAAGCTTCCCTTCCAGAATATAAATCATCTCCTTGTCATACATAACCTGTAAAACCTGACAAAATAGACAAGACAACCTCGCGTAAAATCGGCGGCATCCTATATAAGTTTCTAAATCCTAGAAAACAAGATAAGATATAATGCTTGTGGAATGAAGTTTGCAGATTTCCTGGAGATTATAAAACTTAATAATTCACAAAAACCATAAGACTCCGTTAGAAAAACAAAACCGGTAAAACTTCCAAATTTTAACTCCTGACGCCGTCAAGAGTAAACCCCTGACGCCGTCAGAATGGACCTGCAGAAATTCTTATGTTAAGTTTCCGGAAAATTTCTGGAAAAACTTGGTCCTACTTCCTGGAAAATCCTGCAAAACTTCATTATGACTCAATACAAGCATTTGACTCTAACAAATACGAATATACATGTTCATTTAATATTGTGGAGAATCATGATCGGTTTGTTTCTTAAAAACATATTTGGGGTTTCCCCTTACACTTATCTTTTGCAAAAATACTTCTAGGTGGAGTTAAGACTAGGTCAAAACAACAAATTAAAGTAAAGTATTTCCTCTTTTTAGTTTAAAAACATGATCTACCAGCAATAAAAATAAAGCATGCATACGGAAGCAAATAACAATCAATCAAATAAAATCACACAAAACATGGGTTGCCTCCCAAGAAGCGCTTTTCTTTATTTACGAGTCTTGTAGCTAGACTCAAGGTCATGGGTTACTACGTGATACGGGTGAGTTCCTCATTGAGGAAATCTTTGGGATCAAACTTAGGTTTCAACTTCCTATCGGTTTCCTTAGTATGGTATGACCTTTCAAACTTTTCTCCATCCGGATCATACAAAGTCATTCTAATATGCCATGACCCGTCACCTTCTTTAGGTGGCTTGTCCCACCTCCATTTACACTTGTCTCCCTCTCTTTTCCATTTATTCCTTTCTATGTTGATGGGCATTACGCTTAATAACTCAATCATCTTCCTAAAGACTAAAGGGTCCTCAAACGGGTCTAGCTCTTCATCTCTAGCTATGAGTTGTTCTACCGAATGTGTCTTTTCAACAAAATCTTTTTCTAGATAAAATGGGCATTGAGGTCCTATAAAGTTCCTTTCTATCCAAGGTCCATATCTAGATGGTCTCCTATTCATCTCTACCCAATGCGGTGTTGGTTCATCATCACAATCATAACTATGCTTCTTAACATCATACACCGACCAAGTATCGCCTTCACCTACCGTTATCTTGGATTCCTTGCAATCTTTTATGGCACTAGCGGTTGCTAAAAATCCTCTTCCTACCAATAATGGGCATGTAGTGTCACTAACCATGTCTAGGACGTGAAAATCCGCTAATATAGTTAACTTTCCTACGTGAACAACTACATCCTTAATCATTCCAACCGGGTGGGCAATACTCCCATCCGCTAGCCCTATCAATACCTCCGTTTTCTCTAACTTTCCTAGCTTAAGAGCGGTGAATAAGGACAAGGGAATCAAGTTGAGGCTTGACCCTAAATCGGCTAGTGTGTCGAAAGCTTCGGATCTTCCTATCTTACAAGGCAAAAAAAATATACCTGGATCATCAAGCTTTTTAGGCAACTTGTTTTGAATGAAGGCGGTCCCATTTTTACCTTGCTTACACTTCTCATATTTTTCTAGGAGGGCACTATAGTAAGGAGCACGCGCTAAGACATCAATGACGGGGCGTTCAAGGTGAAGTTCTTTGAATTCATCGTCAAGGTCTTGCGTAAGAGGTGTTTCAACTATGCTTTTGACCGGCTCTATAGTGGGTGTTTTATTTGATTGGTCCTTTTGGGGAACTTGGATTTGTTTGAAACACATGCTCGTTAATTTAACCGAGTAGTATTGTGGACACGAAGTGGGTAACGAAACTGAGGATATGAAATTAACGGTTAGTTTCGGATTCTTGACCGTGTCGCTCGGGAGTGCTCCCATTTCTCGGTCATTGAGAACTTTCAACAATGCATCAATCTTAGTGGTCATCTCGCTTTGCTTTTGTTTGAAATCGGCTTCAAACTTAGATATGCGAGCTTCTTGAGATGCCATGAACTTTGACATCAATCCTTCAAGATCGTTGGTACTACCATAGTTGTTAGAAGGATTGTTGTTGAAAGTACGGTTGGATGGTGGACCGTTTGGTTGGTAACGATTAGGCGGATTGGAAGAATTGGGTTGATTTTGTTTCCACCTAAGGTTTGGGTGATTTTTCCAAGAGGGGTTGTATGAATCACCGTAAGTGTTTGGCTCAGGCTTGAAAGTGTACCACTTATATCCCGCTTCGTCGGTATGCGTGGATGCGTAGTCCGCAAAAGCTATTCCGGGGAATTCCATACAATCACGAGTGTCATGGGGACCACTACATAATTCGCATGAAGAAGTGATTTTGTTCACTTGGCTTGAAGGCTTAGGAGCTTCGTAAGATTTCATGAGAAACTTGACTTGGTCGTCAAGTTCCATGATCCTACGGTCGAGAGTACTAGAATTGTTCGAAGGCAAAGATATTGCCTTGACCGTTTTGTTCAAATCACGGGGATCATTCCAACTTTCGTTGTCATAGAGAGCAAGATCTTCTATGAGTTCCCATGATTGTTCCGCACTAAGATCACGTAGCTTACCACCGACCGATTGGTCAATGGCTCGCCTCGTGGAGATGTCGATATGGTCATAAAAAATTAGGACTTGGAGCCAAAGATCTATGCCATTATGAGGGACTTTTTGGAGTAAGTCCTTGAAACGAGTCCATGCTTCATAAAGAGATTCATTTTGACGTTGTTGGAACATCAAGATGTCATTTCTAAGCTTAGTAGTTCTCCCCGGTGGGAAAAATTGAGCATGGAAACGAGTGGTGAGATCATCCCATGTGGTGATGGATCCCGCGGGTAAACGCTCAAGCCATTGACTAGCTTGATTCCGTAGAGAGAATTGGAATAGGCGTAAACGGGTGGTCTCTCTAGTTTCAACACCTAGGTCTATGGAATCTACGATTTTGAGAAAGTCCTTAAGATGTTGGTTTGGATCTTCGGAATGAAGTCCATGGAATGCACATCCGCTTTGCACCAACCGGATGGTGTCGGATCGCAAGGGGGTCACATTGGCTCCGGTGAGCTCAATGGTGTTTCGGTAGCCTTGGTGGCTAGGTCGGGAATATTCTCCTAAGGTTCGGGGCCTAAGGGGTTCTAATGGTGGGTTTTGTTGTGGTGGGATGACGGGTTCAAAGATGTTACCACCTTCCATGATGTCGGATGGTAAAGAGTTACGAACAAAGGCACGAAGAAATAAGATAGACTAAAGAAGATCTAAAAGTAAAAAAATAAAATCTTACTAGAAAGGAATCTAGCAAGTAGACCTAATAAAAAGAAATTCTAACCTAGACAATACCTATTCCCCGGGCTGCGGCGCCAAAAACTTGATGCGTGGGAATCGCACCAGGCTTTACCTCTCAAGGGATCTTGAGAAGCTTACAACCCCCACCAGGCAGTGTACCTGATCGTTGTAGTATAGTATAGTGACAAGTACCGGGGGATTGATCGTTCAGCTTAGGAATAGTGTCGCTAGGATTAGAAAGCCTAAATACTAGTTCTAAAGGTGAGGGATGATTATTTTTGTGTTTTTATATTTTTTTAGAAAGCAAGTAAAAATCTCGGGTTTTGGAAGAGTGGGCGGAATTAGTTGCTATTCAACTAACCCAATACTAAGATGCAATCAAAATAAAATACTAAAAATGAAAGTAAACTAATTTATACTAAAGTTGTGAGCAGTAATTGGAGAAAATGTGTTTACTTAGATTTCACTACTCCCTAGATATCTTTTACACGTTAATTACTTGTTATAATTGCATGAATGACGGATCGTATTCCTTAATACCATTCATGGGGTGACACACATAACTCCCCAATTCTATGAGCTCTTATCTCCTCCTACACCATGCCCAGCACAACTATAGGGATTGTAAACAGTGGCTCATGCATTAAATACAACCAATAAAGACCTAGTGCGCGTTGGTTCATGTTTCTTAAGACGTTCAAGCATGTTACCAATTGGAGATCTGCCAGTTTTCTTAAGCCTAACATATAAATCATTCATCCAAGACAAGAATAAACAAGTAATCAACACATAATCAATATCTAGGTTTCATTAGATCTAAGCAAACACAAAAGAGATCTAGCCTAGCATGATAGAATTAAGACAAGAACATGATATAGACAACCAACACATAGACATATTGATTGAATTAGAAGAACACTTATCTTGATTAATCATGCAAGGTATCAAGGGGTTGGAACCCTTGAAAAACCTGTAAAGTTACACCAAAATCGTACTTAGGGTTTCTCCCAAAACTTCCCTCTTTAAATGTGAAAAATTAGAAAACTATATATAGAAAAATAGGTTTGACGGCGTCAAGAATAAACTTGTGATGCCCTCACCTCGCCGCCAAAACAATCCTTGGACCGCCTAGATCTACTTCTGTCACCGTCAAGACTTATATACTTCCAGGCCGTCATGACTCTTTTACTCTTGACGCCCTTCCTACGTGACGCCGTCAAATCTGTTCTGGGTAGTCATGGAAATTCATGAAATTTGCTCTTGACGCCGTCAAGGTGTTGCTCTTGACGCCATCACCTACTGTTCCCAGCATGGAAAATTAAGACTTTGGCGTTTTCTTCACTTTTATGCTCCAAAAACGTCCGAATTGCTTCCTTTTCCAGATTTCACTCCCAAAGTACATAAAATCACAAAAAGAACGATTTAGGGCAATATTTGATCAAATAAATTCGGATTCGGGCTTAAATGACCCCCTAAAAACGGATCATTTTTCGCCTCATCAGATGCATCCACGTTTCTTTTTTTTTCTTCATAAAATTATGGTGAACTCAAAATATTTATTTTCATGATAATATTTATTTTTTTGTTCTAATTATTTTCATGACAATATTTGTTCACTTATTTACACAACATATTATTTTTTCATGATAATATTTATTTTCTTGTTCTTATTATATGTATATATAATTTTTCAGATTTGTCATGGCACTTCCCCATCCTCGCGATCACGAGCTTGCACCGGCCGAACATCTACCTCATTTACCAAATCACGTTCATCCAAACTTCGATCTAGAAGACAACAGAAACAAAAAAAGCAACAACAAGAAGCAACAACAAGCAAGCAAAACAAGCAACAACAGAGAAAAAAAAAACAAAACAAAACAAAAAAAAACAAAAAACCCGCGGTCAACGAGGTTGTTTGGGATTGATTTGAACGTCAAACAAAAAAAGAAGCGCGTTTCATTTTCATGCAAGTTTTTCGAGATAGATCCGAATATGCAACCTAAAAGACATGGTTCATCTTCAAACTCTCAAGGAGGCCGGCGCATAACTTAATCCTGGACCTAAATGAAGAACCGCGAGCTTCCGAAGAACGGTTTAAAAATCTTAGTAGACAAATTCCAAAAGTTTTCCATCCTTATATCTCGAACATAAGTCTACAAGATGTCGAACCAGATGGAAACTGTGGGTTTAGATCCGTCGCTCTCGCTCTTGGTCTCACTGAAGATGATTGGCCTATAATTCGGTCGGATTTGATGCTCCATTTAGAGTCTCACCAAGAACAATACAGGTGGATATTTGGAACTATAGGTTATAACCAAATCTATAGGATCGTGAGCTTTGCTGGGGCATGGATGGAAATGCCAAACACAGGATTGGTAATTGCTTCAACGTATAACAAAGTTGTTGTAAGTCTATCCAGCAATGGTTCCACTACGAGTTTTCCTCTTTGGTCCAGTCCACCGCAATCATACTCAAATGAGATCATTGTGATTGCCCACGTGCATGGTAATCATTATATCAGAGTTGCATTACGGGAAGGTTTTCCTTTACCGATAACTCATCCACTTTGGATCACATACAAAAATAATGTTGCATCTGGATGGGGAAAGAAGTATGCGAGTCGTCAGAATGATTTTCGCGAGTATTATCGTCGTAAACCTGAACATTATGATCTAACTTAATGTAATTTTATGACACCTTCGTGATTGAAAAAGTTAATGAAAATCATTTAGTTCATGTTTGTATATTTGTTTATAGAAATAATTTTCTTTTTAATTGCAATTCTGTGGTAATCTTTCCTACATATTTTCACACATGTTAATTCAATATCATTCACTTTTTCCATCCATGGTTTTTTTGCCGCCCATTTTTTCCCTCCATGTTCCTTCGAATTTATATATTTGTATCAAAACAACATAATATTAATACATACACAACCTCCGTCAACAAAATAATAAAATGATAAAAAGCACTAAGGTTGTTTTTATAGTTTTCATTTACTTTGAATAGTCAACCTTCATCATCATCATTTGCTCACCATTCATCATCATATTTATTTGTTATGTTATCTTTTTCCAACATACAAACGTATAGAAATTTAATTATATGGATAGTTGTATTTGTAGCACACCAATTTTCAAGATTCAAAACACCCAGTATGTGACTTGATGTGTATGATGACATATAAATATGATACAAACTTTTAACTTTCATACAATAACCGCCCTTTTTCTTTTCTTTTTTCCCTCCTTTTTTCCCTTTTTTTCCATCCTTTAATTGCCGCCCTTTTTTTCCCTCCAAAAATTTACTTCCACAAAGTCTAGTTGAGAGGTGGCACTATTGCTTCAGTCACTATCAAGACCAAAAAGCTAGCTGCAGCTTCATTACATAAGCATCCAAAATTTTCCCTCCCAAAATTTTCTTTCCCTCCTTTTGTTTTTCTTACACGAAGCATCCAAAATTTACACGAAGCATCGAAAATTTACTTCCACAGAGTTCTAACATTGTTTTAATCCTTACAAACAATATATATATCTACCTTCACGAAGTTATATCTTCTAAAATCTGTGTGGTGTTTAATGTTATAGTAGCTATTTGTAGACTTTTTCCCTGAATCTGGTAATAAACCTAAACATTTAAATGCAGCTAAACTTTCCCCGGACTCATAAATAAGTGATCCTAAATTTCCTTCAAGCTCTTAATAGCCAACAATTAAACGTATGCAAAAGTCAAATTAAATTAATGATCCTAAAAAGTTGATACACGAGCATGAGTTGTGGGTCACTTCATTAACTGTGGGTTGAAATATATAGTGTATGTTTAGAAAGATTATCATAATAGTAGGTAATAATTGTTAGTATACTATATATACCTGAAGGATCCCACACCATCTGATCAATGATTAACAAATATATAGTATACTAACAATTATTACCTACTATTATGATAATCTTTCTAAACACACACTATATATTTCAACCCACAGTTAATGAAGTGACCTACAACTCATGCTCGTATCAACTTTTTAGGATCATTAATTTAATTTGACTTTTGCATACGTTTAATTGTGGGCTATTAAGAGCTTGAAGGAAATTTAGGATCACTTATTTATGAGTCCGGAGAAAGTTTAGCTGCATTTAAATGTTTAGGTTTATTACCAGATTCAGGGAAAAAGTCTACAAATAGCTACTATAACATTAAACACCACACAGATTTCAGAAGATATAACTTCGTGAAGGTAGATATATATATATATATATATATATATATATATATATATATATATATATATATATATATATATATATATATATATATATATATATATATATTGTTTGTAAGGATTAAAACAATATTAGAACTCTGTGGAAGTAAATTTTCGATGCTTCGTGTAAATTTTGGATGCTTCGTGTAAGAAAAACAAAAGGAGGGAAAGAAAATTTTGGGAGGGAAAATTTTAGATGCTTATGTAATGAAGCTGCAGCCAGCTTTCTGGTCTTGATAGTGACTGAAGCAATAGTGCCACCTCTCAACTAGACTTTGTGGAAGTAAATTTTTGGAGGGAAAAAAAAAGGGCGGCAATTAAAGGATGGAAAAAAAAGGGAAAAAAGAAAAGAAAAAGGGCGGTTATTGTATGAAAGTTAAAAGTTTGTATCATATTTATATGTCATCATACACATCAAGTCACATACCGGGTGTTTTGAATCTTGAAAATTGGTGTGCTACAAATACAACTATCCATATAATTAAATTTCTATACGTTTGTATGTTGGAAAAAGATAACATAACAAATAAATATGATGATGAATGGTGAGCAAATGATGATGATGAAGGTTGACTATTCAAAGTAAATGAAAACTATAAAAACAACCTTAGTGCTTTTTATCATTTTATTATTTTGTTGACGGAGGTTGTGTATGTATTAATATTATGTTGTTTTGATACAAATATATAAATTCGAAGGAACATGGAGGGAAAAAATGGGCGGCAAAAAAACCATGGATGGAAAAAGTGAATGATATTGAATTAACATGTGTGAAAATATGTAGGAAAGATTACCACAGAATTGCAATTAAAAAGAAAATTATTTCTATAAACAAATATACAAACATGAACTAAATGATTTTCATTAACTTTTTCAATCACGAAGGTGTCATAAAATTACATAAAGTTAGATCATAATGTTCAGGTTTACGACGATAATACTCGCATATTTCTTTCCCCATCCAGATGCAACATTATTTTTGTATGTGATCCAAAGTGGATGAGTTATCGGTAAAGGAAAACCTTCCCCTAATGCAACTCCGATATAATGATTACCATGCAAGTTATCGGTTAAGGCTGCGGGATGAGCATTCGGTGAGCGAGCTTGTTAGGAAGCTCGGGGAGAGAGTTCTTCCTTTGGTCATTCCTATATTATCTAAACCCTGATTCTAGCAGACGGCAAGTATTATATTCGTTTACCCATACCTCAGTTATGTTAGGTATATAGTGTTTGAATATCATTGTCATTAATTAACTAATGTTTCTTTATTGATAGGGTATCTGCATTGTGCTAAGTGAAGTGATGGCTACTGCTGGTAGGAGCTCTTTGTGATAGGAACATTTCAGTTTTTTTTTTTTTTTTTTTTTTTTTTGTTAGTTAGTTTTAGATTTGAGAGAATTTCTTAAATAAACTGTTTATAGGACTACTTTACGAATATGAATCTTGCACACAAAATTTTCCAAAATGAACTTTTAAATATTATCCGTTAGATTCATTACTAGATTAGTTTCTAACCATACACGTGTTTAAAAGGAGTGCTACGCTAGCCATGGGCGAGTCTTGAGCCAGGGCGAAGGATGGGCGAATTGCTGGGCGTGCTGTGAGGTTATGAGTGTTCCTCTTTTTGGGCAAATACATATATGTGGGGCGAGTATACATGGGCGAGTAACACTCTTATTTTTGGGCGGGCGAGTATACATGGGCGAGGGCTAGGCGAGGCTGGGCAAGAATGGGCTAGCTATATCTTAGCTGGGGAAGGATGGGCGAGTGATGGGGCAAGGTGTGGTGGGCGAGCAAAGTGTTGTATTTTGTTAGGCGAATCAAGATGAATTCTGGGCGAGTAGGATGAATTCTGGGTGAATGAAGTTATGTGTAGTGCTGTACTGCTGTTGAATTCTGGGCGAAGAAGGTGCATGAATTCACGCGAATAGTTGGTAGGTTTATACATTAAAGGATGGTAGGTTTGTCTGTTCATGTAGCCTTACTGCACTGCATAGTGAGGGATAGTTGGTAGCAAATGGTATGTTGTACATAAAAGTATGACATGCAATATTATATTATATAAACATGTATGAGTGTCTGTAATATATGTGTGAGAGAGATTACTATGTATGTGTACTTTTGGAGGATGATGATATGGCGTATGCAGCCCTTGATGGTCTAAAACAAATTTTGAGGTACGTATTAAGGAACACCTTATGTGTAGTTTCTCGATAGTTCTAGAATCTTTTCTTATAGAATACTAAAAAAATATCTGCTCCTTATTATGAAAGTTTCATGTACAATTGCGCAGGGTGAAGTACAGGTTCTTTCTCAACTTGATATGCTTAGAGGTACACTCGACCATTATATCCTCTATTCATTGCGATTTGTATAAATTTCATTTGGGAGTTATATGTCGAATGTGTTTAAAGGGGGACCATGTTAATATGTTATGATCTGGTGTAGATGCTAATGAAGTCGTTCATGAAAGAACTCATTCTAGTAATCTAGTTTACTTCAAAAGGTACGTCCTGAAACTTTTGCCAAAACTATGCATCAGCACTTGGTAGTATTTTTATAGAATTCACTGGCTTTGGCTTCTAGCAATATGGTGGTTTCTCGAAATGGGACAATAGTTTGGAGGAAATAAAAAAGATGGAATTTGCACTTAGCTTGCAGAAAATGCAGAAGCAGATACACTAGTTAATGTGAACGATAATGCTGACTTTGCTCAATTCCATCCTGTATCTGCCAGAACAAAGAGGTTAGTTAATGATAACTACATTCACTAGTGATTTCTACTTATGGGCGGGTTGGGTAACTAGTCAAAATGGGTGTTTTTAGTGCGGGTTGAAACGGGCTGGGCTGACCCGCGAACATTTTTTTTGTCAATATTTCATAAACGCTTAAATAAAATTACAGAAATTGCTGCCACATTAATGATCTAATTCTGTAAATAAAAATATTTAGAAGACTATTTTTTACAATTTGACCTGTTTCCTTTTTATCTAATATTTTATTCGACTTTTAAATTTATAAAACATGAACCCAAATCAGCCCATTCACAAGGGTGACATGACACATCATTTTGTGGCAGGCGGCAAAGACAAAGCCAGACACATGTTTGAAAGTGACACATCATATAAGGTTGGTTCATCATGTGATTCAAGTATGTTAATGAATCTGGTTTTGTATGGAAAATTTAGTGAAACCAAATTCCTGAAGTTTTTCAGGGAAAAGATGTGGATGATATGAAAAAGGCTTTGGGTTTTTACACACCATGTGTTTAGTCTTTGCACACCATCATGTGGTCCAACCATTTGCCAATCATTAGTGCAAGCAAAGAGACAATAACAACAATACACAAGGACTTACATCCAGTCCCAATTGATAAATAAAACACTACACAAGGACTTAGTTGTAATTAAACTAAAATATACCTAATAAACCCTAACCCTAACTTATCATATCTTTTTCATCTTCAATAACTCACTCTCCCTCTCCTCTTTTCTCTCTAGCCGCCGGCCACACCAAAACCCACCGCCACCGTCCCTTTTACCGGCCAAAGTCCGGCACACCGCCGTCCCCCTAAACACACCGCCACCACCAAACACCTCCACGCGACCTCCTCTTTCTTTTCATCTACACCACGCGCCACAAAATACCTCCATCACCTAGATCTAATCACCACCGCCACTCAATCTTGCTCCACCGCCGCGTACATCCATCACCACCACTAAATGATTTATAACGAAAACGTGTCGATCTAAGTTTTATCGTGTGTCGCGTGACTCGTCCGAGTCAACTCGCGAGGAACCGATTCTTTGTTGTTGATGTTGTTGTTCAGATAACTGAGACATTTCACTTCACAATTTCATATAAAAACACACACACTGTGTGTTTATAGATCAAGAAAATTGATGACCACCAATATTGAAAATTTGAGTAAAAAAGGTACCCAAAAAATTGACTTTTTTTTTAGTGTGTGTGTGTTTTAGTGTGTGTTTTTGGTTGCTTGAAGTAAGAGCTTTTTGTAGCAACTTCAAAATCTGAAAGAGTGTTGTTGTTTGTTGTAAAAATGAAAAGAGTTGATATGTGGTGGTGTATTACTACAAAATTTTGGACCACCTGACTTGTTGTTACATGATGTAGCAACCCGTAAATTTTCATAAGGCAAAATGACTATTTTGCCCTTTGACTTTTGACTATTTGACTTT
Source organism: Artemisia argyi (assembly GCA_030686995.1). Classification (NCBI taxonomy): domain Eukaryota; kingdom Viridiplantae; phylum Streptophyta; class Magnoliopsida; order Asterales; family Asteraceae; genus Artemisia; species Artemisia argyi. The sequence continues at coordinate 184,233,415 of CM060688.1, read as the reverse complement.
TACCGTAACGTAAAAGCAATTACTATGACCAGTAGTTAACCAGTAGTCTTCCAAGTTAAATAATTCATTCTGTTTTGAATTATTACTTTCTAAACAATTTCGTTCACCTCGGTCTATTTAACGAGAAGTTATCTTGCAAAACGTGAAGACCGCACACAACGCGTACCGGCACAACCTATAATTTTTCAGACTATTATTCTAAATAGTACCACTATTTATTTTTATCAGAAAATACGAGTTATTTATTTTCTGACGATTACCGGTGATTTAAAAATTAAAAGCTAGAGGATATATCGCTTTTCTTGAAGAACGATACCGACACCGCATTAATAATGGTTTAAATTTTATCATTATTATTTGGAGTCAATAATTTCATTTTTATTTTTGCTAATATAAAAACGCTTCCAGAAATATATTTCTCACAATTACCAAATCAAAGTACCGAGGTTACACTTTAGCTCAACGGGACACGGGACACATGATATAATAATAAAACAAACTTACCCTTATCTTATCACCTCCACCGCCTCCCTCTTCATATAAATAAGCAGATAAAATCTGATCTTATCTAACTCTCCCCTCTCTCTCTCTCTCACTATACACCGCCTCACACCACCACACCATCACCATCAGACCACCGCCGCTCCCTCGCCATCTAATAACACCACTGTTATCACCATCACGAGGAGAAGACAAGGGTGGCTCGTTACGGGTTAAAGAGAAGGGTCACTCATAGGTCTTTGTGGTTTGGTTTGTGTCCGTGAATCACCACAGCCGCACCATCAATATCATCATCTCTTTACTACCTCCTCCTTTCCTTGTGGTATGTCGAAACACATCTGGTATATTATCTTCTTAATATTAAACCAACTAATATATTATTTGTATGATTTTTCATGGAAATAAACTGAATAAAAACGTTTTGTTAATAATTCATGTGGTAAACAAAGATTTAAAAAGGGGTGCTATATTTGTTGTTATTTGGTTCACAGCAACGACCCAATAGGGGTGTTTGCTGCTCTCGGTTTTAACAGAAACCCAAGAGGGTGTTTGATCTAAATTCGGCTCAACAGGAAACTGAGATAGGTGTTTGTTTGTGATCGGTTTTGAGTCAACAAGACACCAAAGAGGGTGTTGTTTTGGTCTCGATCTATACAGCCCACAAGGGTGTCCGTTTGGTTTATTTCAGTCCACACCACAACACCCAAAGGGTGCGCTTGGTTTTGTTGTTTTGACCCACACCGTAGCTTACAAGGGTGTTCGTTTGTCTGCTGTCACAGCCACCCAAAGGGTGCGCTTGGTTTTGTTGTTTTGACCCACACCGTAGCTTACAAGGGTGTTCGTTTGTCTGCTGTCACAGCCACCCAAAGGGTGCGCTTGGATAGGCTTATTACAGCCCAAACAGGGACATTTGCTTGCTGCTACGCAGCCCCAGCAATGGTGTGTTTGTTTGCTGAAACGCAGCCTAACTAGGGTGCGTTTGTTGGCTGCAAACAGTCCGAAAACAGCTCAATTAGGGTGCGTTTACTTGTTTACTTTGTGCACAACATAGGTTGTTTGTTTGTTGCTTTCTGTCCAGCCAAAACCATCCCCAACGAGGGTTATTGTTGGCTGCTAAAACGGCCCAACCAGGGGTGTCTGTTGACTGCCAAAACAGACCCATATAGGGCACGTTTGCTACTGATTTTCTGCATAATAGGGTGCGTTTTGTTTGTCTATTTACTGCATACATGAGCTGTTTGGAACAGCTCACTGCAGTCCCGCCTTTTCGGCGATATCTAGAGTTCTACAACTCCGGTTGATGCACCGTTTGCGGCTACATTTAAGTTTATGTCTTACCAACATTTCATAAAACTGGGCCGAACTCCAGAAATGACCAGAACCATGAGCTTTTTCTGATTGAAATCTGGTGTGCAGATTTTGACACCTTTCGCCATTTTGGCTCTCATTTACTCATCGGGATGAGTTATGAGGTGCGCCACCCGGCGAAATGACCACAAGACATAGCTCTATCACCCTATCTAATTACCTAAGGCCCATAACTCACTGAGTTGTGCAGACTTTCCAATCTTTGGGATTGTTTTAGAATTTCAGTTTCTAGCTCATACATAGGGCTTGTTTTAGCAAATCTTCAAGTTACAAACATCATGTACCATGTCAAATACATATATAATCTTACAAGGGTTTAGGATTAAAGTATTGCACTCTTAATGGACTTACGACTTAATAACAAATCACTTATTACCGGACTTTATTACACGGACTGTCACTTGTTTATTATTGGATTTCTACCCAATAACCAATAAATACAAGTTGGAATTTCTAATGACTATTTATTAGTTAAACGTAACTAATCCATATATCTCATTTATATATCTGCTTATCTGGTTCATACCGGTTTATTCTTTTATACGTGCTTATTACCTTTCATACTTATGCTATATGATTTGTGCTTTGGCGTGCGTTTTGTCTGAGTCTATGACTTTATACCATCACACGAATGGGATACTAAACTTTTTACAAACATTGATACAAATATTCCACGAAAACTACAACACTCCACCTTTTGAAACTCATACGTATCGATTACTTTCTGCGTATTATGTTTTGAGACAAGCTTATATTCATTAGGTTATGCCGATTCTGTATCGTTGCGCTCTAATTATTGACATCACTTATGTTACTATTCTTCCATACTCCTTGGCACAGTTGTGTTCATTACATCACTACATCCCAAGGTGAGTTCATAGCCCCACTTTCCATTACTTAATTGTTTTACAAACCCTTGGGGGGAATACATGTTATTTTAACCGAGCACAATGTTTTTAAATTGTATGCTTGCCTGATTGTTTTATTATCACTAAGTACTAGCCTTGCTAAACCGAGATCCCTTATTATGAACCATTTAATCACTAGCAATAGTGAGCGCAAATATTGTGAATAGGCCTATTGGGATTGACGAATCCCATTTGTATTGACTAAGTTCAAACAAATGCACTAATATTTGAGATTTAGGTATGTTAGCAAAGTACCTACCAGGATAAATCTGCCGATCGATATTGGTACACGTTAACGTTTTGGTGTCATAAGCTTAGTGTATAATACATTTTATGGGCGTATAATAACATAGCCTACCTGTTTTGTTTTCCAACCATTAGTGTGAGCCTATAACTCACACTACCAACACATTGTGTTCAAACATTTAACAAACTCTATGAATATCACTCAACCTTTGTGTTGATCTCTCAAGCATGTATTTCAGGTTCATGACGATCAAGGATGGCACGGAAGGGCACGGATACTCAAGAGGGCTATAAATTTTATTATCATTCGAAACTCATTTAATGTAAACTGTAAACATGGAACCATTTGGGACCTCATTTTGTAATCTCTGATATTTATATAATTTGAATGATAAATCTTTTCAAACGACTCGATTAGAGTTCGTTTTCTATCATTGTGACTATTGTGCCGTCGAGTAACACCCAGTTTGAATTTCGCTGCATCCATGAATTGGGGGTGTTACACATGATGAACATAAAGTACATAAATAATATTAAAAAAATGAAAGGTGTAAAAGGGTGGTGTGTAAAAGATAGGTCCTTATGAAAAATCATGTGATGCCTGCTGAAATCCCAGTTTCACATACTCATACCATGACGTCAATGGAAGAGCTCCTTTTACGTGTTCAAGATGAACCTGATCTACCTGAAGGAATTATTAGGGTGTTATCTTCCGCACACCACTCTCAAATACAAACAATTTTGTACAAGTTTCCATGCTTTTTTTTATCTCGCCACTTCTAAAACGAGTATAAAACAATTTTCACATTTTTTTATAAATGTACTTTTCATACTCTATACCACACCTAACATATTTTTCTTTAAAATATACTACTCTTTATTTTTCCCAACACCCCATTGTCTTCCCCACCCAAACCCTACCAAACAAACCATCATCATCGAAAGGGTTACCCGAACAACTACCACCACCAGCTTTCCACTCAACTCCGACCAAAACCCCACTAACCGAACCACCAAAGGAACCGTCACACGACGACAACCGCTAGAACTTAATCTCGTATTTTATTTTTTAGGCGCTTTTGACAATGTTTGGAACATCACGCGCTGGCGACAACAGTTTCCAACCGCTGTTTTCTGCTGTTGTCTGCCGCCTGAAACGGCCAACCACCGCTGACATGAGAGGCGGTGCAACTACTAGATACCGGATCTGCAACTTGCAACACCACAACAACCGTTGAACTCCAGGTCTGGAGCCTCTTTCGCCTGCGGTAGTATTGTTCTGTGGCTGGCGCTTTGATTTGGCCGTTTTGCGAGAGTTATATTTTTTTCCGCTGTGAGATTTTGATTTTTTTAGAAAGAGAGTATGAGATACTTGTGTGTGAGAGAGAAGTGTGTGAGAGAGATATATTATTTTTTATTTAGCTCTAAGGGTGGAGGGAGTGCATCACTCACTCCTCTCCCATTCACTCACTCACAACCAATCCCCTTGTGCCACATCATCTCCCACTTTTTCCTTCACTCACCCTTCTCTCACTTCATTTTTGGAGGCGGCACCTTCACTCACCCTTCACTCACTTCTTTTTTTCTTTTTTTCTTTTTTCTTTTTTTCTTTTTTCTTTATTTTTTTAAATTCTATTAAAAAATGTATTTGAAAACAAAAATTCCATTAAAATTTAATTAACATTACATAATATTATTAAAAACCATAAAATAACTAAAGTTACATTAAAATTTAAAAACTTAAAACTTAAACATTAAATCCTACAAACCACATGGCCAACCGTATTTGGCGCATAGCTCGCGTTTCCTGTTGATGACGAAATCTTTAAAAGTCGGGTCCGGGATTTGGTCGTGCGGGTCCATAACGAACTTCATGTCACGATTGTAAACCTCCCCGTTAATAAAGTTGAAATATCCGTCGTCTTTTTTCTTTTGAGACTCCAACTGCGCTTGCAATAAACTTTTCTTCTCGGAGGTGTAACTTTCAAAGGCATCACGCATCGAGCTTCGGCTTGAATCTCCTGAAGTCGTCTTTTTTTTGCCTTTCGGTTGACGTGATGGAGTTGGGTTCTCGTTGAGGTTCGGTAACTCACACTCGAAATCTTCCACGTTTACCGGCGTTTGAGCGCTACTCGATTCCGACGACTTTCTTTTCTTGCTCGATCCCGTGGATTCTTGAGTATAAGTTGGTTGTTCTTTCCACTTTGGTTGATCTTTGACAATCTGCCACGCTTTATAATGCGCAAAACTTTTCTTATAATGTTTCGCAAAATCACGATTGGCTCTTTCAAGGACTTGAACATCGTTGCACCCACTATCTCTCAAGCAATTCTACGAAATTATAAAACAATATACAATATACAATATATAACAATATCCAAAAAAATAAATATATATATATAACGTTTTTAGAACTAAAAAAATAAAAAATATATAAATATACCGCTTGTGTGTAGTAACCGTTGAACGCTGCGATCAAAGGATGTATATCTCTCCATTTCGAATTCAATTGATGATGAGTACGTTCGGTTCTTGGGACAAGCGTTCTAAAATGTATTAGAATTCGCTTCCAAAATCCTTTCTTGGGTTGACGGTCGCCAACTTCTTTGTCAACCGAAATTTTAACCCAAGACTTAGCTAACGTCTCCTCCTCATCGGGCGTCCAAGTCTTTGCTTTTTTTTTCTTTACAACAACCTCTTCGACCTCTTCGACATATTCCTCCTCTTCGAAATACTCATTTGGTTGTGTCTCGGGTACCACGTCAACATTATCGAAATCTTCATCTTCATCGGTATCAAATGGAATGGGTAACGGTTCACTAACCCGTTCACGCCTTTTTTCTTAGGTATAACGCGGCTCATACGGGTTGAAGTTAGGATTTGGCGGTGGAGATTGTTGAGTATAGTTCGACTCAAACGGGTCGAAGTTTGTGGGAATTTGCGGGAGGGGTTGTTGTTGGGAGAAAAAAATTTGTGGAGATTGAGGATACATTTGGGGGTGATAAGGTTGTGCTAGAGACGATGGTTCGGGACCGGGTTGTGATTGAATCCGAGGACGAATTGCGCCTCTCGATCCACCTCTCGATCCATGAGTACCTCTTCTTGGATCTCTATTTTTACCACGTTCCATATTTTTTGAATGAGATTGTGTGTTTTTTTTTTTTTTTTTTTTTTTTTTTTTTTTTGCTTTCGAATTGCAGCAGCAAGGGGAAGGAAGAAGGAATTTTTTTTTTGTGCTTTTTTCCTTTGGTTGTGCTGGTATATAAACAAAAAAAAAATAGCCGTTGAGATCCAAACGGCTCTTTCTCACCCACTCCAACGTCTCTCTCTTTTCTCCCCGCATGCGTGAAATTCCCCCGCATTTTGCCTCCCCATGCGTGGTTCCCCGCGAGGCGGCGGTGTTCCCGTGCGGGGTTCCACCCTCCCCGCAGCCTTCACTCACCCACTCCCTCTCCTCTAATGATTGGATGTGATCAGTGGTGTGAAAAGACTAATTTGGTGGTGTGTAAAGACACAAACCCAATTATTATCGAGGTAGTTCTTATAGAGCTGTACCACATAAAATTTCTTTGCTCTTTTGTTTTTATATATTAAGGTGGCGAATGAGTAATTAGAGTTATGATAATATTTAATGGCTAATGGCATATACACACCATCTATTTGGCATATACACACCATCGTACATACTAATTATTTTATTTATAATTCGTACAAAATACACTTTACATTAAATTGACTAAACAAAGCTGTACTTGGTTTTCTCTCACACACAACACACATATTCTCTCACTTCAACTAAATTCAACCCACTTCAACTAAATTCAACCAAATATACCAGCACCATATCATCTACACTCAAATTTTTTTTCACAGATCTGGATTTTTTTCTTACATGTTTTTAATTTTTTTTACACAGATCGGCGGTGGTGGCCGGACCACCGTAGTCGTTTGAACGAGGTGGCCGGACCACCGTGGTTGAGACATTTTTGTCGGCTCGATGTAGCAGATTTTGGTTTTTTTGAACGAGGTGGCCGGACCACCGTGTAATGTATGTGTGTTTTGAGGGCAAAAGAAAATGGTTCCTGTGGTCCGATTTGATTTGGCGTTTTGCCGGATTTTGGTTTTTTTCCGGTGAGAGTTTGGTTTTCTAGAGAGAGGATGTTGGGGGTGTGTGTGAGAGAAAAAAATTGTTTTTTTAAAGATGATATAAAATATGGAGTATGTGTATAGCGTGTATGAGGGAGAAGGTGCTATTGAAAAAGTTACAAAAAAGTCATAGAAATAAAAATACAATATTAAAAAGTACAATTGGTTAAGTAAATAGGTGGTGTGTGAAAGATAAGACCCAATGGTTTTTAACTTGCCTATGTATTACTTTAAAAATAAAAAGAAATGGTTTTTAATAGCAAATATCATCATCATGCTGACAAAAATTTACGAAAGATGCTTGTAATAGTTCTTTATTATACAAAATAGGAAAATAAAACCAAAAGATAAATTTGAAAAAACCCACAATATTCCTTTAAATAATGCATATGAACAATCTCAACACAACAAAAATATGCATAAATGAGATAGCGTGTGTTTTTGCAAAGCATATAGCGTGGTATAGTTGACCACTTGACCACAAAAGATAATGGTAGGTTGACTTTTCAACTTTCAAGTAAAGATAGGAATAGCCTATGATTTTTGATTGCTAGCTTATGTCTAATTTTTTGAGGCTGCAACATGAAAAATAATGCTCGGCATTTAATGATAAATAATTCAATGTTCAAGAAGATAAAACTTGTGAGAAAATTGGTATCGAAAATACGAAGTATTTTATCAAAAGATAACCAAAAAAAAATACCAATAATCAAAAGACAATATTTCACCGTTCGTCCCTAAACTTGTCGCGATTCGCGCGTTTCGTCCCTAAATTATTTTTTTGGCATTTTCATCCCTGAACTATGCAAACGATGGCTTAGTTGGTCCCTGGGAGCTCATTTTGGCATAAGGACGTTATGTCCGTCCGTTATCTGATGTGGCAAGGTTGGGTTTTTTCGTCTTTTCACCAATTTCATATTCTCACCGTTCGTCCCCAATGCCGTTTGTATATTGTAGCAAACGCTTTGCATGTTTCGTCCCTAACAAAAACGATGCGTGTTGTGTAAAAATTCGACCGTTGGACAGAACTGAACCATGTAAATACCCGACCATTGTGCATATCATAAGTATGTAAAACACACATCTTCCCAAAAGAAAAACAGAGCAACGATGGTGGTCTGCACATGTGGTAAACCTGTTGTTGTCAAGACTTCTTGGACAAACAGGAATCCAGGTCGCCGTTTCTTTGGCTGTCCGACAATTGTAAGTTTGGTCATTGTGTTGTTTATTTTTTTAAAAAAATGTGTAGCTTATTTACACACTGTGTTGTTTCAGGGCTCAAACTGTCCTTTTCTGGATTGGTTGGATCCTCCGATGTGCCCAATGTCAGTAGACATTATCCCTTGTTTGTTGAGGAGGATTAATGCTCTACGAGGTGTTGTTGAAGAGCTTGAAGAACAGTGGTCCAAGTACAAGAAGTATATCATCATCAGTTGGGTTTTGTTTGCATTGTATGTTTATTTAACTGCTTGACATGTGTTAACCAATACACCACCAAGTGTCTTTGTGTAGTAGTTGTTGTTAGTTTCTGATGGTGGTGGGTGAATGGTTTTAGTATTTTCGAGTAGATGATGGTAGTTGGGTGGTGAAGCAGTCGTTTGTAATGGTTGTCAATGGTCAATGAAATTTCTTGTTTGAATAATGGCTAAATCGTAATGGTTTGTGATCAAGTGAATGTGGCTTGTTATTGTGAAGTATTTTGTTTGTTTGTTCAATGCATAATATGATTGACTAATAAAGTCAACTAACTGAACCATTTTGATTATTCACTTGTAAACCTTTGTGATTCGTGCCCATTTTTGTCAAATTGTTGTTTAGAAATGTAACTTTGAAGTGTAGTTAGATTGAATATAAAGTGTTGACTTACATTAACTCAAACGGTAGATTACAATGTACATTTGTAGTCAAACAGTGTAAACGGTTCCCCATTATTTGTTTGAAAAATGAACACATTTATATTTCCATTTTGTTTGGGAATGTACCTCTGATTTGTATTTATTTGTTGAATAAAAAGTGTTGTCTTTCATTTAATGGTAAATATTTGTGCATGGTGCCATAAACCTTTTTTTGACAATATTAACTAAAACAGTACATGAGAGTCAACAAATGCAGATTCATTACCAATAATAAAAGAACATAAAACTGTTCTTCATTACAAAAGAGATATTGGTTATACCATCAAAACACATTATTATCATGAAATGCCATAATTAACTTCTATAAGTTTCCTTTTCATTGACTGGCTTCAAGGCTTATTTGCAGGAGTGGAGGTTGAATCTTCGTTAGCTTCAAGCTTTAAATACTTGCTATAAGCAGAATCAGCAGTACCAATGATATAATGAGAGCTTGTTGGAATGGTGCTTGAACCATTTGGACCTTGAAGCTTTAAATACTGGGCATAATCAGGATCAACAGGACCAATGATATACTCAGAGGTTGTAGGAGTGGTGGTTGAACCTTTTTGAGCTTGAAGATTTAAAAACTTGGCATAATCATGATTAACAGGACCAATGATATACTCAGACCTTGTAGATTTTCTTTCTGCAAATAAGGAAAAAGAGAGCATCAAAAAACAAAAAAAAATATAGCTTCACAAACAGTTAAATGTTAACACAAAATGACCCTATATTGACCTTTTTAATTAAATACACCCAATTACATAGAAAAACAGAAATAACAATACCTTTTTTGTTTGTGGCCTTCATTGTGTGTGAAGTAACGTTATGAGATATGTAGGTTTAAGAGAAATTTAGGTTACAAGATTGATTATGTGTGTTTGTGTGTGTTTCATCGGTTGGGTGCGTATTCTATGAGATGGGATTAAATGAGATGGAAATATGTATGGTTGATCGGTTGGTGGGTATTTCATGGGTTGGGTTAGGTGGCCTTCACACGGCTTTATCGGCTCACCGGTACTAAGTTCCTTATATCTAACAGTAGTAAAATGTTAGTACTGTTAGTACAAAATTCCTTGTAACATAATATGATTGAGTTAGGGAAGTTAAGAAACCATAACAGCAAGCCCGAGAGGGCCAAGAACCAGATGCTGCAGTGGCGAAGAAGAGGACGTTCAAGAAGTTCAGTTTCTGTGGAGTTGATCTCGATGCTTTGCTTGACATGTCTACCGATGAGTTGGTCAAGATGTTCACTGCTCGTGCTCGCAGAAGGTTTTAGAGGGGTTTGAAGAGGAAGCTAAACGTGAATCACTCGTTGGTGAAAAGCCTAACTTGGTGAAGACCCACTTGAGGAACATGACCATTGTCGCAGAAATGATCGGTAGCGTTGTTGGTGTGTAGAGTGGTAAGACCTTCAACCAGATTTAAATCAACCCTGAGATGATTGGACACTACCTTGTTTGAATTTTGTATCTCATACAAGCCTGTTAAGCACGGTAGACCCGGTATTGGAGCTACCCACTCTTCAAGGTTTATCCCATTGAAGTGAGGATGCTACTTGTTTTAAAGGATTCTGCTTTTAAAGGATTATGCTACTTGTTTTAAAGGTTTACCCCTAGTATTTTGTCATTTCAGAAGGTTAAGATGCTACTTGTTTTAAAGGATTATGCTTTTATTTTTTTTCAAAAAACAAAATAAAAAAACCAACCCATAAGGCTGTAGTTTGAGTTAGGGAAGTCAACAAACCATAAGGTTGTAGTTTGACTTAATAAAGTCAAATTCTGCACTAACAGTATTAAATTTTTACTACTGTTAGATATAAAAAACTTAATACTGGTGAGCCAATAAAGCCGTGTGAAGACCACCCAACCCATTACATACAATACATAGGTACATTCCCAAATAAAATGGAAATATAAATGTGTTCATATTTCCAACAAATAATTGGGAACCGAAGAGTCCAAAAAAAGCCTGTAAAATTTAATACAGACTCTTCGTTTTCCCCATTATGTAGCATTATGTAGCATACGAATATAATACTAGCAAACATCAAACAACTTAAAGTGTAAGTAAAATGTCAGTAACCAAGAGAGCCAGAGATGATGTTGCAACCGACAACACAAAAGAAGAAAACAAGGAAGTGATGAAACGACCAAGGGAAGATCCAAAAGAGCCAGAGGTGCCTTTGTTGGAAAAAGACTCGAAGGATAAGGATAAGAAGGAGGTGGATGAAGAAAAGGAAAAGGCTGCTCCTCCAAGCCCTGCTGTAGTTGAAAGACGCAGGCTTGCTGCAAAAAAAGAGGGCCGATGAGCATTGGAAGGAGATCAATGTTGTTAGGAGATTAGAAGAAAGGGATAAAAAGAATAACAAATATGTTATATGTAATGAAGAAGAGGAAGAAGAATGTTTAGAAACATTCTCGTATGATGAATTATATAAGTCATATGAGTCCGATTAATTTAATCGTGTAATGGAAAAAGTTTGTTTAATAATAATTTTAATGTTGATTTTGTGAGTTTCCTTTTTTTCAGCAAACTCCATCAAACTCCATCATCCTAACTATATCAGCAAGTTTTTTTTTAAACAACCTCCTTACTAGCAGGTACAACTGGGGTGAAACTTAAATTTAAACTTCCAAACTATGAATCAATGTGGGGAAGGTCATTGTTTTGGTTTTCACCACATTCACTTAAAGTCAATTGTGTAAAATGGGTACCTTGAGTCGACTTGGTTGGAAGTGCAACATTATCAGTGTTATTAGGCCATGTTAGGGCCAACATTTGACGAGGTTTAGTTAACTTAGAGGCACTAGGTGGACTAGACATAAGTTCCTCTATTATTACCCTTGTTTTCCCAGTAACCCTAGAACAACCGTGCTCTATGTACACTTCTATCAACTTGAAACCAACTACTAGATAACCCAAACATCTCACATCATCATCAGATGACAGGGGAAATAGGTCGTGGTCTAAGGTACTCATAGGACTAAGATAATGGTAAAACAGAGGCTCATTCTGACCTGTGTAGCCCAACTGTAGCACCATATGGTCTAGATCAAACACAGAGAAAACATCAACATCCACCCTATCAAATATGTCTTCTGCACCACCCACGTATTCCCTATTAGGGAAACGCATAAAGGCCCCTCCATGATGTATACGTATGGTGAATACATTCCACTCAAATTCTGCAATATAAAGTCAATTACTTAGTACCTAAACATATATAAACACAAGCTAAGAGCAAAATAAGCTCAAATCAACTGGATTTAAACTCATTACCATAATAATTCTCACATTGCGTCTCCAACTCTTCTGCAGGGACCCTGACTCCTCTTTTGCGCATCTTCCATGTTGGTGCGGACATTGTTACAGACGCCACTCTTGGCAGAATTTAGGGACAAGTTTCGATACTTTTGTGATTTTACGTTGATGTGATTGGGCGGGAAAGTTTTTTGCAGGCAGTATCTTGAAAAACGAAAGCTTCAGGAAAAAGTGATTGGAAGTTTCTTTGTAGCAAACTTTTAGGGACCAAATACACGAATTACTATTAGAAGTGTTTATGTGTGAAATGACGAAACTACCCATGCACTAGTACAGATATGGCCTTTCGTCACACATAGCGTATTTTGAATGGTCACACAGCAACATATTTACGTGACTAAATGTACCAGCCTTAAATAAACAACCACACTTGATCCGACTTGTGTGACCATTTTGTAAAATATATGTCACATATTTGTGTATATATGTGACCAGAGGGTAACTGGTAAATATTTTTGTACATTTTAGTCACTTTTAATTCGGGACGTGTGACGGATACAAATCAGCTCGAAACATTTGTCACACTATAGATATACATATGTGACAAATATATGTCACACAATTGAACAGTGTGACCAAAAAGATATATGGTCACATGAAGTACTTGCGTATGTGGCTAAATTATATAGTCAAGTTTATCACACATTATATAAATGTGACTGCTATTCTTTGCTGAATAGTTAGCCAGATATGAATTTGAAATGTGTGACAACTAAAAACTCAGTTTAAAGCGTTAGTCACGAAATGCATTTAATAGTGACAAATATATGTCACACACTTGAAGAGTGTGACCAAATGTCATATATGGTCACACTAAACCATATAAACATGATTAAGTGTAACTAAAATTCGATACATATGGTCACGTAAGTTAATATGTGTGTCTAAAGTTTAGTGTGTGTTTGTTTGCCAAATCCTAATGTGTATAGCCACACTTAATTAAAGCACGATCATGTGACTATAGGCTTTACAATAGTCACACCATATCACACATGTGTATCTAAATGATGTTTATGGCCACATCATAAGGGTATTATATGTGACCAATACATTCAAAATAGTCACATTGTGAAATATTCATGTGACTATTATTTATAGAAAAATGTGAAGTCAGTTATCATTAACCTTGATATTAGTCACATTGAGTTTTTGTGTGACTAAATTAAAGATGCTATATATATGGTCACATGAAGTATTTATTTAGGTGTCTAAATCATAGTGTCATATTTTGTCACACATTATTTAAATGTAGTCATAATTCGATACATATGGTCACACATTATTTAAGGATCATTTGAGCCCGGAAAGCACAAGCCGAGAGCAATAGCTCTCGGTTGAGCCTCGACCTCACATCCACCAAGCAAACCCGGATACCAAACTTGTTAGAAACCATGTTTTATAGCAAAACCCAGTTATATATCTCATTTTTAATCAAAAACCCATTCAAAAATCATAACTCGTGGCCTCTTGGGTCACGTTTTCAACAAAATACGAGTCACAAACCTCTTGTGACTCGTCTTACCTTCGATTTCACAAGACAAAGGACGTGAGAGCTCTAAAATAAAGAAGATGGTGGTGAGTTTGGGGTGGTAACGAGGGTAAAAACAAGGGGGTAGGGCGCGTGTAGTAGTAGATCGAAAAGAGGAGGTGATGGGGAGTTGATTGGTGGTGGTCGTGTGGTGTGTGACCGGCGGTGGAGCTGTGGTGTGGCCGGAATATAGGCGGTGGCTAGGGTTGGTGATGGGTGAGAGAGAGAGATGTAGGAGATGGTTGTGTTTGTTTTGGTTTGTGTGTTGTGTGTGTTAAAACCAACAGGCCACAAGGCCATTTTTACTCTTTTTATATATTTTTTTTCTTTTTCTTAAACAACAACAACAACAACAACAACAACAATAATAATAATAATAATAATAATAGTGGTGTGGGGAAATGGCTAGTCGAGTAACACGAGGACCAATCCCGAAAACTTTTCAAAATATCTCGACATCCTCACTCGATCCCGTTTCCGATATTTCAAAATTTCATGATACGTTTGTTAAATAAATAAAACAAACCGTAAATCAAAATTTAATTGTGTTAGGTTATTTCTAGTGCCGGAGTCAACGTAGTACCTCAAAGACGTCTCAATCAATAATTCACGACATAAATTCCATATCACAACAATAATTCAAATTCAATTCCATATAAACTTCATAATTTAAAACCACGGTTTAAATTTTACAATCCGTTGCGAATAAAATTCCAAATATTTAATTATAATCAAACTTTAACGTAATGCGGGTTTTAAAATGTCTCCCTAAATTGCCAGTTGTCACACCGGTTAATAAGACGTAGAGTTGGAAGAAGAAAAAGAAGGGCTTGTTATGTGAGATAATAGAAATTGGTGGGTTAACCTGGCCAAAAAAGTTATTTGGGTTTTTGGAATTTCGGTTATTTGATTACACTAATAGCAACGAGATTTTATAGCTTGATAACATCAAATAATCATGATATTTAAGTGACAATTTCCCCATATTATGCTCATTTATATTAATAATTATGTGGATATATGCTTTTATTCCTTTATATTTTGTATCCACGTCACAAGTGAGCATAGGAGCTAAAGAGACGAGGAAATTGGAAAGAACGTGCAAAGATAGACAAATTCAAGTATGCTGGAAGAAGCTACGGCGTAACTCATTCTCTCAACTACGCCGTAGCTAGGATTTCTACTAGAAGACCAAAGTCAACAAGACCAAGAGTTACGGCGTAACTAATTCCATGGTTTACGCCGTAACAATCACAAGTCTTGAAGAATCCTCAAATCTGAAGACTACGCCGTAACACAAATATGGAATACGGCGTAGCAACAAGTACGAAAGTAGTCCAAGCTCAAGAATCAACTTACGGCGTAACACACCTTTTGGGCTACGGCTTAATGAAGACTACAAGAGTTATCTCAGATCCGATAAATATTCTACGGCGTAACACTTTTGGAGATTACGACGGAGAAGTAACCCTAATATCATTATTACGGCGTAACATTTCATAGTTACGCCGTAAACTCTAGATCTGGATAAGATTTCACAAGTTACGGGGTAACACATTTCGTAGTTACGCCGTAACTCTCGACGGGCCTATAAATACAACCCTAATTTCTGCATTTGAAGAACAACTTTCTCACACACAAAGTCAGAGATCGTTAAGAGCTTTTAGGAGGCCCTTCTACAGTAGCATACGAAGGCTTTCCAAGGGAGAAATCACACTTCAATAACCATAAGTTTTAGCATTTCATTGTTTCATTTACATTTCGAATACATGGATCTTGTAAACATTATTTCGAGTGTTGAATTTAACATGATTGGCTAAGCACCTCTGGTGCTATCCTAGTTATGATTCCTATATTATTTTAACCATGTTTTCGTACTTTTCTTATATGCTTTTACGTGTGTGCATGCTTAGTTTATCTTGAGAACCTCTTATTTCAGTAGTTTTGATTTGCGGTTGTATCCATTACTCTAGCTTTAATTAAATTAAGACCCCAATTGAGTTAGTAGGCTAGAAGAATTGACCATAGGACACTAGCCAGATGGATTGCGAGGAAATGGGAGGGATGACAACTGACCATATTGCCTTGTGTGCGAATTGACCATAGGATCACCTTCCGTATTTGATGAACTTAAGAAGTTAGAGAAATGGCCTATGATCGTGACAACGGGCCATTAAAGATAAGTCTAGCATGTAGTGGCGCTTAATGACTCAAACCCGTCTACCATACGTCGGCTTACTAGCAGGGGGTAGTACCTGTGGTTCCTGACAAGATTCGGGGGAGATAGGATAGGGAACTTGACCATATATACCTATTGATATATGTTCGCCCCACCTAAAGCATAAGATTAGTTTAATAGGGAACATGACCATAAATGATGTAGGAGGAATAACTAGGCTAGTACACTTTTCTCCCACTGCTCACAATCTTACTTAAATTGTTTTTGTTTTCTAGTTTCATTTTCTACTTTCAATCAATCAATTCCTTTTAATTTATTTTAATTAGTGACATTAGACTTAGACATAGTCCACACCACGTAGCTCTTGGGACGACCTCGGAGTTACCATTACTATCCTACACACGACCGGATTCTTTGTCCGTTAGTGCATATAGGTAGACCTTAGGTAAAACGAGTACTATGAATATTAAAACCTGGTCGGTAAAACCTGCATCATAGCGTCAGATAGTTATGGTGATATTTTTGTTACACAATACACTTATATAACCAAAATATAATTATAACTATATGTTGCGTTAAAATCTCATTATTATACACATGTACTTATCTAGTATTAATAAACCATGTTTCAGTTTCATGTATTCTCAAGTTAACTTTTACATTAATGTATTCTCAAGTCAACTTTTACATTTTTGTGTGTTTCATTAAATCGTGTGTTTCTTTTAATAAATTTTAAGTTTTCAAGAATTTCAAATTTTCTAGAAATGAGATACACACATTATATGTAATATAGAATAGATATAGATATAAGTTCGATAAGGGGGTTGGCAGTGCATCACTCACCTCAAATCCCTTCACTCACTTACACCCAATCCCATTATGCCACATCACTCTCCCACTTTCTCCTTCACTCACTCACTTTTTGTTGGCATCACACCCCTCACCCTTCACTCACTTCCAACGTTCACCTTTTAATGGCTTCCAACGTTCCAATTTCAAAAGTTTACATGCGGTGAAGATCCCCGCATCATTGCCTTGCCGTGCGGTAGGAGAGCACCGGCGGCGGTGTTCTCGCAGGGGAAGCCTGTCGTGCCGTGCCTCCCCGCATGCACTCCCAAGCCCCTAAGTATAAAGATAAGAATGATTGTGATTGCTTCAAAAGTACTGATGGTAATAAAAAAAAAGTTTGGGTTTGATTATTTGAATATTATTTCAATTAAATAATAGAAATAGAAAGGATGCTATTATATTAACTGTTGCTCCATATTTTAAAATATATTTTTTATCATGCATTTAATGAAATTATAAATTTGTATTTATATAGGGCACTCCCTAAGCATTTAACTTAGAACCTTTATATATTGTTGACATGAGGAAGTTGAAATAAATTGTCACACCCCCAATTTACCTGACTTGCAGCGGAATGGAATGCCTGAGTGTGTAACTGTCATAGCACCATAACAAGGAAATATTGAACGACCTAAAGTGTCGTTTTGAAAACACATCGTTTGACTTATTAAAACATTCAGAGTATATTACATAGGTCCCAAAAGTCATGAAAGGTTTACAGAAATAAGTTTAGACATGTCAAACGATAATTATACATAAGTGCATGAAAGTGTCAAAGTGAGACGCGTCATCCTAGGTCCTCACTAAAATGACTCCATGCATGCCATGAAGTTTATGCTCTTAGTTACCTGAAAATACATTGCGAAAACGGTCAACATAAAGTTGGTGAATAATCATAGGTTTATAATTGAAATCTGGTGTACATATGCCATAAGTAAAGTCAAGAAATAGGATGTCCAGAAATAAAGTATACATTGGCTCTTAAGCTCATGACCCCGAAGCTAGACGTTACTTGGCCCCAATGAGTGGTTACCAGACACTCTAATAATAAAGACATGAAATGCATCTGTAATTCTGTTGGAGCAACCCAAACATAGATGGAGGAGTCACCCTCAATAGATCTATTCACTCACTCTCGCTTGGAACTTAATTAACGGTCCATGAAATAATAAAGGGGACTTGTCCTGACGTGGTAAATAAGGCAACTTAAGCAATGTATGGAATTTTATACTTAGGCATGTACACAAAATAAGTAATGCAATGTATTCTCCCCCGTGGGATTTGAAATCAAAATACTGAATTAAAACGGGGCTATGAAACTCACCTTAAGTGATGATACTTGAAATGAAGTGAAGTGAACAACAATGAACGGTTAACTGCCGCAACCTAATATGAATGATGAACGATCTAATTTAGATCACCAAATGATGTTATGAATGTCCATGCTCATGTTCCTATACCACTCTACTCTTTGGTAAACACTTGTTGTTATCAAAAATATATATTCCAAGACTTAGGAAAATATGGCTATTAGAAAAAAAATAAAGCTAGTTGCTATATATATACTTATATATATATCGTATGTTTCCATGTTAGTGTTGAAATCCTCGGGTTGAAATCCTTGAAATAACGCATCATAGTGATAAAAATATACTTGTAATAACTAATACTTCAATAGTTATAAAATTAGGTACTTGGTATTATTTTTATAAATCTAGAGTTACTACGTAGTTTTGGCGTTAATATTTATAAAAGCTGTCAAAATGAAATGAGTTTTGCCGATATTCAAACGTGAATATCTTTGTCGTTATAAGTCCGTTTTACTTGTTCTTTATATCCACGGTTACGTCTTAGTATGTAGTAATATATTTTGGAAAGCTCGGCTCCTCCGGGTTACATCTAAAGCCTTGTTTTGTCCGACGAAAAACGTCTAACAGCAACTATTTTTCAGAAAAATACTTTTCGTCAACAAACTTGCAAAAATCATAACTTCTTCATTATAAACTCTTTTTAATCCGTTCTTTCGCCTACGGATTCGTTTTTGAAAGTATTTTCTAAAAAAAATTCCAAAGTTTCATTTGTGTTTACTGATTTTCCAGATTTTACCAAAATGGGACAGCATGTTTATAAACTTGTTAGAAATCCATTTCCAAGGTTCAAAACTAGTTCCAACCTCAACCAAAACTCTTGCAAACTTCACAAAACTAATCTAATCCTACCATACACCTTCTTAGGGTGCCATGGGTTCCTAATGACTAGTAATCAAGTTAATTTAACAAGGGAACACCTAAATCACAATCTAGGGTTTGTATGTTCAAAAAGTATACAAAAATAAAGTGGTATAACTAGTATGAGCATGAAATTAAGCATGAATACTATAAGATACATATGTTAATTAGATGAAAACATGAAAATAATTTTGAATACTCACTTTGAAATAAAAGGTGGTGAGATGATTAGAAACCTTGGATTACTTGTGTGTTTGATGCAAGAATCTTGATTAGACTAACAAAATGAACAACTTTGATGCTTTAAACTTTTGAAAAACTTCACTTGATCATGGATTATGGTAGAAGTCGTGGGTTTGGAGATGAGGATGAAGAGATGAGCCTTTTTGATTCTTGAATTTGTTATGTTTATGTTTTTAGTGGTTTATGTAATTATGTATCAAGTTATAATGTATAATAATCAAGCATAAATGCCATGGGTTAAAAATGTATACATTTTGCCTAGGAGAGGACTTTAGGGGCTGGTTTTCAAAGAGCAAGGGGGGGGGGGGGGTAGGGGTACTTGTGATTTATTTAGGAAATTAGTGTAAGGTTAAGTGTTATTATGTGTTATTAGTTAAAATCGGGTACCGGGTTTAATAGAAATAAATGTTAACAAAGTTAACCGGGATAAAATAAAGTTATAAAAATGTTAAAAATATGTTGGGTACAATTACTGAGTGTTCGGGTGATTATTGTTTAGTTTTCACGAAAACCGTCGTTATATTCATAAGCTTACGTTATAAATAAAATAAATTTCCAAAATACTGGGTAACTGAATATTATAACTTTTATGATGTTAAAATGGATATAAAAATATGTCGGGACCATTGTGGGAATATTTAGATATATTCGTCGTGTATAAACAGGGTGTTAACGTTTATTATAAATAATTATAAGAAAAACGTTAAATGTATCATATATATAAATTTGAAAATCCTAAGAGTGGTATAACATGAAAATGCTGTTATAATGATATGCACAGTCCGTATGCAGTGTCCTTAACACTAATGAAATGAATTCGCACCTAAACCAATCCGGTTACGCGAATTTGAATACCCGTAAACTAAATTTACGATGAAATGAGTAATGCAAGTGAATAGTGAAAACTTTTCCGGAAATGAATAGTGTTCAGTGAATAGTAAATTTCCCAAATGTTTCTCAGAATATCAAATTGACCTCGAAAAATGATGAATAGTAAAACCATGAATAGTGTTTTGATGAATAGTGATTTATGAATAGTAAAAAGTCAAAGTTTGGGAAAATGACCTGAAATGATAAATGACCTGAAATGGTGAGTTGTGACATAAATCACCTCATATCTATAGAGGTAAAAATGCGTTCTTGAACCCTTAATGTACTTTTACAATTTTAGCATAATTGGCATTGGTGTGGTCTGCAAGCATGAAGTGTTACAAAACAAAATTTTATCACGATATTTGAAATTTAAATAGTGATGACACCAACTCATATAGTAGAACTAATTTTGGTGTATATTGGATTAGTGGCTTATTGGAGCACCTCGAAAAATATTTCTTCTTCAACATCACCTAAAAGGTTGATCTTATGGCTTACAACTTCAAAAAGTCAATCAAAATGTTTTATAGGAATATTAATTAATGAAGACATGACCAAAAGCATGCGTTAGCAAATCAACAAAAATCATGTTAATAAAAAAAAGATACACATTAATCATATTATGACATACGAATTGCATGTTGTAAAATTTTGCTAATATCTTTGTAAGAAATTAATTATAAGCTGGTTAAAAATCGAAAGTCATGGATATCCATTACATGAATTTCACATATCCCATTCATGGAAACATGAAAGACGCTCATGAAATTAGCTACTAGCTGCTCAAGAATGTGATAGACCATACTTATGAGTTTTCTGGCATAAACTAAAATGTGAGTAATTTTTTTTTCTGAGAATGATGTAAAATGAGGATAAAAAAGTTAGCAAGCCAAGATAAAATGAGGTAAATTTAAGGTGGAAAAATGAGCATGCTAAGTAACATGTCAAAATGGTTCGTCTTTTGATATGAGTTGAGTCGGGCTCACTCACAATCTTGTTCAGAACTTATATACTCATATACACATTCAAAATAATCCATTTAGTCTTTATTATCAAGACGTGTATCCGTGCATAGCGACATAATTTTATAACGGTATATAGTTATAATTGAGATGGTGTGATTAAGTGTTCCGTGTAATGTTATTGAAATATGGATCGAAATTGAGATGAATTTGTAAAAAAAGAAAAAAAAATATAAGTTCTATGTTTAGTTTAGAAACTAAGAGCATTCAATATGGTGGTTTATGAAAAGGTCTAAAAAAATATGAAGAGGTCTATGATTTTGTTAACTGTAATGAAAATGTGTTTTATTCTTATGTTGGATGAAAAGGCCTCACATCTTGAACCTCTTCTAAATTAATGAATTTGTGTTTAATGAGATTTTTGTAAAGTTTTAAGAAGTTTATGCATAGTAGAGAAAGATTTTTAACAAGAAAAAGGTTTGTGAATTGATGACGTATGATGACTTGGCACTATTATAAACTTTTGCAAAGGTTCATCATATTAGATGCCCTAATAAATATAAGTTTTTCAAACTTGCCATGCATAATAACTATCTTATATGATATATACCTAGAAACATATTACATGTCTTATTACGAAACTTAGAGAGTAGTCTCATAATATATAGAGAAGAATGCTACACCCAATCAAATTGTATAAAAAATGAAATCCACACAATGACATAGATGTACATGATTGGGTTAGTTAAAGAGAAGAGAAAGAATATAAGAGTGAAACCACTAATGATAAACATCCACGTACTAGGCTAAAGCCCTTTTGGTTTATATACTTGTAATTTGACTATTAATCACTTTCACCTATAATGACTACTAAAGAGCAAGGTTGGATCAAGTGGTTAACACCCTTGCCTCTGGAGACAGAGGTCAAGGGTTCGATCCTCACCCCTTGCAAGGTCGGAGGTCCTTTTCTACCTTTGGTAGAACCAGAAGCAGTCTCTCTACTTTAGGTAGGGGGAAGGTTGTCTACGTCTCAACCTCCCCCATACACCGTGGAAGACGGTATTGGGAGTTACTTTTTTTACTTTACTTTTACCTATTACAAAAATTAAAGCCGTAATAAATGCATTATCTTAGGGACCGTTTGGTGGGTTGACGGATTTAGGATTAGGATTTGGATTTGGATTTAGTATTAAATGACGAGAGAGAAAAATAAAATTATTTAAAATATAATTTGTTTTGTTAAAATAGATATAGAGGGAAAAAAAATCATAAAACATTATAAAAGTACTGAAACATGAATGGAATAAGGTAAGGTCCATTTGTTTTTGGTAAAAGACAAATTGTTTATTATTATTAAAAGATAACTCTACTATAATCCTAGCATTTTATCAAGGATTTGTAGATGTCGAAATTTTGGACTTCATCCCTAATCAGGGGACCCATAAACACATACCAACTAAGAGTAAATTGCAAAAACCCTCCCCGTGGTTTAATGAAATAGCAGAAGAAATAGTTATTTTTTTTTTTCAAAAATGCCGATATAGTCTCTGTGGAGAACTTTGGTGTGCAATTATCGTCCCTAACAGAGACCGTGCCTCCACTTTTAAAGTGCCTCCACTTTTAAAGCTTTGAATTTCTCATTCCTGTGATGATAATTGCACAACAAACTTCTCCTCATGAGGACTATGCTTGCACTTTCGAGAAAACTGGAGCATACCTGCGATTTCTTAAAATCTTAGGGACGGTTTCTGAAATTTACTCAAGCTTTATATTTTTAGTTTATTGGAGTATTTTAAATGATTAAAAGGTACATCTTGCACCGTCATCAATCACCGGTGGCGCTAATCTGAAAATTTTAGTTAATACAAATCATCACTAGCAGTTGAAACCAAGAGCTAGGATATATAATAAAACCAATCAACAAAAGGTATGATTATGATTATGAATCTAGACTCTATTTGCCCTCATCATTCATAATCTCAACCAACCTCTCCTGTACTTTTTGTTTCATTATCATCACTTTTTCAATGGATGATGAACTTTAGTTTAATTGTGCATATTTTAATGCTGAATTAGTGATCATGATATTCAGTTTAGTTGTGCATATTTTAATGCTGAATTAGTGATCAGGATATCGAGTTTAGTTTTGCGATTTGATCTAATGCTTAATTTATATCATGCTGATCCTGTTGTGGAATTTGAGTTTTATTGTGTAACATTAAGATTTTCATGTTTTGCTGATGCGGCGTAATGCCTAAATTTAGTTCTACTATTTTTTTATGACGTGGCCGGCAGCATGGTTGTAAAAATCGCTAGGCGGTACTCGGCTACCTTTTAGTGAGTAATCAGCCTATTGGAAAATTTAATTTCGAAATTATCCTCAAAAGTTTAGATCGGCAACTGACCCTTCCCCAAGGACCTGGTCAACCCATGACCTATTTTCTTAAAGCCCTCCTTTGACCGGTCAACTGGACATTTGCCGCGGGGGGTAGAATTTCCTTGAAATTATATGCGTGACATGTTTATAGGACCATAGAAATATGTTTACAAACATTAACCGATTGTTCAAAATTATATGTATGGTTTCTTCATAGGACTATAGAATTATCAATTATGTTTAGAAGCATTAAACAGTTGTTTAAATACTTCAAGCCGAGTTTTGACCAAGTTTGACCTTGTAGCCAGTAATCGGAACTCGGCCTTGTAATCCTTGTTTTACAACATTGTGTGATGTATTGCTTAAGTTGAGTTTATTTGTGCAATTGTCTGCTGATTTACTGATCACGTAGCGCTTAATGTAACCTAAAGCCTAAAACTGAATAAACTTGTGCAATTCTTATTTTTGATTTTGTGTCATGTCTGAAATTTGCATTTGGATCTGTAGGTTTTGTGATGAGATAAAATTCTGTGTGGACCGAGGGATTTTGAAGATCTGAGTTATTAGGATATATGGCGTGGTTTAGTGGGAAGGTTTCGTTGGGAAACTTTCCGGATTTAGCGGGAGCAGTTAACAAGTTCAGTGAAAGTGTTAAGAATATCGAGAAGAATTTTGACAGTGCTCTTGGACTTGATGACAAGGCTGCTTCTGGTGGTGGTAGTGGTACAACTTCCACTAGTGAAGGTAAACATGTTTTCGTCTATAAAATTTGGAATCTATCTTACGTTTATGATTGTTGCCACTAGTTGTTACTTTTAGCTAAGAACTAGTTTTTGGAACGATTAAACTACTCCTTGTTCAAACAAATTTAACTCAAAACGAGTTTACAGCATCTATCTTAATGTTAAATGAGAACATCATACAAGATATGGAACACCTTAAAATCATAGAAAAATTTGATTCCAGTGATTACCTACATTTGATGTTTCATATGCAGAATTCTCTGCATCGAATCCACAGAAGTTTATATTAAATATTGCAGTGTTTGACCTAGGAAATGCTCTATTACAAGTCAAAAGTCTTTTTTATTTTTCAAAGCAAGAGCTTCATCCAATTTTCATCATGTTTCTTGTCAAGGGTAAACAAAACAAATCTAGCGTTGAACGATCTACTGACACAAGTACAGAAACAAGTCTCTCTTCTCAACTTCTGCTAGGAAACTTGAGTCAGTCAACATGTATGGTCTTGTTAGAGATAACAACAGCCATCTCATGGCCAGGCACGTACAAAATTATGAAAGGCAGCATTTATGGTTATGTATTGACGTCTATGTTAAACACTTAGTTTGGGAGACTTGTAGATGATCACCAATTGTTAAACAGATACTTGGCCATGTTATAATGTAATTCAGCCTGTTTGGTAGCTTTATCATATGCCATCTTAGAAACCACTTTCTCATAGGTCTGTAGCAGCTCCATGGCAATCACGTTATGAGTTAGGAATCTGCAGGTTCATAGGAACACGGATTCTGGTGAAAAAATAATGCTACAATGATTGATTTTGTGTCATGTCTGAAATTTGCATTTGGATCTGTAGGTTTTGTGATGAGATAAAAATCTGTGTGGACCAAGGGATTTTGAAGATCTGAGTTATTAGGATATGGCGTGGTTTAGTGGAAAGGTTTCGTTGGGAAACTTTCCGGATTTAGCGGGAGCAGTTAACAAGTTCAGTGAAAGTGTTAAGAATATCGAAAAGAATTTTGACAGTGCTCTTGGGCTTGATGACAAGGCTGCTGCTGCTTCTGGTGGTGGTGGTACTGCTTCCACGTCTGAAGGTAAACATGTTTTCGTCTATAAAATTTGGAATCTATCTTACGTTTGTGGTTTTAGTTTTCAAGTTTACAAACACATTTGCAGTATTTACAGTAACTATTAGGGCTTATTTGTATGTGTGATTGCACTGTAGTAGTTGGATGGGATTGTATGGCCGGATATTATCGTTCCACAGCTAGTTATTTTACCAGATCCTATGATTGTTGCCACTAGTTGACACTTTTAGCTAAGAACTAGTTTTTGGAACGATTAAACTACTCCTTGTTGAAACAAATTTAACTTAAAACGCGTTTGCAGCATCTATGTGAATTTTAAATGAGAACATCATACAAGATATGGAACGCCTTAAAATCATACAAAAATTTGATTCCAGTTATTACCTACATTTGATGTTCGATATGCAGAATCCCCGGCATCGAATCCACAGAAGGAGTAGGACCAATTTAGGAACTATATATGTTTAGTGCTCCCATGTCCTAATATTAAATATTGCAATGTTTGACCTAGGAAATGCTCTATTACAAGTCAAAAGTCTTATTTATTTTTCAAAGCAAGAGCTTCATCCAATTTTCATCATGTTTCTTGTCAAGGGTAAACAAAAAAAATCTAGCGTTGAACTATCTACTGACACAAGTACAGAAACAAGTCTCTCTTCTCAACTTCTGCTAGGAAACTTGAGTCAGTCAGCATGTATGGTCTTGTTAGAGATAACAACAGCCATCTCATGGCCAGGCGCGTACAAAATTATAAAAGGCAGCATTTATGGTTATGTATTGACGTCTACGTTAAACACTTAGTTTGGGAGACTTGTAGATGATCACCAATTGTTAAACAGATACTTTGCCATGTTATAATGTAATTCAGCTTGTTTGGTAGCTTTATCATATGCCATCTTAGAAACCACTTTCTCATGGGTCTGTAGCAGCTCCATGGCAACCACGTTATGAGTTAGGAATCTGCAGGTTCATAGGAACACGGATTCTGGTGAAAAAAATAATGCTACAATGATTGACTGCTTCTGTGATGGTTACTGATGTTCATCAACTTTTGATTCGTTTACTTCGAATGAGCCAATTGTGAAGACTGTTCCTTTTGTTTATTAATTTGACTGTTCTGCTGTTGTTTTTGGTACTGGAGTTCTGGCTATTTTTTATTGTCATTTTTGTGACTTTTGAATGAATGCATTAAGATTTATATTCATTCTTTTGTCCTGTAAAATGGCCTGTGTTGTGCGAATGTCATGACTTGTTTCCGGGTAACTACGTGTGTGGCACACACCATGACTGCTATGGCGATAAATAAAACTTATAGGTATTGGTTATTATTTTGGAGTTTGTAACTTTGAGGGGGCAGCTTTAACCCCTTCGAATGAAAGCGTGCCAACTTGGGTTGTATTTGTTGATAAAGGGTCAAACAGGAAAAATTGGACTACCGTCACATAAAGGTTACTATTTTGACCCGTTCCCAATCTGCCCGACCCACCCATTTGCTACATGTTATTGGACTTTTGAAATTTGAAACTTGAAAGATATGTATGCATATTTGTTTTCTGCTTAGATTATAAGACTGCATATTGGAAAATTAATAATTTGGAAAGAGCTATGGATGCCAGTGGTTTTTCTTTTTACCTATCGGACCACTAATCTGTTTATGCTACCAACTTAGGAGCATGGCCCGCCGACTTGATGGCTTTTATGGGACAAAAAGGCCAAAATGTCACTGTTGACTCTACAGAAAAACTAGAATCTTCGAGCCCTCAAGCTTCATCCCTTTCTAAGGAAAAAGAAGGGGATCAGGCTGATAAATCAGCTGATTCTGTTGATGAACATTATCAGTCTGTTACAGAAGAACATGTAGAGACTGTAAAGCCTGAAGAGCATGAGGATCACCGTGCAGAAACAAATACTGAAATCTTGGAGGAAGCTAATAACGCTACCCAAAAACCTGAAGAAACAAATGTTATAAAGGATGAGCAGGCAGGAGCAGTTAACAAGTTAACAAGCTCAGTGAAAGTGTTAAGAATATCGAAAAGAATTTTGACAGTGCTCTTGGACTTGATGACAAGGCTGCTTCTGGTGGTGGTGGCACTGCTTCCACGTCTGAAGGTAAACATGTTTTCGTCTAAAAAATTTGGAATCTATCTTACGTTTGTTGGTTTAGTTTTCAAGTTTACAAACACATTTGCAGTATTTACAGTAACTAGTAGGGCTTATTAACCTTATTTGTATGCTTGGTTGCACTGGATTAGTTGGATGGGATTGTATGGCCTGATATTATCGTTCCACATCTAGTTATTTTACCAGATCCTGTGATTGTTGCCACTAGTTGTCTTTTTTAGCTAAGAACTGGTTTTTGGAACGATTAAACTACTCCTTGTTGAAACAAATTTAACTCAAAACGAGTTTGCAGCATCTATTTTAATGTTAAATGAGAACATCATACAAGATATGGAACACCTTAAAATCATAGAAAAATTTGATTCCAGTTATTACCTACATTTGATGTTTCGATATGCAGAATTCTCCATAATCATACTAACACGCTGGTGGAAGGAAATAATCTACAGAGGGAGTAGTAACAAATAAGGACCAATTTAGGAAGTATATATATTTAGTGCTCCCATGTCCTAATATTAAATATTGCAATGGTTGACCTAGGAGATGCTCTATTACAAGTCAAAAGTCTTATTTATTTTTCAAAGCAAGAGCTTCATCCAACTTTCATCATGCTTCCTGTCAAGGGTAAACAAAAGAATCTAGCGTTGAACTATCTTCTGACAAAAGTGCAGCAACAAGTTTTTCTTCTTAACTTCTGTTAGGAATCTTGAATCAATCAACATTTATGGTCTAGTTAGAGATAACAACAGCCATCTCATGGCCAGGCGCATACAAAATTATAAAAGGCAGCATTTATGGTTATGTTAGTGACGTCGACATTAATAATTTAGTTTGGGAGATATCACATGATTTCCATATCTTAGAAGCATTGCTTTTGGCATGGATCTGTAGCAGCTCTATGGCAATCACTTTATGAGTTAGGAACATGCAGGTTCATAGGAAAACAGATTCTGGTGGAAAATATAACTGCTACAATGATTGACCACCTTCTTTGATGGTCATTGATGTACATCAACTTCTGTTCTTTTACTTGCGACGGGTCAATTGTGAAGACTGCCTTTTGTTAATTATTGTATTTTGACTGTTCTGCTGTTGTTTTTGGTAGTGGAGTAGTGACTTTTTTTTTTTTGGTCATTTTTGTGACTTTTGAATAGATGCATTAAGATTTATACCTATTTTTTTGTCCTGTAAAGTGGCATGAGCTGTAGTTTTTGGGTAAACCATGTGGTGTGCCACACACCATGACTGCTATGGCGATACATAAAACTTTAGATTTTTTTTTTTTTTTTTTTTTTTTTTTTAGTATGTATGTAACTTAGAGGGGGCAGCTTCAACCCCTTTGAATGAAAATGTGCCAACTTGGGTTGTATATGTTGATAAAGGGTCAAACAGGCAAAATTTGACAAAAAAACGTTGGCAAGTCAGACCAACCTGACCTGTTTTTATCATCACATAAAGGTTACTATTTTGACCCGTTATCAATCTGCCTCAGCGACCCATTTTGTCACCTTTTTATGGAACTTTTGAAATTTGAAAGATATGTATACATCACTGTTTTCTGCACACATTATAAGACTATCACACCACTAATCTTTTTGTGCTTCCAGCTTCAGGAGCATGGCCTGCCGACTTGATGGCTTTTATGGGACAAAAAGGCGAAAATGCCACTGTTGACTCTACAGAAAAACTAGAATCTTCAAGCCCTCAAGCTTCATCTCTTTCTAAGGAAACAGAACTTTGGTTAAGCTGTTTGGTCAGCCTAGATTGGAATGGCTGGGGTTTTCTTATAACCCAAAAACGCCTCTCTCATTGTTTTCTTTCAACTCAAGTTGGTCGAAAGATAATATAAGAACCAACTGAATACATGAACCAATCAAATGTCAGTTGGTCGAAAGATAATATAAGAGGAATTAAAAGGTTACCGTCACATTCTACTTCTTTTCCCTGCATAAGTAAATTACCGCAAAATATCACTCCAACCATCCATCCATTCCCCAATTCTGATTCAACTTATCTTCCTTTAAGTGCTAAAACTAAACCCACTCCAGTAATGATTTGAAACTTCATTATTTTCAAAGACATGTCCAAAACACAATTTACATTAACGAGTCTTCACAACTGATGGCCTAGTAGTTTGAATCCTTAAACCATAATGCTCTGTTCCATCTTTGCTAATTTTAATAGGCCTTGGTTTCAGAAGTCCCGTAATGTGGTCAATCTTAAGGACATATGGAAGATTCCTCAAATTTTTGTTTGTGATGATGGTGGCTGATCTTGAGTCTTGTTAGGCCTAATTGTGTCGTAATTCTGATTTTAGGAGGCTAGGTCTTTTGTAACATGAGTTGGCATGTCAGTCTCATGGTAGTTAGTTTGAAGCAAAAAGGGTGCGTATGGTGTTAGTAAATGTGGTATGCAGCCACATTTCGTGTACTTATTTGTTTTTTTGAGTAATATATTACCCAAAAAAAAAGGCCTTGGTTGAGGTAATTGTGAATTAGTCTAGATGCCAGTGTTTTATGGTGGATAGTCAATTCATAATGTAGGCTTCGTGTTTGTGAAGGGTAAAATGAACTGGATGAGCATTGTAAGTGGGTAGGAATAGAGAGTTGTTAAAGATGAAGCTTCTTGGCCGTAGCCTTGCAATGCCACAGGAGGATGGGAGGATAATCACATTGCTTTAGTCTAAAATGGTGATGATGCCTGTAGATGTGTATAGGCAGTAGTGTGGCTTGGGGGATACAAGTCTTACTAATTTGCTTATATCACAAATATGGGAAATGTAGTTGCCATCTTTAGATTAACCAATGGTGATGTAAGGAACATCTACTTAAGATGATGCCTGCAAGTTCTACCTCTGTACTTGGTTAGTGTGAGGTGGCTGCTGCACTAATTCAAAGTATAGTGTGTAGTATTTGTTTATCTGCTTGTCAGTATGGTTTTGGGGTATGTCCAAAATCATGAGTTTGCAACTTGGTGCTGTAAAGTTTTGATGATTAAAGTAATATACATTCACCTTTTCACAATAAAAAATAAAAAATAATAAACACACTCAGAACATCTCCGAAAACAACCAAATAATTATACAACCCAAGTACCCAACTCTCCTAACCCAATAAATACATATCAGTCTCAAATTCCTAATGTTTATTAAACTATAAAACTATCAAAAAAAAAAAAGTTTGCATTATCAAGACATTTGAAGCACCCTTTTATAACAAAAAGGCTTCTGGGTGCTACTACTTTATCCGATTTTGCTCAATAAAAACCAAATCTCCACCAAATAAAAAAGGCCATTTACTTAAAGGTGATTTAAGTCTACAAAACAATTCTAATCAGCAACAATTTTCAAAGGGCCTTATGAACATGATGATGATTCACAGCACCATTGAAGCACACATTATATCAAAACAGTTGGTGTACAACTCAATGTAGCCATTACACGTAGCATTGTATAGCCTGCAAAAACTGTAATCTAAACAAATTTATATGCAGATCCCATTTTTTAGTTGTCACCATATAAAATTTGCACAAAACAGAGAACATAAACCTTCATGCATAATCACGTTATATTCTCTAGATGTTCGAAAATCTAAGTACAAAAGAAGTACAGGAAAAGATCTTCTACATTGGTCGAAACTCGAGACCACATACAATGAGGCCAGACATACTTCCTTCATGACCTGCAAACTTCATATCAATAGAAAATGAGTCATCCTTGAATTCCTGACTTGAGTTAAATTTCCACACTTGAATCTCCATCCATCCATCTTCCCTTTGTTTTGGAACCCGGGTAATATCATTTATATTCAATGGGCTCGGGGTTATAAAATAAACAAATTCAGCCTCGTTGTTTTCTTGGTGGAGTACATCTCGTACTTTCACTGGACAATGCAGCCCCTGGACTTTTTCTGAAACCTTGAACACAAGGTAACACACGTATTCTGTATCGGATGATAGCATTTGACTTTTAATCGTGCAATTGATGTGAAATACTTGTTGTGGTAAAAGCTCAATCACCTCTGGAAATCTGCATGTATGATATATTATATAAATACATACTTTTTAAGAACAAAATAATACTTGAGAACAGAAAACCAAACCCAAAGAATGAAACTTTTGAGGTATTCTCAGATATCTGGATAAATAGATCAGCATAGAGTGAATGCAACTATGTTTAGTCGTTAAAGGTAAATGTAACTTTGTTTGTCTGAAAAAGCAAACCTGGTCTGCAATGATGGTTTTGAAGTAAAAAGGTTCACATTAGAAGCTTCGTACAAAGCTGCCTTTGCTGAAAGCATAAGAAGCTTCCTTTGGTTTACTTTGCCCAACCAGAACAACTCGTCGTAGTTTCTTTTTATCTTAAATATTTCTTCAAAGTTTGTTGGAAATTGTTGCACGCAATCCACATTGAAGTTTGATTTTAAGACTTGTTCGAGTTCCTTCAAATTTCTGATTTCTTCATACACCTAATATAAAGATCACGTTATCAACATGCAAGTTACATAATGATTTTTTACCATGCATCCATCCTTATGAACAAAAGGATAGAGCATGGAACCGAGAATAACATTTTCAAACTTACCTTGTCAGTGGCTCGAAATTCAATGCCTTGAACATAAATTGAAACATCTCCACAATAAGATGGCGAAAAGCTCTTTAGTAGAAACTCAATTTCGACATCTTTGTTCTGATTCACGATTTGGCACAACTCTATCATCAACCATTCCTTGTCCCTCCTTGTTGCAAAATATGCATGATGAATTTCACTCCCCTTTCTATAACTTAGGTTAACGTACATCGGTTTACTTGAAAAGTTTCTTGAATCACAAAATTTGAAGACTAAATAGACCCCATAAACCACATTTTGAGATAAAAATTGAGCTTTTGTCTTGATTTTGATGTTCAATCTAGAAATATCAAACATCTCCACTACTCTCTCAAATCTGCACATACTATAAACATACGAGTGTCAATCAGTCTTAGCCTTGTTCCCATAACCTTTTACTTTTGAAATTCTTAATTCTTTCGACCCAAATTAAATGACATAAATGAGACTTTTGAAAAATTGTTTATAATCAATATAATATTGTTTTTTTCCATATATAATCTCTGCTTAAGTAAAGGTAAGAATATTATCAAAAAGGCTGTAAAGATGCTAGCAAAATTTATAACTCGTGGTCTGAGAACAGAAGGCCCAAAACAGGGGCATATCTCAAGTCCTCAACCACCTTATTTTTATA
Source organism: Artemisia argyi (assembly GCA_030686995.1). Classification (NCBI taxonomy): domain Eukaryota; kingdom Viridiplantae; phylum Streptophyta; class Magnoliopsida; order Asterales; family Asteraceae; genus Artemisia; species Artemisia argyi. Next base: position 184,200,599 of record CM060688.1, on the reverse strand, counting down.
ATAAGTTGTTTAAAAATTAGCTCTTAATCTTATAGCAAGTATAATAATTAGTTTGTAGAACTAATCTTGTCAATAACCTCATAAGATGAGGTCTGGAGTTTAGTCATTTAGAAAGTTTGGGTCTCAAGTGTGAAATGCTACAGATTAAGGTATTGTTCGGTAAGTGTAGTACAGAGGCAAAATGTGAACTTAGTCAAAGGGGTTCTTAAGTTGATCCAGTTTGAGCATAATTTATATACTTAATGAGTTGTAATTTTCATTAACGTGTGAGATTAATTGGGGCGTTTGCTGAAGATCTATTTGTGTCTTGTATTTGTTCTTGTTCAAAACTATAAGCCTTTAAGTTTTATGGTCACAATGTCTTTGATTATACTTATAGACACCTGTTGTAAAGAAAGAAAAAGAAATGGTTCTACGAACTTCAGAGAGCACAGCAGGTAAATATAAAACATAAGACCAAATATTAGACTACAAAAATCACTCGAGAAAACCTTCAAACCTTTAATCTGAAGTTGGTTTACTTGCCAATTTACTTTTCAGCTACTATTCCACTTAAGGAAACATAAAGTGCCAAACTTATCAATGCGGGGGTATCATATATATATATATTTTTTGTCAAAAATACACAGTGTGTCAAAATAGCTTCCAGTCTCTTTCATGCGCGAAAAAAATACATGTATTGGTAATGTTCCCAATTATACACATTACACTGTAAGTTCCAAATACATAGGTATGCTATAAACTAATTATTATGCTACTGTAAACGTAAAGTAACTTAATTTAAATATTTTTGAAAAATGTATAATTAAATAAACTTCGAACAACGATGCATATGTACACTTATCACTTGATGCTAACAAATATAGAGGTAGAGAGAATAACCTTGATTCTGGAAGAGATTTCCATTCATGCGGACAACTGTTTTTGTAGGAAAACATTGATGCTGAAACCATTTCATTTCTTTCTCCAATACCATCGAATGACAACAACTGTTATACGACAAAAAACAACTTACACTCAATGACACGATGTGTAAATGCATGTGTTATTTTGAATTATCCTAATAAACTAAAATACAAAGAACACAGGATGCACAACATAATATGAATGTGATTTGAGAATGAATTGATACCACTTTGTCCTGTTGAAGGAGAATTCCTTTAGAAAAGATGTTGTAAAGATCCTCTTTCTTGATGGTAGAATAACCTTCAGGGCATCTTGACATCTGGATTATTTCTTTATAGTCTTTAGGCAATTTCGGCTCCCATATCTCATAATCCTCCTGTACATTAATTACATAATCAATAAGCTCCTATTTTTCATACAATTACATTTCTACTGTTGAAGAAACTACTAAAGAACTTCTACTAAACATGCACAACATTAATCTTGTAGACTTCTTGGGTTTTTTTTTTTTTTTTTTTTTTTTTTTTTGACATTTAATTTATTTTATGTTTTGAATGATATAATTAGAAAGATTGTCTTTGTAAGACATATATACTGGGATCTTACACCCACGATATGGCTAATACAATATAAACGAAAAGCAATTAACGTGGTTCGGCCCCTCTAGCCAACTCCACCAACAAGCTCACTATATAATAAACGGGATTACAAGAAGGGACACAACACTCAACACTTTTGAATACCCACACCACACACTCTCAACGGTTTATATTACAATAATGGAGCAACACTCAACATTCATGAATATATCCGGAGACACACACATGTGGACGGAGGGAGACTATCATAACATCTCCCTCTTTTCTCTCACCCTCACCAAATTACCTATAGCTAATGAATCATATATATAAGAAGGCATTAGTTTGTTCATCAAGCAACTCCTATTAAAATAGGCAATTATCTTTCCTAATTCGGATGATTCCAAATTAACAAAATTTATTTAAGGAATGTGAATCAATATAATCAATATATTTTTGCATCATAAAAAACAATAGATGTTTACAACTTATTTGAATATACTTTAGATATATATGAATCAAAATTTAGCCAATTTTGTCAAAATATAGAAACTAACCTGAAATTCCAATGCTTTCTTGAGTTGTATGACCACTTCATTAGCTGTTGGCCGTCTCTCTCTCTTGTGATATAAGCATTGAAAGGCAATCCTTGTAAATGTAATAAATGACTGTGGCACAATTTGTTCTTTGATACCCTCAAACACTAACTTGTCAAGTTTTCCTACATGATAGTGATATTTAGCCAAAAAGGGCAAATAAAGATACTCATCATCTAGTTTTTGAGATGATAGTTTCCCACACAATATGTCAAATAAAACTGCACCCAGCGAGAATATATCAGATTCTTTGGTTAAGAAGCCTGTTTTGGAGTATAGTGGGTCACGATAACCAATTGTGCCTGTAACATTGTCGGTGACTCCATCATGATTTGTTAGACAAACAAAGGAAAGCCCAAAATTAGTAATTTTTGCTTTCCAATCATCAAACAGTAGAATGTTGTTGCTGCTGATGTCCCTATGTATCACCATTTCTGGACTTGAAACAGTTCCATGAAGGAACTCCAACCCCATCGCAATATCAATGCATATTTTAAGCCGCATCACCCACGTAAGACTATCATCGCTCAAGTACTTATCAAGACTTCCTCTGGATGCATAATCATTAACAATTATTTTCTCATCCTCTTCATCACAGTAGCCTACAAGACCAATGACATTTTCATGTTTATACTCCATAAGGATTTTAAGCTCTGTCATGAATTCAACTTCTCCTTTAGCATACTTCCTATCCAACCGCTTTGCAGCAATGATGTTATGTCCATGAGTATGACCTTTGTATACTTTCCCAAAATCTCCATGTCCAATGATATTGTCTTGCCTGAAGTTTTGTGTCGCCAACTTTATGTCTTCAAGTGACAGTTTGAGGTTGTCCTTGTGGTTCTCCTGTGAACCATACAGTTGATCTGATAAGTGAAAAAAAAAAAAAAAAGGGCCAAAATGCATTTTGTACTTGCTTGGATCTAATAGAGTAATTTAATGGACATCAAAACTAGAGATCATTTTCTTACTAGTTCAAACAAAGGTAAAGTCAATATGATAAATATAATAATAATAATGACCATATATGTAGTTTGGCGTATAGCACATATAGATCTGCCTAGCTAATTTACTCAAAAATATATCTTGAAAGCATTGACTTACCTGGCAGTATAACGCTTTTTTAAGTTCGTTGATGACAACTTCTATTGTTGGACGTTGTGCTTGAGTTTCTGCCAGACATCGAAATGCAATTTTTGAGAATATGTCCAAAGACTCTTTATCAGGTCCTTTACTTAGAGAAAAGACACGTTCATCGGTTTCTGCCTTTATCTTGGGATCAACAATTTCCATTAGTGTTCCCTTCTCAAAATGATCTCTTGCAATGGGTGCAATTCCCTTCTCATTCACTTTTGTGTATACAGGATCATAGGCCAAACTCCCGGTCAAGATCTCAAGTAACACTACTCCAAAAGAGTAAATGTCTGATTTTTTATTTAATCTTCCATACTTCTGATATTCTGGATCCAAATACGTATTTGTACCTGCAATCATATTGGTATTGATAGTGCTGGCCTCTTGATTTGCTGGGTGGAATTTAGAGAGCCCAAAATCAGCAATCTTGGCCTCCCAATTATCGCCCAGTAGAATATTTGCGCTCTTGATGTCACGGTGAATTATCTTTTGTTTGTCCTGATCCGTGTTGGTGTGAATGTAATTCAAGCCATGTGCAATATCAACACATATTTTCAAACGTTGCATCCAAGTAAGATTAGTCATCTTATCACTATTTCCCAAATAATCTTCCAGACTTCCTTTAGAAGCAAGCTCATAGACAAGGATCATGTGATCACGACCTTCATCGCAAAAGCCAAGAAGAGTGATTATATTATCGTGTTTACAACTAGTCAGCGTTTCAATTTCTGCAATGAACCCTTGTTCTCCTTGAGTATTGAAGATTCGTTTTATTGCTACAGTGCTTCGTTTCTTGGGAAGATCACATTTATTCTCCCCATCTATCGATGATGATTTACTGCTATCAAAATGTTCGAGTTGTGCCTTGTATACCATACCATATCCACCTTCCCCGATGCAATATCTGTCAGAAAAATTCTCGGTAGCCAACTCTATATCATTAAGTCCAATCTTCAAGTGTTCCAAGTTCTTCCACTGCAACATTAACAGCATAAATGCTAGTAAGATATGGGAGTGAAATTATAAAGAAACTGGTCTTAAAACTGAAAGAAATCTACAGAATGTGAACATTTCAATCTAAAGAAAACATTGTGATGTTAATTATGATGAAACCACCCACACACATAAGACATGAGGAAACCTTCACATTTGGGTATCCTCAATCCATTGTGATGGGCCCCATAACCAACCAAACAACATTAATGACTTTCAAAGTCATAGATTCATACCGTACATCCCAACCAAACGGGCCCTTAGTCCCAAATATATACCATTAACGGCTTAAAATGATTTGTGATTTGTGAGTGTGACTATGTGTCAGGTATATGGTGTTTTGATTTCTGAATTTGGGTATTGATCATGTGGTAGCAAGTAAGTGGTTGGTGGCTGGAAGGAGATTGAAGGGGGGCATGGAAGTGTCATCTCAACAAATTTAACCACTAGATAAAAGCTGTCCTCATATTCAACAAACTTGTTAACAGTCGTTATCATTTTAGACATCAGAAATGTCTTGTCTAATTTCTTCGTAACAGGGATCAAATATGAAAAGCCTCTAATCATATGTATCATTCGTGTAATTTACTCTCTTGTTTATTACAAGTAATTAGGATGACCAGCCTTAAACTAAAACTTGAAAAAAAAAATTAATTACCTCCAAGTGATTAGATGATGTACCGTCAACTGCATTCTTTGGAAGTTCCTGGAAATGATCAGTTGATAATATAACAGTTATTATAACACAAAGTTGATAATAGAACAGTTATTATCACCGAAAATTGATAAACAAGTTGATTTTCTTACTGGATTTTCATGTTTCCACTGAAGTTCCAACGCTTTATCAAGTCTTTTGACAACCTGGTCTATATACGGACGCTTTGCCCGTTCCTCTTGTAAGCAGTAATAAGTTGTGTCTGAGAAGATTCTGAATGATTCAGGGTCCATCTGTTTTCGTAAATGCAGATCTACCATATCACCCAATTGAGATTTTTCCAGTTGACTTAATAAACCCTCTTCCAACTCATCTTCATCTTCATCATCATCTTCATCTTCATCTTTATCATCATCATCATCTTCATCTTCATCATCATCATCATCATCATCTTCATCTTTACCGGCACTTCGTCCGCACAAGACTTCCAATAACACCACACCGAACGAATACACATCTGACTTGTGCGTCACACCGCCGGTCTTTTTATATTTTGGGTCCAGGTATACATTTTCAACAATATCACGAGTAAGAAGAAGATGTTGTCTCCGAGTTACTGTATTTTTCAATGAAAGCTCAAAACCAGATAACTTGGGTTCCCATTTGTCATCTAGTAAAATATTCGAGCTCGTGATGTTGCAATGTATGACACTAAAATCTCGTTCAGGATCATAATGGATGTAACTCAATGCCTTCGCAACACCAACGCATATCTTTAACCTTTGCATCCATGTGAGGGTCTGGTCACTTAGATATTCGTTGAGATGCCGGTTAGCCTCCCTCTTGTATATGATAATCTTATCGTATTGGTTCTCATAAAACCCAATAAGAGACACTAAATTCTTATGTTTGAGACTAGAAAGCATCGAAACTTCTGTCCAAAACTTTTTACTTTCATCTTTTACATGATCTGAATGGAACTTCTTTACAATAATATCAATGGATTGTTCAGAATGTAAGAGACGACCTTTGTAAATTGCAAAAACATTAGATTTTCTGATAATATTCTTATCAGAAAAATAGTTGGTTGCCTTTGCTATATCTTCCCGGCTGAGTTTTAAGTGAGAAAGATCTGTGAGGAAAGACTTTGTCTTGTTGCTGACATCGGACTCAACGTGTGTAGATATGGAGGTCAATGATCCCTATATGTACCAAGCAAGACAACATTACCAAGTGTTCCAAAATGACACGTGTATATAGGGAGGTCACGTTTCTAAAATTCTAGTGACTTACAAAAATAGTACCTTGTCATGATTGGATGATGTATCTTCAACTTTGGCCGCAACTATTGAGTGTTCCTTTAATATCATAAATACAGTAATAAGTAAATAATTTTACCCGTGTAATATTAATATTATCTATAAATTAATAGAGATTACTTATTATTAAAGACAGATGAAAGAGAAAACAGTCTTACAGGATCCATTTGAAGTTTCAACGCGCTCTCAAGTCTTGCGACAATTTCATCTATATTTGGGCGTTCTGATGGTTCTTCATTTAAGCAGTCATACGCTGTTTTTGCGAAAACATTGAATGCTTGCGGATCCATCTGTTTCCAAAGATCCGGATCGGTTATGTCATCGAGTATTTTCTCTCTGTAATGGAAAATGGCCGTTGGAGCCAAATACTTATTATCTTGCTCGTCAATCATTGATTTCCTACCACAGAGTAGTTCAAACAATAATATCCCAAAGGAGTAGATATCCGACTTGTGGCTCACAGTGTGAGTCTCTAAATATGTTGGGTCTGCATATCCCTCCCTATCCCAAACTGAAGAAACTGTATGAGTAGGGAAAGAAAGGTGCCTTTCAGATGCTTTAATCTTCAAACAATGTTCCCAATCCGTTAACATTGGTTCCCAGCCTAATAAATTTATCCCAACTGTGTAACTGCTGATATTCCGGTGTATAACGCTAAAATCGCGTTGCTCGTCATAATAAATGTAGCTCAATAGTTTGGCAAGACTGACAGTTATCTCCAATCTTCGCACCCATGTCAATAACATCGGGTCACTTAGATAGTCGCTGAGACTTTCCCTACCCAGAAAGGACGGATAATTGTAAATGATGATCTTCTCATCATCCTCATCACAAAACCCAACAAACGAAATGATATTTTTATGCTTGAGATTAGAAAGCATGGAAACCTCCGTCCAAAACAGCTCGTTTCTATCCTCATTTTCTTTCTTAAATCTCTTAGCACGGATAAAAATCAACTTACCGGACTGCGAGAGACGCCTTACATTTCCAAAGTATTTTATTGAATATAGATCTTCTCCATCGGGCCTTACATTTCCAAAGTTGTCGGTGGCTGATCGTATTTTTCTAAGGGGGATTTTTAGGTGAGCAAAGTCATCGGGTGAAAACATGATTTTGCTAAAAGAGGGCTTGAGGTGGTTTGGGTTACAAAATGATGCGACGAGATCTGAAAGAACAAACAAATACAGAGATCACAGATTCAGAGTAGTAGTTGTTGACTGGTTGTCAATGGTCAATAGTCAGTGCGGTAGGTAGTGGCCGGTGATATAAAGGTGTCTTTTTATAATTCTATATATATTAATAATAAAAGACTATTGACTTTTGCAATGTATAGGAAATTTCCTTTATTTGTTACACTAGTTACTTTTTGCAAATGGTAAAAGGAAATGGTTTTTAACTTGCCTATGTATTACTTTGAAAATAAAAAGAAATAGTTTTTAATAGCAAGTATCATCATCATGTTGACAAAATTTTACAAAAGATGCTTATAATAGTTCTTTATTATACAAAATATGAAAATAAAACCGAAAGATAAATGAGAAAAAAACCACAATATTCCTTTAAATAATGCATATGAACAATCTCCAACACAACAAAAATATGCATAAATGAGATATGTGGTATGAACTACCAAAGGAGATAGCGTGTGTTTTTGCAAAGCATATAGCCTGGTATAGTTGACCACAAAAGATAATGGTAAGTTGATTTTTCAACTTTGAAGTAAAGAGTGGAATAGTCTATGATTATTGATTGCTTATGTCTAATTTTTTTAGGCCGCAACATGAAAAATAATGCTCAGCATTTAATGATAAATAATTCAATATTCAAGAACAAATAAATACACACATCAGAGTAAGGGGTGTTTCTTTTTTCCCCTTAGCTAAGGAATGCAATTTAATATTATTACTTTTTTTATGAGGCCCATAAAATTCTCTTGTTCCATCTATATCTACAAGGCTTAATTTATCAACTTCTCCCCGTTAAGATGCTTATATAGTAGTAGGACACACATACACCTTTATATAAGAAAAAAAAAAAGAAACACTCCCTAAGTGGTGGACTGGTAGTCAATAGTCAATTAATCAAAGAAGGAGTAGCTGCCTAGCTGGTGGTGATATAAAGGTGTTTAAGTGTGTTTTCTATATACGTTGGTGATATAAAGGTGTCTTATCTTACTACCTGTATATTATAAAAGGAAGTAGCTTTTTACTAGATGGCTCAACCATTGCCATTTGGACTATGTGCTTGCTACCTTTTTCTTTGTGACTGATTTATATAATCTAGCACCATACCCATAGTCATGATGTAGTGCTTGTTTTAGGGAACAAAGTTGACTCAGTCAAGCTACTTTTTTGGTGAATTTTCAAACTTACTGGAGAAAAAAAGTATTGCTCAACTATTACCAAATTCCTGGTTATGTGGGATTTTCGATTTATTTGCACAGGCTTGGCTTTGCGTTATAATGTCGCTACTTATAATAGTGACCATAAGACCTAATTTAGCTTTCTACTTCTTTTGTTTGAGATTTCTTTTGTCTTTTTCTTTTGATGTACTTTTTTATTACTTTGTGGATGATTATAATTGTGTCTCTGTAGATGACTTGAATAATAATGATGATGTGAACCATGTTGGCTGACGGGTGAAGGTGACAAGTAAGTCTTCCTTTTTTTTTTTTTTTTTTTTTTTTTGAAAGGCAAGTAAGTCTTCCTTTGCTGCCGTATGTTAAGCAAAGTGAGTTTATTCGTTTCACACTACAAGAGAAAATGGGAAGGGCGACGAGACCTTTGGAAAAGACACTCATGTCCTCGCCAAAGGTTGCTAAACGGCAAAAAACTTTGACTTCCGGAGTTTAACTATGCCAAAGTTTGTAGAAATTTTGGGTACAACTTTTAGTGAAGACATGTTCTTTATCGCCAAAAGGTTGACCAATTTCCAAGTCCCCCCAAATTTTCATTTACCTTATCAATTTCCCTCTAATATTTCCCGTCAACCCTTTGACGAGGACATGTCCTCACCAAATTAAAAGTATTGACCAAAATTTTAAAGTCAATTAACGAGTTAGAGTTTAAATAAGTAACCTTTGGCGATGATATGTCCTAGCTAAAAGTAATTAAAATTATTTAAAAAAGATTTAAATTTAATATATATGATTTTAATTAATTAAAAATGATTAAAATGATTTAAATTAATTATAAATGATATAAATTAAATATAAATAAATTTAAAATGATTTAAATTAATTAAAATAATATACAATAATTTAAATTAATTAAAAATAATTTAAATTAATTAAATACGTATGATTTAAGTAAATTATAAATGATTTAAAATTATGTAAATAATTGAAATTGATTTACTAGACAACGAAACCGAAGACAAAGGCAAACAAGCATAATGATGCGTGGGAATCGCAACAGGCTTTACCTCTCGAGGGATCTTGAGAGGCTTACAACCCCCACCAGGCAGTGTACCTGATCGTTGTAGTATAGTATAGTGACAAGTACCGGGGGATTGATCGTTCAGCTTAGGAATAGTGTCGCTAGGATTAGAATGCCTAAATACTAGTTCTAAAGGTGAGGGATGATTATTTTTGTGTTTTTATATTTTTTAGAAAGCAAGTTAAAATCTCGGGTTTTGGAAGAGTGGGCGGAATTAGTTGCTATTCAACTAACCCAAAACTAAGATGCAATCAAAATAAAATAATAAAAATGAAAATAAACTAATTATACTAAGGTTGTGAGCAGTAATTGGAGAAAATGTGTTTACTTAGATTTCACTACTCCCTAGATATCTTTTACACGTTAATTACTTGTTATAATTGCATGGATGACGGATCGTATTCCTTAATACCATTCATGGGGTGGCATACATAACTCCCCAATTCTATGAGCTCTTATCTCCTCCTACACCATGCCCAGCACAACTATAAGGATTGTAAACAGTGGCTCATGCATTAAATACAACCAATAAAGACCTAGTACGCCTCGGTTCATGTTTCTTAAGACGTTCAAGCATGTTACCATTTGGAGATCTGCCAGTTTTCTTAAGCCTAACATATAAATCATTCATCCAAAACAAGAATAAACAAGTAATCAACACATAATCAATATCTAGGTTTCATTAGATCTAAGCAAACACAAAAGAGATCTAGCCTAGCATAATGGAATTGAGACAAGAACAAGATATAGACAACCAACACATAGACATATTGATTGAATTAGAAGAACACTTATCTCAATTACAATGCAAGGTATCAAGGGTTTGGAACCCTTGAAAAACCTGTAAAAGTTGCACCAAAATCGTCTTTAGGGTTTCTCCAAAACTTCTCTCCTTTTAATGTGAAAAACTAGAAAACTATATATAGGAAAATAGGGATGACGGCGTCAAGACAAACAATGTGACGCCGTCACCTCGCCGCCAAATACTTCCTCGGACGGCCTTGATCTACTTCTGACGCCGTCAAGGCTAGGCCGTCACACAAATTACTCTTGACGCCCTGTGTGTGACGCCGTCATCAACTACGGATTTTAATTCTTGGGGTTTTGACGCCGTCAGGAAAACTCTTGACGCCTTCATGAACTACAGATTTTAATTCTTGAGGTTTGACGCCGTCAGGATGGTACTCTTGACGCCGTCACCTACTGTTCCCAGCATGGAAAATTGAGACTTTGCCGTTTTCTTCACTTTTATGCTCCAAAAACGTCCAAAATGGCTTCTTTTCCAGAATTCACTCTCCAAGTACCTAAAATCACAAAAGGAATGATTTAGGGCAATATTTGATCAAATAAATTCGGATTCGGGCTTAAATGACCCCCTAAAAACGGATCATTTTTCGCCTCATCATATACCCTTACACTTGAGATTTGCTTGTCCTCAAGCAAATGCGCTTTTATTCTACTCAAAAGACAAGTTAGGGGTCATTTAACACTAATATAAAAGTAATTACAACAAATAATTGTTCCACTAAAGACCAAAGACAAGCACGGAGGTCATACACAAGCACCTCACAAATAGTGTTTAGATACTCACATCTCTCGGGTGTAATAAAGTGTAAATTACAATATGGAAACGGAAGATATCTCTCACTACCTGTCATAGCAAAATAGATTACCATAGGCTTGGGAAAGGATCAAACCTCCATCACATGGCGTAAGCACCTAGGATAAACTATCAAAGAGGTCTTTTAAAGGGTTGTAACGTTAGGTATAGGGATATGAATTACAAGGTTTTGTTGGATAAAGGAAGTTTTACTGGTGGCGAGTTAACAATCTTGGTTAATTACATGTACAATATGGCTTTGCTAAGCCAAGACTAGACTCGACTTAAGCTAATAAATGAAAAATAACAAAAACATAAAATGAACATAGAATGAAACGGGATGGTAGTCCGTATGTTTTTTCTCTTTTTCTTTTTCTTGTTTTTTCGATTTTTTTTTTTTTTTTTTTTTTTTTTTTTTTTTTTTTTTTTGCATACACTCTTACCCTACCATCCAAAATAATACATCATAGGGGTTGAAAATTCCCCTTACACTTGAATCTTTACATACTTTACATTAAACTAATCTAATGACTCGAATTAAGAAAATCAAAACACTTGGAGCACTTTTAAGATTAACGTTCATATGGGGTAATAAATGATGTTCTTCCCCATTACTCCATAAATAAGTACTTACCCATGAGTCCCAATCGTCCCAAAACAATATGTACAAGGATATGACTCGACTTAGCAACCATGTAATCAATTAGAAAGTTAACTTAAGGTTTAACAAATAACAATAATGCACTAAAAATGAGCGCATATACGGAAGGCTAAGGCGATTTGGTTGTACATTTAAGTGGGGTGTAACAAATTCTTCCTTTAAGTAAGATGCTTAAAGTTAGAAACGAAAAGATAGGCTCGGAGGGGTGTACTAGGGGTTTCGTGTACTAAAAATGAGTACAACGCTAAGGGTGTGGGAAAAATTAGTTGACTTAACTAGCCAAGTAATATGACTTAAATGGTCAAGTAATTATGATACGGGTTTAACACAAGGGTGATCCTAATGCCTCTTATCATGTAGTAAATCCTACTACACGAATGTAGTCTCACTAGCGGTCTCGGGATGCATCACTAACGCAAGTTCTAGAATCTAAATGCTACCGGTACACTCATAAGCACTAATAATGAATGCTTTTCCTATCAAATCTAAAGGCGAACCTCACATATTTGGGTGGAAAATTTTTCTGAATATACGGTTATGTGCTAGTCATAGAATCTCCTATCCATGAGACGCTTGCTATGGCTAAAGTTTCACTCCTAAATGTTGTAAAAAATTTTAAATTTGGCGCTAAAATTGCACTAACAAGTATTTCTCATAGTTTTATTACACATCTACCATTAAACAAAACAAACTCAAGCGAAAGTGCATATGTAAGGTATCATCTTTTTACCCTCCCTTTACACTTAAGATGAACATTGTCCCCAATGTTCAAGTAAAGAATGTAAAAGTGAAAAAGTAAAGAGAATGAAATCAAATACTCCCCTGATTCGCTCGGTATGGATTATAGGTTGGCCAGATTAGATCTTCCTCCAAGAAAATGAACAATCAAAGCTTCCCTTCCATAATATAAATCATCTCCTTGTCGATCATAACCTGTAAATCCTAACAAAAATAGACAAGACAACCTCGCGTAAAATCGGCGGCATCCTATATAAGTTACTAAATCCTAGAAAACAAAATAAGATATAATGCTTGTGGAATGAAGTTTGCAGATCTCCTGGAGATTATAAAACTTAATAATTCACAAAAAACCATAAGACTCCGTTAGAAAAACAAAACCGGTAAAATTTCCAGATTGTAACTCCTGATGCCGTCAAGAGTAACACCCTGACGCCGTCAGAATGGACCTGCAGAAATTCTTATGTTAAGTTTCCGGAAAATTTCTGGAAAAACTTGGTCCTACTTCCTGGAAAATCCTGCAAAACTTACATGCTCATTTAATATTGTGGAGAATCATGATCGGTTTGTTTCTTAAAAACATATTTGGGGTTTCCCCTTACACTTATCTTTTGCAAAAATACTTCTAGGTGGAGGTAAGACTAGGCCAAAACAACAAAGTAAAGTATTTCCACATTTTAATTGAGAAACATGATCAACCAACAATAAAAATAAAGCATGCATACGGAAGCAAATAACAATCAAACAAATAAAATCACACAAAACATGGGTTGCCTCCCAAGAAGTGCTTTTCTTTATTTACGAGTCTTGTAGCTAGACTCAAGGTCATGGGTTACTACGTGATTTCATCATCAAACGTCACATCCTCCTCACTAATCATTTCATTGTTATTTTCTTGGTAGTGTTTTACACGTTGTATGTTAACCGTGAATTCCCTACCTTCATCATCTATTAACACTACCGCTCCAAATTTAGAAGAGTTCTTTACCGTGAACGGTCCATACCATCTAGACTTAAGTTTTCCCGGAAATAATCTCAACCGAGAATTGTATAATAGGACCTTGTCCCCCTCTGAAAATTCTTTGGGTTTCTTAATTCTCTGGTCATGCCATCTTTTAGCTCTTTCTTTATATGTAATGGAGGATTCGTAGGCTTCTAGTCTAAGCTCATCAAGCTCGTGTAATTGCAAAAACCTATTATTTCCAGCAGTTGTGTAATCTAATTTGCATGCCTTAAGCGCCCAATAAGCCTTGTGTTCTAATTCTACTGGTAAGTGACATGCCTTACCATACACCATGCGGAATGGGGTTGTTCCAATAGGTGTTTTGTAGGCAGTTCGGAATGCCCATAAGGCTTCGTCGAGTTTAAATGACCAGTCCTTTCTGTTTTGACTAACCGTTTTTTCAAGTATTCTTTTAATAGCTCTATTGGTGTTTTCGACTTGGCCATTGGTCTGTGGATGATAGGCGGTGGAGAATCGATGGGGTACTCCATACCTCTTCATGACCTTTTCCATTTGTGCATTGCAAAAATGTGTTCCCCTATCACTGTTGAGAGCTTTCGGAATCCCGAATCTTGCGAAAAGCTTTTTCAGGAAATGAATAACTACTCTTGCATCATTGGTCCTAAGGGCTTGTGCCTCAACCCATTTTGAAACATAGTCAATGGCGACTAAGATGTACTCGTTTCCCCCTGAGGATGGAATGGGTCCCATGAAGTCAATCCCCCAAACATCGAATACCTCACAAACTTGTATAAAGTTCTGAGGTGCTTCATCCCTATGTGATATATTTCCGGCTCGTTGACATGCATCGCACGCCTGCACCATTTCTTTTACATCATGGAAAATTGTAGGCCAATAGAATCCAGCATCGAGAATCTTTCGGGCGGTAACGTTTATCCCATGATGCCCGCCCGAGGGACCAGAGTGACATTCCCTCATAATCTTAACTGCCTCATTTTCTGAAACACAACGCCTTATAATGTGGTCAGGACACCTTCGGAATAAAAAGGGTTCATCCCAAAAGTAGTACTTTAGCTGGGAAAAGAACCTCTTCCTCTCGTACTTAGTCAGGTGTTCAGGAACAAGTCTACATCTACTTGATAAAGAAGATTTTATATTTAGTCCTTCGTAGTCTTTTGTAAACCCTAATATCTCTCTATATAAAGAGACATAGGGTACAGGTTTTTATATGTCTTTCACAATGTAGTCGACTAAAGGTGTGTGTGTGTTCTAGGACGTGTAAACTATAAACGTATAGAACTGGTTAGAGTTAGTTCGTATCCTCTAAGGTCTGAGGTGTCTTAGATCCTTGTTACATTTAGGTAACACGTTATTATTCTGATCAAATAATAATTGGAGGTGATTAGGAAAAACTTTGTGTCAATAACTTTGATTTACTCTTAATTCCGCTGCATATATTGTCATTGTTATTGTTAACCCTAGTGCTCAAAACGATCCATGGAGTCTAACAAACTCCACAATTGGTATCAGAGCTTGGGGCGTTACCTAGGGATTCACAAGGTTTTTAGTCGAAGAATGATGCTCAAAATCGAATTTGGTTTCAATTTTCGTAACTTTCTGCAGGTCAGTTTTCAAACGGCGATATCTCCTTCGTTAACCGTTGGATTGGGCTAAAATTTTTAATGGAGCTTCTCTATATATCAAGGAAGATTTCCACCGGAGGGATCTTCAATCTGAGCTTTTATGTGAAAGTTCTGGTGTGTCGAAAACTGCTGCAGAAAAAGGGTTTGTAATTCGAATTTTAGGGTTTTTCTTTATATCAACTTCTTTGATTTCGGTTTCTATTGAATTAATTCATCATACAAGTTGGTTATACGATGTTTGGTGTTTATAATTCTTGAAGGAAAGCAGTTATGGAGGTGTATGAGTGATTTTTGGTGATTTTAGGGTTTTCGCGACACTTTGAAGTGTTGTCTTTATACTTAAAAAAAAAAAAAAAAAAAAAAAAAAAAAAAGAAAAAAGACGACTATGATTTTGTTTGTAAAAGTCGCGTTATTCACTAAACCCTAATCGCTATTCGTAGTATGTTGTTCTCGTAAAGTTTCTACAGCTAGTATTATTGGAAACTACTGCTCGTTGTAAGATTCTGCTGATTATATTATACTGCTGCTACGTATATTTTTACTCTGCTGCTACTTCTATGAATGTTTCTGCTGATGCGCTTAAAGGTTAAAATTCATTCTGCTGATAGCATGTTTGAAACTGCTGCTAGCTTTGTGATTCTGCTGCTGCATTCTACTGCTACTTTCGAGACTCTACTGCTAGTCATATTATTCTGCTGCTCGAAAGATTTATTCTGCTGCTGCGTTTACAGAATGTTTATTTGGTTCACACACAGAGGAAGGAGTTTGGTTATTTGTTATTAAAAGATTAAAGGCTCGTTCTTATTGGATTAATTGATTACGAAGAAGATTAATTATCATTTATTTGATGTTGTAGTTGAGTTTAACAGGTTTGTGTTCTTATCATATCTCAAAGTGGGTGTTACACTTTGAAGATAACTTGTTTGTTTTATACGGTGGTGACAAAGACTTGTCAAATCTAGTTTTCATAGGTCAAGGGGAGGATGGACGAAGACCTAGTTAACTATCACTTGAAGGAGTTACGTTATTGTGCTCAGTGTCTCATTGAAGATGAGGATTTTGTCAAGGGATCGAGGTCTACTTATATATTTGTTCTTGGGTATAAGTTTGGAGTCACGTGGTTAGTACAAGATATAAGACGCAAGTTTGGGAAATTCAACTTCTTCATCAAATTCGTTATACTCAGTTTTCTTCATCAGTGATCATTACATAAGAGCCTACAGATTTGAAGAATCATGAAGATGGTTAACACATTGATTTCAGGGGAAGCATATTATGATGTGTTTAATCAGTTCATGTACATGCACCACTCAAGGGGAAGATCATATTGCATACGTTCCCTATTTGTTGATAACAAAAAGGGGAAGAGATTTTGGAGTGGCATGGCATGGATTAAGGGGAAGACATAATTGTTTCATTCATGGAGATGCATACATCTCAACTTCTCTACTTCGTCTAGGGAAGTTCGTACACGACTTTGTTTGTTTTGTCATCATCAAATAGGGGAAGATTGTTGGGATTCTTAATTTGATGTGACAAAATAGATAAAAGAATGAAACAAAGGGACTATAATGCAAAGCTGGAATTCTACAAAAGACGAAGGTTGAAACAAGAAGGATTTGTTTGATAAAGAAGATTTTATATTTAGTCCTTCGTAGTCTTTTGTAAACCCTAATATCTCTCTATATAAAGAGACATAGGGTACAGGTTTTTATATGTCTTTCACAATGTAGTCGACTAAAGGTGTGTGTGTGTTCTAGGACGTGTAAACTATAAACGTCTAGAACTGGTTAGAGTTAGTTCGTATCCTCTAAGGTCTGAGGTGTCTTAGATCCTTGTTACATTTAGGTAACACGTTATTATTCTGATCAAATAATAATTGGAGGTGATTAGGAAAAACTTTGTGTCAATAACTTTGATTTACTCTTAATTCTGCTGCATATATTGTCATTATTATTGTTAACCCTAGTGCTCAAAACGATCCATGGAGTCTAACAAACTCCACAGGGGAAGAACATAATATTATCACCCCCATACGTACGTTAATCTTAAAAGTGCTCCAAGTGTTTTGATTTTCTTAATTCGAGTCATTAGATTAGTTTAATGTAAAATATGTAAAGATTCAAGTGTAAGGGGAATTCTCATCTCCTATGATGTATTATTTTGGATGGTAGGGTAAGAATGTATGCAAAAAAAAAAAAAAAAAAAAAAAAAAAAAAAAAAAAAAAAAAAAAATCGAAAAAATCAAGAAAAAGAAAAAAAAAATAGAAAATAGAAAAGAGAAAAAACATACGGACTACCATCCCGTTTCATTCTATGTTCATTTTATGTTTTTGTTATTTTTCATTTATTAGCTTAAGTCGAGTCTAGTCTTGGCTTAGCAACGCCATATTGTACATGTAATTGACCAAGATTGTTAACTCGCCACCAGTAAAACTTCCTTTATCCAACAAAACCGTGTAATTCATATCCCTATACCTAACGTTACAACCCTTTAAAAGACCTCTTTGATAGTTTATCCTAGGTGCTTACGCCATGTGGTGGAGGTTTGATCCTTTCCCAAGCCTATGGTAATCTATTTTGTTATGACAAGTAGTGAGAGATATCTTCCATTTCCATAATGTTATATTACTTTATTACACCCGAGAGATGTGAGTATCTAAACACTATTTGTGAGGTGCTTGTGTATGATCTCCGTGCTTGTCTATTGGTCTTTAGTGGAATGATTATTTGTTGTAATTACTTTTATATTAGTGTTAAATGACCCCTAACTTGTCTTTTGAGTAGAATAAAAGCGCATTTGCTTGAGGACAAGCAAATCTCAAGTGTAAGGGTATATGATGAGGCGAAAAATGATCCATTTTTAGGGGGTCATTTAAGCCCGAATCCGACTTTATTTGATCAAATATTGCCCTAAATCGTTCCTTTTGTGATTTTAGGTACTTGGAGAGTGAATTCTGGAAAAGAAGCCATTTTGGACGTTTTTGGAGCATAAAAGTGAAGAAAACGGCAAAATATCAATTTTCCATGCTGGAAGCACAAGGTGACGGCGTCAAGAGTTACACCCTGACGGCGTCAGACAGCAAGAATAAAATACCGTAGGTGGTGACGGCGTCAAAGTTCCAAGAATAAAATACCGTAGGTGGTGACGGCGTCACACAGGCCGTCATAAGTAGATCAAGGCCGTCCGAGGAAGTATTTGGCGGCGAGGTGACAGCGTCACATGTTTGTCTTGACGCCGTCAGCCCAGTTTTCCTATATATAGTTTTCTAGTTTTTTCATTAAAAAGAGAGAAGTTTTGGAGAAACCCTAAAGACGAATTTGGTGCAACTTTTACAGGTTTTTCAAGGGTTCCAAACCCTTGATACCTTGCATTGTAATTGAGATAAGTGTTCTTCTAATTCAAGCAATATGTCTATGTGTTGGTTGTCTATATCTTGTTCTTGTCTCAATTCAATTATGCTAGGCTAGATCTCCTTTGTGTTTGCTTAGATCTAATGAAACCTAGATATTGATTATGTGTTGATTACTTGTTTATTCTTGTTCTTGGATGAATGATTTTATATGTTAGGCTTAAGAAAACTAGCAGATCTCCAAATGGTAACATGCTTGAACGTCTTAAGAAACATGAACCGAGGCGTACTAGGTCTTTATTGGTTGTATTTAATGCATGAGCCACTGTTTACAATCCCTATAGTTGTGCTGGGTCATGGTGTAAGAGGAGATAAGAGCTCATAGAATTGGGGAGTTATGTATGCCACCCCATGAATGGTATTAAGGAATACGATCCGTCATCCATGCAATTATAACAAGTAATTAACGTGTAAAAAATATCTAGGGAGTAATGAAGTCTAAGTAAACACATTTTCTCCAATTACTGCTCACAACTTTAGTATAAATTAGTTTAATTTCATTTTTAGTATTTTATTTTGATTGCATCTTAGTTTTGGGTTAGTTGAATAGCAACTAATTCCGCCCACTCCTTCAAAACCCGAGATTTTACTTGCTTTCATAAAAACATAAAAACACAAAAATAATCATCTCTCACCCTTAGAACTAGTAATTTAGGCTTTCTAATCCTAGCGACACTATTCCCAAGCTGAACGATCAATCCCCCGGTACTTGTCACTATACTATACTACAACGATCAGGTACACTGCCTGGTGGGGGTTGTAAGCTTCTCGAGATCCCTCGAGAGGTAAAGCCTGTTGCGATTCCCACGCATCAAGTTTTTGGCGCCGTTGCCGGGGAATAGTTATTGTCTAGGTTAGGATTTCTTTTTATTAGGTCTACTTGCTAGATTCCTTTCTAGTAAGATTTTATTTTTATTTTTAGGTCTTCTTTAGTCTATCTTATTTCTTCGTGCCTTTGTTCGTAACTCTTTACCATCCGACATCATGGAAGGTGGTAACATCTTTGAACCCGTCATCCCACCACAACAAAACCCACCACTAGAACCCCTTAGGCCCCGAACCTTAGGAGAGTATTCCCGACCTAGCCACCAAGGCTACCGAAACACCATTGAGCTCACCGGAGCCAATGTGACCCCCTTGCGATCCGACACCATCCGGTTGGTGCAAAGCGGATGTGCATTCCATGGACTTCGTTCCGAAGATCCAAACCAACATCTCAAGGACTTTCTCAAAATCGTAGATTCCATAGACCCATATGTTGAAACTAGAGAGACTACCCGTTTACGCCTATTCCAATTCTCTCTACGGGATCAAGCTAATCAATGGCTTGAGCGTTTAACCGCGGGATCCATCACCACATGGGACAATCTCGCCAATCGCTTCCTTACCCAATTCTTTCCGCCGGAAAACACTGCAATGCTTAGAAGGGACATTTTGATGTTTGAGCAACAGCGGGGTGAAACTTTCTACGAGGCTTGGGCCCGTTTTAAGGATCTCCTCCACAAGCTCCCTCATCATGGCATAAACCTTTGGTTATTAGTCCAGATTTTCTACGACCATGTTGACTATCACACTAAGCGCACCATCGACAGGGCCGCGGGAGGTAAACTGCGTGATAAGAACGCCGAGGAGTCTTGGGCAATTATCGAGGAGCTCGCCACTGACAATCAGGAATTGTGGGAGTTTAAACATACGATAGAAGCAGCCATCAATGCAGTCTCGACATCTGGAGGAACCACCGAAGTACCCGATGAACTCCTATGCAAACTTGAGGCAAAGGTTGACTATTTTGAGGAAAGGCAAAGGCGACCTTTGAGTCCTAGACGGGCTACTATCAATTCTGTCTCAAAAACAACTTCGGCACCATTATCTGAATCACCCTCTAGGGAAAACGCCGAGACTTTTCAGAACTATGCCCCACCTTGTTCCCCTCCCAAGGAACTTAGCTCGGAGTTTGAGGCTAGGATGAGAGAATATATGGCAACTCACTCAGATCGGCTTGCTAGATTCGAAGAAGCAGTTTATAAGCAGAAAGAAGAAATGCAGGAGAAAATGAATGAGATGTTGAGTCTATTGGAGGAGTATGCCAATCAGAGAACCCCCGAACGAATGCTACTAAGGAAAGAAAGCGCCACTCCCACCACCCAATTTGTTAACTCCATCACCATTGTCCATAAAGATAACGAGAAGGTAGAAACTCCTGCTGAACAGACCTTAGAAAAACAACCAAAGTCTCAACCTTTGAGTTACTACCTGAAACATGATATAAACAAAAACACCATAGCAAATTGGATTAAGGGTGATGGGCGTAACCAATCATCTGGACAGACTCCTGAGAAAGAGGAAGAAGAAGAAGATGAGTATGATACGCTTCCTGGAGGATCAGTATTCGAGAGGTTACTGGTACAGAAAGTGGCTACTAAGCAGGTAGCATGTGGGAACTTTGAAATACCAACAAGCATCGGGGACTTGAAACATCTTAGTGCTTTCGCCGACCAAGGATCGGAAGTAAATCTTATGCCCCTAACTACCTACATCCAACTAACGTCAAAAATGCCAGCACCTACTCATGTTAGGTTATCTCTTGTTGGACACTCGTATGTATACCCCCTAGGAATCGCAGATGATGTATTAGTTAATGTTGCAGGATTCATGTACCCCGTTGATTTTATGATCATCGATGATAAAGGGGATGGATGCATGCCAATAATCCTTGGGGCACCATTCCTCACCACCGCTAGGGCTGTCATTAAGTATGAAGGTAGGAAGATTGAGCTTAAATCTGGAAAAAGAAAGATTAGTTTCCCCATGACCCCGCGAAGTGAGCATGAGAATTTGAGTTGGAGAATGATCAAAAACAACATTGGCACGACACCCATTCGTGTTCAGAATAAGATTCTTGCATGGGAGGCAAGGATCAAAAGCTATAAGAAAGTTAAGGATGAAAGAAGAAAAAGCAATAAGGTTCCGATTGAACTCGAACATACTCGACATGAAAAAAATCATACACCTTTTGAGGAAGGGAACTTGGTGCTCTTGAGACACTCGGAAACAACAATACCACCCGATAAACCAAGTCCTTGGTGGTATGGGCCATTCAAAATCGAAGGATTGAGCCAAGATGGGGTAGCTAACTTGAGAAGCAAATTAGGTGGGAAGGTGATTGCGAGTACCGACAGATTGAGGCACTACTACCATAACAGTAATGATCGCAACTATATGGGGTATATCATTTCAAATGATGAGATCACGTAGTAACCCATGACTTTGAGTCTAGCTACAAGACTCGTAAATAAAGAAAAGCGCTTCTTGGGAGGCAACCCATGTTTTGTGTGATTTTTATTTGTTTGATTGTTATTTGCTTCCGTATGCATGTTTTGTTTTTATTGTTGGTTGATCATGTTTCTCAATTAAAATGTGGAAATACTTTACTATGTTGTTTGGCCTAGTCTTAACTCCAACCTAAAAGTATTTTTTGCAAAAGATAAGTGTAAGGGGAAACCCCAAATATGTTTTTAAGAAACAAACCGATCATGATTCTCCACGATAATAAATGAGCATGTATATTCGTATTTGTTAGAGTCAAATGCTTGTATCGAGTCATAATGAAGTTTTGCAGGATTTTCCAGGAAGTATGGACCAAGTTTTTCCAGAAATTTTCCGGAAACTTAGCATAAGAATTTCTGCAGGTCCATTCTGACGGCGTCAGAGTTTACTCTTGACGGCGTCAGGAGTTAAAAATCTGGAAATTTTACCAGTTTTGTTTTTCTAACGGAGTCTTATGGTTTTTGTGAATTATTAAGTTTTATAATCTCCAGGAAATCTGCAAACTTCATTCCACAAGCATTATATCTTACTTTGTTTTCTAGGATTTAGGAACTTATATAGGATGCCACCGATTTTACGCGAGGTTGTCTTGTCTATTTTGTCAGGTTTCACAGGTTATGTTTGACAAGGAGATGATTTATATTCTGGAAGGGAAGCTTTGATTGTTCGTTTTCTTGGAAGAAGATTCAACCTGGCCCACCTAAAATCCATACCGAGCGAATCAGGGGAGTATTTGATTTCATTCTCTTTACTTTTTCACTTTTACATTCTTTACTTGAACATTGGGGACAATGTTCATCTTAAGTGTAAGGGGAGGGTAAAAAGATGATACCTTACATATGCACTTTTGCTTGAGTTTGTTTTGTTTAATGGTAGATGTGTAATAAAACTACGAGAAATACTTGTTAGTGTAATTTTAGCGCCAAATTTAAAATTTTTTACAACATTTAGGAGTGAAACTTTAGCCATAGCAAGCGTCTCATGGATAGGAGATTGTATTACTAGCACATAACCGTATATTCAGAAAAATTTTCCACCCAAAAATGTGAGGTTCGCCTTTAGATTTGATAGGAAAAGCATTCATTATTAGTGCTTATGAGTGTACCGGTAGCATTTAGATTCTAGAACTTGCGTTAGTGATGCATCCCGAGACCGCTAGTGAGACTACATTCGTGTAGTAGGATTTACTACATGATAAGAGGCATTAGGATCACCCTTGTGTTAAACCCGTATTACAATTACTTGACCATTTAAGTCATATTACTTGGCTAGTTAAGTCAACTAATTTTTCCCACACCCTTAACGTTGTACTCATTTTTAGTACACGAAACCCCTAGTACACCCCTCCGAGCCTATCTTTTCGTTTCTAACTTTAAGCATTTTACTTAAAGGAAGAATTTGTTACACCCCACTTAAATGTACAACCAAATCGCCTTAGCCTTCCGTGTATGCGCTCATTTTTAGTGCATTATTGTTATTTGTTAAACCCTAAGTTAACTTTCTAATTGATTACATGGTTGCTAAGTCGAGTCATATCCTTGTACATATTGTTTTGGGACGATTGGGACTCATGGGTAAGTACTTATTTTATGGAGTAATGGGGAAGAACATAATATTATCACCCCTATACGTACGTTAATCTTAAAAGTGCTCCAAGTGTTTTGATTTTCTTAATTCGAGTCATTAGATTAGTTTAATGTAAAGTATGTAAAGATTCAAGTGTAAGGGGAATTCTCATCCCCTATGATGTATTATTTTGGATGGTAGGGTAAGAATGTATGCAAAAAAAAAAAAAAAAAAAAAAAAAAAAAAAAAAATCGAAAAAATCAAGAAAAAGAAAAAAAAAAATAGAAAATGGAAAAGAGAAAAAACATACGGACTACCATCCCGTTTCATTCTATGTTCATTTTATGTTTTTGTTATTTTTCATTTATTAGCTTAAGTCGAGTCTAGTCTTGGCTTAGCAACGCCGTATTGTACATGTAATTGACCAAGATTGTTAACTCGCCACCAGTAAAACTTCCTTTATCCAACAAAACCGTGTAATTCATATCCCTATACCTAACGTTACAACCCTTTAAAAGACCTCTTTGATAGTTTATCCTAGGTGCTTACGCCATGTGGTGGAGGTTTGATCCTTTCCCAAGCCTATGGTAATCTATTTTGTTATGACAGGTAGTGAGAGATATCTTCCATTTCCATAATGTTATATTACTTTATTACACCCGAGAGATGTGAGTATCTAAACACTATTTGTGAGGTGCTTGTGTATGATCTCCGTGCTTGTCTATTGGTCTTTAGTGGAACGATTATTTGTTGTAATTACTTTTATATTAGTGTTAAATGACCCCTAACTTGTCTTTTGAGTAGAATAAAAGCGCATTTGCTAGAGGACAAGCAAATCTCAAGTGTAAGGGTATATGATGAGGCGAAAAATGATCCATTTTTAGGGGGTCATTTAAGCCCGAATCCGACTTTATTTGATCAAATATTGCCCTAAATCGTTCCTTTTGTGATTTTAGGTACTTGGAGAGTGAATTCTGGAAAAGAAGCCATTTTGGACGTTTTTGGAGCATAAAAGTGAAGAAAACGGCAAAGTATCAATTTTTCATGCTGGAAGCACTAGGTGACGGCGTCAAGAGTTACACCCTGACGGCGTCAGACAGCAAGAATAAAATACCGTAGGTGGTGACGGCGTCAAAATTCATCCTGACGGCGTCAAAGTACCAACAATAAAATACCGTAGGTGGTGACGGCGTCACACAGGCCGTCATAAGTAGATCAAGGCCGTCCGAGGAAGTATTTGGCGGCGAGGTGACGGCGTCACATGTTTGTCTTGACGCCGTCAGCCCAGTTTTCCTATATATAGTTTTCTAGTTTTTTCATTAAAAAGAGAGAAGTTTTGGAGAAACCCTAAAGACGAATTTGGTGCAACTTTTACAGGTTTTTCAAGGGTTCCAAACCCTTGATACCTTGCATTGTAATTGAGATAAGTGTTCTTCTAATTCAATCAATATGTCTATGTGTTGGTTGTCTATATCTTGTTCTTGTCTCAATTCAATTATGCTAGGCTAGATCTCCTTTGTGTTTGCTTAGATCTAATGAAACCTAGATATTGATTATGTGTTGATTACTTGTTTATTCTTGTTCTTGGATGAATGATTTTATATGTTAGGCTTAAGAAAACTAGCAGATCTCCAAATGGTAACATGCTTGAACGTCTTAAGAAACATGAACCGAGGCGTACTAGGTCTTTATTGGTTGTATTTAATGCATGAGCCACTGTTTACAATCCCTATAGTTGTGTTGGGTCATGGTGTAGGAGGAGATAAGAGCTCATAGAATTGGGGAGTTATGTATGCCACCCCATGAATGGTATTAAGGAATACGATCCGTCATCCATGCAATTATAACAAGTAATTAACGTGTAAAAAATATCTAGGGAGTAATGAAGTCTAAGTAAACACATTTTCTCCAATTACTGCTCACAACTTTAGTATAAATTAGTTTAATTTCATTTTTAGTATTTTATTTTGATTGCATCTTAGTTTTGGGTTAGTTGAATAGCAACTAATTCCGCCCACTCCTTCAAAACCCGAGATTTTACTTGCTTTCATAAAAACATAAAAACACAAAAATAATCATCTCTCACCCTTAGAACTAGTAATTTAGGCTTTCTAATCCTAGCGACACTATTCCCAAGCTGAACGATCAATCCCCCGGTACTTGTCACTATACTATACTACAACGATCAGGTACACTGCCTGGTGGGGGTTGTAAGCTTCTCGAGATCCCTCGAGAGGTAAAGCCTGTTGCGATTCCCACGCATCAAGTTTTTGGCGCCGTTGCCGGGGAATAGTTATTGTCTAGGTTAGAATTTCTTTTTATTAGGTCTACTTGCTAGATTCCTTTCTAGTAAGATTTTATTTTTATTTTTAGGTCTTCTTTAGTCTATCTTATTTCTTCGTGCCTTTGTTCGTAACTCTTTACCTTCCGACATCATGGAAGGTGGTAACATCTTTTAACCCGTCATCCCACCACAACAAAACCCACCACTAGAACCCCTTAGGCCCCGAACCTTAGGAGAGTATTCCCGACCTAGCCACCAAGGCTACCGAAACACCATTGAGCTCACCGGAGCCAATGTGACCCCCTTGCGATCCGACACCATCCGGTTGGTGCAAAGCGGATGTGCATTCCATGGACTTCGTTCCGAAGATCCAAACCAACATCTCAAGGACTTTCTCAAAATCGTAGATTCCATAGACCCAGATGTTGAAACTAGAGAGACTACCCGTTTACGCCTATTCCAATTCTCTCTACGGGATCAAGCTAATCAATGGCTTGAGCGTTTAACCGCGGGATCCATCACCACATGGGACAATCTCGCCAATCGCTTCCTTACCCAATTCTTTCCGCCGGAAAACACTGCAATGCTTAGAAGGGACATTTTGATGTTTGAGCAACAGCGGGGTGAAACTTTCTACGAGGCTTGGGCCCGTTTTAAGGATCTCCTCCACAAGCTCCCTCATCATGGCATAAACCTTTGGTTATTAGTCCAGATTTTCTACGACCATGTTGACTATCACACTAAGCGCACCATCGACAGGGCCGCGGGAGGTAAACTGCGTGATAAGAACGCCGAGGAGTCTTGGGCAATTATCGAGGAGCTCGCCACTGACAATCAGGAATTGTGGGAGTTTAAACATACGATAGAAGCAGCCATCAATGCAGTCTCGACATCTGGAGGAACCACCGAAGTACCCGATGAACTCCTATGCAAACTTGAGGCAAAGGTTGACTATTTTGAGGAAAGGCAAAGGCGACCTTTGAGTCCTAGACGGGCTACTATCAATTCTGTCTCAAAAACAACTTCGGCACCATTATCTGAATCACCCTCTAGGGAAAACGCCGAGACTTTTCAGAACTATGCCCCACCTTGTTCCCCTCCCAAGGAACTTAGCTCGGAGTTTGAGGCTAGGATGAGAGAATATATGGCAACTCACTCAGATCGGCTTGCTAGATTCGAAGAAGCAGTTTATAAGCAGAAAGAAGAAATGCAGGAGAAAATGAATGAGATGTTGAGTCTATTGGAGGAGTATGCCAATCAGAGAACCCCCGAACGAATGCTACTAAGGAAAGAAAGCGCCACTCCCACCACCCAATTTGTTAACTCCATCACCATTGTCCATAAAGATAACGAGAAGGTAGAAACTCCTGGAGAACAGACCTTAGAAAAACAACCAAAGTCTCAACCTTTGAGTTACTACTTGAAACATGATATAAACAAAAACACCATAGCAAATTGGATTAAGGGTGATGGGCGTAACCAATCCTCCGGACAGATTCCTGAGAAAGAGGAAGAAGAAGAAGATGAGTATGATACGCTTCCTGGAGGATCAGTATTCGAGAGGTTACTGGTACAGAAAGTGGCTACTAAGCAGGTAGCATGTGGGAACTTTGAAATACCAACAAGCATCGGGGACTTGAAACATCTTAGTTCTTTCGCCGACCAAGGATCGGAAGTAAATCTTATGCCCCTAACTACCTACATCCAACTAACGTCAAAAATGCCAGCACCTACTCATGTTAGGTTATCTCTTGTTGGACACTCGTATGTATACCCCCTAGGAATCGCAGAAGATGTATTAGTTAATGTTGCAGGATTCATGTACCCCGTTGATTTTATGATCATCGATGATAAAGGGGATGGATGCATGCCAATAATCCTTGGGGCACCATTCCTCACCACCGCTAGGGCTGTCATTAAGTATGAAGGTAGGAAGATTGAGCTTAAATCTGGAAAAAGAAAGATTAGTTTCCCCATGACCCCGCGAAGTGAGCATGAGAATTTGAGTTGGAGAATGATCAAAAACAACATTGGCACGACACCCATTCGTGTTCAGAATAAGATTCTTGCATGGGAGGCAAGGATCAAAAGCTATAAGAAAGCTAAGGATGAAAGAAGAAAAAGCAATAAGGTTCCGATTGAACTCGAACATACTCGACATGAAAAAAATCATACACCTTTTGAGGAAGGGAACTTGGTGCTCTTGAGACACTCGGAAACAACAATACCACCCGATAAACCAAGTCCTTGGTGGTATGGGCCATTCAAAATCGAAGGATTGAGCCAAGATGGGGTAGCTAACTTGAGAAGCAAATTAGGTGGGAAGGTGATTGCGAGTACCGACAGATTGAGGCACTACTACCATAACAGTAATGATCGCAACTATATGGGGTATATCATTTCAAATGATGAGATCACGTAGTAACCCATGACTTTGAGTCTAGCTACAAGACTCGTAAATAAAGAAAAGCGCTTCTTGGGAGGCAACCCATGTTTTGTGTGATTTTTATTTGTTTGATTATTATTTGCTTCCGTATGCATGTTTTGTTTTTATTGTTGGTTGATCATGTTTCTCAATTAAAATGTGGAAATACTTTACTATGTTGTTTGGCCTAGTCTTAACTCCAACCTAAAAGTATTTTTTGCAAAAGATAAGTGTAAGGGGAAACCCCAAATATGTTTTTAAGAAACAAACCGATCATGATTCTCCACGATAATAAATGAGCATGTATATTCGTATTTGTTAGAGTCAAATGCTTGTATCGAGTCATAATGAAGTTTTGCAGGATTTTCCAGGAAGTAGGACCAAGTTTTTCCAGAAATTTTCCGGAAACTTAGCATAAGAATTTCTGCAGGTCCATTCTGACGGCGTCAGAGTTTACTCTTGACGGCGTCAGGAGTTAAAAATCTGGAAATTTTACCAGTTTTGTTTTTCTAACGGAGTCTTATGGTTTTTGTGAATTATTAAGTTTTATAATCTCCAGGAAATCTGCAAACTTCATTCCACAAGCATTATATCTTACTTTGTTTTCTAGGATTTAGGAACTTATATAGGATGCCACCGATTTTACGCGAGGTTGTCTTGTCTATTTTGTCAGGTTTCACAGGTTATGTTTGACAAGGAGATGATTTATATTCTGGAAGGGAAGCTTTGATTGTTCGTTTTCTTGGAAGAAGATTCAACCTGGCCCACCTAAAATCCATACCGAGCGAATCAGGGGAGTATTTGATTTCATTCTCTTTACTTTTTCACTTTTACATTCTTTACTTGAACATTGGGGACAATGTTCATCTTAAGTGTAAGGGGAGGGTAAAAAGATGATACCTTACATATGCACTTTTGCTTGAGTTTGTTTTGTTTAATGGTAGATGTGTAATAAAACTACGAGAAATACTTGTTAGTGTAATTTTAGCGCCAAATTTAAAATTTTTTACAACATTTAGGAGTGAAACTTTAGCCATAGCAAGCGTCTCATGGATAGGAGATTGTATTACTAGCACATAACCGTATATTCAGGAAAATTTTCCACCCAAAAATGTGAGGTTCGCCTTCAGATTTGATAGGAAAAGCATTCATTATTAGTGCTTATGAGTGTACCGGTAGCATTTAGATTCTAGAACTTGCGTTAGTGATGCATCCCGAGACCGCTAGTGAGACTACATTCGTGTAGTAGGATTTACTACATGATAAGAGGCATTAGGATCACCCTTGTGTTAAACCCGTATTACAATTACTTGACCATTTAAGTCATATTACTTGGCTAGTTAAGTCAACTAATTTTTCCCACACCCTTAACGTTGTACTCATTTTTAGTACACGAAACCCCTAGTACACCCCTCCGAGCCTATCTTTTCGTTTCTAACTTTAAGCATTTTACTTAAAGGAAGAATTTGTTACACCCCACTTAAATGTACAACCAAATCGCCTTAGCCTTCCGTGTATGCGCTCATTTTTAGTGCATTATTGTTATTTGTTAAACCCTAAGTTAACTTTCTAATTGATTACATGGTTGCTAAGTCGAGTCATATCCTTGTACATATTGTTTTGGGACGATTGGGACTCATGGGTAAGTACTTATTTTATGGAGTACCGACAGATTGAGGCACTACTACCATAACAGTAATGATCGCAACTATATGGGGTATATCATTTCAAATGATGAGATCACGTAATAACCCATGACTTTGAGTCTAGCTACAAGACTCGTAAATAAAGAAAAGCGCTTCTTGGGAGGCAACCCATGTTTTGTGTGATTTTTATTTGTTTGATTGTTATTTGCTTCCGTATGCATGTTTTGTTTTTATTGTTGGTTGATCATGTTTCTCAATTAAAATGTGGAAATACTTTACTATGTTGTTTGGCCTAGTCTTAACTCCAACCTAAAAGTATTTTTTGCAAAAGATAAGTGTAAGGGGAAACCCCAAATATGTTTTTAAGAAACAAACCGATCATGATTCTCCACGATAATAAATGAGCATGTATATTCGTATTTGTTAGAGTCAAATGCTTGTATCGAGTCATAATGAAGTTTTGCAGGATTTTCCAGGAAGTAGGACCAAGTTTTTCCAGAAATTTTCCGGAAACTTAACATAAGAATTTCTGCAGGTCCATTCTGACGGCGTCAGAGTTTACTCTTGACGGCGTCAGGAGTTAAAAATCTGGAAATTTTACCAGTTTTGTTTTTCTAACGGAGTTTTATGGTTTTTGTGAATTATTAAGTTTTATAATCTCCAGGAGATCTGCAAACTTCATTCCACAAATAAACTGCAAAACATACAAAAACACTCAGTAATGCATCAAAATATTGAAAATATTTCAAAATTGTGTTTTATATGTTTTAGATGCAAAACGAGTAAAAACAAATAAAAAATGTACAAAGTTCGCAAAATTCGCAGTTTCAGTCCCCCAACTTTCATAAAATTACAAAACTAGTCCCTGGATATTCAAAATATAGAAAATTATCACCAAAGGTCCTTTTGAAATCATAAGTTGTCATATTTTGTCCTTTGGTGAAAAATTGGAAAAGTTTTGGAAATTTACAAAATCAGTCCCTGGAGTTTCAAACTTTGGCAGATTTAGTCCCTGGTGGGATAATTTTGAAAGAAAAATCACTTTTGGTCCCTGGGGAAGTCACAAAAGTCAATTTTAGTCCTTGGGATGAAAGTTTGGGAAATTTACATTTTTGGTCCCTTTACTTTCACATTTTACATTTTTGGTCCCCGGGATTTAAATTATGGAAATATTAACTTTTATGGTCCTTGTATTATTGAAGATTGAAAATGTTGGACCTTATGAGTACTTTTGTATAAGTGACATTTCAGCCCCCTAGTTTCAGAAATTACAACAGTGGTCCTTGTGGTTTTCTACAAAATAAGCTAACAAACCAAACTACCCTTTAGCCTTACCCACCCAACCCAAGGCCTGATCCAACATATTAACCCCAAGCCCACCAAAAGGCCCACTCCCCTAAAACTAATAAACCCCATGCCAGGGTCAACGCGGGTCAAACCCACACCCTCACCCAGTTACTGTTCATCGTCCCTAACAAGCCCCTAATTACCAGGCTTGTGTTCCCTCTCCCCTCCTCCTTTTCAACAACCCTCATTATTGCACTCACCTACATTCAACCCCCCCTCCTACCCTCATTAATTACCTCACCTGCCAAAACCTAACCTGCCAAATTGCAATTTCCATATTTTCCCGCCAGAAACCATTTGATGGCTGAGATCACTTGAGAACCATCCAACGACTCAGGAAGTGGTGGGAAAGAAAGAGAATACTTCTGGGACCTATAAAAGTGAAGAAAAACTGAAGAAAAGTAGTAGTTAGTTAATATAGTATAGCTTAGTTTCAAATTATGTCGATTTAGTTAAAAATGTACTTTTCATTGTAATTTTCAGTTAAGAAAGGATGTAATTAATCTTTTTAGTGTAATATTAAGCTTCTTTAATGTTGAATTCAAGTCTTGTCATAAAACTCAGTTTTTACCATTATTAGTGAGAATTGCATTTTAAAATTTAAGAGTTGTTGAAGCTGTGATCAGTGTTCCTTTGAGCTCCTTTTACCTCATTTGTAAGTTTTTAAGAGTTTGTTAAGTTTTTAAACCAGTGAGGATCATCATTTGCAAAAATACATAAAAATACCAAATAAATAGTATAAAAATAGAAAATCAGTTTGAAGCAAGCCAAGGAAGCTTGTGGATTGGTAACTTTTCTGGTTTAGAAGCTCTTGGGAGTACAAGATGGTGGCCTGAGTTCTTGTTCACTTTGGTCTATGCATTGGATATATTGTAAGACTTTTTTCACAAAATTTTTAGCATAAGCTGTTACTTAGTAGTTTCTGTGTTATTGGTTGTTTGTTTTTAGGTATTAATGCTAATTACTTGTTTCTATAAACTTGTATATCAGTTCCATGGGTGTAATTTGTCCATTTGTTGATTTCAGTTTATAAAGGAGTGTTTGGATAGGTAGTTCTGACCACTTAGCTCTTTGGTTTGTTTGTTATTTTCAGTCTTAGCAAGTCACATTAGGTGTAGTTAGGTTGTGCAAACTTTGAAATCCAAGTTTTAAACACCCAAAGTCAAAATCCCACCCCCTTGATCATATCAGTCCACTGTTGGATCTATGGTGCCCAAAACTCACCCCTTTGGTCTAAAACTTGTGTATTAGCCTTAATTTGGTTTTAAAGTAACATGTTACAGCTTATTTGATCCATTATAATCATCTAAAGTTCATTTAAGTCAAAGTTTAGGTTTACATGAAAAAGTCAAATGTGCCATTTTCAGATTTTCACAAAAGTTCAACCAATTGTTTTGATTTTTGTAACTGCCTTCAAGGGCTGAAATTTGTTCCTAAATGTAATCTACCAGCTTAACTTTGAGTTTCCATACTTGTTATATTTTTAGAATTTTTCTTGTGGGCCCCACAAAGCCACAAAGTGACTTGCAGGGCAGATAACTGCTCTGTCTCAGCAGCAGCAGCAGCACCACCACCACCACTTGGTGGTGGTTTTCCAGCCAACCCAGTGGGCCCCAGGCTATGACCCTTGCATCTTTCATCCCCCCTCCTACCAGGGTTATGTTATTGACCATGTGTTTGACCCCTAGGTCTGTGGACCCCACCTAGTTCGAGCCACAAAATCTGTCCCAATTCAGTGTTCACCACAATAAGCCAAGTGCTTATTTGTGGCTTATTTGCTTATTCTGTGGTCCCTTTTGGCTTATTCCAGCTTATGCATGTTCTAACAACTCAATTGAATCAGATTTACCCAGAGTGGGTCCCACCTTAAGCCATTTTAGCTTATTTTCCATTATAGTCAACTAAAGTCAACTGTTGGCTTTTTAGCTTTCATTTCAGCTTATTTTAAGTTTACAAAAAGTTTGTTTTTACAAAAAGTGTTTGTTTTTAAGTAGTTAATAGGTTTGTAAAAGAAAAATCAAGAAAAACAAATTTAAAATTAAGTGATAGTTTCTATTTAATGTAATTTAATTTTAATTTTCATTTTTAAATTTTTATTAAGTACTTGTCATTTTTATATTTTTATTAATTATATTTTATATTAAAGTATTTATATTAATTTTCTCAGATTTTTATTTTCTCATTTAGTATTAATTAGAATTAATTTTAGTTTTATTAATTATTAATTAATAATTAGTTTAAAATAGCATAATTAGTTTTTATTAAGTAAAACCTAGTTTTTATATTTTTTTATAGCTTTTATAAGTTGTAAAATAATTTTAGAAATTTTCTTAGAATTTTTACTGTTCATTTGACATTTTTCTTAATTTAAAATAGTTAATTAGATAATTAGTAAGTAATTAGTAATTAATTAATAGAAAATTCACAAAAAGACAAAAATATGTATTTTTAATTTTTATACTTTCTTCAAGTTCCTTTTAAGGTTTAGAAAATACTTTTGTAAATTCTTAGTTTATTTTATAACCTTTATTAATTTTAGTTTATTAGATTTAAAATAGTTTTAAGTAATTAATTAGTGTTTAAATATTAAAATAATCATTTTAACAACTTTATTTTCATTTTAAATTTTCTTTTACTTTTAAGTTTGTAAAAAAGTCATTTTCACCCCCTGGGTGTTTTCAGATTTCAGTTTTCACTTTTTATTTCGTACGTTTACGTTTTATTTAAACGTAACGTACGCGTTTTTAGGTTTAAATCATTTCTGGTTTTTCCTAGGTTCCCGTCTTATTCATATAGCTTATTTAAGCTATTCTCTTGTAGATTCCGTAGTTTAATCACACAAACCCTTTTCTCATCCAGATTCACCCGATCACAGAACCGTTTGTTAGCCATTCACACCTCGTCGGGACATAACGACCCGGGGAAACACTATACTTCCGCGGAGCATTGACTCTAAGCCTTTGACCTTGTTGACCATCACCTGGTCAGTTTAGGTTGACCGTTTGGAGCCAATCAAAATTTGGCGCCGCTGCCGGGGAGGTGTACGCGCTATTCTAAACGGTTTTTCTGATTAGTGTCTTTGAAATTCTTTCCATTGTACATTTATCCATCCTTTGTTCATATCTTCTTATTATAAAAACAAAACCGTTCCCGAAAACATTTTAAATCAAGTTTTCAACGAACACAAAAACATTTTCTTTATCATTTGTACAAAATGTCTTTCCAAAAACCCAAAAATATTCACCTTTACCCTCTCACATCTTTGATTCTTCATCCCTACCCCTCTATACACATTTGATTCTTTCTATGTCTCACCCACACTTTCTGGTTTGCCAATGGTGTGGTAATCCTCATAATGGTGGCAATTGCCCCAGTTGTGGCATGGTAGAATCGGGAAACAGGTCTGTCTATAACCAGGATCCCTATTCCTACCATGACACGACTGATTCATTCCATCAGTTACCACACCATGAGACTCAGCAGTTTTACTGTTGCGAGCACTGTGGTGGTTCACACTACAGCTCTGATTGTCAATCGGGAAACACGCTTGTCTATGAGCAGTTTCCTGATAACACTTATGACTCTAGCACATACCACCCACAGCCACATCAGTTTTACTGTTGTGATTACTGTGGAGGTCCACACTCTAGCTCGGATTGTCAAACAAGGAATCCATTTCCTTGTAACAATTACGACTATTCGTTTTCAGACCCACCTCCACAGTACGATATGATTCACACAACTCCTCAAGAAACCGAGCAAGACCTTTTACTAAAGGCTCTTGATATTTTAAAAGAACTTAAGGAGGAGTTGGTTACTGCACCGTTTCAAGACTCTCGTGAGAAATCCATGGCAGAATTACTTGCTGAAGAACGAGAGGCTAGAAACGAATTGAGTAGGGAAGAATTACTTGTCTTAGAACAAGCAGCTATAACACGTGCCAAATTTCGTCAAGCTGCTCTTCTAGACTGTGATGATGATAGTGATAATGAGGACACCCTTGATATCCTTAAATTTTATAAGGGTTCCTCAGATTCATCATTTGTGATTCCTCCCACGGAAAATCAGGGAGAAAATAATGAGACGGAGATATTACTAGCAGAAGATCAAATGGAACTTGAAAATTCCATGAATGTTAGCTCCTCTCATCTCCCTCAGTCTGTTGTTATCACACCCGAAGTTCACACTCACTCTCTGAACATGGGGGATGAGCATCTTAGCACTGTTCCTAATAAGGAATCGGACGAATTAATAAAGTCTAGTGTTGAGATCCTTGTCCCAATCCCGAGAGAGTCACAGGGGACTTTTGACCAAGTGTGTGATATTCCTTCTCACCCTAATAATCCAAATGATCAAATTGAGACTGTCTCTGATTCCAGTGATGAATGTTTATCTTATGGAGACATTGAGTATGTTGATGCATCCCTTCCCCTCTCTAATGTTGACTTTCTTCTCGAGGAGTTCACCGATGAACTCACTCACACCAATCCACTTCCATCGGGAAGTGATGATGATATCTTTGATTTCAAAGATGATATGGAAGAAGTCGAAGCATTCCTTGCTCTAGATAGTTCAACTTCGTATGAAGTTGATGATAACTATCTTGATTCTGAGGGGGATATTCTATTCCTTGAAAGTTTATTGAATGATGATGATCCATCACTCAATTCCTATCTCAATATCGGGCTTAATGATTCACCCACTGATGAAAAGTCTTTATCTTATGGAGACATCAGTGATGTTGATGAAATATCTTCTGAGCCCACCATTGATCATCTTATCATTACTCCTCCGGAGTTTGATAGCCCGGGGGGAGATACTCTCAATCTTGAGAATTTGCAAATTCCCACCCACCCTCCCGGGTTGTTTACGAGCTTAACCTTGGAAATCCAAACTCAGGCTAATGAGCCTGTTCTCGAGGTTCCTTCCTCTCTTCTTCACTCCTTCGGGAGTGAGGACACTATATTTGATCCCGGAATTTTCATGTATCATTATCTTGAGCCGGATACTTATCTCATCGGTGTGGAACTTTCACGTGCTTCAAATGTTTCTCCAAACATCTTGAATGAAAGTCCGATTGAGATTGTTTCTTCCACATCATGATTCCCCAAGGACAAATGAATTCGGGGTCGAGTCAAGCTAGCGACTCGGTAAACAAAAACAGTAGCATTTATATAGGGTTTTCACCCTAAGTGTGGGGGAGTCCCCCATGCTATGGTTACAAGAGTGAAAAACAAAATGGTGTTTTCCACGCTTAGCTTGTAATGTTGCCCTTTTACGTTCAAAATGTCGGCATAATAGCCGGGATTTTGAATATTGCGGACAATATTCATGCTAAGTGTGGGGGGTATTTCGCTATTCTAGCGAATTTTATCACATTTTACTATATAATACCCCCGTTTTTGCCAAAATTTCAAAAAATTTTAAAAAATTTTCACTGGTGCTTCAAAATTTTTGTGGTAATTAGTCCGCCTTGTCTAAGTGACAAAAGGGATTGGCTAGTCCAGGAGCAAACGGCTCTTGGTAAAGACATATCAAATCCGTTTATGGCTTGCAATTTGCCCAAAATTGTATGGTTCCTCAACTCCCCGTAAACAAATGAGTTGGCTAGCCCGCAAGATTATGGCTTGTGGTAAAGGCCGTGGAAAATCCATAATTGGTAATCAGCTCACCAAGATGTTGACTATTCCATCAAGAGCTGGCTAGTCCAGAAGCAAACGGCTTTTGGTAAAGACTACTCAAATCCGTTGACAGCTGGTGGTTTGCTCAAAATCACACGGTTATCAGGTGTGCCACAGTTCTTACACCTGGCTACTCCAGAAGTGATGGCTTTTGGTAAAGAGTTTTTCAAATCCATCAAGTTTTCAAAACAGTATTGCTAGGGACTAGCAATAGTTTAGTGTGGGGGATTGATGAGTGCTCAAACACTCATCATTTTTGGTCTAATATGAACTGCAAAACATACAAAAACACTCAGTAATGCATCAAAATATTAAAAATATTTCAAAATTGTGTTTTATATGTTTTAGATGCAAAACGAGTAAAAACAAATAAAAAACGTACAAAGTTCGCAAAATTGGCAGTTTCAGTCCCCCAACTTTCATAAAATTACAAAACTAGTCCCTGGATATTCAAAATATAGAAAATTATCACCAAAGGTCCTTTTGAAATCATAAGTTGTCATATTTTGTCCTTTGGTGAAAAATTGGAAAAGTTTTGGAAATTTACAAAATCAGTCCCTGGAGTTTCAAACTTTGGCAGATTTAGTCCCTGGTGGGATAATTTTGAAAGAAAAATCACTTTTGGTCCCTGGGGAAGTCACAAAAGTCAATTTTAGTCCTTGGGATGAAAGTTTGGGAAATTTACATTTTTGGTCCCTTTACTTTCACATTTTACATTTTTGGTCCCCGGGATTTAAATTATGGAAATATTAACTTTTATGGTCCTTGTATTATTGAAGATTGAAAATGTTGGACCTTATGAGTACTTTTGTATAAGTGACATTTCAGCCCCCAAGTTTCAGAAATTACAACAGTGGTCCTTGTGGTTTTCTACAAAATAAGCTAACAAACCAAACTACCCTTTAGCCTTACCCACCCAACCCAAGGCCTGATCCAACATATTAACCCCAAGCCCACCAAAAGGCCCACTCCCCTAAAACTAATAAACCCCATGCCAGGGTCAACGCGGGTCAAACCCACACCCTCACCCAGTTACTGTTCATCGTCCCTAACAAGCCCCTAATTACCAGGCTTGTGTTCCCTCCCCCCTCCTCCTTTTCAACAACCCTCATTATTGCACTCACCTACATTCAACCCCCCCTCCTACCCTCATTAATTACCTCACCTGCCAAAACCTAACCTGCCAAATTGCAATTTCCATATTTTCCCGCCAGAAACCATTTGATGGCTGAGATCACTTGAGAACCATCCAACGACTCAGGAAGTGGTGGGAAAGAAAGAGAATACTTCTGGGACCTATAAAAGTGAAGAAAAACTGAAGAAAAGTAGTAGTTAGTTAATATAGTATAGCTTAGTTTCAAATTATGTCGATTTAGTTAAAAATGTACTTTTCATTGTAATTTTCAGTTAAGAAAGGATGTAATTAATCTTTTTAGTGTAATATTAAGCTTCTTTAATGTTGAATTCAAGTCTTGTCATAAAACTCAGTTTTTACCATTATTAGTGAGAATTGCATTTTAAAATTTAAGAGTTGTTGAAGCTATGATCAGTGTTCCTTTGAGCTCCTTTTACCTCATTTGTAAGTTTTTAAGAGTTTGTAAAGTTTTTAAACCAGTGAGGATCATCATTTGCAAAAATACATAAAAATACCAAATAAATAGTATAAAAATAGAAAATCAGTTTGAAGCAAGCCAAGGAAGCTTGTGGATTGGTAACTTTTCTGGTTTAGAAGCTCTTGGGAGTACAAGATGGTGGCCTGAGTTCTTGTTCACTTTGGTCTATGCATTGGATATATTGTAAGACTTTTTTCACAAAATTTTTAGCATAAGCTGTTACTTAGTAGTTTCTGTGTTATTGGTTGTTTGTTTTTAGGTATTAATGCTAATTACTTGTTTCTATAAACTTGTATATCAGTTCCATGGGTGTAATTTGTCCATTTGTTGATTTCAGTTTATAAAGGAGTGTTTGGATAGGTAGTTCTGACCACTTAGCTCTTTGGTTTGTTTGTTATTTTCAGTCTTAGCAAGTCACATTAGGTGTAGTTAGGTTGTGCAAACTTTGAAATCCAAGTTTTAAACACCCAAAGTCAAAATCCCACCCCCTTGATCATATCAGTCCACTGTTGGATCTATGGTGCCCAAAACTCACCCCTTTGGTCTAAAACTTGTGTATTAGCCTTAATTTGGTTTTAAAGTAACATGTTACAGCTTATTTGATCCATTATAATCATCTAAAGTTCATTTAAGTCAAAGTTTAGGTTTACATGAAAAAGTCAAATGTGCCATTTTCAGATT
The DNA here is from genome assembly GCA_030686995.1 of Artemisia argyi. NCBI lineage: Eukaryota > Viridiplantae > Streptophyta > Magnoliopsida > Asterales > Asteraceae > Artemisia > Artemisia argyi. The sequence goes on along the minus strand of CM060688.1, from coordinate 184,161,391 downwards.
TTCACAAAAGTTCAACCAATTGTTTTGACTTTTGTAATTGCCTTCAAGGGCTGAAATTTGTTCCTAAATGTAATCTACCAGCTTAACTTTGAGTTTCCATACTTGTTATATTTTTAGAATTTTTCTTGTGGGCCCCACAAAGCCACAAAGTGACTTGCAGGGCAGATAACTGCTCTGTCTCAGCAGCAGCAGCAGCACCACCACCACCACTTGGTGGTGGTTTTCCAGCCAACCCAGTGGGCCCCAGGCTATGACCCTTGCATCTTTCATCCCCCCTCCTACCAGGGTTATGTTATTGACCATGTGTTTGACCCCTAGGTCTGTGGACCCTACCTAGTTTGAGCCACAAAATCTGTCCCAATTCAGTGTTCACCACAATAAGCCAAGTGCTTATTTGTGGCTTATTTGCTTATTCTGTGGTCCCTTTTGGCTTATTCCAGCTTATGCATGTTCTAACAACTCAATTGAATCAGATTTACCCAGAGTGGGTTCCACCTTAAGCCATTTTAGCTTATTTTCCATTATAGTCAACTAAAGTCAACTGTTGGCTTTTTAGCTTTCATTTCAGCTTATTTTAAGTTTACAAAAAGTTTGTTTTTACAAAAAGTGTTTGTTTTTAAGTAGTTAATAGGTTTGTAAAAGAAAAATCAAGAAAAACAAATTTAAAATTAAGTGATAGTTTCTATTTAATGTAATTTAATTTTAATTTTCATTTTTAAATTTTTATTAAGTACTTGTCATTTTTATATTTTTATTAATTATATTTTATATTAAAGTATTTATATTAATTTTCTCAGATTTTTATTTTCTCATTTAGTATTAATTAGAATTAATTTTAGTTTTATTAATTATTAATTAATAATTAGTTTAAAATAGCATAATTAGTTTTTATTAAGTAAAACCTAGTTTTTATATTTTTTTATAGCTTTTATAAGTTGTAAAATAATTTTAGAAATTTTCTTAGAATTTTTACTGTTCATTTGACATTTTTCTTAATTTAAAATAGTTAATTAGATAATTAGTAAGTAATTAGTAATTAATTAATAGAAAATTCACAAAAAGACAAAAATATGTATTTTTAATTTTTATACTTTCTTCAAGTTCCTTTTAAGGTTTAGAAAATACTTTTGTAAATTCTTAGTTTATTTTATAACCTTTATTAATTTTAGTTTATTAGATTTAAAATAGTTTTAAGTAATTAATTAGTGTTTAAATATTAAAATAATCATTTTAACAACTTTATTTTCATTTTAAATTTTCTTTTACTTTTAAGTTTGTAAAAAAGTCATTTTCACCCCCTGGGTGTTTTCAGATTTCAGTTTTCACTTTTTATTTCGTACGTTTACGTTTTATTTAAACGTAACGTACGCGTTTTTAGGTTTAAATCATTTCTGGTTTTTCCTAGGTTCCCGTCTTATTCATATAGCTTATTTAAGCTATTCTCTTGTAGATTCCGTAGTTTAATCACACAAACCCTTTTCTCATCCAGATTCACCCGATCACAGAACCGTTTGTTAGCCATTCACACCTCGTCGGGACATAACGACCCGGGGAAACACTATACTTCCGCGGAGCATTGACTCTAAGCCTTTGACCTTGTTGACCATCACCTGGTCAGTTTAGGTTGACCGTTTGGAGCCAATCACCCCTGCACATGTGCTCATAAGTTTTTAAATAAATTTGCACATGCGGAAGGAGCAAGCATTTTTGAATTGATCCACTTTCCGTGAACAGGACCGATTCGAGACACGCTTACATCACTAGTTAGACTAGCTTGAAGTTATTACCCGGCCTGGTCAAGTCCACAGAAAGTTTCTCGAGATGGTACTTTTCTACTAAGACATATCCTTTTTGAGACACGCTTACATGGTTAGTTAAAGAGATGCATTGTCAGCTTTTAGGTGACAACTAGCTCTAGAAACTAACTTGATGTTATTACCCGTCGAGGATAAGTCCTTTCGATGTTACTAACTTTTATTGTCTCGTCAATTCCTGGGTCAATACTGAGTCTAGCTCGCACATGATACAACTTTTAAGCATTGACTTCGTATATTTTAATCACTTTTTCATTTTCTCCCCCTCAAAAATAGCATATAACATGGTGTTTTTGACAAACTTTTGGATTAAAATATGCCTTTTTGAGTCTTACGGGGAGATTTACCAAGAACTTTTGATTAAGAGCAAAGCATTTTGTTTTTGACAAGTGCTCCCCCTCAACAAGTGATTAGGTCTTATTGAGGTGAAATACTTGTCCTTTTGAGTAGAATTGTGAAAATCATAAATGTTTGATTAATTCTACTCAAAAGTAAGAAGCCTTCGCTCCTTATATGAGGATTGAGGCACTGATGCGTACCTCAGGGTCCTTTCTTTACAAGTTCGGGTTGTGCACTGTAATATGTGCACAAGCCATTATGAGATATAATATTGACAAATCAAATCAAATTCTTACAATGTTACTACCAATCTGGTCTCTGAAATGTCAACACCGGAAATTTAGATCTTCCTCCAACATAACTTTCCAATCTCCTGAACGGATCCCTTCGCTTCAATCGGTTCTCAATTCTTAAGATGAATCTGCGGGCATCCCTGACCTCTGTCGTATTCCACCGTTTCGATTTACCCAAAGCAATGTCATCGACTCTGCTCTTGATTCCATCTCTGACGAACTTCAATGTTTCATCACAGAACTTCTGAATTTCGGTGTAAGCCATGAAGCAGTTGCGACCATTAACACTGCGGTAGGTGAACCCAAATGGTTGCTTGATCAAGGTGTATTGAGGCAGATGTTGAAGGTCGGGGATGTTGAACATGTTGGGTTTGGTGAGATTGAGCTTCTTCTGATAACTTTCCACTCCTAACTGAAGATCTTCTACTCTTTCTCTGATGACTATTTGCCTGATAAATATAAGGAGAGCTTGGATAAAGGCAAGTTGTATCTCTTTCGGCAAGCCACAGAGTTTGCCTTGAACTTTGAGCAGATACAAGTCTTCGATGTCATTGAGACGTAGTCGTGGAAAGTCAGACTCGGAAATGTCGTACTCCTTTTCATCAAGTCTTTTGAGTGTGATTTTGCTGAGGAAGGGGTACCCAAAGTGAGTGACAGTTGAGATGAACTGAATAGAGACAATCTTCAAATCACTTGCCACATCGCCCATCGTCTGATTCAGTCTGCTGCTTCGATAGTATTGTGCCCGGTTTTCTGGCCAGTGATGAATGCCATAGAGTGCGTTCCGGTCATATTCAACAATTTTGTCAACGAATAATGCTGTAGCTTCTTCTTCGATGGCATTGTTGAGATATCGAGCTGCAGGGAGAAAGGCGAGTGAGGTAACGTACTTCTTCTCAATCACACTACCGAGTCTCAGAAATTCCAAGTCTGTGTTGAAGAAGACCATGTATGGGATCTTCGGTTCATTAGGCCTCCCAACCATTGGTAGTGGTTTCGACCAGTCAGTAATGTAGGGTGCGGATTTCTTCGTGACTGGATCGACAAAAGATTCAGGGTTAATCCAGTCAATATCGCTTGACATGGCTCGAGCAATATTTTCCAGATGATATTCAAGCTCGATGGAGTCAGCAGACCGATTTTTGAGAAGTTTAAATGCTTCATTCTTAATTCTTCGCAGCTCTTTCTTATTCATCTTTTTCATTTGAAACTTGTGCTGAATTAATTGAGCAAATTCCACTGTTCGACCATCTTGAGGTTCCTGATTGTCTCCCAGTGGTGGTTGTGAGTTGATCATCTTCTCAAACCAGGAATATTCGGCAGTCTCATCTTTATCGAGCCATTGAAGGACGGTTTTGGGTTTCTTGGGTTCCTTTCCTTTAGATGAGGTGTCCGGTTTGGGTTGATGATGCTTTCCTTTCCTTTCTTTCTTCTTCTTTTTGGTTGACGGTTCTGGAACTTCATCGGTTTGAGGAATGTCGTCACCACCGGTGTATTCGAAATGGTCGTGTGCCTTGGGAGCAGAACCTGATGCCTTCGGTTGTTGAGAGGAAGTTGTAGTGGTTGGGGGGATGACCGGTGTATGAGATGAGGGTCCTTCGGCTTGTTTTTGTTTCTTTGCCTGAGAATTCGGATCCCTGTCTTCGTCATCTCTTTGACGTTTCAGCTTATCGGCCTCTGTGCTACAAGACTCTTTGTTCATTTTGTCTTTCAGTGCTTCCAGGACTTTTGCTTCTTCAGGAGTCAAGGTGAACTTGTTTGCAAGCTTTTCTAAGAGTTGAGCTTTCAAATCATCCAGAGAAAGTCCTGGTAGAGGAGCAGTAGATTTGTCGGCACGAAGAGTAAACGTTGTTGATCGAATTACTTTCTTGACCGCTTGCTCTGCGAACTTGGTGAGTTCATCTCTCATGGGTGCCAGCAGATCTTTCAACTCAGCAACTAAGTGTTGTGCCATGTATTCTTGTGCTTGAGTTGCTAGAGCGGCTTCCAAGTTCTCTTGTACGTCTTTAGCTAAGAAAGTATCAACTTTGTCTTGTAGCTCTTGGACGTTCGAGTTCAGCTTCATCAATTCAGCAACTTGGGTTACAAGTGTTGCAACCTGATCTTCCAATCTGCTTCTCTTCTTCTCATGTACTCTTTTGAAAGCTGACTTGAGTAATTTTGATGCAGCAGAGGCTTTGGTGCTTGGTTTCTTGATAGATTTGTCATGTGTTGATTCAGATGCAGGAGGAGATGACTGTGTAGATTCAGTGATGGTGGTAGTGTTTTTGTCATCTCTTTTCTGTGGTTCGGGTTGTACAACTTCCTTGACTTTGGATGCTTCTTCTTTCAACCTTTGTTCTTCAGCTTCGGCTTTAAGCCTTAGTTCATCAGCAAGCCTGGCTTCTTCTTCTTTCTTTAACTTTTCTTCGGCCAGCTTGGCTGTTTCATCAGCCTTCCTTTGTGCTTCAGCAAGATTGGCAGCCTCGGCTTTAAGCCTTAATTCTTCAGCCAGCCTAGCTTCTTCTGCCTTTTTCAGTTGTTCTTCAGCCAGCTTGGCTGCCTCCTCTGCTTTCCTGCTCTCTTCCATTCTGATTGTTTCTTCCAGTTTAGCTTGAGCAATCTCTTCAAGCTTGGCCTCTTCTGCTTCCTGTTTCTTCTTCAATTCTTCTTCCTGAGCCCGTTCTCTAAGCTCCATTTCTTCCATGGTCATAAGCCTTGGAGCATCTGTGTCCATGGGATCTTCCTCTTCGTCCTCTCCCATAGTCATTTCAATGTCGGTGGGAGATACTGAGGGATTGTCATAAGCAATTAAGTTAGAGGTGATTCCTGTGGTAGGCTCAGGAATGCTGCTTGATCCGCCAGCTTCGGTGGTCTGAGAGAACACTGGAGGTGGAGGTAAATCAGCATTGAATGCATCAATTCGGCTGTGGAGGAGACCCAGATTGAGAGCCCTTTCATTTTCTTCTTCGACTGAAGGGCCTCCAGTCTCTGATTCAGCAGTCACTTGTTCTTTCATCTTCTTTCTCCTGATCATTTCTTCTTCCAAGATAGTCTGAGCTTCGGTAAATGGTCTTTGAGTGAGGTAAGATGGATATACGTCATTGTCAGCAAATGCATCAATGTCTTTATCCCAATCGATGTCTTCAGGATTCTCATCTTTCTCAATATTAGCATATGCTTCCCTATACTGAGGACCTTCGTCAGATTCGGTTTGTTCAGAGTCAGACGGCTTTGGAGAAGATTGTGGTGAGGGAAACCATCCAGGTTCTGTTGTAGATGCAGGCTTCTCGGTAGGGATCCTTCTCTTAAGAGTACCCTTCTTCTTCTTAGACTGAGTGGAACTGCCGGAGCTTCCAGTCTTAGTGCCTTTCTTACCCTTCTTTTGCATGAAGGAGGGTAGAACAACTTCGTCAAAGAATCCAACCTTTTCAGCTTCAAGAGCTTGCTCATAATACTTGTAGTTCTTGCAAGCCTTGACTTTGTCGGTCAAGAGACAATCGGGAAGTTTCTTTCCCTGCTTGCGTGTGCTGGTGTCCATTCTCTTGATGACTCTGAGAGTATGTTCATTTCTGAATGTGTTCTTCTCTTGGTCATCGAGTCTCTGTGGGATATCATCGTACTCACGAAGAAAGCTTTCGATGAGTAGTTTTGTGAAGCGGACAAACGGGATGAAGGTAGTCTTGTGTTGAATGTGCCACACCAGGTCTTCCCAAATGATGCTGGCATAATCAACTTTCTTCACGTTAGCCACTGCCCAGAAGAGTTTGAGGTGTTGGAGCTTTGGATGTTCATGCCCAGAATCTCTGCCAGATAAGGACTTGGCAATCAGTATGTATAGGGTTCTCCATGGTTGTGGAAGATACCTAATGTTGACCCTAGAATGTCTGGTAATAACTTCTTCTGATTCGTCGTACCCAATATCTCTTAACCACATTATCAACTCTTCTTCAGTGGGGACTGTAACATACTCCTCATTAGGGCCGAGTTCTGGTAAACCGAGAACATTCCTGAGCACATCAATATCCACAGAGACCTCACGGTCATGTAATGTACAGGTGAAATATGCTTCCCCAAGATCTAGCTGTAGTGTGTGCCAGAACTGGTGGATGTAGAAGCAGGAAACTGAGGCGGACTTGGTGAACAGCAGCTTATTCGGGTGGTAAAGAAGAGCATCTATAGCCACAATACAAGAGGACTCGTTGCAGGTCATCTTGTTGAAGTTGATACGAAGGTTGTTCTTTCCAATCTTCCTGGTGTAGTCATCTGGGAAAGTCTCTTCCCATGAAAGCTTAGGTTCGGGTTCTGGTCCGTAAGGAATGTCGTAGTGTTCAGCCATCTGAATTGATCATAAACAAACACAAACATGGCAATTGTTGACTTGGTTAGCAAAGACATTCAAGTATGAAGTATACTTATAGAATTGCATGTTATACATTGATCAGTGGGGTTTATTGTGTGTGAAAACTTTTGATATATGACAAACTTGAGTTATATTACTTGGTAGAAACTTAAAACAATTCAGTTACAACATAAGTTTATCATTACAAGAAGTTACACTTTGGAAAATTTCCCAACACTTAGAAAATTTTGGATTTTGACAAGTTTACGCGTAAGTGGGTAACTTTACGCGTAACCTGACTTAAGCGTAAGAGTAGAAATAATGCGTAAGTGCAAAAGCTACGCGTAAGTTAGAATATTACGCGTAAGGAGAATCTTATGCGTAAGATCAATTTTATGCGTAAGATAAATCTTAGGCGTAGACATTGAAGTTACGCGTAGGATTACCCTTAAGCGTAAAGTGTAACTTATGCGTAGGTAATGACTTATGCGTAAGTTCCAGACTTATGCGTAAGGTCAGAACTTATGCGTAAGAGTTACATTTATGCGTAAACTATGTCTTATCCAAGACACAGTTTGTCCACGTGTCGAATCTTACGCGTAAGATTCAATCTTACGCGTAGGATGACCAATTAACGCGTAAAGTGGCCTTTTCCAGAAAAATCACCTCTCGTATTAAGTGTTGTTTGATTCCTGAAAGTAAAATCACACAACCACTGATCAATAAACATTCTAGCACACTTAATAAGCACTTTTTATGCGTAAACAAGCCTAAAGCTGAGTAACGCGTAAACCCGTATGAACACTTAATCACAATCATAATCAAACATGAATCTGGGTTGAAAAGAGTTTAGGGCAAGTGATACTTATACCCTAAGGATCCTATGGTCCAAGTTATAACATTATTTGACCACAAAAACACAAGATCAATTATGCTAATGTCATTCGAACCCTAAACCTTTTATTCATAAACTTAACACGATTAAGATGCAATTAAACCATAATAACATGATCTAAGACCTATAACAACATAATCCCCATCACCAATTAACCTCACAACACACAAAATCAAGAACCCCTAAATATTCGTATGAACCCTAAATGCAAAGACGATCGATTAGTGTATCTGGGTACGATTGGAGTTGAGATTCATGTTGATAATCATCCAAGGACCATTTCCCACTAACAAATTCAATCATAACACAACTAATCTCTGGGTTCTAATTTTACGCACAACTTCAAGAAAAATTAAACGATTGTGATTGATTGAGCCGTTGGATTGTTATGAAATTTAAAACCCTTGTTAGCAATAATGATCAAATCATGTTACAACTTACAAATTAATCGTTTGATGCTTGGATCACTAGAATGATTGTAGGCCGTAGATTAGGTTGTTGAAGGTAGTAAATAATTTTGCAGGTGGAGTAAATGTTTGGTCCAAGTTAGGTTTTGACCAAAAGTTAAACATGTTTCACATATTGTCAAGTATGGCCCCTTAACCTTAACTAACATTAATTCTTAATGCTTAAAACACTTAATCACATGTAACTTTCGTTAGTTAACACCAAGACATGATAAGAACAACTTGTGGTACTCCCCCTCGACCTTAGACCGTAGTAAAATACTAAAAAAAATAAAAATAATTACATAGGTCAAGGAGAGTAACCCGAAATACTTATGACTCAACATTATTGATAAAACGTATTTGTTTTTGGTAAAAATGCAAGTATAAAAGACAAAATATCTTTGAGAGATTTTAAAATATTACTTTTCCTCCCCCTCAACACTTGTTTTAAATAATTGAAGACATTTTTATAAAATAGTGTTGAAAGTGGTTTATACTCGCATTTTTTTTTAAGATGAAAGACCAAAAATCTTTTTGAGTTTTTGATTGGTTTTATATTTTTGTATTTTTGTTTTTGAAAAATATTTACAAAGATAGTTATGATGTTTGACGATCAATTGTGTTTTAAAAACTTTTCCAGATCTTCTGGAGTCAAACATCGCATACCAATTTGGTGAACTAGACTAGCAAACCTTGATGGTGCTAAGGATTTGGTAAGTAAGTCCGCCAATTGGTACTCAGTCCCAACAAAATAAAGTTCAACGGTACCCTTTTCCACATGCTCTTTGATGAAGTGATATCGGAGATCGATGTGTTTGGATTTGCAATGATGTACTGTGTTGCAGGAGATAGCAATTGCACTTTTGGAATCACAGTAGATTGGAATCTTGTTGAATAGGTAGCCATAATCCTTAAGTTGTGATCTCATCCAGATGACTTGAGCACAACAAGCAGACATGGCTACATATTCAGATTCTGTTGACGACAGTGATGTGCAGTCCTGCTTCTTTGATTGCCATGACACAAGTTTGTCTCCGAGAAATTGTAATCCACCAGATGTGCTTTTGCGTGTGTCTAAACATCCTGCATGGTCAGCATCTGAAAAAGCAATTAGTTCAAAGCCAGAATCCTTCGGATACCAGATTCCCAAGTTAATGGTTCCCTTTATGTATCGAAGGATTCTCTTGACCTCACTGAGGTGTTTTTCAGTTGGTTTGGACTGATAACGAGAGCACATGTAGACAGCAAATACTATATCAGGTCTACTAGCTGTGAGATACATGAGGGACCCAATCATACTTCGGTATTTGGTAGGGTCAACTGGAATCCCATGTAAATCAGCATCTAGTTTTGTGGTATAGCCCATCGGTGTATTATAAGTATCACAAGACATCATTCCATGTTTCTTTAAAATTTCAAGAGCATATTTGGACTGATTTACAAAAATTCCACGGGGTGATTGATGAACTTGTAGTCCTAGAAAGAACGAAAGTTCACCCATCATGGACATTTCAAAATTATCTTTCATTAATTTTGCAAAATCATTAGAGTAACTTCTTTTTGTTGAGGCAAAAATAATGTCATCGACATATATTTGAACAACAAGTAAGTCCTCCCCGAGGGTTTTTGTAAATAGTGTGGGATCCACTGATCCTTTAAAAAATTTATTGGCCAGTAAGAAAGTGGACAGTTTGTCATACCACGCCCGTGGGGCTTGCTTGAGTCCGTAGAGTGCCTTTTTGAGTCTGTAAACGTGATTAGGACGCTCAGGATCAACAAAGCCTTCAGGTTGGCTAACATAAACTTCTTCACGGAGTTCTCCATTAAGAAATGCTGTTTTGACATCCATTTGGTAAACCACCATGTTCCTGTGTGCAGCATAGGCCAAAAAGATCCGAACAGCTTCATGTCTAACCACTGGAGCAAAGGATTCAGCAAAATCAAGTCCTTCCAGTTGAGAGTATCCTTTCGCTACCAGACGTGATTTGTTGCGTATGACAGTTCCTTCAGCATCAAGCTTATTCTTCCAGATCCATTTTAGCCCGATGACAAAGACTCCGTCAGGTCTTTCAACTAATTCCCAAACTTCTAATCTTATGAATTGCTGAAATTCCTCTTGCATAGATTCAATCCAGTTGTCATAAGTCATTGCGTCTTTAATGTTCTTAGGTTCTTCATGACAGACTGTGAGTGCATATATGCAAGTTTCTCCATCAGTGTGAAGTCGTTGTCTTGTCATTACAGGTGCATCTGGATGGCCAATAATATGAACTAGTGGATGGTCTCGAGTCCATTTGTGTGTAGAAGGGTGTAGTTGATAAGTATCTCGCATGTTAGCAGGATCCAAATTGCGTGTTGACGACTCAGCTATATCAGGAACAGTAGGAGCCGGTGCAAACGGATTAAAGAACGCATCAGGATCATGCTCTGCGGGTTGTGGAACTGATATAGGTGTTGGATCTTCAGCTGGATGGCGGGAGTTAGAACCAGTTTGTTCTGCTGTAGATGGTGATACAATTGGAGGACCGTCTTTCTCAACACTTGTAGTGGTTTGTTGAGGTGAGTCTGGTACTGGAATGTTTTCAGGTTGAGCAGCGGAATTAGGTGAGACCTCAGTAGGACGGTATTCAATTGTGTCATCAAATAGTGGAGCAAACAAGGTTTCTAATTCTTTGCGGTTGAGTGGCAATGGTTCAGCTGAAGATGCTGGAGAGTTAAGACGGTTAAATTCGGGTCCTAAGCTGTGTTGCTCAGAAGCATTTGTGTGAGCTCATCAAAATTAGCGTGAATGGTTTCTTGAATTTCTCTTGTTCGACGATTCCATATCCGAAAACCTTTAGAATTTTCACAGTATCCAACGAACACTCCAATGTCAGCCTTAGCTTTAAGTTTACCTAAATCATCACGATCATTTTTCGGATAGCAAAGTGCTCCAAATACATGAAAGTAATCGATGTTCGGTTTCCTTTTGTGAACAATTTGATATGGTGTTTTGCGATGGCGTTTTGTGATCATGCAACGGCTTTGAGTATAACATGCGGTTGAAACAGCTTCTGCCCACAAGTAATCAGGTAATTGAGCATTAATCAACATAGTTCTAGCAGCTTCCACTAACGTCCTGTTGCGTCTTTCAACAACTCCATTCTGTTCGGGGCTTCTAGGAATAGATGTTTGATGTTCAATTCCCACTTTCTCATAAAATGACCTAAGTGTCTGATTCTTGAATTCAGTTCCATTGTCAGTTCTGACTATTCGTACCGTGTTTCGTAACTGAACTTGAATTTTAGTGAGAAAGGTAATGATCATTGAAGGAGCCTGATCTTTACTTCGTAAGAAATAAACCCAAGTCCATCTGGAAAAGTCATCGACGATTACTAGTATATAGCGTTTACCGTTGATACTTTGAACACGCATCGGTCCACACAAATCCATATGGAGCAGTTGCAGAACATGATTCGTACTGTGCTCAGGTTTTGAAGGAAAATGAGCCCGAGTACTTTTTCCTTGTTCACAGGCAGGACATAAGTGATCTTTGGTGAAACGGAATCTTGGAAATCCATCAACAAGTTTGAACCGAGCAAGATCAGACATAGTTTTGAAATTCAAGTGTGAAAGACGTTTGTGCCATAACCAAGATTTAGTCGATTCCGCTTTGGAGAGAAGACATATCGGAGATGTTGCAATCATATCTGACATTGAAATTGTATAAAGATTGGAGCCACGTGAGCCAGACATAAGGTCGTTTCCTTGTAAGTCACGAACAAAGCAAGTTTTCTCACGAAATGCAACTTCTAGATCTCCATCACAAAATTGACCAACAGAGAAAAGGTTGTGTCCAAGTCCTTCCACATAGTAAACACGACTGATTTCGATGTTCCCACTTACATAGTCACCATATCCCATGATTAAAGCGTAATGGTCATTCCCGAATCTGACAGTGCCAATGAACTTTGAGACAAAGTTGTGTAACAGTTTGAGATTGCCTGTCATATGTCGGGTGCATCCGCTATCAACAATCCAGAGAACAATCTGTACCACCTGCATCACCAGAAGAAGACACGGATGGAACAGAAGTAAGGGTGGAACCCAAGGAAATTGCGGGTTCCTGTTGGTTAGAAACACATGTATTCAACAATTTAGGGATCCATTTAAAGTCTGGTTTGTGTTGTAACCAACGTTGCCAATTCCAACTAGTATTTGCTTTCTTAATGTTATATGCACTAGTAGTTGGCTCTGTCCTAGATTTGTTCTCAGCACTTATGGGGGTAACTTCAACATCATTAGATACCGTAGAAGACGGCTTTCCTAAGTTAGACTTAGAGGCAATAGTGGGCCTAGAAGGAATGCGTGTCCTACGTTTCTTATGACGATTAAAAAGAGAATTAGCTAAACATTTTGTATGATCACCAGATGACACGCTTTTACGACAAAACACACAAGATGCATTAATATTCAAAACATTCAAAGGTTCATCATTCGTTACATTTAGATTTTGATTACAATTTGCCAGATTAGAATCTAAATCTGATGCAACATGAGTTTTATTCAAATTCCTAAGTTGGTCTTCTACTTCTTGAGCTTCTAGTTGTCCTCTCTTACGTTGCAAGATCCTATGCTTCTTTCTACTTTTTCGCTTGGGTCTGCTAACGCTATTAGTGGAGACTAGTCCTGTAGAAGTGGAGTTATCAACATTAGTGTTCTGAATGACATGATCTTTAGCAGTTTTGTCTAATTTATACATTCCTGGTGCTATCACTGTGGTGTCAACCATCTTTCCTTTTTGAATTAGCTTGATTTTCTCTTTCAAATCAATGATGATGTGATTTTTGTCCTGTATTTCAGACTCAAGTAAACCATTGCAATATTTGATGTCATCGCGGTTTTGTTGCCATTCGGCGTTTTCAATTTTTAAATCCGCAATTTCTTTTTCGTATCGAAAACACAGACCTTTTAAAGACTCGTTGTTTTTGCAATTCTGACAAGAGTTTGAAACATTTTGACTTTGAAACTTCAATTCCCTTTCAAGACTTTTAGCTTGACACCATTCAAGCCTTTGATTGAGTTGACAAATTTGTTTTGAAAATTGTTTTGTCACATCATCATTTTTAATTCTCAGCTTTTCGTTTTCCATTTTGAGTGTCTCAATTTCCTCATTCAACATATTATTATCAACACAATGATCATTCTTAAGCATAGAAGTACCAGAATTATAAAGATCATTCATTATAACAGACAAAATATCAGCATTGAGAACTTGTTCCAAGAGTCGATCAGCATCATTTTTTAAAACTCTATTTGTTTGCTTTTGAGCCAAAATCTCATTTTCAGTTGAGTTGAAAACGTGAATCATATTTTTCACCTCGTTTTGAAGTTCCTGATCCCAACGTGTAGCACAAAGACGGAGATGTTTGACAATTGGCAGCATTTGTTTTTGAAAAATATCTCTTTTTTCTCGCTCGTAAGCGGATTGAAAAGTTTCAATTTTAATTTCTGAATTGCGTTCAGTTGTTTCCTCCAAAATTTCGATGTCTTCCATAAAATTTTTGAAATAATTTAAGACACGACATTTTTTCGGTAAAGGTGTAAGTTCACCGGATGATGGTAAAGGGCCATTTACTTGTGCTACAGTTTGGACAGGGGCCGCATTGGAGGATGAAACATATGACTCAGTAATATACCATGATTTCTCAGGTGATTCCTTTTGAGTAACAAAAGATTTGGAAATTGGTGGAGCTTTTGAGTAATCATATGGTGTCCAATTTTGAACATAACTCATTTTTGATCGACTATCGTCTTCAAGTTCTTCTTCTTCCTCAGTATCAAAAACAACAGCACGCACAATCGTATTATCAAGCAAATGATCCATACTGTAAATTTTAGGAATTTCTTTGAAAGCTGTGTGAAGAAACATTGATTTGTAATCACCAAGTGCAAAACCTTTATCGGGTCTCGGTTTTAAAGTAAATTTCTGAATTGTTGTGACTGAGTTCCCGTGTTTGTAAACAATGTTACGAAATTCTTTGAGTTGTTTTTCAAGATCAACAATATCGCCGAGTAAATCGTCGATATACTTCCTTTTTCGTATTTTATGTTCACAAAAATCCTTTTTACAACTTGACAATTCTGTTTCAGTTTTTGAAAGGTCTCTTTGAAGACGTTCAACTTGTATTTTTAATTCACACTTTTCACTTTCAAGTTTCGAAATCAACTTTCCATTTGACTCAATTAAATCTTGCATTTTGCGTTGAAGATCTTGTTCTTTGTTGTAAGAATCTTGAAAAGCTTTTTCAAAACTTTTAGCATGTTTAATTTTTTCTTCCTGATTTGAAAATTGAATTTTATAACACTCAATATCTCTTGCAAGTGCTGCATTAGTTTCTTTTAAAACTTTGTTTTTCTCGTTGCATTTTGCAATTAGCAATTGCTGAGCATTCAGTTGTTTAGATAACATTATGAGGTCAGGGTCTGGATCAAATGATGGTTCATGTTGTTCTAAATTATCATGTTTATCATTCTCAATAGGATCATCAAATGAAACAACTGTGTCATCATCGAATATGACAACTGTGCTTATTTGTTCATCTTTTTGAGATGATGAAGATGATTTAGATGGAACAACTTGCGCCATATCTGATTCAGAGGCAGAAGGTGAGGCTATTTCATGTATTAGGCATGTTTTATGATCATGTACCTGAGACAAGCCGTCAGTGTCATACACTGGACCTGAATCATTAAACTGAAGTTCCTGCATGTTGGCCATAAGCATCACAGCAGCATTGGCTTCCAGATCTTCCATGTCATCATCGTTGTTCACATTTGCCATGAAGTTGTTATCCTGTTCAGGGAAATGTCCATCTTTTTCATCTTGAAGAGCCATGAGTAATGCCTGCTTGTGAAACTTACTACCCCGAGTTCTTGGTTTGGGACATGTTTTCGCTATATGACCTTGTTCATTACTCCCTCTGTCCCAAAATTATTGTCCACTTTGAATTTTCAAAGTCAAAATGGTATAACTTTGACCACAAATATATTTTTTTTATTATATAATACTTGATGAAAAATTATACCATTGAAAAGTAGACTTAAAATCTAATCCATTTATATATTTTGCATTAAATATTATATAACACCCACAAAAATATTTAAGGTCAAAGTTGAAGAAGAAGGACTAAAAAAGTCAATACTGGACAATAAATTTGGGACGGAGGGAGTACAATTGTAGCACCACACTGCATTCCCTGAGTTGGAGTTCCTAGTTGCAACTGGTTCAGACCTTTTCTGAGAAGATCCTGAGTTGTTCCTGAACCCTCCATTGTTACTAAACCTCTGACCATTCCCATAATTTCCTGAAGAACTTCCTGAACCGGATCGACCATAGTTACGATTCTGAATTTCCACTCTTCCATCATTGACAACAGCTTGATTCCTTGTGTTAGAAGATGAACGTTGACGGTTGTTTGTTTTGTTGGAGAATTTGCTAAAAGCACGAGCAATAAGAGCAAGTCCCTGATTCAACGTATTAAAGTCATCATCGTCATCATCATTGGAGTTGGTGTAGTACACATCATCATTGTTGTATGATGGAACAAGTTGAGTAGAAGCATCTTGTGGAGATAAATCATAAGGGACCATTTGGTTCGAGGTGGAAGATTGTGGATAACTGAAGTAGTTCTGCTCTTGAACATATGCATGATTTGACATTGGTGGTGGAGCATAGGGAGATTGAGCTACGAGAGCCAAAGAATTTGATGTTGGTGTGGGTGTGTAACCTCCTCGTAGAGCTCGATCTTTTTCCACTTCAGGTTCATGGTGTTTCAGAAAATCATACAACAAACCATATGGAGCATCATGAAGATTCTTCGTTTGACGAACAAATGTCACATATTTATGCCAATCAGGGCCAAGACTACCAACAAATTTGGAGTTTACAGCGATCCTTGGTACTGTGATTTTATGACGTTCCAGATCATTGACTACATTGGTGAAACGATGATAGTAGGATTCAAGTGTCTCTCCTGGTTCAATTGTGATGTCAGTGTATTCCATGTAGAGTTTGGATTCCATGTCATCTTTGTTCAGTTGAGTGCCTTCCATAAGGAGATGAACGTGTTCCCACATAGCTTTGGCTGTTTTCTGAGCATCGACACTTCGATAGATTGGATTTGGTATACCTTGAAGTATATAAGCCATTGCATACTGATCAGCTTCACGATGTAGTTTATGTTCTTCAGTGAGTGAAGTTTCTGGAAGAGGTCTATCACCAGGAGGACGTGGAGGATCAGCAGTTGGATCCCCAGCTTCAAATCTTGTTGGCCACTCAAATGGTCCTTCAAGTATCACTTGCTTTAAGAACTTCCCATGAGGTTTCTTTAGTTCAAGAAATCGTAAGAATCGACTTGACCATTGAACATAGTTCCCAGGTGTAAGCATTGGAGGTGTTTCAAGTGATCCTGCCTCATGTCGGGATTGTTGAGTTGTAATAACTTCACACATTCTGTCAAACCAGTGAGGTTGTTTGGAGGAAAACTGTGTGTTTTGTGGTGGCACTTGATATGGTTGTTGTTGAGGAATGATCTGATGTTGTTGCATCATTAGGTAATGATGTAGTGGATTATACGTTTGTTTTTGAGAAGGTTGTAGATTCATTTGGTGCGGAAGGTATTGTTGTTGCTGATACTGCTGATGTTGATGTTGTTGATGTTGATGTTGTTGAGTATGAGGGAAGTAGTGATTAGGTGGTTGAGACATCTTAGAACACTTGAGTAGAAATGGATCTTTGTAGAAGATTGAAATGCACGTCCCTTTGAGTAAGTTCCAAAATCCTTGGGGTAAGTTCAATTCTTACGCGTAACTTTTAATCTTACGCGTAAACTGTTAGGTTATGCGTAAAGAGTTAGTTTATGCGTAAACAATAAGTTTAGGCGTAAGTTTACTCTTTACGCGTAAGCTTTGGCTTATGCGTAAGTTTAGACTTATGCGTAAGGTTTAAACAACCAAACAAATCTTCCAAACTTATCCAAGCTTGAAAGATATCCGAAGTCGAAGTAATCCACTAACTTATCCAAGCTAGGGAAGTACTGAGTCACCGGAACACAAGGAGAAGATCTTTGTTGAAGGTTAAGCGTAGAATCTGAAACTTACGCGTAAGATAGACTTATGCGTAAAGTTTAGGCGTAGGATCTGTCTTGTGCGTACGATTTCACACTTACGCGTAGAAAATGACTTTACTCGTAGGATTTAAGGCGTAGACTTCCAAGTAACGCGTAAAAACAGGGTTTTGACTAGAGTTACGCGTAACAAAAGGGTTTTGACTTTAGTTACGCGTAAGAAAAGGGTTTTAGGCCAAAAGTTATGCGTAAAAAGGACAAAAAGTACTGTTGACAGCTTAGGAATCGTACTATTCACCAAATTTACGCGTAAACTGGTCAGAAACTTGAAAAATCTCAAATTTTTGAAGAAAAAATGCTTAGAAATAAGGTACTTTTGATCAAATAACTTCACCAATACTTAGAAAACACTAACTATTGAAGATTTTGCTACTAAAAACTAGTTTTCCAATATCAAAGAAGCTATAAAACCTTAAAAAAACCTTAAAAATCACAACTTTATGCAAAAACTAAGCTTCAAATCACTATATCAACCTTGAAACTTGTCCAAGCTTCAAGATTTGAGTGAAAGAAACAAAGAAAAATGCAAAAAGATGAAGAAATAAGCACCTAACCCCACGTTAAATCAAAGAAACACACTTCAAACTCTAGTAGGCGAATGATACCACTTGTTAGGTCACCATTTTGTAAACACAAGTATGATTTAGAAAGAAATAAGATGAGAAATGAGATTGGTTGATTATGAGACAATATGAAAGGTGAGAGTGCAAGAGTTTCTTTAAGATAATCAAATAACCAACAAACTAAATGTTTACATAAGCCTTCTATTTATAAGGGAGGAGTTAGGGCAACACTCCCTTCCTCCCTTATCCTTTAATTCGTGGGCTTTAAGGCCCATAGGGCTTTAACACATAAGCCTTGTAATCATGAACATAGTAGATTAAATAACTAAGCAACCTATTACAAAATGTAATGACCGAGACTTGACTAAAATACTAAAGTATGATCCCAACAAATTTCTGCAGGTCCATTCTGACGGCGTCAGAGTTTACTCTTGACGGCGTCAGGAGTTAAAAATCTGGAAATTTTACTAGTTTTGTTTTTCTAACGGAGTCTTATGGTTTTTGTGAATTATTAAGTTTTATAATCTCCAGGAAATCTGCAAACTTCATTCCACAAGCATTATATCTTACTTTGTTTTCTAGGATTTAGGAACTTATATAGGATGCCGCCGATTTTACGCGAGGTTGTCTTGTCTATTTTGTCAGGTTTCACAGGTTATGTTTGACAAGGAGATGATTTATATTCTGGAAGGGAAGCTTTGATTGTTCGTTTTCTTGGAAGAAGATTCAACCTGGCCCACCTAAAATCCATACCGAGCGAATCAGGGGAGTATTTGATTTCATTCTCTTTACTTTTTCACTTTTACATTCTTTACTTGAACATTGGGGACAATGTTCATCTTAAGTGTAAGGGGAGGGTAAAAAGATGATACCTTACATATGCACTTTCGCTTGAGTTTGTTTTGTTTAATGGTAGATGTGTAATAAAACTACGAGAAATACTTGTTAGTGTAATTTTAGCGCCAAATTTAAATTTTTTTACAACATTTAGGAGTGAAACTTTAGCCATAGCAAGCGTCTCATGGATAGGAGATTGTATTACTAGCACATAACCGTATATTCAGGAAAATTTTCCACCCAAAAATGTAAGGTTCGCCTTTAGATTTGATAGAAAAAGCATTCATTATTAGTGCTTATGAGTGTACCGGTAGCATTTAGATTCTAGAACTTGCGTTAGTGATGCATCCCGAGACCGCTAGTGAGACTACATTCGTGTAGTAGGATTTACTACATGATAAGAGGCATTAGGATCACCCTTGTGTTAAACCCGTATTACAATTACTTGACCATTTAAGTCATATTACTTGGCTAGTTAAGTCAACTAATTTTTCCCACACCCTTAGCGTTGTACTCATTTTTAGTACACGAAACCCCTAGTACACCCCTCCGAGCCTATCTTTTCGTTTCTAACTTTAAGCATTTTACTTAAAGGAAGAATTTGTTACACCCCACTTAAATGTACAACCAAATCGCCTTAGCCTTCCGTGTATGCGCTCATTTTTAGTGCATTATTGTTATTTGTTAAACCCTAAGTTAACTTTCTAATTGATTACATGGTTGCTAAGTCGAGTCATATCCTTGTACATATTGTTTTGGGACGATTGGGACTCATGGGTAAGTACTTATTTTATGGAGTAATGGGGAAGAACATAATATTATCACCCACATACGTACGTTAATCTTAAAAGTGCTCCAAGTGTTTTGATTTTCTTAATTCGAGTCATTAGATTAGTTTAATGTAAAGTATGTAAAGATTCAAGTGTAAGGGGAATTCTCATCCCCTATGATGTATTATTTTGGATGGTAGGGTAAGAATGTATGCAAAAAAAAAAAAAAAAAAAAAAAAAAAAAAAAAAAAAAAAAAAAATCGAAAAAATCAAGAAAAAGAAAAAAAAATAGAAAATGGAAAAGAGAAAAAACATACGGACTACCATCCCGTTTCATTCTATGTTCATTTTATGTTTTTGTTATTTTTCATTTATTAGCTTAAGTCGAGTCTAGTCTTGGCTTAGCAACGCCATATTGTACATGTAATTGACCAAGATTGTTAACTCGCCACCAGTAAAACTTCCTTTATCCAACAAAACCGTGTAATTCATATCCCTATACCTAACGTTACAACCTTTTAAAAGACCTCTTGATAGTTTATCCTAGGTGCTTACGCCATGTGGTGGAGGTTTGATCCTTTCCCAAGCCTATGGTAATCTATTTTGTTATGACAGGTAGTGAGAGATATCTTCCATTTCCATAATGTTATATTACTTTATTACACCCGAGAGATGTGAGTATCTAAACACTATTTGTGAGGTGCTTGTGTATGATCTCCGTGCTTGTCTATTGGTCTTTAGTGGAACGATTATTTGTTGTAATTACTTTTATATTAGTGTTAAATGACCCCTAACTTGTCTTTTGAGTAGAATAAAAGCGCATTTGCTTGAGGACAAGCAAATCTCAAGTGTAAGGGTATATGATGAGGCGAAAAATAATCCATTTTTAGGGGGTCATTTAAGCCCGAATCCGACTTTATTTGATCAAATATTGCCCTAAATCGTTCCTTTTGTGATTTTAGGTACTTGGAGAGTGAATTCTGGAAAAGAAGCCATTTTGGACGTTTTTGGAGCATAAAAGTGAAGAAAACGGCAAAGTATCAATTTTCCATGCTGGAAGCACTAGGTGACGGCGTCAAGAGTTACACCCTGACGGCGTCAGACAGCAAGAATAAAATACCGTAGGTGGTGACGGCGTCAAAAGTCATCCTGACGGCGTCAAAGTACCAAGAATAAAATACCGTAGGTGGTGACGGCGTCACACAGGCCGTCATAAGTAGATCAAGGCCGTCCGAGGAAGTATTTGGCGGCGAGGTGACGGCGTCACATGTTTGTCTTGACGCCGTCAGCCCAGTTTTCCTATATATAGTTTTCTAGTTTTTTCATTAAAAAGAGAGAAGTTTTGGAGAAACCCTAAAGACGAATTTGGTGCAACTTTTACAGGTTTTTCAAGGGTTCCAAACCCTTGATACCTTGCATTGTAATTGAGATAAGTGTTCTTCTAATTCAATCAATATGTCTATGTGTTGGTTGTCTATATCTTGTTCTTGTCTCAATTCAATTATGCTAGGCTAGATCTCCTTTGTGTTTGCTTAGATCTAATGAAACCTAGATATTGATTATGTGTTGATTACTTGTTTATTCTTGTTCTTGGATGAATGATTTTATATGTTAGGCTTAAGAAAACTGGCAGATCTCCAAATGGTAACATGCTTGAACGTCTTAAGAAACATGAACCGAGGCGTACTAGGTCTTTATTGGTTGTATTTAATGCATGAGCCACTGTTTACAATCCCTATAGTTGTGCTGGGTCATGGTGTAGGAGGAGATAAGAGCTCATAGAATTAGGGAGTTATGTATGCCACCCCATGAATGGTATTAAGGAATACGATCCGTCATCCATGCAATTATAACAAGTAATTAACATGTAAAAGATATCTAGGGAGTAATAAAGTCTAAGTAAACACATTTTCTCCAATTACTGCTCACAACTTTAGTATAAATTAGTTTAATTTCATTTTTAGTATTTTATTTTGATTGCATCTTAGTTTTGGGTTAGTTGAATAGCAACTAATTCCGCCCACTCCTTCAAAACCCGAGATTTTACTTGCTTTCATAAAAACATAAAAACACAAAAATAATCATCTCTCACCCTTAGAACTAGTAATTTAGGCTTTCTAATCCTAGCGACACTATTCCCAAGCTGAACGATCAATCCCCCGGTACTTGTCACTATACTATACTACAACGATCAGGTACACTGCCTGTTTGGTCAGCCTAGATTGGAATGGCTGGGGTTTTCTTATAACCCAAAAACGCCTCTCATTGTTTTCTTTCAACTCAAGTTGGTCGAAAGATAATATAAGAACCAACTGAATACATGAACGAATCAAATGTCAGTTGGTCGAAAGATAATATAAGAGGAATTAAAAGGATGTCAGTTGGTCGAAAGATAATATAAGAGGAATTAAAAGGTTACCGTCACATTCTACTTCTTTTCCCTGCATAAGTAAATTACCGCAAAATATCACTCCAACCATCTATTCCCCAATTCTGATTCAACTTATCTTCCTTTAAGTGCTAAAACTAAACCCACTCCAGTAATGATTTGAAACTTCATTATTTTCAAAGACATGTCCAAAAAGACAATTTACATTAACGAGTCTTCACAACTGATGGCCTAGTAGTTTGAATCCTTAAACCATAATGCTCTGTTCCATCTTTGCTAATTTTAATAGGCCTTGGTTTCAGAAGTCCGGTAATGTGGTCAATCTTATGGACATATGGAAGATTCCTCAAGTTTTTGTTCGTGATGATGGTGGCTGATCTTGAGTCTTGTTAGGCCTAATTGTGTCGTAATTCTGATTTTAGGAGGCTAGGTATTTGTAACATGAGTTGGCATGTCAATCTCATGGTAGTTAGTTTCAACCACAAAGGGTGCGTATGGTGTTAGTAAATGTGGTATGCAGCCACATTTCCTGTACTTATTTGTTTTTTGAGTAATATATTTTACCAAAGGTAAAAAGCCCTTTACCCAAAAAAATAAAATAAAAAATAGGCCTGGTTGAGGTAATTGTGAATTAGTCTAGATGGCCAGTGTTTTATGGTGGATAGTCGATTCATAATGTAGGCTTCCTGTTTGTGAAGGGTAGAATGAACTGGATGAGCATTGTAAGTGGGTAGGAATAGAGAGTTGTTAAAGATGAAGCTTCATGGCCGTAGCCTTGCAATGCCACAGGAGGATGGAAGGAAAATCACATTGCTTTAGTCTAAAATGGTGATGATGCCTGTAGATGTGTATAGGCAGTAGTGTGGCTTGTGAGGGGGATACACGTCTTACTACTTTGCTTATATCACAAATATGGGAAATGTAGTTGCCATCTCTAGATTAACCAATGGTGATGTAAGGAACATTTACTTAAGATGATGCCTGCAAGTTCTACCTCTGTACTTGGTTAGTGTGAGGTGGCTGCTGCACTAATTCAAAGTATAGTGTGTAGGATTTGTGAATATGAGTTTGATAGTATTTGTTTATCTGCTTGTCAGTATGGTTTTGGGGTATGTCCAAAATCATGAGTTTGCTACTTGGTGCTGTGAAGTTTTGATGATTAAAATAATATACATTCACCTTTTCAAAATAAAAAATAATAAACACACTCAGAACATCTCCGAAAACAACCAAACAATTATACAACCCAAGTACCCAACTCTCCTAACCCAATCTATAAAACTATGAAAAAAAAAGTTTGCATTATCATGACATTTGAAGCACCCTTTTATAACAAAAAGGCTTCTGGGTGCTACTACTTTATCCGATTTTGCTCAATAAAAACCAAATCTCCACTTAGTAAAAAAGGCCATTTACTTAAAGGTGATTCACAGCACCATTGAAGCACACATTATATCAAAACAGTTGGTGTACAACTCAATCTAGCCATTACACGTAGCATTGTATAGCCTGCAAAAACTGCCAACCATATCTCACTAAAATGAAGTTCACCATATAAAATTTACATTAATAAACTAGTAATTCTAAACAAATTTATATGCAGATCCCATTTTTTAGTTGTCGCCATATAAAATTTGCACAAATCCTCCAACGTGCACCCAGCACAGAGAATATAAACCTTCATGCATAATTACGTTACATTCTCTGGATGTTCGAAAATCAAAGTACAGACGAAGTACAGGAAAAGATCTTTTACATTGGTCGAAACTCGAGACCACATACAATGAGGCCAGACATACTTCCTTCATGACCTGTAAACTTCATATCAATAGAAAATGAGTCATCCTCGAATTCCTGAGTTGAGTTAAATTTCCACACTTGAATCTCCATCATTTCCACACTTGAATCTCCATCCATCCATATTCCCTTTGTTTTGGAACCCGGGTAATAACATTTATATTCAATGGGCTCGGGGTTATAAAATAAACAAATTCAGCCTCGTTGTTTTCTTGGTGGAGTAAATCTCGTACTTTCACTGGACAATGCAGCCCCTGTACTTTTTCTGAAAGCTTGAACACAAGGTAGCACACGTATTCTGTATCGGATGATAGCATTTGACTTTTAATCGTGCAGTTGATATAAAATAATTCTTGTGGCAAAAGCTCAATCACCTCTGGAAATCTGCATGTACGATATATTATATAAATACATATGTTTTAAGAACAAAATAATACTTGAGAGCAGAAAATCAAATCCAAAGAATGAAACTTTTGAGCTATTCTCAAATATTTGGATAAGCATAGATCAACATAGACTGAATGTAACTAAGTTTAGTGGTTAAAGGTAAATGTAGCTTTCTTTGTCTGAAAAAGCAAACCTGGTCTGCAATGACGGTTTTGAAGTATAAAGGTTCACATTAGAAGCTTCGTACAAAGCCGCCTTTGCAGAAAGCATAAGAAGCTTCTTTTGGTTTACTTTGCCCAACCAGAACAACTCGTCATAGTTTCTTTTTATCTTAAATATTTCTTCAAAGTTTGTTGGCAATTGTTGCACGCGATCCACATTTAAGTTTGATTTTAAGACTTGTTTGAGTTCCTTCAAATTTCCGATTTCTTCATACCCCTATATAAAGATCATGTTATAAACATGCAAGTTAGACAATGATTTTTTTCCATGCATCCTCGTATGAACAAAAGAATAGAGAATGGAATCGAGGATAACATTTTCAAACTTACCTTATCAGTGGCTCGAAATTCAATCCCTTGAACATAAATTGAACCATCTCCACAATAATATGGTGAAAAACTCTTTAGTAGAAACTCAATTACGACATCTTTCTGATACAAGATTTGGCACAACTCTATCATCACACTACAAGAAAAAAGCCCTTTACCGACTTTCTTAGCGACGTATTTTATGATTGCGACTTTAGGTGATGGGTCGCTGTAAAAGAGTCGCAAATTTTTTGCGACTCGTGACATGTGTCGCTAAAAAGAACGACTAGCATAACGACTTCATAAAATAAGTCGCTATAAATTTGCGACTTCAGTATTTCTTGTCGCTATTTGCATCGCTATTTCAAAGAGATGTTGCCATCTAAGTCGCTTAACGCGACGCTATTTTTGTAAAAGTCTCTATTTAAGTCGCTAATTAAGTCGCTATATAGCGACTTAATTAGCGACTTAAATAGAGACTTTTACAAAAATAGCGTCGCGTTAAGCGACTTAGATGGCAACATCTCTTTGAAACAGCGATGCAAATAGCGACAAGAAATACTGAAGTCGCAAATTTATAGCGACTTATTTTATGCAGTCGTTATACTAGTCGCTCTTTTTAGCGACATAGGTCACGAGTCGCAAAAAATTTGCGACTCGTTTACAGCGACCCATCACCTAAAAGTCGCAATCATAAAATACGTCGCTAAAAAAGTCGTTAAATGGCTTTTTTCTTGTAGTGTCAACCATTCCTTGTCTCTCCTTGTTGCAAAATATGCATGATGAATTTCACTTCCCTTTCTATAATTTAGGTTAATGTACATCGGTTTACTTGAAAAGTTTCTTGAATCACAAAATTTGAAGACTAAATAGACCCCATAAACCACATTTGGAGATAAAAATTGAGCTTTTGTCTTGATTTTGATGTTCAATCTGGAAATATCAAACATCTTCACTACTCTCTCAAATCTGCACATATTATAAACATACAAGTGTCAATCAGTCTTAGCCAGATTCCCTTGGATTTCTTATTTCTTTTGACCAAAATTAAGGACTATTGTTCGGTACGTGTAGTACAGAGGCAAAATGTGAACTTAGTCAAAGGGGTTCTTAAGTTGATCCAGTTGGAGCATAATTTATATACTTAATGAGTTGTAATTTTCAGTGACATGTGAGATTGGGGCGGTTGCTGAAGATCTATTTCTGTCATGTATTTGTTCTTGTTCAAAAACTATAATGAAAGCGTTTGGTTAAATTTTATGGTCACGATGTGTTTGATTATAGTAATTTTTATAGACACCTGTTGGGAAAAAAAATGGTTCTACGAACTTCAGACAGCATGTAAATATAAAAACATAAGACCAAATATTAGACTACAAAAATCACTCGAGAAAACCTTGAAACCTTCTAATCTGAAGCTGGTTTACTTTTCAACATAAAGTACAAAACTTATCAATGCGGATCATCTACTTTCTTGCTTAAAAGATAAATTTTTTGTCAAAAATACACAACTTGTCAAATAGCTTCCAGTCTCTTTGATGCGCGAAAAAAAATACATGCATTGGCAACGTTCCCGGTTATATAATACATTACACTGAAAGAAACAAAAACCGCAATGCAAGTTCCAAATACATAGGTATGCTGTAAACTAATCATTATGCTACTGTATACAACTTGTCATGCATAAAACGTAAACTAACTTTATTTAAATGTTTTAAAAAAAGTATAATTGAATAAACTTCTAACAACAATGCATATGTATGCTTATTACCTGATGCTAACAAATAAAGAGAGGTAGAGAGAATAACCTTGATTCTGGAAGAGATTTCCATTCATGTGAACAACTCTTTTTGTAGGAAAACGTTAATGCTGAAACCATTTCATTTCTTTCTCCAATACCATCGAATGACAACAACTGTTATACAACAAAAAAACAATTTAGACTCAACGATATGATGTATAAATGCATGTGTTATTTTGAATTATCCTAATAAACTAAAATACAAAGAACACACGATGCACAACATAATATGAATGTGATTTGAGAATGAATTGATTACCACTTTGTCCTGTTGAAGGAGAATTCCTTTAGAAAAGATGTTGTAAAGATCCTCTTTCTTGATGGTAGAATAATCTTCAGGGCATCTTGACATCTGGATTATTTCTTTATAGTCTTTAGGCAATTTCGGCTCCCATATCTCATAATCCTCCTACATTAATTACGTAATTAATAAGCTCCTATTTTTCATACAATTACATTTCTACTGTTGAACAAACTACTAAAGAACTACTAAACATGCACAACATATTAATCTTGTAGACTTCTTGTTTCTTTCCCACCGCCGCCGCCACCACCACCACCACCACCACCACCACCACCACCACCACTATTATTATTATTATTATTATTATTATTATTATTATTATTATTATTATTATTATTATTATTATTATTATTATTATTATTATTATTATTATTTTTATTTTTTCATTTTGACATTTAATTTATTTTTTGTTTTGAATGATATAATTAAAAAGATTGTCTTAGCAACACTCAACATTAACGAATATATCTGGAGACACACACATGTGGATGGAGGGAGACTATCATAACATCTCCCTCTTTTCTCTCACCCTCACCAAATTACCTAGCTAATGAATCATATATATATAAGAAGGCATTAGTTTGTTCATCAAGCAACTCCTATTAAAATAGGCAATACATATCTTTCCTAATGTGGATGATTCCAAATTAACACAATTTATTTAAGTAATGTGAATCAATATAATCAATATGTTTTTGCATCATAAAAACAGTTGTTAGAACAATAGATGTTTACAACTTATTTGAATATAATTTAGATATATATATATATATATATGAATAAAAATTTACCTGAAATTCCAATGCTGTCTTGAGTTGTATGACCACTTCATTAGCTGTTGGCCGTCTCTCTCTCTTTTGATATAAACATTGAAATGCAATCCTTTTAAATGTAATAAATGACTGTGGCACAATTTGTTCTTTGATACCCTCAAACACCAACTTATCAAGTTTTCCAACATGACAGTGATACTTAGCCCAAAAGGGTAAATAAAGATACTCATCATCTAGTTTTTGAGATGATAGTTTCCCACACAATATGTCAAATAAAACTGCACCCAGCGAGAATATATCAGATTCTTTGGTTAAGAAGCCTGCTTTGGAGTATAGTGGGTCACGATAGCCGATTGTGCTTGTAACATTGTCAGTGACTCCATCATGATTTGTTAGACAAACAAAGGAAAGCCCAAAATTAGTAATTTTTGCTTTCCAATCATCAAACAGTAGAATGTTGTTGCTGCTGATGTCCCTATGTATCACCATTTCTGGACTTGAAACAGTTCCATGAAGGAACTCCAACCCCATCGCAATATCAATGCATATTTTAAGCCGCATCACCCACGTAAGACTATCATTGCTCAAGTACTTATCAAGACTTCCTCTATACGCATAATCATAAACAATTATTTTCTCATCCTCTTCATCACAGTAGCCTACAAGACCAATGACATTTTCATGTTTATACTCCATAAGGATTTTAAGCTCTGTCATGAATTCAACTTCTCGTTTAGCATACTTCCTATCCAACCGCTTTGCAGCAATGATGTAATGTCCATGAGTATGACCTTTGTATACTTTCCCAAAATCTCCATGTCCAATGATATTGTCTTGCCTGAAGCTTTGCGTCGCCAACTTTATGTCTTCAAGTGACAGTTTGAGGTTGTCCTTGTGGTTCTCCTGTGAACCATACAGTTGATTTGATGAGAGAAAAAAAAAAAAAAAAAAAAAAAAAAAAAAAAAAAAAAAAAAAAAAAAAAAAGGCCAAAATGCATTTTGTACTTGCTTGGATCTAATAGAGTAATTTAATGGACATCAAAACTAGAGATCATTTTTCTTACTAGTTCAAACAAAGGTAAAGTCAATATGATAAATATAATAATAATGACCATTTATGTAGTTTGGCGTATAGCACATATAGATCTGCCTAGCTAATTTACTCAAAAATATATCTTGAAAGCATTGACTTACCTGGCAGTATAACGCTTTTTTAAGTTCGTTGATGACAACTTCTATTGTTGGACGTTGTGCTTGAGTTTCTGCCAGACATCGAAATGCAATTTTTGAGAATATGTCCAAAGACTCTTTATTAGGTCCTTTACTTAGAGAAAAGACACGTTCATCGGTTTCTGCCTTTATCTTGGGATCAACAATTTCCATTAGTGTTCCCTTCTCAAAATGATCTCTTGCAATGGGTGCAATTCCCTTCTCATTCACTTTTGTGTATACAGGATCATAGGCCAAACTCCCGGTCAAGATCTCAAGTAACACTACTCCAAAAGAGTAAATGTCTGATTTTTTATTTAATCTTCCATACTTCTGATATTCTGGATCCAAATACGTATTTGTACCTGCAATCATATTGGTATTGATAGTGCTGGCCTCTTGATTTGTTGGGTGGAATTTAGAGAGCCCAAAATCAGCAATCTTGGCCTCCCAATTATCGCCCAGTAGAATATTTGCGCTCTTGATGTCACGGTGAATTATCTTTTGTTTGTCCTGATCCGTGTTGGTGTGAATGTAATTCAAGCCATGTGCAATATCAACACATATTTTCAAACGTTGCATCCAAGTAAGATTAGTCATCTTATCACTATTTCCCAAATAATCTTCCAGACTTCCTTTAGAAGCAAGCTCATAGACAAGGATCATGTGATCACGACCTTCATCACAAAAGCCAAGAAGAGAGATTATATTATTGTGTTTACAACTAGTCAGCATTTCAATTTCTGCAATGAACCCTTGTTCTCCTTGTGTATTGAAGATTCGTTTTATTGCTACAGTGCTTTGTTTCTTGGGAAGATCACATTTATTCTCCCCATCTATCGATGATGATTTACTGCTATCGAAATGTTCGAGTTGTGCCTTGTATACCATACCATATCCGCCTGAACCAATGCAATATCTGTCAGCAAAATTCTCGGTAGCCAACTCTATATCATTAAGTCCAATCTTCAAGTGTTCCAAGTTCTTCCACTGCAACATTAACAGCATAAATGCTAGTAAGATATGGGAGTGAATTTATAAAGAAATTGGTTTTATAACTGAAAGAAATCTATAGAATATGTGAACATTTCAATACAACACTCACTGAAAGTTAAACTACAACAAACTCTTAGTCCCTAATATATCCTCGGCTAATGAATTCCTTAACCTCCAATATAAACCATTAACAGCTTAAAAATGATTTGTGATTTGTGAGTGTGACTATGTGTCAGGCCTATGGTGTAGTTAAATGGCTCAGATGGTGTTTTGATTTCTGAAGGAGATTGAAGGGGGTATGGAAGTGTCACCTCAATAAATTAACCACTGGATGCCACGGTTATGAATATGAGACATCCGAAATGTCTCGTCTAATTTCTTCGTAACAAGGATCAAATGTGAAAAGCCTCAAACTAAAACTCGGAAAAAAAATTACCTTCAAGTGATTATATGATGTACCGTCAACTGCATTCTTTGGAAGTTCCTGGAAATGATCAGTTGATAATATAACAGTTATTATAACATAAAGTTTATGGATAGAACAGTTATTATCACTGAAAATTGATAACAAGTTGATTTTCTTACTGGATTTTCATGTTTCCACTGAAGTTCCAACGCTTTATCAAGTCTTTTGACAACCTGGTCTATATACGGACGCTTTAACCGTTCCTCTTGTAAGCAGTAATGCGTTGTGTCTGAGAAGATTCTGAATGATTCAGGGTCCATCTGTTTTCGTAAATGCGGATCTACCATATCATCTAAATGAGATTTTTCCAGTTGACTTAATAAACCCTCTTCCAACTCATCTTCATCTTTACCTGCACTCCGTCCGCACAAGACTTCCAATAACACAACACCGAATGAATACACATCTGACTTGTGCGTCACACCGCCGGTCTTTTTATATTTTGGGTCCAGGTATACATTTTCAACAATATCACGAGTAAGAAGAAGATGTTGTCTCCGAGCTACTG
This sequence comes from Artemisia argyi, assembly GCA_030686995.1. NCBI lineage: Eukaryota > Viridiplantae > Streptophyta > Magnoliopsida > Asterales > Asteraceae > Artemisia > Artemisia argyi. The sequence continues at coordinate 184,130,783 of CM060688.1, read as the reverse complement.
TATTTTTCAGTGAAAGCTCAAAACCAGATAACTTGGGTTCCCATTTGTCATCTAGTAAAATATTCGAGCTCGTGATGTTGCAATGTATGACACTAAAATCTCGTTCAGGATCATAATGGATGTAACTCAACGCCTTCGCAACACCAACGCATATCTTTAACCTTTGCATCCATGTGAGGGTTTGGTCACTTAGATATTCGTTGAGACTTCGGTTGGCCTCCTTCTTGTATACAATAATCTTTTTATACTCATCATCATAAAACCCAATAAGAGACACTACATTCTTATGTTTGAGACTAGAAAGCATCGAAACTTCCGTCCAAAACTTTTTGCTCTCATCTTTTACATAATCTAAATAGAACTTCTTTACAATAATATCAATGGATTGTTCAGAATGTAAGAGACGACCTTTGTAAATCGTTCCATGCCTAAATTGTGTGATGATATTCTTATCAACAAATAAGTTGGTTGCTGATAGTATATCCAACCATCTGAGTTTTAAGTGAGAAAGATCTTTGAGGAAAGACTTTGTCTTTTTGATGACATGGGACTCAACGTGTGTAGATATGGAGGTCAATGATCCCTATATGTACCAAGCAAGAGAGCAACATTACCAACTGTTCCAAAAATGACGTCGTGTCTATAGGGAGGTGTGTATGTAGGGAGGTCACATTTATAAACATTCTAGTAATAAGCAGTAAATAATTACCTTGTCATGATTGGATGATGTATCTTCAACTTCTGTGGCAACTATTGAGTGTTCCTTTAATATCATAAATAAATACAGTAATAAGTAAATAAATACTTTAGTTATTATATTAAAGAAAGATGAAACAGAAAACAGTCTTACAGGATCCATTTGAAGTTTCAACGCACTCTCAAGTCTTGTGACAATCTCATCTATATTTGGGCGTTGTGATCGGTCTTCATTTAAGCAGTCATACGCTGTTTTTGCGAAAACATTGAATGCTTGTGGATCCATCTGTTTCCAAAGATCCAGATCGATTATATCATGGAGTGTTTTCTCTCTGTAATGGAAAATGGCCGCTGGAGCCAAATACTTATTATCTTGCTCGTCAATCATTGATTTCCTATCACAGAGTAGTTCAAACAATACTATCCCAAAGGAGTAGATATCCGACTTGTGGCTCACAGTGTGAGTCTCTAAATATGTTGGGTCTGCATATCCTTCCCTATCCCAAACTGAAGAAACTGTATGATGAGTATGGAAAGAATGGTCCCTTTCAGATGCTTTAATCTTCAAAGAAAGTTCCCAATCCGTTAAAATGGGTTCCCAGTAATCATTTATCCAAACTGTGTAACTGCTGATATTCCGGTGTATAACGCTAAAATCGCGTTGCTCGTCATAATAAATGTAGCTCAATAGTTTGGCAAGACTGACAGATATCTCCAATCTTCGCACCCATTTCAACTTCATCGGGTCATTTAGATACTTGCTGAGACTAATTCCCCAATACGGATCCTTGTAAATGATGATCCTCTCGTCATTTTCGTCACAAAACCCAATAATAGAAACGAGATTTTTATGCTTGAGACTAGAACGCATGGAAACCTCCGTCCAAAACAGCTCGTTTCTATCCTCATGTTCTTTCTTAAATCTCCGAGCACAGATATAAATCGACTTACCGGGCTGCGCGAGAAGCCCATAGTATGTTATTGAATATAGATCTTCTCCCCAGACCCTTTCATTTCCAAAATTTCGGGTGGCGGATCGTATGCTTTCAAGGGGGAATTTGAGGTGAGCAAAGTCATCGGGTGAAAACATGATGTTTCAAAAAGAGGGCGAGGTGGTTTGGGTTACAAGATGATCTGAAAGAACAAATACACACAGATCACAGATTTAGAGTAGTAGTTGACTGGTTGTCAATGGTCAATAATACTCAATAAGGAGTGCGGTAGGTAGTGGCCGGTGATTTTTATAATTCTATACATATTATAATATATACTAAAACCCATTTTTTGGGCTGTTAAAAGTACGTTGATTACGGATGTGATTACCGGATGATTAAGGTTCAATATGTGGCTCAAAAAGAATTAGTACAAAAGTTTAACAATAAGTAGATAAAGTGTACTTTACACTTTCAGACATGGTACATACGTTTTGAAATTCTATAGGTGGAAGTACGACAGAGTACTGTAGCTCCGTTCCGTTAAACCACTGTTTGAAACACTGTTCATTAGCATTTTCCCCGTTTTCCCCACCTGCATATGCCCGTTTTCCTGCTGTAATCCACTGATAGTGACTCTAAAGCAACTTTGTACCCATATTTTTAATGTAAGAGGGGAAACAGCCACATATCCTTCATCAAACCTTATCAAAAATTACAATCCATATTGTTTTTTTTTTTTTTTTTATATACCAAACTTCCTTTTCATTATCCCACCGTTTCACTAATCAAACCCATGTACAAAAACAAAAAAAATCTCCAGATTCATCAACTTATCTTAAATCGGATTATTTTTCATTTGTTTGCATTTTTGTTTCTACACATCCAAAAAGATCGATAAGTAGAAAAATCAACAGGTATGTTTTTTGACTTTATGGTAAATTCTTTCTAACATATAAATTTTTAATTTTTATTCTGATTTTAGATCTCAATTGTTTCCTTACTTTTAAAGGTTTCCTTTTTTGGGGTTTTTTTCTATGAATTTATTGGTTTTGTGTAGCTTAGATGATTTGCTTTTGTGTGTGTTGATTGAATTTTTATTTTGATTATTAGGATTGTATGTGGTGAAGCTGCGAAGCAAAGAATTCTTGAAGATAAAAGGTATGTATATTTTGTTCAAGATGAGTTTTGATTTTGATTTTTTAGGGTTGTTGTGATTTGGGTTTCTATAGACCAAATATCTAATTTGTCGGTTCTTATTTTACAGGCACCAACAGTAGAGTAAATTCAAGATTGTTTATGGTCATTCTGATTGTGCTGGTATGATAGGCATTTCTATGTGACAACATTTACCTGTAAGTATAACACTTTCAAATAATGATTCATTCAATCGCTTCTTTTTGAAGTTATACCGTTTTCCTATTCGATTAAAGGATAGTATGAACATTATGACTTTACTACTTTTGGTATCTTTGTACAGGTCTTTCATTGAGTGTGGAAGGAACTTCTGGAATACTCATCTACCCACAAGTAAAAGAAGAGTTACGACTGCGATAATGGTACCGTATTCTTCACATACAAAAGTTATTTTACATGCTATTATCATAAGTAGTTAAATGACCAGGCTTTAAAAAATGTGGAAAAGGTCAATTGATTAAAAACTTGGATTGACTATGTTGGTACAATTCTAAAACAGAACGGCAATGCAAACGACTCACATGTAAAGTTATTTTGTTGCAGCAACATGGGTCAAGTGGCCCTTTGAAATATAGTGGGGTGAGGCAACCCAGGTCAGCGGGTCATTTTGAAGGCCATGTCTGCCAGGTCAGGTGTCGGATGGCTAACACTGAACTGATTTTGAATCCTATGTCTGTTAAAAATTATAGTTGCTGATATCACACCGTAACTTAGACTTCCCACATTCTCGGGGTGTCAACGTGTTTCATGTGTCAGGGGCAATGTGACAATGAAGTCGAGCCAATAAAAAACACAACTTACCTATCACCACACTAGCCTGTATGCGGCCGTCAAAACAGTTAACCATCGCTGAACAGGATCATCCAACTGGAATAGCTGGTGTTGGTGTCTCACGCGTTCCAAAGAAACTTGCAGGCACCGGTAAGGGGAAGACAAAAGTAGGCGAGATTTACCGTGAATCTATTCGCACCCCTACACATATTTTGCAGCCTGATTTAGGTACACCATATATTTTATATATATATATATATATATATATATATATATATATATATATATATATATATATATATATATATATATATATATATATATATATATATATATATATACATTTTCATATTCTCCTACACAATTTTTGTACTATTTGCTCATGGCACTATATTGTGGTTTGTTGTTTAGCCAGAGACGTTACTACAGGATACGCTTATGCACTTCACGGAAGAGTCAGAAATAACTTTCAATTCTCATGCTCATTAGTTCTCGCTATCTGCAGGTTGGTTACATCACCCATTTTTTTGTAATTGGATTAACTGTACGATAATCAAACTTTTAAATATAGTGTGTCTTATGGGGTGTTTGGATTAGATTTTTATGCCGTTGTATGGGCTTATTTCAATCTGGAATACCTTATAGATAGACATTTTCGAACCTATGATCTTCTGAAATATCAAGTTTGTCATCTTTTTGAATGAACTATAAGCTTATCATCTTTTTGAGATTCAAACAAGCTCATAAGGCGGTTAAATAAGCTGATCCAAATACCCATTATGCATCAGGAAGTTAGAGAATTGTAGTGTGATTCTGATTTTTAGTTTAAGTTGCCGATTTGCTAAGGAAACAGTATGATGGTTTCCACTGTCCATGGGATATAGGATAAACGTGGCTTAGGTAACTTATTTCTTAGGCAACTTATTTATGATTTGGAGATATGCTTTACTTTTGATCCTGGTAATTGTTGTCGCAAAATGCACCATTGTGTATATGATCAGTACGCCTTTGATAATATTAAAAATAAGACTTAATACTCTTTGTTTAAACATCCGCATTTTCGTAATGCCTATTTCTCCATATAGGGGTGTTTGGGATTAAATAGACTTAATACTCTTTGTTTAAACATCCGCGTTGTCGCAAAATGCACCATCAAAGGCTCACTCAGAATTCGCATTTTATCGATTTCAATATCCACATTTTTATTCTACATCCAACCTCCTTCATGGCAGGCTTTGTTTACAAAATAATGATACTCTTTTGTCCAAATTTTAGATAAATGTTGCTGCCATGGTTGCCCTTGACGAGAGCTTTAATAAATTTGAATCTGTTGTTATTGTTGTTGTGGAGGCAACATGAGGATCATCGTCACGAAGAATGATTGTCATGATTCAGCTAACGTTTGGTGATCTCATGAGTGAACTTTTTTTCTACACAAATATGAATTGGTGGCTGAGATTGGAAACATCCAGGGCATTGAAACTCAAGGTGAATAACGTTCTTTCAATTTATTTCTTACCACATTGTACTTACAGCCATTATATATATTTAGATCAAGTTTTTTTTCAATATTTTGTATACTACACCGTCTTTACCTTACTATATGTTTTTATGATTTTTATCTGTGATCAACCGGAAAAATAGCCGATGCCAAATACCAGTAAAATGATTGATGTTAGCGTAAATCCTTTATAATCGCTTATCGAAAAAATATGCAATCCCAAACAGCCCTATATTAGAGTAAATCCATTATGACTTAAATGCTTGCCCACTCAGTAATGCTGAATATGTGAAAGTGGGTTTGACTGAAATAGAACATTGGTGTTAAAATGCAACAGATGTGGTATTTCAAAATCGTCACTTTATTTAATAATTATTGTTTTTCCATATTCATTTGCTATGCAAGAGGGCTGCAGTATGCAGGCTCACTTTGAGCTTTGATACCTACTGTGAACTTATAATTGGTTTGAAAGAGTTAAAATAAATTATTTGCAACTGTAGCCAAAGATAAAACTTTTTATAATTGTGCGGTTGGCAGCATGCTATATGCATTGTAATCAGATTGTTAGTTGCTTAAATGCTGTAAGCATATGAGATTCTTATTTGCTCATCTCATCTTTCAGATTTATGACCCCACACAGTTTTCGTCCAGTGAATTTATTCTGAAGCACTCGGTGTAACAAGTGAATGGCGTTATTCTTGCCATGTCCAAAAGACTTTGCAGGATTTGCAAACAACAAAGAAAAAAACATAGCACAGGCAAAATGTTTTATATTGTAATTTTTGATATCTTACAACTTCTCCATTTGTTCATAGGATCAAGATCGACAAAGTAGAAAGCTGTTCAATTGCGTACAACTTCAATCTTTACTGTACTTTCTGATGTCAATTGTATATTTGTGTTTTTCCATAATGTTTACTTTGGATTTCTGGAAATATTGGTTGCGTTTGCTTGATTTGATTGGTTTTACGTAGTTGCAAAATTGAAATTACGTGAAAGGAGTTTGAGTATTAGTTAAATTTCAAAGCTAAACGAACATAAAACGTGCACACAAACTCACCCGCAGCAACGCGCGGGCTTCCCCGCTCGTTAATAACTAGATAATGAAATAGTATCTTAAGACCTCTTAAAGTCTCTTATTTTTTTTTCTTACATTTTTTTTTTTCTATTGGTATGATCTTTTTCTTTGAGTATTTTTTTTGTTCACTTTTCTTTTCTTTTAAAAACATTGTTTTTCGTATTAAAAGTACGATTAAATAGAACCATTAGATACTTTTTGTTGGATAAAGTATGTAAAAACATGATTATAATTATGACCATTCTTATTTAGTTCAAATTGGGAGAGTTCGGTTTAGCGGACTCATATATCTCAACTCTAACCCAACCATTTAGGTAATGGTTTTGAAAAGCTTAATTTAAACCCGACACTTTTCTTTTTGTTTAATACACATGAAAATTGAGTGTTTTGTTAAAAATACTTCTAACTTTGAAATTGACAATATTATATTATTATTATTATTTTATTTATAAAGTTTATTTCTCGCGTAAATACTATTGTTAATATTTAAATCATAAAAACCGATAGTTAACAAATACAAACATTTTTACTAAACTTGAGAGTTTTATTTGAGTCAGATACAGAATTTAAACTACTTTTCAGATTAAGATGAAATTAGATTCAACCTTTCCGAGCATATATTCAGATTCACATGTGCAACTCGGATTTATACTCAAAGCCTCTTGTAATAAACAAGGATCAGCTAAGAAAAAAATAATTTGATACGCAACATCTTAAATCTTAATCATTGAAAAAGTTAAAAGTAGTTTTGACTCATACAAAGCAAGTGGGCTGGGGTGGGTAGGATGATTGCAAAATGGTAAATATAAAATTGGCCCATCTTTCAACAAACTAGAGCCATGCTTTTTAATAACTAGGTGTGAAGTCCCGCGCTTCGCGGCGAGATATTTGAATACAAAATTATTGATTTCCGTTACGATCTTCCGTGTATCGTGATGGACTAACTCTGTAACGGATCGATAACCCCAAGGACTATCTTTGTAAATTATTTTTTAATTTTGTTACGAAAATTGTCCTTACGTTATCATTTCATTGCAAAGTTGGTGATGGATGATTGACTTTGAAACGGACCTATAACATGAACGACTAATTACGTAAAATATGTGTTGGATTAAATTTGTTTTAAACTGGTCATTGAAATAGGTCAAATGAATTTTATAGTTTAAAGATTGACCCAATTATGATGTATAATGCTAGGGCACTAAGCCCAACTGAGCCCAACACACTTACATCTTATCTGCAGGGGCTGGGCCAATGCAATAGAACCGGGATGGATGGGATGGATGATGCAAATTTTGCGTCACAAAAAAAGACAAATTGACGCTCTATTATTATATATAGTAATTGTTTTGATAACAAAAATAAATAAATTACTCATTCCTGATGCGTATACTTGTTCGTATTTTCCTACACCTCATGTATTATCTGACAATTTCGATTGATGAAGACCTTCCAAATTATCCATAAGAATGTGGTAGACATAAATAAGATAACACAAAATTTTAAGAATCATACATATATGTTGATCACTATATCACAGATGACACATATGGACCTAGCTAACGGTGACAGACAGGATTCTAAAGTTTACAAGTATTATGAATAAAATCGTTGTTCAAAAGAAAAATAGTGAGTTTGGTCTTACATGTTAAAGGAATCAGTTCCTAGATGTACGTGGTGTTATAAGGTTTTGTTTATATAGACATCGTCCTTTAAGAAAACAATAGCAATAGTACTGTTTTTATTTGGTGTTTATAGTTCATGTTTTTCAATAACAAGAACAATAGTAAACTTTTATTTGGACAATTGGACATAACGAGTGGGGGCATCCGCGCGTTGCTGTGGAATGTTGTGTTTAATTTAAACTCGGAATAAAACGATCGTAAAAAAAAATTATTTTTGTTATTAAGGACTAAATTTGCAAAAGATCGGTAACGGGGGGCTAATGACGCGATTTACAGCTAACTGAGGGACCACTTTCGAAAATTTCTTATGAACAACACATTTACTGTTACTAACCAAATGACTTTTAGTATATATAATAATAAAAAACTATTGACTTTTGCAATGTATAGGAATTTTCCTTTATTTGTTATACTAGTTACTGTTTGCAAATGGTTTTTAACTTAGAAATGGTTTTTAATAGCAAATATCATGCTGACAAAAATTTACGAAATATGCTTATAATATTTCTTTGTTTATACTAAATATGAAAATAAAACCGAAAGATAAATGAGAAAAAAAAAACCACAATATTCCTTTAAATAATGCATATGAACAATCTCAACACAACAAAAATATGCATAAATGAGATATGTGGTATGAACTACGAAAGGAGATAGCGTGTGCTTTTGCAAAGCATATATCCTGGTATAGTTGAGCACAAAAAATAATGGTATGTTGACTTTTCAACTTTCAAGTAAATAGATGAATAGTCTATGATTTTTTATTGCTAGCTTATGTCTAATTTTTTAAGGCTGCAACATGAAAAATAATGCTCAGCATTTAATGATAAATAATTCAATGTTCAAGAAGATAAAACTTGTGAAAAAATTGGTATTAAAAATACGAAGTATTTTATCAAAAAAATAATAATAATAAAAAATAAAAATAAAATAAAATAAAAAAATAATACATTGGTAGGTTACCAATTGCTACCCAAAATACTACCGTTAACCATTATGTCCAATGTGGTGTGCAAAATATGGTGTGCGTGCACCATTTTAAATTTTAACGAATAGGGAGCTTCACGTATTACTATCTCCAAATAGAATCAGTAATGTTAAACATTTACATGCCCCTCTACACAAAGGCATATCTCTATGTACATTAGACTACGTTTTGCGAGTATTCTGACTCTGTATAATTCATATGAGTAGGCCATCGACAAACTTCCTGTTCTCCTAGGCGTATTTAAACTCATTGGCATTTTGTTTTCGTAACTAATTATTTTGCATCACTGGAGAGCCAATAGACCTCTCAAACGTCAACGTAACTTATTTTGTTTCATGAAATGTAGTAAAGATTCTAATACACAAAAACTACTCGTCTTGACCTGTTAATTATGTGTTAATGCAGGAAAGAGTTGGTCCAGATCATCAAGTCATTATCTGATGTTATTGGCCAATAGTCTGCAACAAACAAGAATAAGAAAGAGCTGTATAAAATGATGTTTTTGTACCATGGTTTGGCTTCAATTATCTTGCAGTGTTTTGGCGATTGGTCTCATGCACAAGAAACTTGTATACGTAATAAGTTCTGCTTGAGGTCATGATCTGTTTTTGTAACAGCAATGAATGCTTTTGTGTGCATTGTGAATAAGCGTTGAGTTACTTTCTTGTTTTTATAAATTACAAAATTCAGTAAGTTACATGGGAGATACGATAGTTATTCAGAAACGACCATTGATGCAAAGATAATTGTGTTGTCATATCGGCTGGTTAACATGATAAAACACACAACCACCGAGACCCAACCAAATCAATCTATTTAAGAGAAGTATGGGTCCCATATGGGACCCACTTCTATTTAAGCCACTTAATGGGGTGAGCTTTATAAATTTTGGCTTGTGGATCTAGACCAACTAACAAAAATTGTGGGTCCTATTTAAAAAATTAATACTATTAAATTAATAGGTCCCACTATCCATTCCCATTAAGTAAAAAAGAAACACCCCCTTACACACTTACAAACTAATCAATCCTGAAAACATTAATTGCCAAAAGAGCAATACAACCAAAGAAACACCTAAAAAAAAAAAAAAAAAAAGGACACAAAATTCCACCTACAATCAAAATTCCCACCTATACTTGGTAATAAAATCATGTATATGTGTTCCATTTTACAGTGGTTTAAACCTGAAATTTGCGTTGCTCTCTTTGGATTGGGATTTGCATCAGCTGTCGCTTTGTGGGCTTTACTTAATGTAGTCACGCTATACCGTTACTTTTCTTTATTTTTTCTAAATTTGTAGGTGAGATGGCGTCAAACTTGCAAGGTGTCGTCAACTTAATTTATGACATTCGTCAATTGATTGAAGAATGTTCTCACCATTTTCCTTACCCCGGCAATAAAGTTGAATTCTTTGTGCCCATGATTCATAGTCAATCCTATCGAGCATAGGAGGTCGGGTATCGGACCCGGCAGCTTGAATGTCATCAGTTGAAGCCGAAGTATCCATGACGTAACGTTAGACTAAGTATGAGATCTTGGATAAATCACAATTAGTGTTTAGTGTCAAGGCGCGACAAGTCAGGTTACAATAAATCAAGTCGTGATAAGTCAAGTTACAAGAGTTAACTTATAACGTCAAATCACAGTAAGACTAGTAGTAACAACTCAAGTCACAACAATACACAACTCACTAATAGGCAACAAATCTCTAGAAACTCAAACTGAGCAAACCGTTATTCCCCACAACTCGCTAGAATAACCAACTAGCAGAAAATAACCAAACCGCTGGACCTGAAACTCGCTGAGATTATCAACTCTCTAAAAGGTACCAACTCGCTAATCTTAGCAAACCGCTGAACTCACAACTCGCTGGAATGTCAGTTGAGCAACTCGCTAGAATCACACAAGATCAACTCGCTGGAATGAAAGTAAATCAACTCGACGGAATCTCAAAACACAAAGGTCACTAACTCGATAGACTTATCAACACGCCAAAGTGCCAACTCGATAGACTAGTAAAATGAAAAACACAAGAAGCAACTCGTTAGAATTCAATTAGTGCAACTCGCTGGATTTGGAGGTCATCAACTCACTAGATCAACCAACTCGCTGCTATCAACTCGCTAACTTTACAATAGTGCAAGTCTGACAACTCGCTGGAACAGTAAGACAAAAGGTCGCTATCTAGCGATTCGACTTTTTATCCTAAAATAGCAAACAGCCAACCAGTTACTCCCAACTCGCTACAAAGTCTGTCAAACCGCTACTATGAAATGAACTCCGAATATCAACCGCTAGAATGAACATCAACTCGAAATGCCTCCAATGTCCACGAAAATGATGAAACAACTTAACCAAAAGCTAAACAAGATGCCTACCACAATTCTAAACAAGAAAGTATGAGAAAAATACAAAGAAAAACAACTAATGAGATCAAACTAAAAGAAAAACCACTAAACACATTCGAACCATACCAAAACCACAAAACCAAGCAACAAATCCGTGTGTACACACTCCCTAGGATGTAACCTGGCTCTGATACCAATTGTAGGTAACTCTAATGCATGAACTCGTATGGAATTGTGTAGTATGGATCGAATATGAGATGAAATCTAGAGAGATGTTAGAGAGAGAGAAGTAATGGGAGCCTTGAGAGAAAATGTAATGTATTAGCTTAATCAAATGAAGGTCCAACCTTCTCCCTTAGTGGGAGAGGGGTATTTATAGTTATTACAAAACGCCCTACTCTCGGGGTGTGGATCGGGTGTACAGTGGGTAAAGACCCGTCCTTCATCCACGATGTTACTTAAACTAAACTAATATTAACTAATGATAGTAATGACTACGAGCTAACTTAATGTTATTAGATACTCGGGGTGACCGAGTCTTTCATATGAATAATCATATTCCTAACAATAAGTTTCCTATTCCATTCGATATTTACCATTGCCAGCCCATGAATCAATCACCGTCACATGCATCTTTGGCACTAATCACTTGCAGTATTATTTTTTTGTACATCGAGTTAGTAGTTAGTGATCCAAGCCCACAGTGACATCCAATTGGGCAGTATGCAAGCCTAGAACCTTTCTCCTTAGGGGATAAACCCCATTCCTGCTTCTATTTATTTCGGGCCCCTGAAGGTTCATGGTGAGACTCGAACCTGAGACCTCTCCAAAGTAACCTCCCCAAGGTTACCCTTGGTGGCCAACTGAGCTAGCCCAGTTGGTTAACACTTACAATATTATTAATCACCGCCAACAAATAAACAACCCCTAATTCAACATTCATCATCACTAGCACAGTTAAAACCAAACAACAAAAGGTATGATGATAATGATGAATCTAGACTCTATATACCTTCATCATTCATAATCTCAACCAACCTCTAGATCTCATGTACTTTATGTTTCATCATTTCAGCTCAATTGTGCAATTCTATGCTAAAATTAAGTTTATATAAGTAGAGATTTTCTGCTTTTCTGCTTTTACTTTTTTATTTTTTGTTTCAGTTTTCAGTTTTTTCGTTTTTAGTTTTCAGTTTTTTTGTTTTCTAGTTTTTAGTTTTCCAGTTTTCAGCTTTATAAGTAGAGATTTTCTGCTTTTACTTTTTTGTTTTTTGTTTTCAGTTTTTAGTTTTCTATTTTTCAGTTTTTTAGGTTTTCAAGTTTTCAGTTTTTCAGTTTTTGGTTTTCAGTTTTTTTGTTTTTATAGCTTTCTAGTTTTCTAGTTTCCAATTTTCCAGTTTTCAGTTTTTAGTTTTCCAGTTTCTATTTTCCAGTTTTCAGAATTTCAGGTTTTTTGTTTTTTAGTTTTTTATTTTTTATTTTCAGTTTTCAGTTTTCAGTTTTCTGCAATTAATGTTTGAAATCTTTCTTCAATCAATATTTGAAATCTTTCCATAATAAGAAATAAAAAGTTTGAATTTTTAAGATTTTCTAATTATAGATGTCCTAAATGCATTATAATATAATATAGATATAGATAAGGGCAACAATAACATTTTTCATCCTCAATTTTATAAATTATTCTTTTATCAGATTATCAATTTTTGTATCTTATAAATTTCAAATTAATCACTTCCCTCACATACATCATTTTACGGATCATACATAAAACACTCTGTTCTTGAGTTAAATTTAAGAGTGAAATGTAAAGAAAATGAAAGTGAAGAAAAGAAATTGAGTGGAGATGAAAGAAAGCAAGAGATTTATTTGTGGTTTTAAGTATCAATAAAATGGAAAGAATGTTATACATTTACAATCATGTACTCACAAAAATAAAAAAACAAAAGAAATATGCAAGGACAATTTGATCCTTTTTCTATTAAATATTTTGTCCTTTTCACTTTCATCCCAAATATGAGGTGAAAGTGATGAGTCAAAAATCCACTAATGCTCTTTTCTTTCCACTTGCAATCACTTTCTTTATTTGCTACAAAAAAACTCAAGAAAAAAAAATATGTTTCACTCTATTCCTTTCACTTTCACTCATAAAATAAAACTAGAGAACATAATGTAAATGGTTGTGGGTTCATTAGGACAAGTGAAACATTCATAAATTGTTTATTGTGAAATACAGTAGTTAGTTGCGGTTTTAATTAAAAAATAAATAAATAAAAATAATAATCCATATAACATTTCTTTGACTAATAACTTGAAACAAATAATTAAATAAAGGGAAAATCCTTGAAATGCCTCACAAGTACAAATGTACCAACCTTAAATGCTATTTTTTTTCTCCAAATGCCTCAGGGGAGAGGGTCGCCCAAATATCTTGGGCGGATTTGATATTATAGTGACATGTGTCCCCCCAACATGTCCCCACATTGTACCAACTAGGTACCATCTCACTAGTACTTTCTTGGGCGACTGAAACCCACATATCTTGGGCGTTTTTCTTTTTTTTTTTTTTTTTTTTTTTTTTTTTTTTTTTTTTTTAATAAAAAAGTTGTTAACTACATTTTTAGTCCTTGTGGTTTGCTTCATATCTCATTTTTTGCCGCAACAAATTTACCTAAAAGAAATAAACTATAACATCCTTTTCTAATTTCTTCTTAATTTTGTTATAACAAAATTCATGTCATATTCAATTGACACTAGCAGATCTGGAATAATTCATCTCGTATCATTCAATATCAAACAAAAATCAAACCATCATTCTTCTTGTATCATTCATCATCAACACAAACAAACTAAACACATACACTCGCAATTAAGATCAAACAACAAGTTTAACAAGAACAATTTCAAGATCTTATTATTTCATCTCAGCAACTAATAATAATAATAATAATAATAATAATAATAATAATAATAAAATTGGAACAATTTCAAGATCTTATTATTTCACAACCAATTTATCACCATCAATCACCACCAATCTCAACTCCCAATACACCCTTCTATTTGCAGCCTTACATAAACATAAATCATTAAGCTTTCTTGCTAGATACGAATCTCAAACATAAACAACAGATCAATGTTTCTTCGTTCCTTTTACATTAACCCATACGAATAACAAACACCACAAGGCTGTCGAAAGTATCGCTAAAGAATCCATGTTCTTGAAAAATACTAGTCAAAGTCCCTTCGCCATTTTCTTGTAAATCCCCTGAAGCAGCTGATTGTCGATCGGCTGGTAGCTTATAAAGCGATTCTTTTAGTAACATATTTAAAGCGGATATTGCTAGGATTCTTGTATGTGGGAGTTTACTTTTCAAATTCTTCAAATTCTTATTAGATATGGGTTTTTATGTGTTTTGGATAGGATTTTTGAGTGATGATTTTGTGTTTGATTTTTTTGTTGGCCTATCTGTGACGATTATTAGATCGAGAGTGGTGTTTTGGCTTTGATAAGATTTTTGACCGGATCTGTTTTGTGTATGTGTGACCAAAAGGACCAAAAATGAAATATTAATCAAACCACAAGGATAAAAAATGTAGTATTTTAAAAGGTTATATTTTTTCACAAAAAGACAAAATAGACAAGTCGCTAAAAAAATGTGGGTCACAATCGTCCAAGAAAGTACTAGTGGGATGGTACCTAGTTGGTACAATGTGGAGACATGTTGGGGGAAAACATGTCATTCTAATATCAAATCCGTCTAAGATATTTGGGCGACCCGGGCATTTGGAGAATTTTTTTGAGGCATTTAGGCACGTTTGGTAGAGAGAAATTCAGAGAAATGAACTGAAGTAGAGAATAGAAATTCAGAAAATAGAAATCAGTAGAGAATTTTGTTCAATTATAATGTTTGGTAACAATAGAGACTTAACCCGAGAAATGAAAAAAAATAATAATTAAATAACATTTTATTATATGAGACTCACATGTATTTGTTTGTTTATTTTTTTTTAAAGAATTTATTTTTTCTAAATAACAATTTTAAAAAATATATATATAAATTTAAAAAAAAAAAAAAATTATAATTTATTTAAAAAAACTTATTTTAATTTTTTTTTTAATTTTCTTAAATTTATTTTTTATAAAATTAATTAAAAAAAATATTTTAAAAAAATGTCTTTTCCTAAATAACAATTCTATAAAAAAATATAAAATTTTTAAATTATTTTTGTAATTTTTTTAACAAAGTACACTATTTAAAAAAATTATAATTTGAAGCAATAAAAAAAAAAAAAAAAAAAAAAAAAAAAAAAAAAAAAAAAAAACTCATTTCTCTAAATTCTCCACCAAAAGGATGGAAATAGAAGTTAACCAAATTACACTACCATTTCTTTTCAACTCTCCATCAATTTCCCTTCAATTCTCTACCTTTTTATTTCTCTCTACCATTTAAAAAAATTATAATGTGATACCCTTGTAGTTGTTGGGATTTAAAGGATTTTCCTAAACAAATTAGTTTATTCTAATTTATTAGTGAATGAAAAAGGTAACTTCCATTCCATATTTGCCATCGCCCAGCCATGAAATCAATCACCGTCACATGCATCATCTTTGGCGCTAATCACTTATTATTAATTAATCACCGTCAACAAATATAAACAACCCCTAATTTAACATTCACCATCACTAACACAGTTTAGTTAACACCAAACCAAACACCAAAAGGTATGATGATTATGATGATGAATCTGGACTCTATTTAGCCTCATCATTCATAATCTAGATCTCTCCTCTACTTTATAATGTTTCATTATTTCACCTCAATTCTGCAATTCTATGCTTAATTCTAGTTTAATTGTGCACTTTTAATTAGTGATCTAATGCTTAATTAATATGTTGTGGAATTTGAGTTTTATTGTGTAACATTAAGATTTTCATGTTTTGCTGATGCGGCGTAACGCCTAACTTTAGTTCTACTATTTTTGAATGCTCATCATATTTTTTTATGATGTGGCCAGCATCATCGTTGTGAAACTTACTAGGCGGTACTACTCGGCTACCTTTTAGTGAGTAATCGGCCTATTGGAAAATTTAATTTCGAAATTATCCTCAAAAGTTTAGATCGGCAACTGACCCTTTTCTTAAAGCCAACGCATGACCTATTTTCTTGAAGCCCTCCTTTGACCGGTCAACTGGACATTTGCCGGGGGGTAAAATTTCCTCTAAATTATATGTCTGGCATTTTTATATGACCATAGAAAGATGTTTAGAAACATTAACCAATTGTTCAATAGGACTATAGAATTATGTTTAGTAACTCAAACCGAGTTTTGACCTAGTTTGACCTGGTAGCGAGTTATCGGAACTCGGCCTTGTAATCCTTGTTTTACAACATTGTGTGGCATATTGCTTAAGTTGAGTTTATTTGTGCAATTGTCTGCTGATTTACTGATCACGTAGCGCTTAATGTGACCTAATGCCTAAAACTGAATTAACTTGTGCAATTCTTATTTTTGATGTTGTGTTATGTCTGAAATTTGCGTTTGGATCTGTAGGTTTTGTGATGAGATAAAAATCTGTGTGGACTGAGGGATTTTGAAGATCTGAGTTACTAGGAAATGGCGTGGTTTAGTGGGAAGGTTTCGTTAGGAAACTTTCCGGATTTAGCGGGAGCAGTTAACAAGTTCAGTGAAAGTGTTAAGAATATTGAGAAGAATTTCGACAGTGCTCTTGGACTTGATGACAAGGCTGCTTCTGGTGGGGGCGGTACAATTTCCACTAGTGAAGGTAAACATGTTTTCGTCTATAAAATTTGGAATCTATCTTACGTTTGTGGTTTTAGTTTACAAACACATTTGCAGTATTTACAGTAACTATTACGGCTTATTTGTATGCGTGATTGCACTCGAGTAGTTGGATGGGATTGTATGGCCTGATATAATCGTTCCACATCTAGTTATTTTACCAGATCCTATGATTGTTGCCACTAGTTGTCACTTTTAGCTAAGAACTGGTTTTTGGAATGATTAAACTACTCCTTGTTGAAACAAATTTAACTTAAAACGCGTTTGCAGCATCTATGTGAATTTTAAATGAGAACATCATACAAGATATGGAACGCCTTAAAATCATACAAAAATTTGATTCCAGTTATTACCTACATTTGATGTTCGATATGCAGAATCCCCGGCATCGAATCCACAGAAGGAGTAGGACCAATTTAGGAACTATATATGTTTAGTGCTCCCATGTCCTAATATTAAATATTGCAATGTTTGACCTAGGAAATGCTCTATTACAAGTCAAAAGTCTTATTTATTTTTCAAGCAAGAGCTTCATCCAATTTTCATCATGTTTCTTGTCAAGGGTAAACAAAACAAATCTAGCGTTGAGTCAGTCAACATGTATGGTCTTGTTAGAGATAACAACAGCCATCTCATGGCCAGGCGCGTACAAAATTTTAAAAGGCAGCATTTATGGTTATGTATTGACGTCTACGTTAAACACTTAGTTTGGGAGACTTGTAGATGAAAGATGATCACCAATTGTTAAACATATACTTTGCCATATTATAATGTAATTCAGCTTGTTTGGTAGCTTTATCATATGCCATCTTAGAATCTACTTTCTCATGGGTCTGTAGCAGCTCCATGGCAATCACGTTATGAGTTAGGAATCTGCAGGTTCATAGGAACACGGATTCTGGTGAAAAAAATAATGCTACAATGATTGACTGCTTCTGTGATGGTTACTGATGTTCATCAACTTTTGATTCGTTTACTTCGAATGAGCCAATTGTGAAGACTGTTCCTTTTGTTTATTAATTTGACTGTTCTGCTGTTGTTTTTGGTACTGGAGTTCTGGCTATTTTTTATTGTCATTTTTGTGACTTTTGAATGAATGCATTAAGATTTATATTCATTCTTTTGTCCTGTAAAATGGCCTGTGTTGTGCGAATGTCATGACTTGTTTCCGCCTTTCCGGGTAACCACGTGTGTGGCACACACCATGACTGCTATGGCGATACATAAAACTTATAGGTATTGGTTATTATTTTGGAGTTTGTAACTTTGAGGGGGCAGCTTTAACCCCTTCGAATGAAAGCGTGCCAACTTGGGTTGTATTTGTTGATTGTCACACCCCGCAAAGGCGGAAATTCGAGGTGTAACGAAAATGGAATCGTCATAACACATGGTAATAACAATAGAGAATATACTAAGTGAACAAATAACCAAATGTCATGACGACTCCTGAACAAGCATGGAACTTGTGTCAAGGATAGTCGAAACATAACAACCATAATCATATAAAATCAAAGAGTCTCCCAAAACGGGTAAAAAAAAAATATACCAAACAAAGTCATGATATCCAATACTAGAACAATGTCTCAAAAGCCATAAAAGTAGTTCATAAAGATAAATGCCTAAGGTCTCTCACTAAACCATGCAAGTAATCAACTCCTTAAGCAGTCTTATTCTCTTCACCTGAAAAATGATACTCGAAAATGTCAACATAATGTTGGTGAGTTCGTGGGTTTAATGTAAACATAGTTTGCTATGCATAAGTGTTTAGGACAAGTGTGCATATAATAATATAGCATAGGGCAAGTAGCACAATATGAATCCTCCCAAATAACCATCATAACACTCTTCATCTCCGAAAATGAGTATAACATGCAAGCCTACCAGCTGGAGCTAATACATGAGATAAGATCACACAGATATATGTCAAGTGGAAATGAATCCATGACATGAGATCACACAGATAAGATCACACAGATAACATTACTAATGCACCTAGCATAATCATAAGCACACAACTTGTCCAAATAAAATAAGAGATTTAGCACAGCATAAAATAGATTTGAGTATCATTCCCCCCCAAGGAAAGCATAAGTAAAATGGGGCCACGAAAACTCACCTCGCAACCAAAAAGACAATGCCAAATCCAATATAGTGAATCACAAGGAATAAAACAAAGAATCCCGGCTACTCTTCCTTCAGAGGATCTACACAATATAGGTATCACACATTACTTAATAGACCATTTCTAAGTTTATTATAGTTTTTGGTTTAATATGTCATTTAGTAAAGTTTAGGGTAATAATTATAATTTATCAAAGTTTAAGGTTTAAATATGTCAAATATTTAACTTTAAGATTTATATTGTAAATTAATATCAAAATGATCGTTTTAGGACTCCGTCGTTCAAAAGTTATATTAACGTATTTACGACCTTATTTTTCTCTATGCACGACTCAAAATAATAAAGACCTATAATGGACTTCGACAAGTCATTAATTCCCGACTCTAACACCACCATGACACACACATCACATGACAAACCATTTTATATGTATTCAGCTCGCCTAACCAAACAAACTCATTACTACATATATATATATATATATATACATACACACACGTATACCACACACTTTCACGTTAAAAAAAAAAAAAAAAAAAAAAAAAAAAAAAAAAAAAAAAAAACCTCTTCTAAACCAGTTTGTAAAACCTGTTCTTAGACTTTATTTAATCCTCCAAAACTCACACAAAGACACCCCATTTGACAGCCGAAATAACGAAATATACACCCAAGAAATAACGAAACCAAAACAACCTAAAGCCTGTTCCTATCTATATTAGATATACACATGCATACTCACACTAAATATATTACTCGGTTTGTAAATAAAGAAACACCACACCTGACCTTTGAATGAGATCCAATTTAATACTAGGTCCACCCCTTTTTTCCAAATCTGATTCTCACACATTGTTTAATACATATTCAGATTTTAGTCATGACCTTGAAGACATACAAGTGTTCTAATGACCAACTATATACGCATGCATGTTAATCACTTCAAAACAGAAAACAGAAACACAGCTCAACATGTATAGGTTATTCAGTTTCATCATTTCAGATTTTAGACGCATGCTAAAGATTCAAAATGAGTGTCTAAATGATCAGATCAAAGGCATATATATAAAACCCGCCTATTCAAGTGACTCAATAGGAACAACGATCGAAGTATAAGTTTTAGTGTTGTTATGATTTCATGTGACATATATAGGTTTCATATTACACGTTTTATATGTACTATACCAGATATATTAACAACGAAACTCACACATGAACAATAGGAATGATAGGATATGATCAACTTCTCAACCCCCATGCACGCGATACCAACCCATGCTCTTTAACGAGACACGCCCGATTCGAATTAAAGAGCACACATGCGAGACAACAACAAGTATCGCGAGACCAGAATTAAGACCAAACCACTTTCTTTTAGATTTATTACAGGTTCTAATTCGTATTCTTAGACCCACCTCGTATTCATGTTCGAATGAAAATAACAAAGAAATATATCAAACGTATTCGAAACGCAAAACCGAATAGAGCTAGAGATCGACCATGTTATACATTTCGTTATTTCATGTGACCAGAACTTTTATGCCATAACATGTTCGTATTCAATTTTAACAATCAGATTAGTTTCAAAATTACATGTTATATATACGTCTATATGATCAGTTTCATGTCGCGAAGCAACACAAGGATGAAGGTAACTTATACCTTGGGTCGGAATGATGAGCGAAACGAGAACCAAAGAACCCAAAAACAGAAACCTTATTCGAACAAACACGAGAACCCTCGAACCCAATATCACCACGATCAACCACCACCTTGCCAAAACCAATCCGATTACCCCTGCTATATCGTCGTACCTTCTTGGATTTCTTGGAGAGAAAAAATAGGCTACTGTCTATGTATGTGATTGTTTAGGGTTTATGTGAGAGTGGAAATGAGATATACAGTTTGTTATATAGAGAAATGGATGGGAAAAGTGGGCAGAATACAGCCGAGTCTTAAGGATGAATGGTAGACCAACTTTTCAAAAATATCTGTATATCACAATACTTTAGTTTATATTATGTACAAGTTACAATTTATTTTGGTTCTTAATGATATGTACAGACACTCACCATGAGCTTAAGATATATGTATAAATATTTAAAGTATATATATATATATAACTTATAGAATTTAACTTAAGTTAATAGACATAATGTGTACACCCAAGTGAATACACGTGTAGAGTTTATTTTCTTAGTATCTTTTATTTGCTTAGACGTTTAGGTTATATTATAGTAAAAAATAACTATCGAATGAAAACTAAATCTCACTTGTGTACATTTTATGTTTATTATATTAAGGCTCGGAAAACAAGGCGTGACTTAAAGAACTTAGGTATAATAGATGCTAGATCGGATAGAGATTGACTAACCGGAATGTGAGGGTTCTCACAGTATCATCCCGTTAGAAGAATTTCGTCCCGAAATTCAGTTGGATCCACTACCAGACCTTTGCTCAACAAACAAATGCGGGTACTTAGCCCTCATCTGATCTTCCCGCTCCCAAGTAAACTCAGGCCCTCTCTTCGAGTTCCATCGGATTTTGACCAAAGATATCTTGCCACGCTTGAGACTCTTTACATCACTATCCACGATCTCAATCGGTTCTTCTACAAAATGTAAGTTGCTTTTTATCTTCAACTCTTCCAATGGCACATGCAAATTTGCATCTGCCAGAAACTTCTTCAAATTGGATACATGAAAAGTATCGTGAATGTTGCTCAATTCTTGTGGCAATCTCAGTCGATAAGCTACAGGCCCAATACGTTCTAAAACCTCAAATGGTCCCACATATCTGGGTGCTAACTTTCCCTTTTTACCAAAACGTACCACTCCTTTCCAAGGTGACACTTTGAGTAGTACATGATCACCAACATTAAATTCCAAAGGTCTACGTCGTTTATCAGCATAACTCTTTTGACGATCCCTAGCTGCCTTAAGTCTTTCCTTGATCTGAAAAATCTTATCCGTAGTATCCGTTACAATTTCCGAACCAATCATTTGACTCTCTCCAACTTCAGCCCACAAAATTGGTGATCTACATTTTCGTCCATAGAGCATATGGAATGGAGCACATCGAATACTTTTGTGGTAACTATTATTGTAGGAAAACTCGGCTAAAGGAAGGTGAGTATCCCAACTTCCCCCAAAATCCAAAACACATGCTCTGAGCATGTCCTCCAAGGTCTGAATAGTTCGCTCGCTCTGCCCATCAGTCTGCGGATGATATGCCGTACTCATGTCTAGTCGTGTCCCTAGAGCCTTCTGTAATGATTGCCAGAATCGAGAAGTAAATCGACTGTCGCGATCAGATATGATAGATACAGGCACTCCATGCCTTGCCACTATCTCGTTGATGTAAATCCTGGCTAACTTCTCCATCTCATAGTCATCTCGGATTGCTAGGAAATGAGCAGACTTCGTCAATCTATCTACAATAACCCAGATTGCATTATGCCCGCTGCTGGTACGAGGAAGCTTAGAAATGAAGTCCATGGTGATTCTCTCCCATTTCCATTCGGGAATCTCGGGCTGCTGTAATAATCCCGAGGGTTTTTGGTGTTCCGCCTTGACCTTAGCACAAGTCAAGCATTTACTAACATAAGTGGCTATATCTTTCTTCATTCCCGGCCACCAATAAGCATCTCTTAGATCATAGTACATCTTGTCGGATCCGGGATGAATGGAGTATTTAGTGGTGTGAGCTTCATCCATGATCAAAGACCTCACGTTACCCGCCAAAGGAACCCAAATTCGATCTAAAAAGTACCATCCACCATCCGTCCTCTTTTCCATCTGTTGCCCCAAACCACGGAGCATCTCTGCCGAAATATTCTCGTCCTTACATGCTTCCTCCTGAGCTGCCAAAATCTTCCCCTTAATACCCGATTGTATAGTCATACTCATAGCCCGTACACGCTTTGGTTTAATTCGCTCCTTCCTACTTAAGGCATCGGCCACGACGTTCGCCTTGCCTGGGTGGTAGCGAATATCACAGTCGTAATCACTGAGTAGTTCTAACCATCGCCTCTGACGCATATTCAGCTCCTTCTGATCGAAGATATGTTGAAGACTTTTATGGTCTGTATAAATAATACTCTTCGTCCCAAACAGATAATGTCTCCAACTCTTAAGAGCAAAAACTACTGCTCCTAGTTCCAAGTCGTGAGTGGTGTAGTTCTTCTCATGAATCTTTAACTGTCGAGAAGCATAAGCAATCACTTTACCCCTTTACATTAGTACACATCCAAAACCCTGGTTCGAAGCATCACAATATACCACGAAGTCATCCGGTCCGTCTGGAAGTGTTAAAATTGGGGCATTACATAGGTTATCTTTCAGGGTTTGAAAGGCTTTCTGCTGTTCTTCCTTCCACTCATACCTTTTGTTCTTCTGTGTCAACAATGTAAGGGGTTTGGCGATTTTGGAAAAATTAGCGATGAATCGTCTGTAGTAACCTGCTAAACCCAAGAAAGAACGTATCTCCGATGGTGTAGTAGGTGGTTTCCAATCCTTCACTGCTTCAATCTTTTTGGGGTCAACCTGAATTCCTTTACTATTCACCACATGCCCAAGAAACTGAACCTCTTGTAACCAAAACTCACACTTCGAGAATTTAGCGAACAACTGCTCCTTCTTAAGTAGCTCTAGAATTAGCCTTAAGTGGTTTTCGTGTTCCACCTTCGACTTTGAGTAGATTAAGATGTCATCGATAAAAACAATAACGAATTTGTCCAGGTACGGTTTGCATACGCGGTTCATTAAGTCCATAAAGATGGCAGGTGCGTTGGTTAACCCAAAAGGCATCACAGTGAACTCGAAATGCCCGTAACGAGTTCTAAAAGCAGTCTTTGGGATGTCTGCTTCATGTACTCTCAGTTGATGGTAACCAGAACGAAGATCAATTTTTTGAGAAATAACGGGAACCTGTAGCTGATCGAATAAGTCATCAATTCTGGGAAGAGGGTAACGATTTTTGATTGTTAACTTGTTTAATTCACGATAGTCAATGCACATACGGAAAGAACCATCCTTCTTCTTGACGAATAAGACAGGTGCTCCCCAAGGTGAATGACTTGGGCGGATGAAACCCTTGTCTTGCAGTTCTTGGAGTTGTTTAGACAATTCCTGCATTTCTGAAGGTGCTAAACGATACGGGGATTTGGCAACAGGTGTTGCCCCAGGAATTAGGTCTATACGAAATTCGACTTGTCGTTTAGGAGGTAATCCAGACAAGTCGTCAGGAAAGACTTCAGGAAAATTTTGGACAACAGCAATATCTTTTAGTTCACTAGTTTTCACACTCATAAGGGATTTTGGGTTTTCTTTAGTACGTTCTCCTAGAACATGGAGAAAGTAGCCATTTGTTAACGGGATTCGAACTACCTTCTCGTGACAGATAATTGCGGCCTTGTGTTTTGATAACCAGTCCATACCCACGATTACATCAAAACTCCCATGACCAAAAGGTATAAGATCGATAGTGAATGGGGTATCCTCTAATAGTAGAGTGCACCCACGGATGATTTTATTAACTTTTATCTCTTTACCATTAGCTACTTCAATAATATAACTGGGTTTTAACACATTAGACTCTACGTTCAGCATGTTCGCAAACTCAGTGGAGATAAAGCTAAAATCGGCACCAGAATCAAATAACACAGTAGCATAATGATTGTTAAGAGAAAATGTACCAGTCACAATGTTTGGATCCTGACGAGCTTCATTCGCACCCATGATGAAGACTCTTCCCCTCGGTTGGTTTCTAGCGTTTCCCTGTTCCTGATTTCCCCCGATAGCCAAACGGTTTCCCGCCTGACCAGGTGCCCTATTCAGCTTAGGACACGTGCTTCGAAAATGGCCTGGGTCCCCACACTCATAACAAAACCTTCCATTATTCCCCATGTTGACCGCATTAACCGGAGTTACATGTCTGTTCATGGCTCGGCAATCCTTTGCAAAATGACCGACTCCATTGCAGTTGAAACACACACGACACTGATTTTGTGGTGAATGATGATAAGTACACTTGTCACACTTGGGAAGATTACCCGTATACCCCCTCCTCACCTGGTTGTCTGTAGTCACCGGTTTAGCTGCCACAAACCCCTTTCCTGTCTTAGCCCGCTTGTTGCCTGCCCAAGAACCTCCATGCTTACTTGACTCGCCATCTTCCTTCCTCTTTTCACCGTTCTTCGGAAGTAACCCACAACTGACCGCTTCATCAGTCAGTGCCCCTGCTTTCTGTATGGCACTTTGAAGAATAGTTGGTTCAGTAGCCTTTACCATTCCACGAATTTGAGGAACCAACCCGTTGATGTACCTAGCAATACGTTTGGGCTCCGGAGTAACCAAATGTGGAACCAACCGAGCTAGATCATGGAATTTGTCAGTATATGTCGCGTGACCAGATCCCACCATAGCATGATTCCAAAACTGAGTCTCCAACTTCTGCATCTCATTATCTGGACAAAACTCCTCAATGATCAACACCTTAAAATCTTCCCATGACATAGCAGTCGCAGCATCCGCACCCCTAGCCTGTTTTTGAGTATTCCACCAGGTTAGGGCTTTATTGATTAGGAAACTAGCCGCATACTTCACTTTCTGGTGATCAGCACATTCACTAATATCCATAACCGACTCCATCTTCTCTATCCACCGGGTAAGTGCTATTGCACCTCCTTTACCATCAAACTCCTTCGGTCCGCAAACAGTGAACTCCTTAAAAGTACATCCCACCTTTCCACTACCACTACTACTACTTCCATCACCATGACTTTTTCCTTTTCCACCATTTTTAATGACGTGGTCACCCACTTGAGTGACAATTTCTGGGAGTAGTGCCTTAAGTTGTTGTTCGATGATTGTAGCATAGTTTGGGGGATTTTCGGATTCGCTTTCATTAGTGGGTTTGGAGGGTTTGGAGGGTTTAGAGGGTTTGGAGGATTTGCGTGTCTTTGGAGCCATCGTTCTATATAAGAAAAGGTATTCATATTGGTCAAATAGATAGTGGAAATAGAATAAATAAGAATATAGTGTCAAAATACGATTGTTCCTCTTTAATTTATACATGTTAATACTTCTTGATGCAACCGTGTTCACAAGTCCACGTGTGTCGTGATGCATTTATAATTACGTTGGCCACCCATAATTATACATGCATCCATTCACACGTGTACTCATTACCAAGGTTACACCTGTCAGTGTTAACACTCAAAATAAGTAAATATGAGCCCACAAAATAAACCAAAAGTATAATTCTCTCAAAACCTACAAGTTCCATATAAAGTATGCCATAAAATAATCCCTTATAAAACAAGTTCTCATAAAAAAATGAGGGAAAAATATAAGGGAAAAAGGCAGTCACATAGTTTCACACATAGTTCCTATGATGCATACTACTTGAGGTATCCTAGGTTATAGTCTAGGTAAAACCACCTAATTCTCTATAACCAAGGCTCTGATACCATTCTGTCACACCCCGCAAAGGCGGAAATTCGAGGTGTAACGAAAATGGAATCGTCATAACACATGGTAATAACAATAGAGAATATACTAAGTGAACAAATAACCAAATGTCATGACGACTCCTGAACAAGCATGGAACTTGTGTCAAGGATAGTCGAAACATAACAACCATAATCATATAAAATCAAAGAGTCTCCCAAAACGGGTAAAAAAAAAATATACCAAACAAAGTCATGATATCCAATACTAGAACAATGTCTCAAAAGCCATAAAAGTAGTCCATAAAGATAAATGCCTAAGGTCTCTCACTAAACCATGCAAGTAATCAACTCCTTAAGCAGTCTTATTCTCTTCACCTGAAAATGATACTCGAAAATGTCAACATAATGTTGGTGAGTTCGTGGGTTTAATGTAAACATAGTTTGCTATGCATAAGTGTTTAGGACAAGTGTGCATATAATAATATAGCATAGGGCAAGTAGCACAATATGAATCCTCCCAAATAACCATCATAACACTCTTCATCTCCGAAAATGAGTATAACATGCAAGCCTACCAGCTGGAGCTAATACATGAGATAAGATCACACAGATATATGTCAAGTGGAAATGAATCCATGACATGAGATCACACAGATAAGATCACACAGATAACATTACTAATGCACCTAGCATAATCATAAGCACACAACTTGTCCAAATAAAATAAGAGATTTAGCACAGCATAAAATAGATTTGAGTATCATTCCCCCCCAAGGAAAGCATAAGTAAAATGGGGCCACGAAAACTCACCTCGCAACCAAAAAGACAATGCCAAATCCAATATAGTGAATCACAAGGAATAAAACAAAGAATCCCGGCTACTCTTCCTTCAGAGGATCTACACAATATAGGTATCACACATTACTTAATAGACCATTTCTAAGTTTATTATAGTTTTTGGTTTAATATGTCATTTAGTAAAGTTTAGGGTAATAATTATAATTTATCAAAGTTTAAGGTTTAAATATGTCAAATATTTAACTTTAAGATTTATATTGTAAATTAATATCAAAATGATCGTTTTAGGACTCCGTCGTTCAAAAGTTATATTAACGTATTTACGACCTTATTTTTCTCTATGCACGACTCAAAATAATAAAGACCTATAATGGACTTCGACAAGTCATTAATTCCCGACTCTAACACCACCATGACACACACATCACATGACAAACCATTTTATATGTATTCAGCTCGCCTAACCAAACAAACTCATTACTACATATATATATATATATACATACACACACGTATACCACACACTTTCACGTTAAACAAAAAAAAAAAAAAAAAAAAAAAAAAAAAAAAAAAAAAAAAAACAACCTCTTCTAAACCAGTTTGTAAAACCTGTTCTTAGACTTTATTTAATCCTCCAAAACTCACACAAAGACACCCCATTTGACAGCCGAAATAACGAAATATACACCCAAGAAATAACGAAACCAAAACAACCTAAAGCCTGTTCCTATCTATATTAGATATACACATGCATACTCACACTAAATATATTACTCGGTTTGTAAATAAAGAAACACCACACCTGACCTTTGAATGAGATCCAATTTAATACTAGGTCCACCCCTTTTTTCCAAATCTGATTCTCACACATTGTTTAATACATATTCAGATTTTAGTCATGACCTTGAAGACATACAAGTGTTCTAATGACCAACTATATACGCATGCATGTTAATCACTTCAAAACAGAAAACAGAAACACAGCTCAACATGTATAGGTTATTCAGTTTCATCATTTCAGATTTTAGACGCATGCTAAAGATTCAAAATGAGTGTCTAAATGATCAGATCAAAGGCATATATATAAAACCCGCCTATTCGAGTGACTCAATAGGAACAACGATCGAAGTATAAGTTTTAGTGTTGTTATGATTTCATGTGACATATATAGGTTTCATATTACACGTTTTATATGTACTATACCAGATATATTAACAACGAAACTCACACATGAACAATAGGAATGATAGGATATGATCAACTTCTCAACCCCCATGCACGCGATACCAACCCATGCTCTTTAACGAGACACACCCGATTCGAATTAAAGAGCACACATGCGAGACAACAACAAGTATCGCGAGACCAGAATTAAGACCAAACCACTTTCTTTTAGATTTATTACAGGTTCTAATTCGTATTCTTAGACCCACCTCGTATTCATGTTCGAATGAAAATAACAAAGAAATATATCAAACGTATTCGAAACGCAAAACCGAATAGAGCTAGAGATCGACCATGTTATACATTTCGTTATTTCATGTGACCAGAACTTTTATGCCATAACATGTTCGTATTCAATTTTAACAATCAGATTAGTTTCAAAATTACATGTTATATATACGTCTATATGATCAGTTTCATGTCGCGAAGCAACACAAGGATGAAGGTAGCTTATACCTTGGTTCGGAATGATGAGCGAAACGAGAACCAAAGAACCCAAAAACAGAAACCTTATTCGAACAAACACGAGAACCCTCGAACCCAATATCACCACGATCAACCACCACCTTGCCAAAACCAATCCGATTACCCCTGCTATATCGTCGTACCTTCTTGGATTTCTTGGAGAGAAAAAATAGGCTACTGTCTATGTATGTGATTGTTTAGGGTTTATGTGAGAGTGGAAATGAGATATACAGTTTGTTATATAGAGAAATGGATGGGAAAAGTGGGCAGAATACAGCCGAGTCTTAAGGATGAATGGTAGACCAACTTTTCAAAAATATCTGTATATCACAATACTTTAGTTTATATTATGTACAAGTTACAATTTATTTTGGTTCTTAATGATATGTACAGACACTCACCATGAGCTTAAGATATATGTATAAATATTTAAAGTATATATATATATAACTTATAGAATTTAACTTAAGTTAATAGACATAATGTGTACACCCAAGTGAATACACATGTAGAGTTTATTTTCTTAGTATCTTTTATTTGCTTAGACGTTTAGGTTATATTATAGTAAAAAATAACTATCGAATGAAAACTAAATCTCACTTGTGTACATTTTATGTTTATTATATTAAGGCTCGGAAAACAAGGCGTGACTTAAAGAACTTAGGTATAATAGATGCTAGATCGGATAGAGATTGACTAACCGGAATGTGAGGGTTCTCACAGTGATAAAGGGTCAAACAGGAAAAATTGGACTACCATCACATAAAGGTTACTATTTTGACCCGTTCCCAATCTGCCCGACCCACCCATTTGCTACATGTTATGGAAGTATGGAACTTTGGAAATTTGAAAGATATGTATACATATTTGTTAAATGATTAAACTACTCCTTGTTGAAACAAATTTAACTTAAAACGAGTTTGCAGCATCTATTTTAATGTTAAATGAGAACATCATACAAGATATGGAACACCTTAAAATCATAGAAAAAAATTTGATTCCAGTTATTACCTACATTTGATGTTCGATATGCAGAATCCCCGGCATTGAATCCATAGAAGGAGTAGTAACAAGTAAGGACCAATTTAGCAAGTATATATATTTATTGCTCCCATGTCCTAATATTAAATATTGCAATGGTTGACCTAGGAGATGCTCTATTACAAGTCAAAAGTCTTATTTATTTTTCAAAGCAAGAGCTTCATCCAACTTTCATCATGCTTGTTGTCAAGGGTAAACAAAAGAATCTAGCGTTGAACTATCTTCTGACAAAAGTGCAGCAACAAGTTTTTCTTCTTAACTTCTGTTAGGAATTTTGAATCAATCAACATTTATGGTCTAGTTAGAGATAACAACAGCCATCTCATGGCCAGGCACATACAAAATTATAAAAGGCAGCATTTATGGTTATGTTAGTGACGTCGACATTAATAATTTAGTTTGGGAGATATCACATGATTTCCATATCTTAGAAGCATTGCTTTTGGCATGGATCTGTAGCAGCTCTATGGCAATCACTTTATGAGTTAATGATTGACCACCTTCTTTGATGGTCATTGATGTGCATCAACTTCTGTTCTTTTACTTGCGACGGGTCAATTGTGAAGACTGCCTTTTGTTAATTATTGTATTTTGACTGTTCTGCTGTTGTTTTTGGTAGTGGAGTTGTGACTTTTTTCTTTCTTTCTTTCTTTTTTATTTTATTTTATTTTTTGGTCATTTTTGTGACTTTTGAATAGATGCATTAAGATTTATACTTATTCTTTTGTCCTGTAAAGGGCATGAGCTGTAGTTTTTGGGTAACCATGTGGTGTGCCACACACCATGACTGCTGTGGCGATACATAAAACTTTAGATGATTTTTTTTTTTTTTTTTTTTTTTTTTTTTTTTGAGTATGCATGTAACTTAGAGGGGGCAGCTTCAACCCCTTTGAATGAAAATGTGCCAACTTGGGTTGTATATGTTGATAAAGGGTCAAACAGGCAAAATTAGACAAAAAAATGTTGGCAGGTCAGACCAACCTGACCCATTTTTACCATCACATAAAGGTTACTATTTTGACCCGTTATCAATCTGCCTCAGCAACCCATTTTGCCACCTTTTTATGGAACTTTTCAAATTTGAAAGATATGTATACATCTCTGTTTTCTGCACACATTATAAGACTATCACACCACTAATCTTTTTGTGCTTCCAGCTTCAGGAGCATGGCCTGCCGACTTGATGGCTTTTATGGGACAAAAAGGCGAAAATGCCACTGTTGACTCTACAGAAAAACTAGAATCTTCAAGCCCTCAAGCTTCATCTCTTTCTAAGGAAACAGAACTTTGGTCACGCTGTTTGGTCAGCCTAGATTGGAATGGCTGGGGTTTTCTTATAACCCAAAAACGCCTCTCTCATTGTTTTCTTTCAACTCAAGTTGGTCGAAAGATAATATTAGAACCAACTGAATACATGAACGAATCAAATGTCAGTTGGTCGAAAGATAATATAAGAGGAATTAAAAGGATGTCAGTTGGTCGAAAGATAATATAAGAGGAATTAAAAGGTTACCGTCACATTCTACTTCTTTTCCCTGCATAAGTAAATTTCCGCAAAATATCACTCCAACCATCCATTCCCCAATTCTGATTCAACTTATCTTCCTTTAAGTGCTAAAACTAAACCCACTCCAGTAATGATTTGAAACTTCATTATTTTCAAAGACATGTCCAAAACACAATTTACATTAACGAGTCTTCACAACTGATGGCCTAGTAGTTTGAATCCTTAAACCATAATGCTCTGTTCCATCTTTGCTAATTTTAATAGGCCTTGGTTTCAGAAGTCCTGTAATGTGGTCAATCTTATGGACATATGGAAGATTCCTCAAGTTTTTGTTCGTGATGATGGTGGCTGATCTTGAGTCTTGTTAGGCCTAATTGTGTCGTAATTCTGATTTTAGGAGGCTAGGTCTTTTGTAACATGAGTTGGCATGTCAATCTCATGGTAGTTAGTTTCAACCACAAAGGGTGCGTATGGTGTTAGTAAATGTGGTATGCAGCCACATTTCCTGTACTTATTTGTTTTTTGAGTAATATATTTTACCACAGGTAAAAAGCCCTTTACCCAAAAAAATAAAATAAAAAATAGGCCTTGGTTGAGGTAATTGTGAATTAGTCGATTCATAATGTAGGCTTCCTGTTTGTGAAGGGTAGAATGAACTGGATGAGCATTGTAAGTGGGTAGGAATAGAGAGTTGTTAAAGATGAAGCTTCTTGGCCGCAGCCTTGCAATGCCACAGGAGGAGGATGGAAGGAAAATCACATTGCTTTAGTCTAAAATGGTGATGATGCCTGTAGATGTGTATAGGCAGTAGTGTGGCTTGTGAGGGGATACACGTCTTACTAATTTGCTTATATTTCAAATATGGGAAATGTAGTTGCTATCTTTAGATTAACCAATGGTGATGTAAGGAACATTTACTTAAGATGATGCCTGCAAGTTCTACCTCTGTACTTGGTTAGTGTGAGGTGGCTGCTGCACTAATTCAAAGTATAGTGTGTAGGATTTGTAGGAAATGGAGTCTTAAGTAGAATGTATGGTGAATATGAGTTTGATAGTAATTGTTTATCTGCTTGTCAGTATGGTTTTGGGGTATGTCCAAAATCATGATTTTGCAACTTGGTGCTGTAAAGTTTTGATGATTAAAGTAATATACATTCACCTTTTCACAATAAAAAATAAAAAATAATAAACACACTCAGAACATCTCCGAAAACAACCAAACAATTATACAACCCAAGTACCCAACTCTCCTAACCCAATAAATACATATCAGTCTCAAATTCCTAATGCTTATTAAACTATAAAACTATGAAAAAAAAAAAGTTTGCATTATCATGACATTTGAAGCACCCTTTTATAACAAAAAGGCTTCTGGGTGCTACTACTTTACCCGATTTTGCTCAATAAAAACCAAATCTCCACTAAATAAAAAAGGCCATTTACTTAAAGGTGATTTAAGCCTACAAAACAATTCTAATCAGCAACAATTTTCAAAGGGGCGTATGAACATGATGATTCACAGCACCATTGAAGCACACATTATATCAAAACAGTTGGTGTACAACTCAATCTAGCCATTACACGTAGCATTGTATAGCCTGCAAAAACTGCCAACCATATCTCACTAAAATGAAGTTCACCATATAAAATTTACATTAATAAACTAGTAATTCTAAACAAATTTATATGCAGATCCAATTTTTTAGTTGTCACCATATAAAATGTGCACAAATCCTCCAACGTGCACCCAGCACAGAGAATATAAACCTTCATGCATAATTACGTTACATTCTCTGGATGTTCGAAAATAAAAAGTACAGACGAAGTACAGGAAAAGATCTTTTACATTGGTCGAAACTCGAGACCACATACAATGAGGCCAGATATACTTCCTTCATGACTTGTAAACTTCATATCAATAGAAAATGAGTCATCCTTGAATTCCTGAGTTGAGTTAAATTTCCACACTTGAATCTCCATCCATCCATTTTCCCTTTGTAGAGGAACCCGGGTATTATCATTTATATTCAATGGGCTCGGGGTTATAAAATAAACAAATTCAGCCTCGTTGTTTTCTTGGTGGAGTAAATCTCGTACTTTCACTGGACAATGCAGCCCCTGGACTTTTTCTGAAAGCTTGAACACAAGGTAACACACGTATTCTGTATTGGATGATAGCATTTGACTTTTAATTGTGCAATTGATATGAAATACTTGTTGTGGTAAAAGCTCAATCACATCTGGAAATCTGCATGTATGATATATTATATAAATACGTACTTTTTAAGAACAAAATAATACTTGAGAACAGAAAACCAAATCCAAAGAATGAAACTTTCGAGATATTCTCAAGTATTTGGATAAGCATAGATCAACATAGAGTGAATGTAACTAAGTTTAGTGGTTAAAGGTAAATGTAACTTTGTTTGTCTGAAAAAGCAAACCTGGTCTGCAATGATGGTTTTGAAGTAAAAAGGTTCACATTAGAAGCTTCGTACAATGCCGCCTTTGCTGAAAGCATAAGAAGCTTCTTTTGGTTTACTTTGCCCAACCAGAATAACTCGTCGTAGTTTCTTTTTATCTTAAATATTTCTTCAAAGTTTGTTGGCAATTGTTGCACGTGATCCACATTGAAGTTTGATTTTAAGACTTGTTCGAGTTCCTTTAAATTTCCGATTTCTTCATACACCTATATAAAGATCACGTTATAAACATGCAAGTTAGACAATGATTTTTTTCCACGCATCCATCCTCGTATGCACAAAAGAATAGAGAATGGAACCGAGAATAACATTTTCAAACTTACCTTATCAGTGGCTCGAAATTCAATGCCTTGAACATAAATCGAAACATCTCCACAATAACATGGTGAAAAGCTCTTTAGTAGAAACTCAATTTCGACATCTTTGTTCTGATTCACGATTTGGCACAACTCTATCATCAACCATTCCTTGTCCCTCCTTGTTGCAAAATATGCATGATGAATTTCACTCCCCTTTCTATAACTTAGGTTAACGTACATCGGTGTACTTGAAAAGTTTCTTGAATCACAAAATTTGAAGACTAAATAGACCCCATAAACCACATTTTGAGATAAAAATTGAGATTTTGTCTTGATTTTGATGTTCAATCTAGAAATATCAAACATCTCCACTACTCTCTCAAATCTGCAGAGACTATAAACATACAAGTGTCAATCAGTCTTAGCCTTATTCCCATAACCTTTTACCTTTGAAATTCTTAATTCTTTCAACCAAAACTAAATGCATAAATGAGACTTTTGAAAAATTGTTCATAATCAATATAATATTGTTTTTTTCCATATATAATCTCTGCTTAAGTAAAGGTAAGAATTTTATCAAAAAGGCTGTAAAGATGCTAGCAAAATTTATAACTCATGGTCTGAGAACAGAAGGCCCAAAACAGGGGCATATCTCAAGTCCTCAGCCACCTTATTTTTATAATAAGTTGTTTAAAAATTAGCTCTTAATCTTATAGCAAGTATAATAATTAGTTTGTAGGACTAATCTTGTCAATAACCTCATAAGATGAGGTCTGGAGTTTAGTCATTTAGAAAGTTTGGGTCTCAAGTGTGAAATGCTACAGATTAAGGTATTGTTCGGTAAGTGTAGTAGAGAGGCAATATGTGAACTTAGTCAAAGGAGTTCTTAAGTTGATCCAGTTTGAGAATAATTTATATACTTAATAAGTTGTAATTTTCATTAACATGTGAGATTAATTGGGGCGTTTGCTGAAGATCTATTTGTGTCTTGTATTTGTTCTTGTTCAAAACTATAAGCCTTTGGTTAAGTTTTATGGTCACAATGTCTTTGATTATACTTATAGACACCTGTTGTAAAGAAAGAAAAAGAAATGGTTCTACGAACTTCAGACAGCACAGCAGGTAAATATAAAACATAAGACCAAATATTAGACTACAAAAATCACTCGAGAAAACCTTCAAACCTTCTAATCTGAAGTTGGTTTACTTGCCAATTTACTTTTCAGCTACTATTCCACTTAAGGAAACATAAAGTGCCAAACTTATCAATGCGGGGGTATCATCTACTTTCTTGCTTAAAATATAAGTTTTTTGTTAAAAATACACAATTTGTCAAATAGCTTCCAGTCTCTTTGATGTGCGAAAATAATACATGTATTGGCAATGTTCCCGATTATATAATACCTTACACAGTAAGAAACAAAAACGACAATGCAAGTTCCAAATACATAGGTATGCTGTAAACTAATCATTATGCTACTGTAAACCATTTGTCATGTATAAAACGTAAAGTAACTTAATTTAAATGTTTTTGAAAAAAGTATAATTAAATAAACTTCTAACAACATATGCTTATCACTTAATGCTAACAAATATAGAGAGGTAGAGAGAATAACCTTGATTCTGGAAGAGATTTCCATTCATGTGGACAACTGTTTTTGTAGGAAAACATTGATGCTGAAACCATTTGATTTCTTTCTCCAATACCATCAAATGACAGCAACTGTTATCCAACAAAAAAACAACTTACACTCAATGATATGGTGTGTAAATGCATGTGTTATTTTTAATTATCCTAATAAACTAAAATACAAAGAACACAGGATGCACAACATAATATGAATGTGATTTGAGAATGAATTGATTACCACTTTGTCCTGTTGAAGGAGAATTCCTTTAGAAAAGATGTTGTAAAGATCCTCTTTCTTGATGGTAGAATAATCTTCAGGGCACCTTGACATCTGGATTATTTCTTTATAGTCTTTAGGCAATTTCGGCTCCCATATCTCATAATCCTCCTGTACATTAATTAAACAATTAGTAAGCACCTATTTCATACAATTACATTTCTACTGTTGAAGAAACTACTAAAGACCTTCTACTAAACATGCACAACACATTAATTTTGTAAACTTTTTTTTTTTAATTATTATTATTATTATTTTTTCTTCATTTTGGACATTTAATTTACTTTTTGTTTTGAATGATATAAAAAGATTGTCTTTGTAAGACATATATGTTGGGATCTTACACCCATGGTATGGCTAATACAATATAAACAAAAAACAAAACACAACACAAAAATTAAAGTGGTTCGGCTCCTCTAGCCAACTCCACCAACAAATTCACTATATAATAAATGGGATTACAAGAAGGGACACTACACTCAACACTTTTGAATACCCACACCACATACTCTCAACGGTTTATATTACAATAATGGAGCAACACTCAACATTTATGAATGTATCCTGAGACACACATATGTGGACGGAGGGAGACTCTCATAATGCCTCTCTCTTTTCTCTCCCCCTCACCAAATTACCTAGCTAATGAATCATATATATAAGAAAGAATTAGTTTGTTCATCAATATACTCAGATGATTCCAAATTAACAAAATTTATTTATGGAATGTGAATCAATATATTTGTTCATAAATATAGTTTAGATTTGTATATGAAACGTATGGTAGCCTAATTTGAAATAATTATAAAAACTTACTTGGAATTCCAATGCTTTCTTAAGTTGTATAATCACTTCACCGGCCGTTGGCCGTCTTTCTCTCCTGTGATCTAAGCATTGATAAGAAATCCTCGAAAATATAGCAAACGACCGTGGCACAATTTGTTCTTTTATACCCTCAAACACTAACTCATCAAGTTTTCCTACTTGATAGCGACTTTTAGCCAAAAAAGGTAAGTACAGATACTCATCATCTAGTATTACAGACGATAGTTTCCCACACAATACGTCAAATAAAACAGCACCCAGCGAGAATATATTAGATTCTTTGGTTAAGAAGCCTGTTTTGGAGTATAGTGGGTCACGATAGCCGATTGTGCCTGTAACATTGTCTGTGACTCCATCATGATTTGTTAGACAAACAAAGGAAAGCCCAAAATTAGTAATTTTTGCTTTCCAATCATCAAACAGTAGAATGTTGTTGCTGCTGATGTCCCTATGTATCACCATTTCTGGACTTGAAACAGTTCCATGAAGGAACTCCAACCCCATCGCAATATCAATGCATATTTTAAGCCGCATCACCCACGTAAGACTATCATCGCTCAAGTACTTATCAAGACTTCCTCTGGATGCATAATCATAAACAATTATTTTCTCATCCTCTTCATCACAGTAGCCTACAAGACCAATGACATTTTCATGTTTATACTCCATAAGGATTTTAAGCTCTGTCATGAATTCAACTTCTCCTTTAGCATACTTCCTATCCAACCGCTTTGCAGCAATGATGTTATGTCCATGAGTATGACCTTTGTATACTTTCCCAAAATCTCCATGTCCAATGATATTGGCTTGCCTGAAGCTTTGCGTCGCCAACTTTATGTCTTCAAGTGACAGTTTGAGGTTGTCCTTGTGGTTCTCCTGTGAAACATACAGTTGATTTGATAAGTGAAAAAAAAAAAGGGCCAAAATGCATTTTGTACTTGCTTGGATCTAATAGAGTAATTTAATGGACATCAAAACTAGAGATCATTTTTCTTACTAGTTCAAACAAAGGTAAAGTCAATATGATAAATATAATAATAATAATGACCATATATGTAGTTTGGCGTATAGCACATATAGATCTGCCTAGCTAATTTACTCAAAAATATATCTTGAAAGCATTGACTTACCTGGCAGTATAACGCTTTTTTAAGTTCGTTGATGACAACTTCTATTGTTGGACGTTGTGCTTGAGTTTCTGCCAGACATCGAAATGCAATTTTTGAGAATATGTCCAAAGACTCTTTATCAGGTCCTTTACTTAGAGAAAAGACACGTTCATCGGTTTCTGCCTTTATCTTGGGATCAACAATTTCCATTAGTGTTCCCTTCTCAAAATGATCTCTTGCAATGGGTGCAATTCCCTTCTCATTCACTTTTGTGTATACAGGATCATAGGCCAAACTCCCGGTCAAGATCTCAAGTAACACTACTCCAAAAGAGTAAATGTCTGATTTTTTATTTAATCTTCCATACTTCTGATATTCTGGATCCAAATACGTATTTGTACCTGCAATCATATTGGTATTGATAGTGCTAGCCTCTTGATTTGCTGGGTGGAATTTAGAGAGCCCAAAATCAGCAATCTTGGCCTCCCAATTATCGCCCAGTAGAATATTTGCGCTCTTGATGTCACGGTGAATTATCTTTTGTTTGTCCTGATCCGTGTTGGTGTGAATGTAATTCAAGCCATGTGCAATATCAACACATATTTTCAAACGTTGCATCCAAGTAAGATTAGTCATCTTATCACTATTTCCCAAATAATCTTCGAGACTTCCTTTAGAAGCAAGCTCATAGACAAGGATCATGTGATCATGACCTTCATCACAAAAGCCAAGAAGAGAGATTATATTATTGTGTTTACAACTAGTCAGCATTTCAATTTCTGCAATGAACCCTTGTTCTCCTTGTGTATTGAAGATTCGTTTTATTGCTACAGTGCTTCGTTTCTTGGGAAGATCACATTTATTCTCCCCATCTATCGATGATGATTTACTGCTATCGAAATGTTCGAGTTGTGCCTTGTATACCATACCATATCCGCCTGAACCAATGCAATATCTGTCAGCAAAATTCTCGGTAGCCAACTCTATATCATTAAGTCCAATCTTCAAGTGTTCCAAGTTCTTCCACTGCAACATTAACAGCATAAATGCTAGTAAGATATGGGAGTGAATTTATAAAGAAATTGGTTTTATAACTGAAAGAAATCTATAGAATATGTGAACATTTCAATACAACACTCACTGAAAGAAAACATTGATGATAAAAGATTCAAAATTTTTACTAATTGAGATGTTAATTATTACAACAAACTCTTAGTCCCTAACATATCCTCGGCTAATGGATTCCTTAACCTCCAATATAAACCATTAACGGCTTAAAAATGATTTGTGATTTGTGAGTGTGACTATGTGTCAGGCCTATGGTGTAGTTAAATGGCTCAGATGGTGTTTTGATTTCTGAAGGAGATTGAAGGGGGTATGGAAGTGTCATCTCAATAAATTTAACCACTGGATGCCACGGTTATGAATATGAGACATCAGAAATGTCTTGTCTAATTTCTTAGTAACAAGGATCAAATGTGAAAAGCCTCAAACTAAAACAAGGAAAAAAAAATTACCTTCAAGTGATTATATGATGTACCGTCAACTGCATTCTTTGGAAGTTCCTGGAAATGATCAGTTGATAATATAACAGTTATTATAACATAAAGTTGATGGATAGAACAGTTATGATCACTGAAAATTGATAAACAAGTTGATTTTCTTACTGGATTTTCATGTTTCCACTGAAGTTCCAACGCTTTATCAAGTCTTTTGAC
The DNA here is from genome assembly GCA_030686995.1 of Artemisia argyi. Taxonomy (NCBI): domain Eukaryota; kingdom Viridiplantae; phylum Streptophyta; class Magnoliopsida; order Asterales; family Asteraceae; genus Artemisia; species Artemisia argyi. The sequence continues at coordinate 184,090,837 of CM060688.1, read as the reverse complement.
AACCTGGTCTATATACGGACGCTTTGCCCGTTCCTCTTGTAAGCAGTAATACGTTGTGTCTGAGAAGATTCTGAATGATTCAGGGTCCATCTGTTTTCGTAAATGCGGATCTACCATATCATCCAAATGAGATTTTTCCAGTTGACTTAATAAACCCTCTTCCAACTCATCTTCATCTTCATCATCATCTTCATCTTCATCATCATCTTCATCTTCATCTTTATCATCATCATCATCATCATCTTCATCATCATCATCATCTTCATCATCATCATCATCATCATCATCATCATCATCATCATCATCATCATCTTCATCTTTACCTGCACTTCGTCCGCACAAGACTTCCAATAACACCACACCGAACGAATACACATCTGACTTGTGCGTCACACCGCCGGTCTTTTTATATTTTGGGTCCAGGTATACATTTTCAACAATATCACGAGTAAGAAGAAGATGTTGTCTCCGAGTTACTGTATTTTTCAATGAAAGCTCAAAACCAGATAACTTGGGTTCCCATTTGTCATCTAGTAAAATATTCGAGCTCGTGATGTTGCAATGTATGACACTAAAATCTCGTCCAGCATCATAATGGATGTAACTCAATGCCTTCGCAACACCAACGCATATCTTTAACCTTTGCATCCATGTGAGGGTCTGGTCACTTAGATATTCGTTGAGATGCCGGTTGGCCTCCCTCTTGTATATGATAAACTTATTGTAGTTGCTCTCATAAAACCCAATAAGAGACACTAGATTCTTATGTTTGAGACTAGAAAGCATCGAAACTTCTGTCCAAAACTTTTTGCTCTCATCTTTTACATGATCTGAATGGACCCGCTTTACAATAATATCGATGAATTGTTCAGAATGTAAGAGACGGCCTTTGTAAATTGCAAAAACATTAGATATTCTGATAATATTCTTATTAGAAAAATCGTTGGTTGCTGAATTTACATCTTCATAGCTGAGTTTTAAGTGAGAAAGATCTTTGAGGAAAGACTTTGTCTTGTTGCTGAGATGGGACTCAACGTGTGTAGATATGGAGGTCAATGATCCCTATATGTACCAAGCAAGAGAGCAACATTACCAAGTGTTCCAAAAATGACACGTGTATGTAGGGAGGTCACGTTTCTAACATTCTAGTGACTTACAGAAATAGTAATAGCAGTAAATAATTACCTTGTCATGATTGGATGATGTATCTTCAACTTCAGCCGCAACTATGGAGTGTTCCTTTAATGTCATAAATACAATAATAAGTAAATAATTTAACCCGTATTAATATTAATATTATCATTAAACAGAGATTAGGTATTATTAAAGAAAGATGAAAGAGAAAACAGTCTTACAGGATCCATTTGAAGTTTCAACGCGCTCTCAAGTCCTGCGAGAATCTCATCTATATTTGGGCGTTGTGATCGGTCTTCATTTAAGCAGTCATACGCTGTTTTTGCGAAAATATTGAATGCTTGCGGATCCATCTGTTTCCAAAGGCGCGGATCGATTATATCATCGAGTATTTTCTCTCTGTAATGGAAAATGGCCATCGGAGCCAAATACTTATTATCTTGATCGCCAATCATTGATTTCCTACAACAGAGTAGTTCAAACAATACTATCCCAAAGGAGTAGATATCCGACTTGTGGCTCACAGTGTGAGTCTCTAAATATGTTGGGTCTGCATATCCCTCCCTATCCCAAACTGAAGAAACTGTTTTATCAGTAGGGAAAGAACTGTCCCTTTCAGATGCTTTGATCTTCAAAGCATGTTCCCAATCCATTAACATTGGTTCACAGTCAAAAACATTTATCCAAACTGTATAACTGCTGATATTCCGGTGTATAACGCTAAAATCGCGTTGTTCGTCATAATAAATGTAGCTCAATACTTTGGCAAGACGGACACATATCTCCAATCTTCCCACCCATGTCAAACTCATCGTGTCACTTAGATACATGCTGAGACTTTCCCAGTACAGATCCTTGTAAATGATGATCTTCTCATCATCCTCATCACAAAACCCAACAAACGAAATGATATTTTTGTGGTTGAGACTAGAAAGCATGGAAACCTCCGTCCAAAACAGCTCGTTTCTATCCTCATGTTCTTTCTTAAATCTCTTAGCACAGATAATAATGAACTCACCGGACTGCGAGAGATGCCCAAAGTATTTTATTGAATATAGATCTTCTCCCTCGACACTTGCATTTACAAAGTTGTAGGTGGCGGATCGTATTTTTCTAAGGGGGATTTTGAGGTGAGCAAAGTCATCGGGTGAAAACATGATGTTTCTATTTTCATCAAAAAGTGAAGTAAGATGGGCCATTTGGGTTACAAAATGATGCGAATTGAATTGAAGGAGTGCTTCTCACGAGATCTGAAGGAACAAATATACAGAGATCGAGTAGTTGTGGACTGGTAGTCAATTGTAAATAAGGTGTGTGGTGCCTGGTGGTGATATAAATGTGTTTAGCGTGCTTTGTGGATGATATATATGTGGTTGTGGATGAGGATGTATATGTCCTTGCATAATTCTATTACTAATAATAAAAGACTTTTGACTTAATAGAAGACTTTTGACTTGTGCAGTGAAAACTAGGTAATTTTTCAGGCCCAAGATAGTTTCATGTTCGATTTTTTATGGTTGGGCAATTGTGTAAATGAAATGGGTCAAGTCTTATATTTGGTGTTCAAGATATATGTAAAATCTCATGTCATGCAGGCAAGTTATTCATATTACCGAGTTTGAATACATGTGGCGGTGTGTATTCAAACCCATGGATTAATTAGCCAAAAGTTAAAATCATTGTTAAGAAAATTAAAACATCTTTTTTGGGTAAAAGGGTTAATTCACCCCGGTAAAATAAGAAAATAAAAACATCTATTTATAACATAGAGCCTTTTAAAAATTTTATATTGATGGGTAGTTTAAAGAAACAATTACACAATTACAATAACATGAAGTAAAACAAACGTGACTTTCTAGTATATTCTTCTTTTGGTTCAAAGTTCAAACTATATAACACTTGAGATAATGTAAACTTTATTTGTTGCATGATATGACCCTAGCTAGAATAAGAAATAGTCCACATTTACCACAACACCGTATCATTTATTCCACTATCACATCTCACCAAATTTACCAAAACAACATACTTTTCATACAATATCATTTTTTCCACCATCAGTCTATCGCATCTCACCAATTTCACTTATTGTATTTTATGTTCAGTTAACTCTAAACATGTTTAAGTGTTAAAAAAATACTCATGACGCTACTCCTATTTATTTCTTTGGAAATGCTTCATCTTTTATATGACACATTGATTTTAACTTCTATTCAACCAAAAGTGGTTCATGCTTATCATTGCTAAGGTTTTACTAGCATACTTGAAAATAAAACTTTATTTACTGTTAAACATATTAATGGCAGAAAGGTCAACACCTCCTTACCTAGCTACTACATTCACTGATTTTCTTGAATGGAATGATTGAACGACTCCTCACTCTTACAAGTTACCACCATACATTCACATGTCTTGTCACTTCATATATAACAACACATTATTTAGGTTTTTCCGTGTTTGTTTAGCTTATAATGTCAATTATCGGCTTCCAAATTAAGTAATAGCATAACATGTACACATTTCTACGATCATTGATAAACATAAGATAGATATTTAGCTTTCATATTGTTTACTATAAACATAACATATTCGTTAAATAATAATCACAAATATAATTGAATAATTCTCTAAACAAAGCTCTTTTAAAGCAAAAATATGAAGCTTAAAACTAATTACAAAAAAGTCTCATTTTATTTAATAGGTAGATAAAAAAAAAAAAAAAAAAAAAAAAAAAAAAAAAAAAAAAAAAATCACTGCCTCAACCTTAATAATCATAAATTGCATACAAGATATTATGTATTATGGATAGTATGTTCTCTACTTCCCTCTATATGAACCATGTCCACACTTAGTAGCTTCAAATCTTGGGAAACAAAAGATAATATTGTTTGTAAAGATCAAAGATTTTAACACAAAAATGCAACACAAAAACTACCAAACACCGACAACTCCAAGGAGGAGACCCAATCACCCAATCTAGAAAAAAAAATAGAAAAAATGATACACCAAAAAGAGTATGCTACATTAGAATTAACCCACACCTTGAATCCTTGATAGGATTCAAGTTCGAAGGATTAGAGATCAAGTGTTACAATTCAGCGTAGCCTTCTAGTACCCGTTCGAGATCCATAATAAAGAGTTAAATTATACACGTAAAGCATTCTTGCAAAAAAAAAAAAAAAAAAAAAAAAAAAAAAGAAGTAAGTTTGTTAGTTACATCCGCAGATCCACTCGTATCACAAACTCTAACAACACAACTACTTGGCACTAAGAACAATTCAAAGGTTCCAAAACAGAAACACAGTTTATTGCTCAAAAAGATGATGCCAAAATGAATTTGAAAACAAAACACTAACTGAGTAGCTTAATAAAAACAAAATAGCTAGTAAAGTAACTTAGTAAAAACCTTACACGATCAGAAGAGTTCCCACACTACCAAAAAAAAAAAAAAAAAAAAAAACCACCACCTGGGTACAGCTATCTCTTCCACTCCATCTTTATATATCTGACTTTAGGATAAGAAAGCATGCATAATTTGCAAAGACAAAGAAATGGGTTAGCAAGTGTTGAAATTTCATCGTAAGAAACATATAGAAAGAAGATATTTAGCAAATACCTTGATAGTGAGAGAGAAGAAACAGCCGGAAGCTTGATATCACACTTTTCATCTACATCTACACATAATATACGATGATGCATAATTGAAAAAAGTCAAGGATAAAGCATGGGTGATGTCCTTTTTTGAGAAAGTATACACTTTTTGTCAAAGAAAAAATTATTCGAAGGGGCTGTCATTAAAAGTCAAGAGATAATAGGCTCGAAGAGCTATTTGCTGCTTACGTGTCATTTATTTGAGTGAAGTGGTCTACTGAAAAAAAAATGGCCTTGTTTATATAATAGGTAGATACAAATAGTCCTTTTCGTTTGCTCTTCACCACACCAGCCTTGCTCTTCGTTTGCTCCTCTTCGTTCAAAGGAAGCAAATAAGACAAATTAGTTTTGCAGCCTTTTTTTTTAAAGTATATATAAATAAGATATAGAGTAAGAAATAAATAAAATTGGAGGTAGGTGGGACCAAATAAAGAGTTTATTTTGTGTTATTAGTGAGGGGTATTTTAAAGTGATTTGCACCCGATAGGACCCAAAAAAAAATGCTACATCCACATAAAGTTTACACAAAAAACCCCCACTCGCTGACATGTCAGCGGGTGATTGATTTTTTGTGGGATTTGGAACCCACAAAAAACCAATCACCCGCTGACATGTGAGTGAGTGGGGATTTTTTGTGTAAACTTTATGTGGCCCTAGCATGCCAAAAAAAAATGGTGCTTCACCACTAAGGGTGAGCAAGCCGACAAAACCGACCGGACCGTCCGAAGGACCAACGGTCTAGTCTCGGTCTGAGGTTTTTCATTATTTCGGTCTCGGTCCATTCCGGTCCAGCTTACAAACCGGACATTTAGCCTATTTGGACCGGACCGACCAAAGGACTGACCGGACCGATACCGGACAGACCACATTCGGTCCGGTCTCGGTCTAGGATTTTTGCCTAACTCGGTCTTGGTCTGGTCCAGCCTCGGGCGGTCCGGTCCGGTTTTTAGACCGTGAGCACCCTTATTCACCACACCTTATGCTCTTATACTAGTTCTGTGCAAATGGTATAAAGAAATTGTCACTTTGAAATTAAAACATCACTAATAGCGAACATCAACATCTTGACAAAAAATTATGAAAGATGCTTATGGTATTCTCTGTTCAAAAAAAAAAAAAAAAAAAAAAAAAAAAAAAAAAAAAAAAAACCCTACAATATTCCTGTAAATAATGCATATGAACAATCTCGGAAAATATTCCTGGAAATAATGCATATGCATAAATGAGATATGTGGCATGAGCTGTGAAAGGGATGATGTGTGTTTTAGGCAAAAGAGACTCGCAAAGCGTGTGTAATTTATCATAAAAGATAATGGTAGGTTGGCTTTTCAACATATGTAAGGAGAATATTATTCATGATCATTGGTTGCCTATGTCTAATTTTTTGAGGTTGCAACATGAAAAAAAAATAGCATTTGACATATAAATGTAGATAAATAATTCAAAGTTCAAGAAGATAAAATTTGTTACGAGAAAATTGGTAATAAAAATACGAAGCATTTTACAATTACAAGATGATAAAACACTCGTGAGAAAATTGATATTGAAAGTACAAATACGATTTTAGAGTTAATTACAAACTTTGTCCTTGTGGTTTGCCTACAGTAACACTTTCCGTCCATTTTTTAAAATAATTAGCCTGCTCATATATGTGCGTGTCAAATCTTGTACCGTTAGTCCTTTTGGGTAATTGTCGTTAGTTTGTACCGTTATCCTACATAATGCAAGTTAAGTCTATAGGGACTAAATGCGCGTTAGTCCTTTTAAATCTATAGAAACCAAATGGGTGTTAATAACTAACGAGGGACGATTTATGTAATTACAAAGTACCAAAAACAAATAAAAAATATGAGTGTTAATTACGTAAATCGAAAAACAAGTAAAAGAAACCGAAAAAAAGTAAAAGAAAAAGGAAAAAACAAAAAATCCTTTTCAAACAAAATGAAAAAAAAGTTAATTACATAAATTGTCCCTCGTTAGTTACAAATGCCCGTTTGGTCTCTATGAACTAGAAAGGACTAACGCCTATTTAGTCCATATGGACTTAACTTGCGTTATGTAGGATAACGGTACAAACTAATGACCAGCACCCAAAAGGACTAATGGTACAAGATTTGACAAGCACATGTATGAGTGACGAAAGGTGTTACTATGCGCAAACTACCAGGACGAAGTTTGTAATTAACTCGTGATTTTATAAAGAAATACATAAATTATACAAAAAAAATAATAAAAAAATAAAGGAATGTGGCATGATAAATTTAAGTTAATAACATTCCCTGTTTTAATTTTTAATTTCCCAGTAGATGTAATAGTTACGATGACAAATCATTTAGTGAAATGTTTTTATTAAAATTTTGTTGACTTAGCATTCCTCAAATCTAAGGGTGCGTTTGGTATCCCACTATGGGAATGAAACTATAACTATGAAAGTGATACATGATGTTTGTTAGATGAGAGTCCCACTATTATGGGAATGAATGATAGATTTATTCTATACTTCATATACCACAAAAGAGTAAGGAATTGATCTATCATAGGTGAGGGGCCCACCACTATATCAAACTCATACCCATTGTGATTCATGGCAGCATACCAAACGCACCCTTAATTGGAATAGAAACCAAAGTGCATACACTTAGGACATGTTTGGTACTTTGGTATACGGGAATGATTATTGGAATGATAAGAACATTTGGTACATTGATATGGGAATCAAATACAAGCATAAAATCATTGATATGGGAATCAAATACAAGCATAAAATCCCATTATATTGGTTTTCTGAAACCAAGCTATGGAACTCATCTCCATTCCTTTTCCATAAAAAACATAACATGACATAAAAGCAATTCACTCATGTGAGCCACCTCGTCACCCATAAGTAACCATTGATATCCTCATTCAAGTGGCAGTCACCATTCTAACTTAAGTGGCGATTACATATCCCTTTCTGGTTCGTTTATCCTCATTTCATTCGACCGATTAAGTCAATGTTACACATTTACAAGTCATTATAACAATGTTGATATCAATATGCTTACACCTTGTTAGAAATTGTGGATAGGGTGTGATAACAATACTGTATAAAGTATTTATATTGGTGTCTGGGTATCACGAAATCCTTATCGAGATAATTCAAGAAAAACACTTTGTTTCTAAGCACATGAGAACAAAGAAAAACAAACAGGAATTGTGTGTTTACGTATATGTGAAAGAGACAAGATTTGTTTGTTATATAACAAACATCTTGGCAGTTAAATTGGTGGTTAAAAACAGTTAAACACCAAAAGGGAATGGTTCACCAACTGACAAGTTGGTTGGCTTTTGGAGGAAAATGGGTAACTGCCCCAGACCCTTTTTTTTTATCTAAAAAGGACCCTTTTTTGTTTCCCTAAGAAAAGACTCGGACCCTTTTAAGGTGTGTTTTACTCTAAAACACTCTTTTATACTCTAAAAGAGACTCATTTCCTACACTTGACCCTGCAAAGGAGCGTAGCCCCTTGACCCATATGCTTTTGTCGTGGTAGAAATATATCATCTCAAACAAGTGTGCACTCCACACTTCTCTAACTCGCAACCGAGTATAATATGAATCCCATTGGTCATACCGGAAATAGAATCACACACGAGTGAAAGATGCAGTGAACGGAGTCGGAAAGCTATCATGAGGGTTAGTTGATTCCAAATCAAAGAGCGTGTGAACACTCTTTAGCAAGATCTTGTATTGTAACAAATTTTCATATGATACAATTACCATAAAAGAATCCTTTTCTCTTTCTCCCAAAACGACACACCAAACACTCGAATGAATCCTCCAGTCTTGAGGAAATGGCATCATAATGTCATCAAGATTAACAAGGTACTTCAATGACCATTCAGAATACCCATTGCTCATCTAAAAAATATTCAACTTATGGGAATCAAGACCCTTGCAAACAAGAAGTAAACAGCCACGAGATTCAAAGAAGTTATGATCACAAAACAGATTTCCATCCAATTTTACAGGGAGTTGTATAGTTGTTAAAACTGGATGGTCTACAAGGATATCCAGCTTGACATGAAAATATATCTCAAAATTTAGCCAATGAATGGCACCATTCGAATATATCCCAGCTTCAAAACCATTAAACATGCCTAAGGGAAATCGATTATCACAAACACTCCAACTCCCTGTTTTAGAAGAGTAAGTCTCTATTTGAATGTAAGAACCACCATCACCATCAAAATAATCATCAATTATAAGTCCAGCATTTACAACTTTGTAGTGGGGTGATTTTGTATGATCAAAAACCAATTTAATACCACCATCAATAATAGATGTAGGGGATTGCGGAAGCATCTTAAACAGATTAACACAAGGATTGTAAACATAAAACTTATCAGGATTGATATAACAAAGAAGCAAACCATTACACGACTGCAAAATGTCATTCAAACGAAAGACAGTTGATATTTTGTAAGGAATTCTGATATCAAATGAAATGAAATCTTATTCAAACATATTTCTTTTGCTTTTCCCTTCAGGCCCCATACAAAGAGACCGGAAGGAGGATCGATGTTAGGCTTTTGGCTAAGTCGCAGAGTGAAAGTAGGGCATGTAATGACAGATAACCATTATTTGGATACAGATTTATAGAGAAAAGGTGGGATAGCCTGTAATAGTAGTAATATTTCGATTAAAAGATCGTCATTGGACATGACTGCATTTGCAGATGATATTAGTACATTGTTTCTCGTATCTTTCATGACCCTTTTGGAACCTATGCCTTCTCTACTGATATCTACTTCTGATGGTGCAGGAAGGTTAGATGAACCTCTGGCAACCATTTTTATGGGAAAGTAAGCACTTATCACCTGAAGAGGTCGCACGTTCTTCTATTAAGAGCCTTAGATATAGTATCTGTTTGAATGAGAACAAAGTGATTAGAATAAGATAGGATACTCTGAATAATATTTTGTTTTTGTGCTGAATAAAATGTCTTAAATACTAAAAAGTACCAATATACCCTTATGTTTAAAATTATATACCTTAGTTTATTACTACGTATTTATTTATCATATAACCATTTTTTGTGTTAAGAATCGGTTACATAAAACCTCTTAGATGTATTTGTCTACGCCTATGTTTAAGGTTTTACAAGTAGCTTATAACTTAGGAAGTTGATAAGCTCATGATGAGTGTTTAAACTAGCTTACTGAAGTAAACTCATAAGCTCAAGTTTTCATGTTAGTTAGTGATGGTAAAATGGCTAAGAGTATAATTTGTTAGAAGTAACGGATAAAAATTAATGAATATGTCCGGACTCGAACACGAGACTTCGGGATTGCACACATTACGTATGAGTTTCAATGTTTTAATAATTAATATATTAAGTTATGATTAATTATTAAATTCATAATAAACGACTAATAAGCGTTAAGTAATTAATGGAATTGACTAAACGGTCGGTGAATGTCAACAAGATATGAAAAGAAGGAAACAAGTCAAGAGAAGGTTCTAGAAATCCTTTCTTGGGCTTATTGTGGCCGAACTATGGGTATCCCACATCGGAAACCATAGTAAACTTGATCTCAACCATAAGATTATAAATACATCTCTATGTATTCATCCCTTGATATACTTGATTTCAATAGAAGGCCGAACTTCTTCTTTTCTCCTCTTGTTCATAGGTTTACGAACGAAACCCCAAGAAAAGGGATTTGTGAGTAACCCTGAACATTACAAAGAGTTTGGTAAATCTATTGTGATCTAGAACCTAGCTTTTCTCATTGAAACACTACTAATACGTGTGTACAAGAGCGAAGATCTAACATACTTTTGTTAGCTTATTTCCCTTTTCGACTTGCCCTAAAAGTCGATTGCCTAAACCCTTGTTAGGGTTTTACTCGTTCTTGTTATTTGATTTCTTGTTTGGCTAGAAATCACCAAGGTACGCATATAATTTAAATTTGGTTAATTATTATTGTTAATACAAATATCGCCTAAAAACGTTATTTTTATTTTACGATCTTCGCTAAGTTTTGTTAACGACAAAATGTAAACTTTAGTTTCTAAGTAAAACATAATCTTAGTTTTAAAGACTTGCATAAACTAGACTTTTGCTACATTTTACATTTCATAAAACACAACACTTTTTATTTCTTAAAATAGAATTGTCACATCACATTTATGGCAAGTTTTGTCAATATACATTTATGGAAAGAAAATGTGTTTGACTTACTATGTGGTTGCTTGCAAGTTTGGTGTTTGACTAGATGTAATGAGATGTGACATTGTTTGGTTTGCAAGGTGTAATGAGATGTGACTTTGTTTGGTTTGCAAGATTTATTGCAAAACCAACTGCAAGCCCAACGGAACCCTGGGGGTACACGGGCGGAACCCATCTGAGGGTTCTGCCGTATCCGCCAAGCCTGCAGAAGGCTTTGCTATAAATACCAAGCCACAAGTTGATTTTTGGCTTATCACTCTACATCATATTCTACACACACACATTCATTCTTTCATCTAACCCTTTAACATTTCATATGTGAAGTTTCTTTTTGTAGCAAAGAGATTCACGAGCTCATTAAAAGTAACAAGTATTCAACACAACATTGCAAGACTTGTTAGCTTAGCATTGTGTAGACTTGTGTAGTTTACACTTCATTTGATTGTGTATTTTCAGTAGTGATCGGTTAGTATTTTAGTCATCAAAATACAAAGTGTATTGGGAGTAGTTGTACCCTTGTAAAAGAACTAACGGGAGTGGTTGTACCCTTGGTAAAGAACTTGACATCTAGCTTAGTGTCGGTAAAAGTATAAGCGACGTGTAAGGTTTTCTCCGCCGGTGAAAGGAGCTTGTTGACTAGTGAAAGAAACTCTCGAGTTGGATACTCGGGGCGTGGACGTAGGGCAAGGAAAAAGAGTCCTTGTAGCCGAACCACGATAAATACTCGTGTTGTGGTTTGATCGTTTCTTTCATTTACTTGCATGTTATATATTGGGTTTGTGTATATATCTTTGATCAAACGGAAAGTTTCAAAGCTAACTAAACAAGTTAAAAAGATTTTAAACGGTAAACTATTCAACCCCCCTTCTAGTTTTCCACAATTGGCATCAGGAGCTACGTTACTCAAGCTTTTAAAATATATTGTGTTTTAAAACTTGAAACGATCCATGGATTTTGAAAATTACAAAGAAGGGCAATCTATGCAAAGACCACCACTCTTTGAAGCAAATGGTTTTATATATTGGAAAAATCGTTTTGAAACTTACGTGAAATCTAAAGATATAGATTTATGGTATATCATCATTGATGGTGATAACATAGTTACTAACATTAAAGATGATGATCAAAAGAAATTGATTGGTAAAAATAATGAAGCTAAAATGATGCTTTACAATGCTTTGCCTAAGAAAGAATATGAAAGAGTCTTTATGTGTAAAACCGCCAAAGATATTTGGCAATCTTTAATTGTCACTCATCAAGGAAACTCACAAGTTAAAGATAACAAAATTGATCTTCTTGTTCAACAATATGAACAATTTGTTATTTCCGAAGATGAGATTATTGATAATGTTTTTGCTAGGTTTAACACTATTATTACTTCACTTAAAGCACTTGATGAATCTTTTTGTAGTAAGAACTTTGTCAGGAAATTTCTTAGAGCACTCCATCTGAAGTGGAGAGGAAAAGTGACGGCAATTGAAGAATCCAAAGATCTTTCAAGCATGTCATTTGACGAGCTAATTGGAAATCTCAAGGTTCATGAAATGGTAATGGAAAAAGATTCGGAACTAGTTAGAGGCAAGAAAGAAAAAGTTAAGTCCATTGCCTTGAAAACTAGAGTCCAATCAAGTGATGATGAAGAATCTACTTCGGATAGTGATGATGAGGAATATGCTATGGCCGTTAGAGACTTTAAGAAGTTCTTTCGTAGAAGAGGAAAGTTTGTAAGGCAACCTAAAGATGACAAGAAAACTTTCCGAAAAGATCGTGATGATAGGAAAGGAAAAGTTGAAAGAAAATGTTATAGGTGTGGAGACACAAGTCATCTTGTAGGAGAATGTCCAAAACCACCCAAGAGCAAACCTCAACAAGCTTTTGTGGGTGGTGCTTGGAGTGACTATGAAGGAGATGACGATGAGCCAAAGAATGATGCTATTGCTCTCATGGCTCACAACTCAAATGAGGTGTGCCTCAAAGTTTGTTTGGAACCGGATGAATGGATTAAAGATAGCGGTTGTTCAAGGCACATGACGGGTAACAAAAGCCTCTTCACTACTTATCACAAATGTGACGGAGGTAATATTACGTTTGGTAGTAAAGCTAAGAGCAAAATCATCGAAAAAATGTACAATCTCTCATGACTCCCTTTTTATAGATGATGTAGCTCATGTTGATAACTTAGGTTTTAATCTCCTTAGTATTAGTCAACTTTGTCGTAATAAGTAATGTCCTTTTTAGTGAAAACGGAAGTAAAATACTTAAAGATGGTATAACCATAGCCAAAGGTGTCCTTAAGAACAACGTATACGTCATGAAGATGGATCCAACATCTAGAGACAAACTTTGTCTTACCTCATTAGATGAATCTTCAACTTTATGGCATAGACGTTTAGGACACGCTAACATGAGACTAATCCAAAACCTCTCCTCCAAAGACTTAGTTCGAAACCTACCTAAGTTGAAATATGACCAACACTTTTGTGATGCTTCCAAAGTCAGTAAACAAGTCCATAGTAGCCATAAGGCTAAAAACTTGGTTTCTACATCTAGGTGTCTAGAACTTTTGCATATGGATTTATTTGGTCCATCCGCTATACAAAGTTATGGAGGTAACTTCTACACTTTGGTCATAGTTGATGATTACTCAAGATATACTTGGACAAAATTTTTGAAAAGTAAAAATGAAGCTTTTGATAAATTTGAGATTCTAAGTAAGAAAATTCAAAATCAAGTAAGGTCTAATATTGTGTCTATTAGAACGGATCACAGTCGTGAATTTGATAATGAATTTCAATTTGGAATCTTTTGTGATATTAATGGTATTACTCATAACTTTTCGGCTCCATGTACTCCTCAATCTAATGGTGTAGTAGAACGTAAAAACCGGACATTGCAAGAGATGAGTAGAACCATGCTTAATGAACAAAACATTCCACAAAAGTTTTGGTGTAATGCCATTGACACATCAATGTACATTTTAAATCGAGTCTTAATTAGACCATTTTTGAATAAAACTCCTTATGAACTATATAAAGGTAAAAAGCCTACATTAGGATACTTTAGAGTGTTTGGGAGTAAATGTTTCATTCTTAACACCAAGGACTATCTCACCAAATTTGACCCAAAGTCTTATGAAGGTGTATTTCTTGGATATTCACAAAATAGTAAAGCTTACATTGTTTTAAACAAAGAAACCTTAAGAGTCGAGGAATCGTTGAACGTAACATTTGACGAGAGTCCACCTCCCTCTAAGACGTCACCTTTGGTAGATGATGACTTAGTTGAAAGCCAAGCAATAGAAAGTCAAGAGATTTTAGGTAATGACAAGGAAGATGAACTATTAAACAAAGAACTTGTCAATGTCAAAGAATCTAAAAGTCATCCATTAGATGGTGTCATAGGCAACATTAACGAAAGAACACTAAGGTCAAAAGTTCAAAATGAAAGCAACTACTTTTGTTTCGTGTCAACCATTGAACCGAAAAACATTAATGAAGCCATTAAAGATGAGTCTTGGGTAATTGCAATGCAAGAAGAGTTAAACCCATTTGTTAGGAATGATGTATGGACATTAGTTCCTCAACCAAAGAGTCAAACTATAATTGGAACAAAATGGGTCTTTCGTAATAAAATGGATGAAAATGGAATTGTGTCTAGAAACAAAGCTAGGCTAGTTGCACAAGGATATAACCAACAAGAAGGCATTGACTACGATGAAAATTTTGCTCCGGTTGCTAGGCTTGAGTCAATTAGAATCTTACTTGCATATGCATGTGCACACAATTTTAAACTCTTGCAAATGGACGTCAAAAGTGCATTTCTAAACGGAGTCATAAATGAAGAAGTGTATGTTGCTCAACCACTGGGCTTCATCGATTTTGAAAAACCAAATCATGTTTACAAACTTAAAAAGGCTCTTTACGGACTTAAGCAAGCTCCAAAAGCATGGTATGATCGACTTAAAACCTTCCTAGTTGACCATAAGTATACCATGGGCTTAGTTGATAATACTCTCTTCACTAAGAAGAAAGATTCACATATTATCATAGTCCAAATCTATGTTGATGACATTATATTCGGATCAACTTGTCAAGAATTATGTGTGGATTTCTCAAAAATCATGCATGACAAGTTTGAAATGAGTATGATGGGAGAACTCAACTTTTTCCTAGGACTCCAAATTAAACAACTAGAAGATGGTATCTTCTTTAACCAATCTAAATATATTAAGGACATGCTTAAGAAATTTGGATTAGAAGATTCGAAACCAATCAAAACACCCATGTCCACGGAAACTAAACTCACCAAGGATGAGGAAAGTGAATCCGTAGATAGCACTAAATATAGAGGTATGATTGGTAGTCTACTTTACCTAACGGCTAGTAGACCCGACATTATGTTTAGTGTTTGTCTATGTGCTCGTTTTCAAGAAGATCCTAAGACTACCCATCTCGAAGCCGTTAAAAGGCTTTTTAGGTATATTAAGGGCACTACACATTTAGGTTTATGGTATCCCAAAGGAACGGGAATAGACACCATAGTGTATGCCGACTCGGATCATGCCGGTGACTATGTCGATAGAAAAAGTACAAGTGGTATTTGTACTTTTGTTGGACATTGTCTCACCTCATGGTTCTCTAAGAAGCAAACGGCTCTTGCTATCTCAACAACGGAAGCCGAGTACGTTTCGGCCGGAAAGGCATGTCAACAAGCTCTTTGGATGAAGCAAGCTCTTGTCGACTACGGAATTCAACTCAACGACATCACAATTCTTTGTGACAACAAATGTGTCATTGATCTTAGCAAAAACCCGGTTCAACATGCTCGTACCAAACATATTGAAATCCGTCATCATTTCCTTCGTGACAACGTTCAAAAAGGAAATATCTTAATTGAGAAAGTTTCTTCCGAAGACAACATAGCCGACATTCTCACAAAACCCCTTAAACGTGAACCTTTTAACCTTCTTAGGCTAGGCTTAGGACTCATGGAACCTACATTGTAGTTCTGGACATTAGACAAACATCACAAAAATCAAAACAAATCCATTACTCTTTTTCTCAGCAGGGTCGGCGGAACCCTCTGACACAACGGACAGATCCCATTTCAGGGGTCCGCCGTATCCGCCGACCTGCAGAATCAATATTTTTGTTTATATTAAACCAAACACCCATTATCTCATACCACCACTTCCAAACTGTTACTATTCACTTTACCATCCATCCATACTTACGAATTCTTGGTCTTCCCTTCACTTACATTGCAAATCAATCATCATTGTAAGTATTCTAAACTTGATTACAATCCTGATCTGAGTCTAGGAATTCTATTTTTGCACAAAAACAAAAACTTGGGGTTATGCATTAACTTGAGAAACTCATGCATAAAATTAGGTGTTTAACAAAACTAATCATGTTCCCCATAGTTAGGAATTGCATTCTTACTTAGTGTAAACATGTTTGCTAAAACACCCCATGTCAAATCTTTCCAAAAATTTCTCACAAATAGGACAAATATTTTTTCGTCTCACATTGAGAATACAAAATCAAAACGTTATGTTTAAAACATCACTTGCATAATGTCTCTTGAATGCTAAAGGGAATACATAACCAATATGTATTTTCGGGTACATTCAAACGAAGCTACATTGAACTAGGAGTGTTTGGGTTATCTTTTGTTTTATAACAAAACTTGCATTATAAAACGTTGTTGAAGCATCAAAATGAGTCAAGATAACCGCACCTCCACATTGTTTTCATATAGGCACACACTAGAACATCCACATTATAATAGTAGTTTACTTAAACTAAAATGTGAAATTTTGTTGTTCTAGGAATCATCATGCCTCCTCTAACCCACTACGACCACAAGGACACCATTAAGTACCTACCAAAACACCACAAAACCAAAGGCCTTACCCCAAACCAAGTCAACGTTTTCAAAGCCTTAGAAAAACACTATGTCCATGAGGGTAGAACCATTGACCTGTCTTTCCTAGAAGGCACAAACCTTTACGCCGAATTTTCCACAATCAACTTTGAGTGTCTTTTGAATATCGAAGAGCCTATTTGTCCTAGATTCATTCTAGAGTTCTATGCATCCGCCGTCCTCTCCACGGATGATTATGGTCACATGTCTATCAACTTTAGGACTAGTGGTCATCAATACTCCTTCCCTCTTGAGGAGTTTGCTCAAATCATAGGTGTCCCAAACCGAGGTACTTGCATCTACTCCGACTTGCACTCCCTCTCAACTCTTGACAACCTCCAAGACCGCATCCATCCTTATGACACACCTCTTGTGTCAAAATATGTACTTTGTGACCACCTCTTTGTTAGGACAACCAATACTAGGAAAACCCGTTCGGGAAATGAGGTCGATAAGGACCCATATGGAATGGAAATGAATGAACTTAAGCCCCAATTCAAGAAATGGGAGGTAGTCCTTAGAGCAAATGTCATTAGCACCATAGGAAACCGAGATCATATCAACCTTTGCCTTTGCTATATGCTCTACTCTTTGTCCGTTAGGCAACCTTTCAACCTTGCCTACTACATGGCCAAGAGAATGGCCGACATTCCCGTGCATGGCACAACGGCTATGCCGTATGGAATGCTCTTGACCCTTCTCTTTAGGTTCATCTCACCTATTCCACCAACTCCAAACGGTCTTCGTCTTGACTACTCTCTCATTCCACACACCTTTGTCCCACTTAGTGATAAGAGAGTTTAAAAAGCCCAAGGAAAACGTCCTTATCCTCCTACCTCCTCATCATCTTCCTCAATGAGTGAAGATGACAATTTGCCCAACTCTAGGCTCCCACCTCTCGAATACCTATCCCAACTTCCGGATATTCCAAACGAGTCGGCGGAGTTCAAGCAAACAAAGGGGATGTTTAAGAATCTTGGAAGGTTCCTTGGAAAGCTCAAGAACAAGATTGACCGTCAATGAGTGCGGGTGTGTAGGAGTGTTTGGCACTAGGTGCTATTTGAACAAATTTGGTTGTTTAAACAATGTTTATGATGTATTTGTGTGTTAGTACAATGTTTGATACATTTGGAACATGTAGTATCTAACTTTGATGCAGGTAGACAACTTTTGGCAAGTTGTCAAATTTTCATGTTTATGATATTTTCACTAAGCATAGTGAAATTCTTAACCTCAAGGTCAAAGTCCTATGATATGTGTGTTTACGTGTCTATTTTTTGCATTTCCTAACCAGAAATGCATTATCTTTTTGATTTTAGGAGTTTTCAAAAATTTTGAAAATCGTCTCGCGGGTCAAAAACGCGGACTGCCACTTTTTTCAGCCCTGGCAGATCTGGCGGTACCCAAAATTGGGTTCCGCCAGTGTATTTTCTGGGCAACCCAGAAATGGCCCAACGGACCCCACGGAACCCTCAAACGGGTTCCGTCTGTGTAACCTGAGGGTTCCGCCAGTTGCCTGCAGATTTTTTTTTTTTTTTTCTTTTTTTTTTTTTTTTTTTTTTTTTTTTTCAACATCCAAACACCAAAATACAATCCTTTTAGATAGAAACCCATTTCCTGCAATTTGTTTAGCACAATAGGGTACTTCTCATTCCTTATAACTCAACCAAAACCATTTCCCGCCAAATTTCAAAAATAGCCATAACCACCCCAAGGACCCTTCACACATAAAAGAAGGAACCCTTCTAAAGGTTCCTTGAAATCCCTGAGATTTATACTTCAACAAATCTACCAAAACCACTAAGCATTTAGTGCAAAACTTGTCTTCTCACTTCACCATTTTCATTGGATTGACTTCCAAGATATGACAACCCACAATTAGTTTTCCAAATCATTAGGAACCTCCATTTTTGTATGGACTAACATCAAATCCAAACACTCCTTTCCACAATCCTTCATCACTATAAATTAAACCATCCTAAACACTATCAAATCACACCTTCTTCATCACAATTTCTTAACTTCCAAACCATTTTTAACCATGACCAAGTCAACAATCACTTCTCAACCATCACGACCCATCCGAAAAACCGCCCGGATAAGTGTAAAACCACTATGGTCTAATCAATCCATCAACCTAAGCTCCTCATCTTCGGATGAATTCACCTCACCTATAAAAAATGAACACTTTTTGAACCTTGCATCTCTATCTCCATCACCCAATGAACCAAATGAGCTCACTCCACTACCTACTAAATCACCCATTGGCCCAACTCCACCAAGTGCTCCAACCCAACCATCCAAAACTCCATCACCATCACCATTACCCAAAATTGAACCTATGGAGTTATTTGGGTCTCCTCCCACATCACCACACCCTTTTGTCCAAGATCTAAATGATCTTCCACCAAGACCTACACAACCACCACCTTTTGCAAATCAATCACCAAGGTCAATTCTTGACCTTGATGAAGATTTTAACCACACCCAACCACCACAACAAGTGTACCATCAACCCAAACCATTGTTATTTCACCCTATCTACCATGACATCCATGGTCCTCTTTATGGAGAACCAAACTTTGAAAACCATGATCACCCAACTCCACCACATTCTCAAGCCCAAACCTTTGAGTCTTTCTTCCCCTCATATGAGGAAATCCAAAGCATGGTTGAGAACCACCTTCATCAAGCAATGGAATTTCAAACCACCTTGCTTGACTCAATACCAAATCCATCCTCCACCCAAGAACCAAAAACCAACCAACCCTCAAACCAAGAAACCAAAACCAACCCATTTCCACCCACTCATCCCCATGTTTGCTCAAATTGTGAGCAAATGGGTGCAAGCATCAAAACGTTGCTTCACCAATTCCAAGATGAAACCCGTTTTGCATTCCAACACGTCATAGAACGTTTGGATGCTCTTTCCCACCCCAAAAAAATCCTAGACAACCTTTGGAGGCCGTTTGCCCCATTTAGGAAAGTAGGATTTTATTTTTCTTTCTTGGTTATTTTTTAGTTTTTGTTTAGAAGTAGAAGAATATTTCACATTTCTTGTCTTTTGACTTTTCAAAGTCAAAATTTTACTTGGAATGATATTTCTTTCTACTTACTTTCGTGCATTGTTGGTTGATCATTTTTGTGTTGTCATTGTGAATGCAATGTGTGTGGTAACTACAAGCTTGACTATATATATCACCAACTAACCATTTTTTTTTGTAGGATCAAAATCCATGTTTCCCATCTTGGCACTCCTTTTAGGGGGAGTAACAACCAAGGGGGAGCAAGTGCATAATTCCGCTTCGCTACTCTACTTTTTGTTTCGACAAAAAGGGGGAGAAATATATTGAAACTTCAAAACTTAATATGATTTTCATCTCTTAAGTAAAACAAGTTTAATATAAATTTTTTGTAAGTCTTAAAACCAAGATTTTGTGAGTTACTTAAAAACAAAGTTTATGTTTTGTCATCAACAAAAAGGGGGAGATTGTTAATACAAATATCGCCTAAAAACGTTATTTATATTTTAAGATCTTCGCTAAGTTTTGTTAACGACAAAATGTAAACTTTAGTTTCTAAGTAAAACGTAATCTTAGTTTTAAAGACTTGCATAAACTAGACTTTTGCTACATTTTACATTTCATAAAACACAACACTTTTTATTTCTTAAAATAGAATTGTCACATCACATTTATGGCAAGTTTTGTCAATATACATTTATGGAAAGAAAATGTGTTTGACTTACTATGTGGTTGCTTGCAAGTTTGGTGTTTGACTAGATGTAATGAGATGTGACATTGTTTGGTTTGCAAGGTGTAATGAGATGTGACTTTGTTTGGTTTTCAAGATTTATTGCAAAACCAACTGCAAGCCCGGCGGAACCCTGGGGGTACACGGGCGAAACCCATCTGAGGGTTCCGCTGTATCAGCCAGGCCTGCAAAAGGCTTTGCTATAAATACCAAGCCACAAGTTGATTTTTGGCTTATCACTCTACATCATATTCTACACACACACATTCATTCTTTCATCTAACCCTTTAACATTTCATATGTGAAGTTTCTTTTTGTAGCAAAGAGATTCACGAGCTCATTAAAAGTAACAAGTATTCAACACAACGTTGCAAGACTTGTTAGCTTAGCATTGTGTAGACTTGTGTAGTTTACACTTCATTTGATTGTGTATTTTCAGTAGTGATCGGTTAGTATTTTAGTCCTCAAAATACAAAGTGTATTGGGAGTAGTTGTACCCTTGTAAATGAACTAACGGGAGTGGATGTACCCTTGGTAAAGAACTCGACATCTAGCTTAGTGTCGGTAAAAGTATAAGCGACGTGTAAGGTTTTCTCCGCCGGTGAAAGGAGCTTGTTGACTAGTGAAAGAAACTCTCGAGTTGGATACTCGGGGTGTGGGCGTAGGGCAAGGAAAAAGAGTCCTTGTAGCCGAACCACGATAAATACTCGTGTTGTGGTTTGATCGTTTCTTTCATTTACTTGCATGTTATATATTGTGTTTGTGTATATATCTTTGATCAAACGGAAAGTTTCAAAGCTAACTAAACAAGTTAAAAAGATTTTAAACGGTAAACTATTCAACCCCCCTTCTAGTTTTCCACAATTATTACATGTATTTGATTCTATATACCGCTGCGTTGATTGATGATGTTTTATGCTTTATATAATTGTTATGATTTACACATTCCAACCGTGGCATCAAGAGCTGTTAATACGTTGTAATTAATTACCGAAACACATAAAATTGAATCGTTTGTGATTATTACATGTTATGGTGTTCTAAAGTTTTTAAAATTTTGTAAACCCTAATTCTTTTTATGGGTCGATTCCCATTTTTTATTTATTAGGGTTTTAGGTTTTGTAAAAACTTGTGGAAACCCTAGGTTGCATGCAATCTTTTATGTGTATGTTAATGGATATGTGTTATGTGCCATTATTGATATGCGACCTATGACTTGATTATATGTTTACAATAAGTGCTATGTGGGTATTCATGAAAACCATGCATGTGTTGTTATGGATGATGATGATTTTGTAGTAATTGTTACGTGTTATTATGATTTCATGCTTATATATGCGATTAGTACTAATTGATTATGGTTTTAGTAATAAAATTGTTAAGACTTGTTTAATTACTAAAATTTAATTAATTATGATATTGGGAAAGACCCCATAAATCGTTATTAATAAATCAATTATGTGTGTTATTGTATATATATCCAGCGTAGGACTTACGCAACCAATTATTGATGTATGTGGTCCATTGGTACCAAGCTCGAAAACCAATGGGAGTCTGAGATCGATATATACATGATTATTGATTTATTTTGCAGTTCATTATTTATGTCATTTATTTGTTTTATTAATTATGTATTTGTTTTTATATGTAATTGACATGATAATAAACAAAAGGGTAATTTTTGAATAGAAACTATAAATTGGACTAAATAATGGTGAAATTAAGTTTTGAGCTTCTAAAATCATAAACTTTTGATTGATTGATGTGACGGTACATAATGGTCGGACGGTAAAGCTAATTTTGACAAACTATAAAGTGGGTATAAGGTGGCTTCGCATTAAATTGTGGCCTTAGAGAGACTTCATTCTGTCTCTACGCTCGCCTGTGCGTCAAATTTAGTTTCACCCAACAACCATTATATACGAAGCATCTTAAGGCAATGTTGTAAGTTTCTCAATGCCTCAATTAAAATTTGTTGATTTTGTTCAGTAAAGAAACTAATGAGTAAAAGTTTTTTACATGAAAACATATGATACAAGATGAATGCATAACATCTTTGTACATATTTTTGATTACACACATCAAAATTTATACCCTTTAAATTTAAGTTATATGCCATCCAATGAAATGGGAGCACCTAAAGTTGTTGTTTACGTCAGGGCGTAACCTGGCTAGATTACAATGGAAGGGCAAATTACATGATTTCATTACTAGCAGATCAACTGATGTGATGGAATTATGTAAGTTTGCAGTTTTTTAAGTTGGTTAATGATTGATACAATTTTACACTTATATATTTTTCCAAGGTAATCGCAAGAAATACGAATAACCCGGGTCGTTTCCCGTAAAGGAGTGAATGGAACCGTAGTAATCGATTCGTGAAATCGTGTTGTGAAAAGTGGAAAAGTGAAAATTATGATTATGGAACTAAAACAATGATAAGAAATGAGAAAAATAAGCAGAAGATACAAGCTACTATTGCACTAATGACTAAAAACTAAAAACGGAAAATTGAACGCGAATTTTAAACGTTACGTACGGATTAAAAAGTGAATTATAATGAAAAATTCTCCTAAAATTTTAAATTAAATTTCTAAAAATCTTAAAATACTAAAAATGATTTTAAGAAAAAGAAAAATATTTTTTTGACTTTTTATTTATTTTCTATGAATTAATTTCTATTTTTAAAATTTTAAAAGTAATTAAAAATAAAAGAAAATATAAAAGTAAATGGAAAAATAAAAAATAAATTTTGAAAAATCTAAAATAACTAAAAAGTATTTTCTAAAATATTTTTGGAATTTTTCAGGCTTTTTCTGATTTTTATTTGATTTTTATCTATTAAAAAGTATTAAAATTGATTAAAAAACTAAAATAAAATGAGAAAAATAGCAAATCAACTCAGAAAATTATGAAATTTTTATGGAAAATCTAAAATAATAATTGAAAACTAGGAAAATTTTAAAAAATGAAAAATAAGCTGAAGAGAGTGCTTTTTAGGCTAATACAGCTTAATGTAAGTGCTTATTAATAAGCACTTGCAACCAAACTTTATGAAACTGAAATCACAGATGTATTATACTAAATTAAGCTCAATAAAACTCAAATTAGAACAGGAGTTGTACATAATCACAAGAAATGAGCAAAAAGCAGTTTCTAATAAGCAAATGAATGAGTAGAAGCAATCTAGAATAAGCCAGAGACTTAGAGATCATGTAAGAGACTCAAGTAATCACAAATGAACTTAAATCACCCACTTATACTCAGATTACAATTCAATTGAACAATAGCAGGCCTAAATGTTATCAGCAGAACCTGTATCAAACCTCCTACTTTGCAGGCTATGAAAAGCAGTATCAATAATCACTAAATACTAAACTAATTGGGGCAAAAGCTTTATCAACCTACTGAGAGTCTAAAAAACCTAAAAGCCCTATCATACACTACCAATTCCTACCTCAATTAAGGCCTATATCAGCAGCCTGAAGAATAATGGCTACTGCTATAGTTTGACTTTTTGTTTACAATCTAAGTTTGACAAATCCCACTTTCTACTAATCCAATCTTATTCTAGATGAATTATAAAGATGCTGAAACACAAATTTAATCTAACTAGAACTAATTTGTACCTATAACTAATTCTATACTTAATTGATTCAACAAATTTAAGCAGTTAACTAGTAATAAACCTAAGTATTGACTATTACTAAGAGTAACTACTGAATTTATGTAATAAGTACACTACCTAAATTCCAGAAATGAACTACCTAAATCCGATATACTCTATAGAAACTGCTAAACCTATTAAACAGGCATCATCCAAACACCACTTTATAGTGACAGATTTTCACTTAACAAAGCAACTAATTGAATTAAACTTCAACTCAACTACATAAGCTCACTATATATTAACCACACATATATAAGCTCAATGACACAGAGATTAATCACAAATTACTACAAAATCAAAATTATACTATTATGATAGATTTTATCAACTAGTTACAAACTAAACTGATGCAACTACTATTTAATGATACAATCAACTATTATAAGACTAGATAATGACTAATTAAGCTCAATGAAACAGTAATCAACTATGAAATACAGATCTAAACTATGAAATCCATAAAATGCATATTTACACTAGAAAATTGAAATTGAGAACTTACAAACTACACCTCAGCTTAACAGAGGTTCATTTGATCAATAGCCTATCTTTGGATAGGCTAAGCTCTTCCCAAACACAGCTTAACATATCAAATTACACCATGGATCACCATTATCTTCTCAGATTTGACTTTGGTTGACTGATTTGAACTTATGAATGATTTGATCAATTACACACTACAAACTTCCTCACAGAAGCTATATAAGCTAAAATGAGGAGTACAAACTACAAACAAGCTTAACTGTAAGATGAATTTAGAAAACTTCTTTTTGTATTTTTTTTTTCTGATTTGTAATATAAACTTTTGATGAAACTTAAACTGAATTGAAAGTAATAGATGTATAAAATGTAAATGAACTGAAAATAAACTGAAATTAAGAGAAGATAAGCTAATTATCCACTAGTAAACAATACTTTTGGATTTAAAGAAGTAAGCTAAATTTATTAAAGAGTAAATTGGATTACAATTAAGAACTGAAATTAACTAATACAATGAAAAGAAATTTTGACAGAGTAACACTATATCTAAAACTACACAGAAAATAAGCTATCCTAACCTCTATTTATAGCTACACTAAGAAGATTCTAGTAGGAGGGGAGTCACGGATTGCCAAGCTGGAAATCTGTGTGCTTGTGCTTCTTTAGTGAGCCTCTGGGCTGTCTGATCATATACCAATCATTTCCCAATGATTTACACCCTTGGATTATTCCTTGTGATGCGTATGGACCAATAAGAATCTTCCATCTCATCCCCATGTGTGCTACTTTGATCCTGACACCACTAGTACCCTTCTAGAAGCCATTGATTTGACCCAATTACCCTGGTAATTTAATGGGACGGGTAATTAGGGTTCTTTGAGTTCTGGGTAAATGGGTGAAAGGGGGCAGGAAAGGGTAATATTAGTTTATAATGTTTGACCGTGGGTAAGTGTTGACTGAAGTGAGTATGGGCCGGGTTAAGGGAATGATTTTGGGCTTTGGGATTTATTTGTGGATTTGGATTTGCAATTTCTTTGGACCGGGATTTTTGCAATTGTAATTTCAGAATTTAGAATTAGTAATTAACAAGGATGTGTAATTGCTGAAACTTCAAGGGCTGCTCATGCCAACTTCATAATTAAACTTTAAGGGCTTTTCTTGTCATTTTTGAAAAAATGAAGGTCTCATTTGACTTCTCTTCAATATTATATCATTAAGGACTAAACTTGCCAAACTTTCAAAGTTGAGGGGCCATTCTTGAACTTTATTCAAACTTCACACAAGGGTCAATCTTGCACATTTATCAAACTTTGAGGACTTCTAATGACTTTATAAGCTCATCTTTGACTTTCATATTCCAAGCTTTGACTTTCAACACTCGCTCCACTCTCGTGCTCGTTTTTGCCGATTTTTACGTTGTTTTTCGTCTGTTTATGAAATATCCATACTTGCACATTCACAATCACAAAAACACACTTTCTTTGGCAATTTGGGTTAGTTTTTGGATTATTAAGTCTCATTTTGGATAAGAAAAGGTGAGTGAATAAGCACTCACCAATTAACTTAATTGAGTTGATAGTGAGATCTGATCACTCAAGGCATAAGATGGGGATAAAACATGCTTACATTACAACTACGGTTGGCAAATATGTAAATCCCATTAATTCTAGGAATTTCAATTGAATATTGGCAATTGAGGTTCGACTCGTACCTTATTGAATACCGTCATCACTAGCAGATCAACTGATGTGATGAACCTATGCCAATTTGGATCCTAGTTTTTCAGTGAAAATTAAATGGTTATATGATTATGAACCATGGGTATTTAATTTTCTTGAAAAATTTATTATCAAAAATACTAAAATTGAATTTTGTAATTCTTTTCAATGTATTAATGCAACATTAAAACCGTAAACGTGGTTTGGTCTTAAATTGGTAAATTGATATAATTCTGCTTTCAAACATAATGTTTGATTGAGAAAAATTTACTGAAAAGACACAAAGTCTATTTTCTATGAGAGAAGAATGAGACTTAATCATATTCCTTTTCATGATTGAGAAAGGTATGACAGGAACATTAGAATTGTCTACATTCTAATATATAACTCATAGCAATCTTTAATACTTAAGAGTATTGCACATCCTATTTTCCATAAGAAATTTCATTACCCTAATTTGGTGAATGAATTCTTCTATAACAAACATGACATTTGGTTAAATGGAAAATATGAGTTATTAGAAGCTAGACAGATTACCGCAAAATTGGTAAAAGGAAAGCTAGCATTATTAATCTAGTTGTTGTGCTTTAAAGGTGCTACATACCATTATGGGGATAGGCCTATTAAGGAAGAAGTTGCATATCAATATTCTTCAAGTTAATATCATTGATGGATAATCCATCATATACATAGTAGAATACACATTTTAGAACCCGAGTAATTATTACGTTTGGGTTTTTCAAACCGTGTAGGAAAGTAAAAACAAGCAAATTGTTTTCACTAGTGATGAAACACTTACAATGTTGTCAAATCAAGTGGGAGCGTTGTGTTGTGTTACTGAATATGGAGTTATTGTTATGTTCTCTAATTCAGTGGGAGCTACAAGCTTTAATTCCTGTGTAGTAGCCCAGATTATCTTCAAGATAATTACTTTCCAATTGTAGTTACTCATGTTTTTAGGATAGCCATGTGCATTTCTTGACAAGACAATGTAGTCCTACATCCACTTGTTAATTTCTGACACAAATCATATTGAATCACATAAACAAACGTATGTTGTGTTGTTTATTTACTACATGATATTGTTCCATGCACAAGTGGGAGAATTGTTTATTGTGTACAAAGGAACAATACATAGAAATATGATTATAGGATTCTCTTAATTGCAAGGTAAGAAATTTATGTTCTAATAGGATTTACACATTTAATGTATAAGATTATCTTATGTAGAAAACGTGTCAAGATTATAATTAAGACTACTTTTATGTCTTATGATATTCAAATTAAAAGAAACACTTGAATTTACAATTTACGTCAGGGTGTAACCTGGCTAGATTGCAATGGAAAGGTAAACTACATGATTTCATTACTAGCAGATCAACTGATGTGATGGAATTATGTGAGTTTGCAGGTTCTTAAGTTGGATAATTCATTAAATGACATAAACAAATGGAGTAGTAAATTAACTTGAAATTACTATTGAAACCAAATGGTGGTGTTCACAAATACTTTAGTTATATATGTTTATATCTTATTATAAACATGAAGTCTTTTAACTAGTGCAAGAATTATAATAAAGTAAGACGTTAACTTGTTATATTTTTAAACAAGAAATCATTGAGTTGATCAATGATTTATAACGTATAGTTGGAATATAATAGTTTATGTCTTCTTAAGACATGAACATGAAGTGACTTGTTTAAAAAAGTACTTATGTTACATAGCATGCAATTGGTTTGGAAATTCTATTATACCATTAAGTTGACTTAGTTGGTAAATAGGTAAGCCAAAAGAAGTATAAGTTTATCTTACATATTGTTAGTTTGTCTCACAATATTAAGTTCTAATAAAACATCACAAGTTGGTGGTGTGTTCAGTTAGGAAAAATCAAACTCTTGTTATATTGTTTGATTAAAAGATAAATATGACTTCTTTTCTTCCAAAAGTTATCAAGGTTAGAAAATTGAGTATAGATTGAATATACTCAATAAGGCTCCAACCTAAAAGATTAAATAAGACATTATGGAATGTGATGAATCACATTAAAGTCTTAAAATGAAGTCCTGATTTTGTTAATAAGTAAGTTTAACAAACAAGAGTCAGGAACTGTAAAATGTTTTGTAATATCCCAAAAGAGAACGATTAAGTGTTGCTCAACTTGCTAAAGTATTTATAGATAAATTACAAAAGGATAGTGGGAGTTTTGTTCAGATCTTGAAAGATCAAAATTACAAAATGCATAATCTTCTAAAACCACACTAGTGAAAATCATGATGAGGCTTGAAATGTAAAGGTTAAACCTCAACATGATGAAATTCTCATTCATAGATCCGTAGGGATATTTCAGATATTTGATTGATATACTGAGAAATATGAATTACAGGATCAAAGTAAGCCTGTTAATCATAATGATGGATTTACTAAATATTGAATTATGGTAAATTGCTCATACTATGAATGTTAAGATGTTGTCCATAAAGATAAGTCAACTTTGAAAACTTGGTTTATGTTAATGAAGATGAGTTTCTTCAAGAGAAGAAAAACCCTAAAGGTCTAAATCTTTGTGTAATGAATCATATGGACGAAATTGTATACATATTTTAATGCATGTCTTATGACAAGATTATTAATCATACTTAAGTAATTAACTATGATTGAACACTCTTTCCTAAGCACATCAAAGATACAAAGATGGTAATTGTCATACTTATTTTTATGAATATGAAATTTGACAATGGATTATAAAACTCTTTCTTGTATAATTACTTAAGCGAGGACGATGAGTAATTAAGAGTTTTATGAATTCATTTAATCTTTGAAAGTATACAAAATGCAAGAATCCAAGTATGGATAAATGCATGCATCAAGGAGATAAATCTTATGTTTAAATATTAAATCCATGTTTTGATTTATAATTTGAAATAAGATAACTCCTAAGTAATTGTGAAAGCTAGTGGGAGTATTATGTTTACTTACTTAAATCATATATGTTGTATAACATATAGGAAGTAACATTCTATATAAGTTAAGTGTTAAGTCATAACTTGGAATGAAACTTTACTTGAAAGATTTAATAAGTAAAACATACAACCTTGAATATATGTTTATTGACGTAAACATGTGCGGTAAATGAATCTAATAGAATATGATATATCATTTAGAAAGTTTAAATGGATATGTAGTACATGAATGAAATTTAAGTTGGACACAAGGATTTTTCATGTACATCATGTTGTTGTTATATCATGCTTTAATAAAAGATGATTTGACAACATTGATATCTAATTGAAAGATATTAGATAAGTTGTGTAATGAATATTCTAAAGGAATATATTTGGATATAGAATCACATCCTGAGCCTGGAACAATTTCTGGATTCTATAAATGAACAATTTGTCAATTGTCATAGCCAACAAACTTGGAAGTTTGGAAGGCATAAAACATTACACATTAAAGTTTACGGAAAAGAGCATATTGTTGTTTGCATACAATGATGCTAATAAAATTGGGATAACACTCAATACTAGTCATGGAAGGATTTCATCCTTGTTAATTGCCATGTGTACTAGTTATGCTTAACTAAAAGCATAGTTGCATTATACATTAAAGAATAAGAATACTTTAAACTTTAAAATGTTTGAAAGTTTAATTATCATAAATTCAATGTTGAGGATGTCACACACTTTATGATGTATTATGTGGTTATATCAAATTATTTGAATGCACATATACAAGAACTTCAATAATTGAATTCTTGAAATAAGTATTCTCAAAATTCCGATAGATCAAAGTTAGTTGAATAATGCATTGTCAACAAGTATGATTGTCATTACTTGAGGCATAATTGTCAACAAGTATGAGTGTTATTACTTGAGACAAAATTCATTAATGAGAATTTTCATGCATTGATCTATTTAGTATTTGGATAAGGGATGTTAAACAATTATTATTTAATAATGAATTAAAGTACTGAGTACGTTTGTTTTCATTAATAATAGATTGTATCTCATATTTGCATGTTTAATCCATGAATAACTTATGTTATGTTATTCTAAATAGTCCGTTGTCAATCAATGATATGAGAATATCATTGAATCAAGACAAATCTGAGTTTTGGTATAATATACTTAAAGTATATTGATGCATAGGACATGCCAAATTCACATGATATTCAATAGAATGAATAAATTGAATATAGGACAGATCCCAATTACATGATTATACTTATAGATGTTGTCATTAAAGTAAATCATGAATATTTATCCTCAGACTTGAGATACCAAATAACTACTGTGGATGTAGCTCATTTTCTGTGAGATAGTCTAATGCTATCCGTAACTGGTAGCTATAAGGGCTATTTCCAGAGCTGATGCAAAGTTCATGGGTTATGCATGTAGTCAACACAGGATTTGTTTCCTTTAAATTTGTTTTGAAGTTTAATACTGTTGGGCCCCACGTAGGGTTGACAAGATGTTTGCATGGCCATGCCCAAGGTCTATCTGGAATACGTTTAGATGAATTGGTAATCTTGCTTGATCATAAATAACGAGAAACAAAATAGTTAATTATGGAATGACTTAGATCCATATCCATATTAATGTGGTATTAGAAACAAAAGGATAAGTATGATGATGATTCATCAAAGGTGGTTTTTTCCAGGGAACCATACTCGTGATCGTTCCGGGGACATTGGCTTGTTATGCTAGACTAACCAATGTCATTATTACATTAATGTATATCCGAGTGGGAGCTGTTAGAAGTAACGGATAAAAATTAATGAATATGTCCGGACTTGAACACGAGACTTCGGGATTGCACACATTACGTATGAGTTTCAATGTTTTAATAATTAATATATTAAGTTATGATTAATTATTAAATTCACAATAAACGACTAATAAGCGTTAAGTAATTAATGGAATTGACTAAACGGTCGGTGAATGTCAACAAGATATGAAAAGAAGGAAACAAGTCAAGAGAAGGTTCTAGAAATCCTTTCTTGGGCTTGTTGTGGCCGAACTATGGGTATCCCACATCGGAAACCATAGTAAACTTGATCTCAACCATAAGGTTATAAATACATCCCTATGTATTCATCCCTTGATATACTTGATTTCAATAGAAGGCCAAACTTCTTCTTTTCTCATCTTGTTCATAGGTTTACAAATGAAACCCCAAGAAAAGGGATTTGTGAGTAACCTTGAACATTACAAAGAGTTTGATAAATCTATTGTGATCAAGAACCTAGCTTTTCTCATTGAAACGCTACTAATACATGTGTACAATAGTGAAGATCTAACATACTTTTGTTAGCTTATTTCCCTTTTCGACTTGCCCTAAAAGTCGATTGCCTAAACCCTTGTTAGAGTTTTACTCGTTCTTGTTATTTGATTTCTTGTTTGGCTAGAAATCACCAAGGTACGCATATCATTTAAATTCGGTTAATTATTATTACATGTATTTGATTCTATATTCGCTTATATTTCATAAGCTCAATTTTCCAGCTTGTTTTTTTTGGTACGAGGGAATTCCTATACGAGCCACCTTTGGTTACATGGAAGCTAAACTCGGAACTCCACAAACCACCACAATTGTGGATTATTATGGGTGCGGCGGGTGGCCCCGCAAGGAGTTTGCAATTGGCGGGATTTGAACTCCTCTAATTGGGACTCCGAACCATTACCACTAGGCTCTTAATCACTTATGAGCTTATTCTGCGTTTTTTCTGACTTAAATATGAAAATAAGGGAGTGTTATCTAAAAGCTTATATTTCGTAAGGAGCTCATGAGCTCATTCTTAGTGTTTGGGTTAACTTATTAGACTTAATGAGGCAAAATGACAAAAAAAAAATACATAAACATCTTTAAAAAATTGTAATTGTTATACGCAAACGGATGATGTTTTCCGTGTCTATAGGTTACCCGGGGAAGGAAAGATGTATGCGGCCTGATCCTCATGACCGTTTCTACCTGGCCACCCCAAATGTGTAACTAGTGAGTTTTGAACCCTAAACCTTATTAATGGTGTCTAATGTTGGTTGTTTTTAAAAAAACTTAACTTAAAAAAACACCCATATATATAAGCCACATGGCTTATTTTAAACCTTCTCATAATAAGCTGTTCTATGCAAACAGCTTATATATTTTGGCTAGTAGTATTAAAAAGAGGTAAAAACAAACACCCCCTTAATATGATCTTACCGGTATAATATTAGCCTCTGAAACTGATAATCCCTTTTTGCTCTTTCAGAAACACATTTCTTCACATACCGGTTAATAAGACATAGAGTTGGAAGAAGAAAAAGAAGGGCTTGTTATGTGAGATAATAGAAATTGGTGGGTTAACCTGACCCAAAAGGTTATTTGGGTTTTTGGAATTTGGGTTATTTGATTACTCTAAACGAGTACTCGTGCATAGCAACGAGATTTTGTAGCGCCAGATAGTTATATTGATATTTTTGTTACACAATACACTTAACCAAAATACAATTATAACTATATTCCACTTTAAAATCATGTTGCTATGCACGTATACTCGTCTAGTATATTAATACACCATGTTTTATTTTCATGTATTCTCAAGTCAACTTTTACATTAATGTATTCCCCATTCAACTTTTATATTTTTGTGTGTTTCCTTAAATTGTGAGTTTCTTTAAATAAATTTTAAGTTTTCAAGAATTTTAAGTTTCCAAAAAACTAGGCAAGTACACGCATAGCAACGGAATTTTCTAACGGCAAACAATTAGAGTTGTGATATTGTGGTAAGTGTTTCATGTAATGTTAATAAAATGTGAAAATATCAAAATATAATTGCTAAATGTTGTAACATTCAATAATTCAACTCAAACAATAATTCTTAACATGTATCAAAGAATATAAAAACATTTAGTAAAACTGAAAATAAACCATTGCATCAATTATGAGATAACTAACAATGCTAGTTAGTCATCACATAGATTTAGATGGTGGTGGTGGCGGCTACGGATTTGTGTTAGGGATGGTGGTGGTGGCGGCGGGGGTTTAGAGGGTTGCAGGTTTGTGTTAGGGATCTCGGTTTACAACCAAGAAACACAAGCCATCTACAAGTTCCAGCATTGTTGCAACCTATTTCTTGGAGCCTTTAATGCCTTGAAGTGTGATCATGTATGTTGAACGAATCACACGTGAGTTGCTACCTTTGTTGCAAGCCTTTGTTACTGTTACCTTTGTTGCAAGCCTTGAATTGTGATCATGTTTTGACCAGTTACCCAAACAGCTCATTTATCAACTTTTATACCCACTGTACTTAACTTCTGGATTCAAAAATCATTAAAATTTGAATTGCACTACAGTAGAATGAAATACCAATATTACATCTATACGAAAGTCGAATCATCAGATTTTCGCAGACCCGTAAAGCTTATTTCATCAAACTAAATGCTTATTTGAGATATTTAGAATGACCATGATATCTAACCTAAAAATACTAAAAATATATCAAAATTAGCTTTCTCATTAATACCTTATTTCAAGAAAATGAGGTTCTTATTTTTATGGTGTGCTTATAAGCAATGAATTATCAGATAACAAACATCTTCACTTATGGAACCAACCCATATTGTTTAAACACAAATTTCCATTTTGGATTTTTTTTTTTAATTTTTTTATTGAGAGATGCAAGAAAGTTTACTTGTTGGGTTCTTTAATTTGGGGCAAACAAGTTTTTAGGTTTTTTAAAGATGCTTGTTGTCTAAGAGCATTGGGTACAATGACCTCGAGTTATAACTTAACGTAGCGCCACATCAGCACCACATCAGCTTTATCATAACTTAACCATAACTCAACATTTTGGGGCCCACTTTTCTCTAAAAAAACCCTTATCATAACTCAACACACGGTGTGGTAACTCACCCTTAACTCACACCCTTAACACAGCGTTATGGGCATAACTCGCCCCTTAACGCAACCCCTTAACTCACTTGGACGGTATGGTAACTTGCCCTTAACACAGCCAAAGTTAAGGTATAACTCAAGTGCAATGCCACCATACCACATGCTCTAATGGGTCAAGAAACCCTGATCCGGTTCAAAGTTTTCCTTTTAAATATATTTTTAGTTATATTTGACATATTGTTGTTGTTGTTGTTGTTGTTGTTGTTAGAAACTCAACATATTTATTAAAAATTTAGTCGAATGTCGAAGTACTATCTAGGCTACTAGTCATTTAGCTATAGCAAAGCTAATTGTATTAATTATATGATGAACAGAAACATGTGTCTCAATATCTTGAGTCATGGAAAACTTTCGTATCTACTTCATCAAGATAACCGCATCCTTTTCTAATTCCCCCAAAAAATATAATGAAAAAGAGAGAAACCATATCCAATAGCCGCACAATTAGTCTAATACTTAGCCTCATGAGATGGAGTAAAATGAAATTATATTATATACATCCTTTTAATTTTTTCATAAATAAAATCTATGAACCTAGTCGATCCTTATATTTAAAATCAAACAAATGCTATAAAACTCTAAAACCATTAGTTTTCTTTATTGTTTCTCCAATCTAGAATTATGGTTTTTAAAACTGAACTAGATGATCCAATTTTCCCAGTTCAACCCAATTTTTTCTGGCCCAACCAACCAGTTAAGAACAAAACTCTCAATTTAAGTCTGGTCTAGTTTTCAAAACATTCACGCAAGAACATAAGTATATATTTTTCTCATCTTTATTATTTATTTTTAGCTCAAAAACACACAATTAAAAATTTAAATATTACTTTTTTCTTCTTTTCTACTCACCATGTCTTTATTTTTTCTTTGCAGTAGAAAACCCAAAAATAAAACCTATGTTTTTTAGAGCATCTTCAATGGTATGCAGATGACGGACTTTATTTTTTTCAAATTAGTCATTGAATATTTTTTTTTTACATTAGAAAACAAATCTTTTTTCAACAATGTTCTAAGGGTGCGTTTGGTTGAGGGGTTTGGGGGGGGGGGGGGGGGGGGATGGAATATAGGCATGATGATAAATATGAAGTATTTGGTTTGAATATGTAGGACCCAAAGATTGGACTCAAAGAAAATAATAGGGCATGTAATAATCCTACTGATATGTTCAGGTTTTGGCAAGTTTTCATGGAGTATCACATTATGTACTTTTTGTGGCCTCTTTTTAGTCTACACCATACAATTTTTGAAAATATTAAATATTAACTTTAAATATTTTATGTATTCAAATAGCAAATAATAATTAATTGTATAATACTTAATTTTTTTTTATTCTAACTCAAATCCAAATTCTAATCCAAATCCAAAACCACCTGCAAACCAAACGCACCCTAAGTCTTTAAAGCAAAGACTTCAAGCTTGATTCCTCAAACCAAATAAAGAAAGGGGAAATTATGCCTACTTTACAAAGTAGGCAACTTGCCTACTTTCATTTGTTAAAAAAGGAGGGGCAGGGAGTGAACAGGGAGAACATGTATCTACAAGGGCTTAATTGTACATATTTTTTATTTTTTTGCAAAGAAAAGTAGGCAAGTTGCCTACTTTGTAAAGTAGGCATGATTTTCCCATAAATATTTTATAATAGATGGCACTCAAAAAGTTTTACAATCACTTATTTTCGTTTGAGATGTATTTGATGAATGACTTTTCTGACAAAAAACTTTTAAATAACTTGATGCATTATTGATATGCATGTTTGATTAATGAGTTCTTTATCAAATGATATTTTTCCAGTGAAAAACTTTGTTTTAATAACTTTAGCTTCCTCAAGTGATTTAGGAAATGACTTGAGCATAATCCCGTCACAATATATCATGTTATATTTTAAAATTATATGAAAATTTTGAAAAACTTTTTATATTTGAGTTATTTTTTTATTTAAATACTTTTCTATAGAAAAAAGTTATTCGATAATGTAACAATTCGCAATTTCAGGTTTATTACTATTCCCGGAAAATTTTACTATTCACTTTTACTATTCATTTTTCCCGAAATTTGATTTTTGTTTCTTGGCCTCGAGTGATAAATCATTCCCATAGAAAATTAAAAGTTTGACACTCATCAGATCATTTTCGTGAAAGTTATTAAGGAATTACAAGGAATTACACGTTTTAGGGTAAAACGTCATTTAAAAATTCTACGCACAACGAAACTCGACCGCGTTAAGTGACCCCGCATCAGAAAAATGTTTAGTACTCTCATGATTAATTAGAGAATTAATCATGACTGAAAAAAAAAACATGACCAAAATAAGCCTCGGCCGTGAAAAACTGAAATTTTCAGTTTTAAGCGTTTTTACTCAGCCGTAACCTTAGCCTATACCTACACCGCGTTTCTAAGACAATTTGAGTTTTCAACTTATTAGAAAAAGTCAACATATTTTTCCCTCCTCCTTTGACCAAAAATCATTCCTTGATTTTATAAGTCATTCCTTGATTTTTAGGCTTACGGTTTTATGTCTAAAAGACATTAAATACCAACCGACACTAGACAGAGCCCAGCCTAGACATTATAAGCCATTTTAAGTCATTAGTATCCTATTAGAAAAGTTACATTTTACTTTTCTCAATTTTACGCAACTTTCGTACGTTTTATGTATTACGCGTTTTAGACCCGTGTTTCCAGTTTTAGCAGGGTTTGAGCACCCCAATAGAACCTCCCACTCATTTTATATTTTATTATGGAGTATATTGATAAGTTCTAGCATATTTATAAGTTTCATATTTTTAGGATACCCGGTTTTACGTTTCGTGACTTAATAACTTACGGTTAGCATTTTACGGAGTCAAAATGCACAAACTAAGCAAGATAGCACCAAGAGTCATCATCTAGTCACCCTTATCCCTTATGAACCGCCATTTAGGGGGGGGGGGATTCACACTTGTGGCTTCATCTCATGACTTTAGCCATTAGATCATACTTATTTACAACTTGGTCACCAAGTTTAGGCACTTTCCTAACACTTTCCTAACCTCCTCATCCTAGCCTATATAAATGATCACACATGACTTAGAAAACTCATTCTCCTTTCTTTCTTCATCAATAAAAACGACACACAACAAATCCCTAGCACCATGATCCTTTGATCTTCAAACTATAAGTTACATATAAGAGTTCAAGGTCTTAGTATTCTCTACCTAGTTCTCAAGTTTGTTTGGTGATTCCATGGTTGATTTAGGAGCTACACAAGGTTACTAGGGCTGAAGTTAAATGGTTTTCACAAGGGTTATATCAAGGCTAGCAAGGGTTACAAGAGTTATGGTGAAGGGTTTACAAGCTTAGGTTTAGTGTCCTAGTTCTATACTTGACTTTCTTTCTTTAGAAAGCCAAAAGTTGTAAGCAAACCCTATTACACTTTCTTGCTCAATATCATTTTCATGCTTATTATGTTTCTTTCATGCTATATATGGTCTTTGTATTATGTTCATGATGTATAAAAACTAGTAAAACAAGTTATGGTATATATATGTTAACTTATGATATTTAAACAAGTAAACTAGTGACTTTTATGGAGAACCACGACCAAAATAGTACAACTATGATATTTGACACTTACTTACTGTTAAAGAGGACTTAACAAGGAAAACATATCAATTTGAATCACCCAAAACGAGTACCCGAGTCAAAAGTTATGGCCATAAGAAGTTAGCGAAACCAAAACGGCAAAACTACCTATACCATACTGTTTTGCATTCTGCCATTTTGAAAGTCACCCTTCTGGTCCGATTCATCAAAAAGTTAAAACACGAAAGTTGTCCGGAACGACATTTTCGTTCAGGAACAAAGAAGCTCGAGCCCTGAAAACGCTTTCCGTGTGATATCTTCTTCAAATTCTTAACAGCCCATTTTTAGACCAAAGTCACTATATAATAGTTATGTTTTACTAAGACCAAGAGGTCTAATGACCTAAAGCCAAGACCACAACCATGGCTAAAACCAAGGTTGAGTCTCAAGACCATGGTAACAATGACCAAGGTCACGGCAAAGCCACGGCTAAAGACCATATAACTTTTAAAGATCAAAACTTATATATATATGTTATCAAATACTACAATAGTAGGGAGCCTCATGTGAGGAGTTCATTAAGTAAGCCGTCAAGATGAGTTGTGGATTTACGAATTAAAGTGTCCTGGCTCCTCGAACGTTTACTCCATGACTTCTGAATTATGTCTGCCCGAACGGTAGTAAGAGATATACAACCTATACATGTTTCATAGACCACTTATATTCAACGACTTACACTATATACTAAGTACTACATCATGAAGTATATGCAAGATATATATAGGCAATTCTTCATATCCTTAGACGTTACTCCAAACCTAAGTCACAACGTTTTATTATAGGCTACTCTTAGAGACTTTCGCATTTCGACTATCACTTTCATTTCTCATTACATAAGCTTAAGGTGAGTCATAGCCCCTACACTTTTCATACTTGTTTTAATTCTTTGGGGGAGATACATGCTCAACTACTTGCTTACTTGTACAAATATTCAAAACATTTATACTTGATTGTTTTATACTTGATTGTCTTATACTTGATTGCATTATACTTGATTTCATACATACATGACTGTCTTTTATCTTTTGGAAGTGGCTCCCAGTAATCTTTTATCTTTGGGAAGTGGCTCCCAGTAAACTTTTATCTTTGGGAAGTGGCTCCCAGTTGTCTTTGGGAATTGGCTCCCAAGTGAGGTCTTCGGAGATGAAGTAGAGACTTACTACTAATTGCTTAATTGTTTTGATGAACTTATACATGTCTTATTCATACTATATGTTAGCAGTGGGTTGTGAACACACAGGTTGCAAGTCTCTTATGGCGGGATTTGCAACTGAGTGGATTCACAATGCCTTTGCTATGTGAACATTCTTTATAGGCTTTTCAACTGTTTTAAGACAAACTCTATGAACTCACCAACCATTGTGTTGACACTTTAGCATGTTTATCTCAGGTTAGTAAGGCGATAGCTAGTGCGTGGAACATAGAGTCAAGCTGCATATTCTGAAGACATACACTTTTTATCATTTACCATTCAAAACATTTTGTATACATTTATGTATCATACTTTGGAATCTCATGTTTGTAACTTTGAATTCATTAATCGAATGGTAACTTTTCAAAACGTCTCATTTTGAGGTCGTTTTCTATAACTTGTAGTTTGTATTATGAAGTAGCCCCCCAGTGACACAGTCTTCCGCTGCGGTATTTTGGGGGTGTTACAGATTGGTACCAGAGCCTTGGTTATAGAGAACTAGGTTGCATTTAGTGCCTAGACTATAACTGCTATATACATTAAGACTCTCCTCTTTATTTGCCTTACACACACTACATACACATACGCCTTTTGGTATTTATTGGTTTAGTTCCACGCTGTTAGATGATGTGACTCTAGTATTATAAGGAGCCCCAGAGATTAGTCGAGTCATTAAAAACATGGAGCTCAGTAATAACTAATTATTTAACTTGATCTTGTGACAGTTCTTGTTTGATGAGACACAAGATTTGAGTTAAATAATATTATTGCTTAGCTTTAGGGATTTGATGACTTGATTATCTTACTATCGGCCTCAGAAGGCGGATTTTGTGTCGGAAATTCTTAAGTAGGATGATTTAGAATCTCCTTATTTAAATGGATTGGGACGCCTCTTCATTTAAATAAAGAAATTGTAAATCACCGAACCATAAGTTTATGATCCCTTACTTACATAAATTTGGACGCTTCTTTATGTAAGTAAAGAGTTATAAATAAGTGGGCTTAATTGTAGCCGATACAACTCCTTAACCAGAACTTTAGACGAATCAGAGTAAACACCACTATATTAAAATCCCGAATTCTCTTAGACACACTGTAAGTAGTTAACATCAACTGAACTTCGGGACGAAGTTCTCCTTAAGGGGTAGAGACTGTAACAATTCGCAATTTCAGGTTTATTACTATTCCCGGAAAATTTTACTATTCACCTTTACTATTCATTTTTCCCAAAATTTTCCCGAAATTTGATTTTTGTTTCTTGGCCTCGAGTGATAAATCATTCCCATAGCAAATTAAAAGTTTGACACTCATCAGATCATTTTCGTGAAAGTTATTAAGGAATTACACGGAATTACACGTTTTAGGGTAAAACATCATTTAAAAATTCTACGCACAACGAAACTCGACCGCGTTAAGTGACCCCGCATCAGAAAAATGTTTAGTACTCTCATGATTAATTAGAGAATTAATCATGACTGAAAAAAAAACATGACCAAAATAAGCCTCGGCCGTGAAAAACTGGAATTTTCAGTTTTAAGCGTTTTTACTCAGCCGTAACCTTAGCCTATACCTACACCGCGTTTCTAAGACAATTTGAGTTTTCAAATTATTAGAAAAAGTCAACATATTTTTCCCTCCTCCTTTGACCAAAAATCATTCCTTGATTTTATAAGTCATTCCTTGATTTTTAGGCTTACGGTTTTATGTCTAAAAGACATTAAATACCAACCGACACTAGACAAAGCCCAGCCTAGACATTATAAGCCATTTTAGGTCATTAGTATCCTATTAGAAAAGTTACATTTTACTTTTCTCAATTT
Source organism: Artemisia argyi (assembly GCA_030686995.1). Taxonomy (NCBI): domain Eukaryota; kingdom Viridiplantae; phylum Streptophyta; class Magnoliopsida; order Asterales; family Asteraceae; genus Artemisia; species Artemisia argyi. Next base: position 184,049,723 of record CM060688.1, on the reverse strand, counting down.
TACGCAACTTTCGTACGTTTTACGTATTACGCGTTTTAGACCCGTGTTTCCAGTTTTAGCAAGGTTTGAGCACCCCAATAGAACCTCCCACTCATTTTATATTTTATTATGGAGTATATTGATAAGTTCTAGCATATTTATAAGTTTCATATTTTTAGGATACCCGGTTTTACGTTTCGTGACTTAATAACTTACGGTTAGCATTTTACGGAGTCAAAATGCACAAACTAAGCAAGATAGCACCAAGAGTCATCATCTAGTCACCCTTATCCCTTATGAACCGCCATTTAGGGGGGGGGGGATTCACACTTGTGGCTTCATCTCATGACTTTAGCCATTAGATCATACTTATTTACAACTTGGTCACCAAGTTTAGGCACTTTCCTAACACTTTCCTAACCTCCTCATCCTAGCCTATATAAATGATCACACATGACTTAGAAAACTCATTCTCCTTTCTTTCTTCATCAATAAAAACGACACACAACAAATCCCTAGCACCATGATCCTTAGATCTTCAAACTATAAGTTACACATAAGAGTTCAAGGTCTTAGTATTCTCTACCTAGTTCTCAAGTTTGTTTGATGATTCCATGGTTGATTTAGGAGATACACAAGGTTACTAGGGCTGAATTTAAATGGTTTTCACAAGGGTTATATCAAGGCTAGCAAGGGTTACAAGAGTTATGGTGAAGGGTTTACAAGCTTAGGTTTAGTGTCCTAGTTCTATACTTGACTTTCTTTCTTTAGAAAGCCAAAAGTTGTAAGCAAACCCTATTACATTTTCTTGCTCAATATCATTTTCATGCTTATTATGTTTCTTTCATGCTATATATGGTCTTTGTATTATATTCATGATGTATAAAAACTAGTAAAACAAGTTATGGTATATATATGTTAACTTATGATATTTAAACAAGTAAACTAGTGACTTTTATGGAGAACCACGACCAAAATAGTACAACTATGATATTTGACACTTACTTACTGTTAAAGAGGACTTAACAAGGAAAACATAGCAATTTGAATCACCCAAAACGAGTACCCGAGTCAAAAGTTATGGCCATAAGAAGTTAGCGAAACCAAAACGGCAAAACTGCCTATACCCTACTGTTTTGCATTCTGCCATTTTGAAAGTCACCCTTCTGGTCCGATTCATCAAAAAGTTAAAACACGAAAGTTGTCCGGAACGACGTTTTCGTTCAGGCACAAAGAAGCTCGAGCCCTGAAAACGCTTTCCGAGTGATATTTTCTTCAAATTCTTAACAGCCCATTTTTAGACCAAAGTCACTATATAATAGTTTTGTTTCACTAAGACGAAGAGGTCTAATGACCTAAAGCCAAGACCACAACCATGGCTAAAGCCAAGGTTGAGTCTCAAGACCATGGTAACAATGACCAAGGTCACGGCAAAGCCACGGCTAAAGACCATATAACTTTTAAAGATCAAAACTTATATATATATGTTATCAAATACTACAATAGTAGGGAGCCTCATGTGAGGAGTTCATTAAGTAAGCCGTCGAGATGAGTTGTGGATTTACGAATTAAAGTGTCCTGGCTCCTCAAACGTTTACTCCATGACTTCTGAATTATGTCGGCCCGAACGGTAGTAAGAGATATACAACCTATACATGTTTCATAGACCACTTATATTCAACGACTTACACTATATACTAAGTACTACATCATGAACTATATGCAAGATATATATAGGCAATTCTTCATATCCTTTGACGTTACTCCAAACCTAAGTCGCAACGTTCTATTATAGGCTACTCTTAGAGACTTTCGCATTTCGACTACCACTTACATTTCTCATTAAATAAGCTTAAGGTGAGTCATAGCCCCTACACTTTTCATACTTGTTTTAACTCTTTGGGGGAGATACATGCTCAACTACTTCCTTACTTGTACAAATATTCAAAACATTTATACTTGATTGTTTTATACTTGATTGTCTTATACTTGTTTGCATTATACTTGATATGATACATACATGACAGTCTTTTATCTTTGGGAAGTGGCTCCCAGTAAACTTTTATCTTTGGGAAGTGGCTCCCAGTTGTCTTTGGGAAGTGGCTCCCAGTTGTCTTTGGGAATTGGCTCCCAAGTGAGGTCTTCGGAGATGAAGTAGAGACTTACTACTAATTGCTTAATTGTTTTGATGAACTTATACATGTCTTATTCATACTATATGTTAGCATTGGGTTGTGAACACACAGGTTGCAAGTCTCTTATGGCGGGATTTGCAACTGAGTGGATTCACAATGCCTTTGCTATGTGAACATTCTTTATAGGCTTTTCAACTGTTTTAAGACAAACTGATGAGGCGAAAAATGATCCGTTTTTAGGGGGTCATTTAAGCCCGAATCCGACTTTATTTGATCAAATATTGCCCTAAATCGTTCCTTTTGTGATTTTAGGTGTTTGGAGAGTGAATTCTGGAAAAGAAGCCATTTTGGACGTTTTTGGAGCATAAAAGTGAAGAAAACGGCAAAGTACCAAAAATCCATGCTGAAGATACAAGGTGACGGCGTCAAGACCACCATCTTGACGGCGTCAGACATGAAGAATTAAACACCGTAGGTGGTGACGGCGTCAGAAGGCTTTATGACGGCGTCAAAGTGGCAAGAATTAAATACCGTGGGTGGTGACGGCGTCACATAGGCCGTCATAAGTGGATCAAGGCCGTCCAAGGAAGTATATGGCGGCGAGGTGACGGCGTCAGAAGTAACTCTTGACGCCGTCAGACTATTTTTCCTATATATAGTTTTCTAGTTTTTTCATTAAAAAAATGAGAAGTTTTGGTGAAACCCTAAAGACGATTTTGGTGCCTCTTTTACAGGTTTTTCAAGGGTTCCAAACCCTTGAGACCTTGCATTGTAATTAAGATAAGTATACTTTCAATTCAATCAATATGTCTATGTGTTGGTTGTTTATCTCTTGTTCTTGTCTTAATTCTACTATGCTAGGCTAGATCTCTTTTGTGTTTGCTTAGATCTAATGAAACCTAGATGTTGATTATGTGTTGATTACTTGTCTATTCTTGTTTTGGATGAATGATATTATATGTTAGGCTTAAGAAAACTGGCAGATCTCCAAATGGTAACATGCTTGAACGTCTTAAGAAACATGAACCGAGGCGTACTAGGTCTTTATTGGTTGTATTTAATGCATGAGCCACTGTTTACAATCCCTATAGTTGTGCTGGGTCATGGTGTAGGAGGAGATAAGAGCTCATAGAGTTGGGGAGTTATGTATGCCACCCCATGAATGGTATTAAGGAATACAATCCGTCATCCATACAAGTGTAACAAGTAATTAACATGTAAAAGATATCTAGGGAGTAATGAAGTCTAAGTAAATACAATTTCTCCAACCACTGCTCACAACCTTAGTATAATTTAGTTTAATTTCATTTTTAGTATTTTATTTTAATTATATAATAGCTTTGGGTTAGTTGAATAGCAACTAATTCCGCCCACTCTTCCAAAACCCGAGATTTTACTTGCTTTCATAAAAATATAAAAATACAAAAAGAATCATCTTTCACCTCTAGAACTATTAATTAGGTTTTCTAATCCTAGCGACACTATTCCTAAGCTGAACGATCAATCCCCCGGTACTTGTCACTATACTATACTACAACGATCAGGTACACTGCCTGGTGGGGGTTGTAAGCTTCTCGAGATCCCTCGAGAGGTAAAGCAAGGTGCGATTCCCACGCATCACAAACTCTATGAACTCACCAACCATTGTGTTGACACTTTAGCATGTTTATCTCAGGTTAGTAAGGCGATAGCTAGTGCGTGGAACATAGAGTCAAGCTGCATATTCTGAAGACATACGCTTTTTATCATTTACCATTCAAAACATTTTGTATACATTTATGTATCATACTTTGGAATCTCATGTTTGTAACTTTGAATTCATTAATCGAATGGTAACTTTTCAAAACGTCTTATTTTGAGGTCGTTTTCTATAACTTGTAGTTTGTATTATGAAGTAACCCCCCAGTGACACAGTCTTCCGCTGCGGTATTTTGGGGGTGTTACAGATTGGTACCAGAGCCTTGGTTATAGAGAACTAGGTTGCATTTAGTGCCTAGACTATAACTGCTATATACGTTAAGACTCTCCTCTTTATTTGCCTTACACACACTACATACACATACGCTTTTTGGTAGTTATTGGTTTAGTTCCACGCTGTTAGATGATGTGACTCTAGTATTATAAGGAGCCCCAGAGATTAGTCGAGTCATTAAAAACATGGAGCTCAGTAATAACTAATTATTTAACTTGATCTTGTGACAGTTCTTGTTTGATGAGACACAAGATTTGAGTTAAATAATATTATTGCTTAGCTTTAGGGATTTGATGACTTGATTATCTTACTATCGACCTCAGAAGGCGGATTTTGTGTCGGAAATTCTTAAGTAGGATGATTTAGAATCTCTTTATTTAAATGGATTGAGACGCCTCTTCATTTAAATAAAGAAATTGTAAATCACCGAACCATAAGTTTAAGATCCCTTACTTACATAAATTTGGACGCTTCTTTATGTAAGTAAAGAGTTATAAATAAGTGGGCTTAATTGTAGCCGATACAACTCCTTAACCAGAACCTTAGACGAATCAGAGTAAACACCACTATATTAAAATCCCGAATTCTCTTAGATACACTGTAAGTAGTTAACATCAACTGAACTTCAGGACGAAGTTCTCCTTAAGGGGTAGAGACTGTAACAATTCGCAATTTCAGGTTTATTACTATTCCCGGAAAATTTTACTATTCACTTTTACTATTCATTTTTCCCGAAATTTTCCCGAAATTTGATTTTTGTTTCTTGGCCTTGAGTGATAAATCATTCCCATAGCAAATTAAAAGTTTGACACTCATCAGATCATTTTCGTGAAAGTTATTAAGGAATTACACGGAATTACACGTTTTAGGGTAAAACGTCACTTAAAAATTCTACGCACAACGAAACTCGACCGCGTTAAGTGACCCCGCATCAGAAAAATGTTTAGTACTCTCATGATTAATTAGAGAATTAATCATGACTGAAAAAAAAAACATGACCAAAATAAGCCTCGGCCGTGAAAAACTGGAATTTTCAGTTTTATGCGTTTTTACTCAGCCGTCACCTTAGCCTATACCTACACCGCGTTTCTAAGACAATTTGAGTTTTCAACTTATTAGAAAAAGTCAACATATTTTTCCCTCCTCCTTTGACCAAAAATCATTCCTTGATTTTATAAGTCATTCCTTGATTTTTAGGCTTACGGTTTTATGTCTAAAAGACATTAAATACCAACCGACACTAGACAGAGCCCAGCCTAGACATTATAAGCCATTTTAAGTCATTAGTATCCTATTAAAAAAGTTACATTTTACTTTTCTCAATTTTACGCAACTTTCATACGTTTTACGTATTACGCGTTTTAGACCCGTGTTTCCAGTTTTAGCAGGGTTTGAGCACCCCAATAGAACCTCCCACTCATTTTATATTTTATTATGGAGTATATTGATAAGTTCTAGCATATTTATAAGTTTCATATTTTTAGGATACCCGGTTTTACGTTTCGTGACTTAATAACTTACGGTTAGCATTTTACGGAGTCAAAATGCACAAACTAAGCAAGATAGCACCAAGAGTCATCATCTAGTCACCCTTATCCCTTATGAACCGCCATTTGGGGGGGGGGGATTCACACTTGTGGCTTCATCTCATGACTTTAGCCATTAGATCATACTTATTTACAACTTGGTCACCAAGTTTAGGCACTTTCCTAACACTTTTCTAACCTCCTCATCCTAGCCTATATAAATGATCACACATGACTTAGAAAACTCATTATCCTTTCTTTCTTCATCAATAAAAACGACACACAACAAATCCCTAGCACCATGATCCTTTGATCTTCAAACTATAAGTTACACATAAGAGTTCAAGGTCTTAGTATTCTCTACCTAGTTCTCAAGTTTGTTTGATGATTCCATGGTTGATTTAGGAGCTACACAAGGTTACTAGGGCTGAATTTAAATGGTTTTCACAAGGGTTATATCAAGGCTAGCAAGGGTTACAAGAGTTATGGTGAAGGGTTTACAAGCTTAGGTTTAGTGTCCTAGTTCTATACTTGACTTCCTTTCTTTAGAAAGCCAAAAGTTGTAAGCAAACCCTATTACACTTTCTTGCTCAATATCATTTTCATGCTTATTATGTTTCTTTCATGCTATATATGGTCTTTGTATTATGTTCATGATGTATAAAAACTAGTAAAACAAGTTATGGTATATATATGTTAACTTATGATATTTAAACAAGTAAACTAGTGACTTTTATGGAGAACCACGACCAAAATAGTACAACTATGATATTTGAAACTTACTTACTGTTAAAGAGGACTTAACAAGGAAAACATAGCAATTTGAATCACCCAAAACGAGTACCCGAGTCAAAAGTTATGGCCATAAGAAGTTAGCGAAACCAAAACGGCAAAACTGCCTATACCATACTGTTTTGCATTCTGCCATTTTGAAAGTCACCCTTCTGGTCCGATTCATCAAAAAGTTAAAACACGAAAGTTGTCCGGAACGACGTTTTCATTCAGGAATAAAGAAGCTCGAGCCCTGAAAACACTTTCCGAGTGATATCTTCTTCAAATTCTTAACAGCCCATTTTTAGACCAAAGTCACTATATAATAGTTATGTTTTACTAAGACCAAGAGGTCTAATGACCTAAAGCCAAGACCACAACCATGGCTAAAGCCAAGGTTGAGTCTCAAGACCATGGTAACAATGACCAAGGTCACGGCAAAGCCACGGCTAAAAACCATATAACTTTTAAAGATCAAAACTTATATATATATATATGTTATCAAATACTACAATAGTAGGGAGCCTCATGTGAGGAGTTCATTAAGTAAGCCGTCGAGATGAGTTGTGGATTTACGAATTAAAGTGTCCTGGCTCCTCGAACGTTTACTCCATGACTTCTGAATTATGTCGGCCCAAACGGTAGTAAGAGATATACAACCTATACATGTTTCATAGACCACTTATATTCAACGACTTACACTATATACTAAGTACTACATCATGAACTATATGCAAGATATATATAGGCAATTCCTCATATCCTTAGACGTTACTCCAAACCTAAGTCGCAACGTTCTATTATAGGCTACTCTTAGAGACTTTCGCATTTCGACTACCACTTTCATTTCTCATTACATAAGCTTAAGGTGAGTCATAGCCCCTACACTTTTCATACTTGTTTTAACTCTTTGGGGAGATACATGCTCAACTACTTGCTTACTTGTACAAATATTCAAAACATTTATACTTGATTGTTTTATACTTGATTGTCTTATACTTGATTACATTATACTTGATATGATACATACATGACTGTCTTTTATCTTTGGGAAGTGGCTCCCAGTAATCTTTTATCTTTGGGAAGTGGCTCCCAGTAAACTTTTATCTTTGGGAAGTGGCTCCCAGTTGTCTTTGGGAAGTGGCTCCCAGTTGTCTTTGGGAATTGGCTCCCAAGTGAGGTCTTCGGAGGTGAAGTAGAGACTCACTACTAATTGCTTAATTGTTTTGATGAACTTATACATGTCTTATTCATACTATATGTTAGCAGTGGGTTGTGAACACACAGGTTGCAAGTCTCTTATGGCGGGATTTGCAACTGAGTGGATTCACAATGCCTTTGCTATGTGAACATTCTTTATAGGCTTTTCAACTGTTTTAAGACAAACTCTATGAACTCACCAACCATTGTGTTGACACTTTAGCATGTTTATCTCAGGTTAGTAAGGCGATAGCTAGTGCGTGGAACATAGAGTCAAGCTGCATATTCTGAAGACATACGCTTTTTATCATTCACCATTCAAAACATTTTGTATACATTTATGTATCATACTTTGGAATCTCATGTTTGTAACTTTGAATTCATTAATCGAATGGTAACTTTTCAAAACGTCTCATTTTGAGGTCGTTTTCTATAACTTGTACTTTGTATTATGAAGTAGCCCCCCAGTGACACAGTCTTCCGCTGCGGTATTTTGGGGGTGTTACAGATTGGTACCAGAGCCTTGGTTATAGAGAACTAGGTTGCATTTAGTGCCTAGACTATAACTGCTATATACGTTAAGACTCTCCTCTTTATTTGCCTTACACACACTACATACACATACGCTTTTTGGTAGTTATTGGTTTAGTTCCACGCTGTTAGATGATGTGACTCTAGTATTATAAGGAGCCCTAGAGATTAGTCGAGTCATTAAAAACATGGAGCTCAGTAATAACTAATTATTTAACTTGATCTTGTGACAGTTCTTGTTTGATGAGACACAAGATTTGAGTTAAATAATATTATTGCTTAGCTTTAGGGATTTGATGACTTGATTATCTTACTATCGGCCTCAGAAGGCGGATTTTGTGTCGGAAATTCTTAAGTAGGATGATTTAGAATCTCCTTATTTAAATGGATTGAGACGCCTCTTTATTTAAATAAAGAAATTCTAAATCACCGAACCATAAGTTTATGATCCCTTACTTACATAAATTTGGATGCTTCTTTATGTAAGTAAAGAGTTATAAATAAGTGGGCTTAATTGTAGCCGATACAACTCCTTAACCAGAACTTTAGACGAATCAGAGTAAACACCACTATATTAAAATCCCGAATTCTCTTAGATACACCGTAAGTAGTTAACATCAACTGAACTTCAGGACGAAGTTCTCCTTAAGGGGTAGAGACTGTAACAATTCGCAATTTCAGGTTTATTACTATTCCCGGAAAATTTTACTATTCACTTTTACTATTCATTTTTCCCGAAATTTGATTTTTGTTTCTTGGCCTCGAGTGATAAATCATTCCCATAGCAAATTAAAAGTTTGACACTCATCAGATCATTTTCGTGAAAGTTATTAAGGAATTACACGGAATTACACGTTTTAGGGTAAAACGTCATTTAAAAATTCTACGCACAACGAAACTCGACCGCGTTAATTGACCCCGCATTAGAAAAATGTTTAGTACTCTCATGATTAATTAGAGAATTAATCATGACTGAAAAAAAAAACATGACCAAAATAAGTCTCGGCCGTGAAAAACTGGAATTTTCAGTTTTAAGCGTTTTTACTCAGCCGTAACCTTAGCCTATACCTACACCGCGTTTCTAAGACAATTTGAGTTTTCAACTTATTAGAAAAAGTCAACATATTTTTCCCTCCTCCTTTGACCAAAAATCATTCCTTGATTTTATAAGTCATTCCTTGATTTTTAGGCTTACGGTTTTATGTCTAAAAGACATTAAATACCAACCGACACTAGACAGAGCCCAGCCTAGACATTATAAGCCATTTTAATTCATTAGTATCCTATTAGAAAAGTTACATTTTACTTTTCTTAATTTTACGCAACTTTCGTACGTTTTATGTATTACGCGTTTTAGACCCGTGTTTCCAGTTTTAGTAGGGTTTGAGCACCCCAATAGAACCTCCCACTCATTTTATATTTTATTATGGAGTATGTTGATAAGTTCTAGCATATTTATAAGTTTCATATTTTTCGGATACCCGGTTTTACGTTTCGTGACTTAATAACTTACGGTTAGCATTTTACGGAGTCAAAATGCACAAACTAAGCAAGCTAGCACCAAGAGTCATCATCTAGTCACCCTTATCCCTTATGAACCGCCATTTAGGGGGGAGGATTCACACTTGTGGCTTCATCTCTTGACTTTAGCCATTAGATCATACTTATTTACAACTTGGTCACCAAGTTTAGGCACTTTCCTAACACTTTCCTAACCTCCTCATCCTAGCCTATATAAATGATCACACATGACTTAGAAAACTCATTCTCCTTTCTTTCTTCATCAATAAAAACGACACACAACAAATCCCTAGCACCATGATCCTTTGATCTTCAAACTATAAGTTATATATAAGAGTTCAAGGTCTTAGTATTCTCTACCTAGTTCTCAAGTTTGTTTGGTGATTCCATGGTTGATTTAGGAGCTACACAAGGTTACTAGGGCTGAAGTTAAATGGTTTTCACAAGGGTTATATCAAGGCTAGCAAGGGTTACAAGAGTTATGGTGAAGGGTTTACAAGCTTAGGTTTAGTGTCCTAGTTCTATACTTGACTTCCTTTCTTTAGAAAGCCAAAAGTTGTAAGCAAACCCTATTACACTTTCTTGCTCAATATCATTTTCATGCTTATTATGTTTCTTTCATGCTATATATGGTCTTTGTATTATGTTCATGATGTATAAAAACTAGTAAAACAAGTTATGGTATATATATGTTAACTTATGATATTTAAAGAAGTAAACTAGTGACTTTTATGGAGAACCACGACCAAAATAGTACAACTATGATATTTGACACTTACTTACTGTTAAAGAGGACTTAACAAGGAAAACACTTCAATTTGAATCACCCAAAACGAGTACCCGAGTCAAAAGTTATGGCCATAAGAAGTTAGCGAAACCAAAACGGCAAAACTGCCTATACCCTACTGTTTTGCATTCTGCCATTTTGAAAGTCACCCTTCTGGTCCGATTCATCAAAAAGTTAAAACACGAAAGTTGTCCGGAACGACGTTTTCGTTCAGGATTAAAGAAGCTCGAGCCCTGAAAACGCTTTCCGAGTGATATTTTCTTCAAATTCTTAACAGCCCATTTTTAGACCAAAGTCACTATATAATAGTTATGTTTTACTAAGACCAAGAGGTCTAATGACCTAAAGCCAAGACCACAACCATGGCTAAAGCCAAGGTTGAGTCTCAAGACCATGGTAACAATGACCAAGGTCACGGCAAAGCCACGGCTAAAGACCATATAACTTTTAAAGATCAAAACTTATATATATATATATATATATATATATATATATATATATATATATATATATATATATATATATATATATATATATATATATATATATATATATGTTATCAAATACTACAATAGTAGGGAGCCTCATGTGAGGAGTTCATTAAGTAAGCCGTCGAGATGAGTTGTGGATTTATGAATTAAAGTGTCCTGGCTCCTCGAACGTTTACTCCATGACTTCTGAATTATGTCGGCCCGAACGGTAGTAAGAGATATACAACCTATACATGTTTCATAGACCACTTATATTCAACGACTTTCACTATATACTAAGTACTACATCATGAACTATATGCAAGATATATATAGGCAATTCTTCATATCCTTAGACGTTACTCCAAACCTAAGTCGCAACGTTCTATTATAGGCTACTCTTAGAGACTTTCGCATTTCGACTACCACTTTCATTTCTCATTACATAAGCTTAAGGTGAGTCATAGCCCCTACACTTTTCATACTTGTTTTAATTCTTTGGGGGAGATACATGCTCAACTACTTGCTTACTTGTACAAATATTCAAAACATTTATACTTGATTGTTTTATACTTGATTGTCTTATACTTGATTGCATTATACTTGATTTCATACATACATGACTGTCTTTTATCTTTGGGAAGTGGCTCCCAGTAATCTTTTATCTTTGGGAAGTGGCTCCCAGTAATCTTTTATCTTTGGGAAGTGGCTCCAAGTAAACTTTTATCTTTGGGAAGTGGCTCCCAGTTGTCTTTGGGAATTGGCTCCCAAGTGAGGTCTTCGGAGATGAAGTAGAGACTCACTACTAATTGCTTAATTGTTTTGATGAACTTATACATGTCTTATTCATACTATATGTTAGCAGTGGGTTGTGAACACACAGGTTGCAAGTCTCTTATGGCGGGATTTGCAACTGAGTGGATTCACAATGCCTTTACTATGTGAACATTCTTTATAGGCTTTTCAACTGTTTTAAGACAAACTCTATGAACTCACCAACCATTGTGTTGACACTTTAGCATGTTTATCTCAGGTTAGTAAGGCGATAGCTAGTGCGTGGAACATAGAGTCAAGCTGCATATTCTGAAGACAAACGCTTTTTATCATTTACCATTCAAAATATTTTGTATACATTTATGTATCATACTTTGGAATCTCATGTTTGTAACTTTGAATTCATTAACCAAATGGTAACTTTTCAAAACGTCTCATTTTGAGGTCGTTTTCTATAACTTGTACTTTGTATTATGAAGTAGCCCCCCAGTGACACAGTCTTCCGCTGCGGTATTTTGGGGGTGTTACAGATAACTTAACCAAGTGCGGATGCCTTTGGCAGTGTTTATTTTTCTTAGAGAAACAATTTTAGTTCACTTCTGTTTGCAAGCGGGAAGAAAAAAATTAAAGAAGTGCATTTGCTTTTTTTTTTTTTTTTTTTTTTTTTTTTTCTTTTATGTCTACAGGCGGGAAGATAAAATGAAAGAATAATATTTATTTTTTTTAAACATAAAAGGTAACAATGACTTTTTTCATCTTCAACTTTATAAATTAGATTTTTTTATTTGATTATCAATTTTTGTATCTTATAAACTTCAAATTCATCACTTGTCTCGCACACATGATTTTACCTATCATACATAAAAAAACATCTAAACAAAACTCCATGTAACATTTCTTCTACTAATAACTTGAAACAAATAATTAAAAGGGTGTTTTTTAAGCTTATATATGGGCTTATGAGCTTATTTTATTTCGGCTTATATTTCATAAGCTCAAAATTTCCGGCTTTTATTGAGACTTATGGGTTTATATAAGTTAAACTTATATAAGCCTACAAGTGTCAAAATAAGCTAAACAATTGAAGCTTATGAAATATAAGCAGAAACACAAATAACCTGGTAAACCTTAAACAAAAACCCCTTAAATAAACTAATGTATGAGTAAATTGCATTTTTGGTCCGTGTGGTTTGGTTAAATTGCATGTTTGGTCTCTATCATTTTAAAAGTGCAATGATAGTCCTCAATTGGAGTTTGGATTAGTCATTTAACTTTGTCTAGAGACCAAATATGCAATCCAAACTTCAAAATGGTAGGGGTGGCAATCGAGTCGTGTTCGTGTTGACCTATTCGGGTTTGCATGTTAGCGGGTTAGTATAACCTCTACCCAAACATGACCCATTTATTAATCGTGTCAAGAAACTCAACCCTAACCCAGACCTGCATAAGACGTGTAACTCATTTGTGACCCGTTTAACCTGTTTAAATAAATAAGTCAAACAATGAATAAGGTTGGTGGTTTGTTGATTTAATTAATTTAAAGGCAAAAATGATATATGGATCTAAAATATGATAAGAATAACATACAAATAAATATACGATAATTTTCTAAGTTATAAGCGTCAATTTGAATAATATATGAGGTATAATCGTAATTCACTCATATTAAGTGCATAACAAAACACTTTTAATCTACATCCAACATAAAAATCAGGTTATATATTTTATTTTTAGAGTCTTATATACTTGGTTCACGGGTTGACCTGTTTAATACTTACTCAACCCAAACACGACCCGTTTATTAAACGGGTTGACCTATTTTTGACCCAAACCTGTTTATCCTCAACCTAAACCTGTTTAACTTCGTGTCGGGTTTGTGTCGTGCCGAGAATTGCCACCCCTACAAAATGGGGACTATCGTTGCACTTTTGAAAAGATGAGAACCAAACCTACAATTTGACTAAACAATATGGACCAAAAATGCAATTTACTCATAAATTAGTTAATAAACGGGTTGTGTTTGGCGCTGATTACTGATCCATATTGTTTAGTCAAATTATAACACTATAACATTTGTTGGGATGCTTTGGCTACACCTTTGCTTCTTACCCGACCCGGCCCGGCAAAAATGGTTTCTACAAACGCAAACACAACCGCACACACAGCCACCGCTGCTTCGTCCTCTCCCACTTCGTCTTCCCCATCTAAAAAACGGATAAAAACAGACACACAGACACAGCCATCACCCATCACTGCTGTGGTGGTGGGTGTGTTCTATTTTTTTTCCTTTTTCCGCAATCACTGCTTCGTCCTCTCCCACTTCGTCTTCCCCATCTAAAAAATGGCTAATAACAAACGCAGACACACAGTCATGGTGGAAAGAGCTATGGTGATGAAGAAGATGAGAACAGAAAGTAAGGTGAGAGATTCTTTATACAAAATTCAATTTGACTTCTTTTAAATTTAACAATTATTATAACTTATACATATATAAGAATTTGAGTTTAAATTTGAAATTAGGGGTTTGACATAATTTGGGGGTTTTGCTAAGTTCGAGTTTTTTATTTTAGGTTTTAGGTTTTTTTTTGTATAAATTTTGTGTTTTTGTTTGTGGTTAAGCTGGTAGAAAGTCTATAATGAGTTTTGTTTTAAGCCTATAATGAATTGCTTATAAGCTCATTAATTGTGCTTATTGGATGCAGTCGGCTTATGGATGCGGCCTGCTTATGTGAATTTTTTTATAAGGGTGTGACCTATGAAACTATTGGTGGGTATGGGTTACTCACGTGTGATCTATGAAAGTAAGGGAAATGATGTTAAATTTCCTATTTATTTGATAAAATCATGTGCTTATTGGATGCGGCCTGCTTATGAGGTTGTTAGTAGAGGCTTATTGATTTTATTAAACCATAAGCTTGGTGAGGCAACTGACATATTTTTTTCTTTTCTTTTTCAGTTTCCACACCGAGGATGGAAGAGCACATAAAACTTGAGAGGTACCCGTCGATTCAGATTAAAATTTGGGTATGTCATATAATAGAATTTAGTGTACCTAATTGGGAAAATATGGACCAACGATCAAGCTGTACAACAACTCATAAGTTTAGACCATAATTTAGAGTATTTAAAAACGTATCTGTTAATGACGATTAGGCACATGAGCAAATATTGAGTGTAACTTCGTTATCTGGTAATGGCTAGATAATAGTGGTTCTGATGTTTCAGGTAATGGGGTGGTTATGGAAAGAGTTAATAAGGTTCCTTTGATCCAAATGCAAAATGTATGTTATACTAATTTTGCGTACCTTGGCATTGCCATATACTATCGATGTTTGTTTTACCTTATCTGATGGCCTTATGAATTTATGTAAATTTTGAAAAGCCAATTACCTTATTTTAACGCCTTATGAGCTTAGCAAATTCAATAATAAGCTATAAGTTGAAGTTGCTAAGCCGTTAAAACTGAGGTTATTAGCTTTTTACAGCTTCTCAGTCAAAACGATTTGGTATACTATTTTTGTGTGACTATACAAATGAATTCCAAAAAAAGGAATCTTTAAAGTTCATTAAAAAACATGACTCTAAAAAAATGGTTCATTGTGTATACTGAGTTAAAATTACTTGCATTACTATTTCTACTGTTATTGTTTTTTGTAATTAGTTTATATCTCAATGCCGCATTTCGTTTTCATTGGATGTTTGGGATTATTTACATTTTCAAAGTATCCATATGCAGAAGACAGACCTTATCAGAACGCAAAATAGGATGCAGGATCAGCCTACCAGAAGGCTAAAGGACAATGGAGTGGGCTAAAGAGGAGGTGGAAGTGTGTACGAAGCGATAAAGGTGAAAGCGGGAGAGGGTTTAGGGGTCGAGATACAGGCAATGGGCAAGAAGTACCATGAGATTGTTGACCCGGAAATGCTTAATTTCAGTAATGGTCCTCCTTACGAGATCCAAGTTCATAGGTTTGTATTCATTTTTCAAGCTATCCTCTTTTGAGTTCAAAATAAGTGATGTTGCAATGAAATAGAAATTTGTTCTTTTCCAATTTTTAGTCACAACTCACTATGACAGTTTTCATTTGTTGTTTTGAGGTTATGAATCAGAATCGCAAGAAGACATCACTGATATTGCACATTCTTTTTTCTTACATAAAATTGGAGCAAAAACTATTGGGTCGGACTAAACTGATCCAAACCATTTTGACCCGAATTAAAGTTTAAGCTTGATACTTGCATTTATGAATCGCCAAATTGGATTATGTTTTCATTAAAAGAGTCATATGTAAGCATACTCATACCCTTGATTTGATGTGGTTTATTTTGATATACTTATTTAAGCAGACTCTTGGCCTAATGAAGTGTCATCTCGGGTCATTTTGAGTAAATCATATACTTGTTCAATATGTTTACTAACTCTCCGTGTTCTGATTTGCAGGCTCATCTCGCTTGGTATGTCCCTCATGACATAATTGGAAAAAGGTTGAGTATGAAAGTCAGGTTGTTTGCCACGTGATAGGGTTGATGCGGGCAAGGGTGAGATCATTTGCATCGACCATGTGTGCTCAGTTAGACTTTCTATGAGATGAGAATGGGAATATAGGAGGTTGTGATGATGGCAGGGCAACCTTATTAGGTTTGCGGCCATCAAAGATGTGCCCTCTTTTCTCGAACACTCACCTTATGTGGTACTGTGGCTATTAACCACTATTAGCTTCGTTGCCAAATTCCCAAAAACAAAACAATAGAACCAGACCGACAAGCATGGTTATCAAGGCAAGTTCACTGTGTTTCTCCTTATATTATGAAAATTACATGTTTATTTCATAGACTTTTAAAATTAAATGGGATTCTTTTGAATTTCAGCTCGAACGGGGTGGGCTAGATCGGTGAAAGATTATGAAGTTTTTGAGGCGAGATAACCATTAACCAAGATGTTGGAGATCTCATTGAATACACATAATTATAATCCAATTTCAGTTTTCACAAAGGTATAATTATGCATTTTCTAAAGTAGGCATTGTTTGGTATTGTGAATGAATTTGGAAAAAAAAACGTTCATTTGTGTTTTATTCAATATGCAGAAGAATGAAGAAGAAATGCAAGCTGAGATTTTAGCGATATGGAGGGATCAGGAAAGCATCACCAAGATGAAGACAACTTCTTTTGTCTAATGTTCGTATAAACTTTGTAGGATACCTTGACCATACATTTTTTACCGATAAGGATAAACTGTGCTTGTGCCATAACTCAAAGTATCCAATGATGATCGTGACAGAATATTTACCAAAGGTCTATTTCTCTCTACATACTTGATAAAAATTGTTTAAAATGGGCAGTAGCTTATACTCAAAAACTGGAAAACTGAAAGTTATATAAAACTCAAAGCACATAATTTCACTAAACCGGATGTGACAGTATGATTTAACGCTTAGTAGTATTACATTTTTTTAGTATAAATGTTTAGTTACATATTGCTTGGACAAAATGTAAGTCACTGTATGTGTTTTCCTTATGTCACTTCCACAAAAATTGATCATTATAAATATGTAAGTTGGCACGAGTTCGGGTCCGGACATGTTGGGGCAGGCTTGGTGAATTTGCTGCCATGGCAGACATTTGGCAACTTGCCGATGTGCAACTTATAATTAGCATGAAATTTCATTTGATCTTTTCATAAATAAAATCTAACCATAGATTTATTTTATTTTATTTTATTTTATTTTATTTTATTTTTGCAGATAGCTGATCTCAAACTCACAATGGATAGCCTCCAGAAAAAGCGTTCAAGTTTAAAGTGTGAATGGTGTTTCTGTTCATGGTCACAGGTGAGTAGACTTTCAGTTCGAATATGGCTTATGTTGCTTCAGGAGGTGTGTTCAGGGGGTGGGTTCACAGGATGGATTCATTGGGTTGGTTTGGCAGGTATGTACAGGAGGTAGGTTCAGGGGATGTGTTCAGGGGGTGGGGTTTAGGAGGTGGATTCGGTGGGTTGGTTCAGTTGATATGACAAATATTCAAGACAAAAGGGGCAGCAGCTTCGCTACTAGGCTCATGACGCATATGTTGCTTTCTTAATGTTGTCCATTTATATAGCTGACACATAAGTATTACAATTGATTTTCTAGCAAAAAAAAAAAAAAAAAAAAAAAAAAAAAAAAAAAAAAAAAAAAAAAAAAAAACCAACATTTTTTTTGTGTTGCCTCTATATAATTTCAACTACAATTTATACAACCAAATGTTTACTCCATGGTGCTTTTGTTTATAATGTTGTGGTTAAGATCATATCGTATTGCGGTCTTAAAATATTGTTGCCAGCATTCCCAGTTTCCACCACTTACTAACCGCAACTTAAACTCCTTCTTTAGCAAAACACCCCGCCGCAACGCGCGGGCTTCCAACCTCGTTGCTTGTATGTGTCGATAAACAACACCCCTAATTCACGTGCATCTTTGGCGCTAATCACTTATTATTATTAATCACCGTCAACAAATAAACCACACCCCTAATTCAACTTTCATCATTAAAACCAAACCAAACAACAAAAGGTATGATGAATTGATGATGAATCTAGACTCTATATAGCCTCATCATTCATAATCTAGATCTCTCCTGTACTTTATAATGTTTCATTATTTCAGCTCAATTGTGCAATTCTATGCTTAAATTAAGTTTATATATGAAATTTGAATCATCATCATCATAACTTTTTCAATGGATGAACTTTAGTTTAATTGTGCATATTTTAATGCTGAATTAGTGATCATGATATTCAGTTTAGTTGTGCAATTTATGCTTAATTAATATCGAGTTTTAGTGTGTTGTGGCGTAATGCCTTAGTTTAGTTGTACGATTGATTGTTGATCATATTGTATAACTGGCTACGCGATACTCGAGCAGTCGGATACCTTGTAGTGACTAATCGCCTAATCGGCCTATGTGGGGACTACTTATATTAATTTCGAAAGTATTCTCAAAAGGTTTAGATCACCGGGCGTGGGTGCCAACTGACCCTTCCCCAAGGACCTATTTTCTTAAACTCTTAAAGCCCTCCTTGACCGGTCAACCGGTCATTTTCCATGGGGGAGGGATGTATGACATGTTTATAGGACCATATAAATATGTTTACAAACATTAAGGGTGCGTTTATTTGGAGTAAAAATTCTCTTGTTTTCCATCTCTAATTTTGTAAAAAATTGGAAGGGAAATTTATCTCTACAAAACACTTGGAAATATAGAAAACGGGTTTAGTTGATGTTTGTAGTTTCTATTTTGAAAAGGGGAGGGAGGGTTGTGGGTTGCAAAGGAAAATAAGGAAAACAACTAAAATTTGTTTTGTAATTTTCCTTGTTAAGTTAGGAAATAGGTTTTGTGTTTTGCAAAATATTTTGTTGGAAAACGCTAATTTGAACGTGATCTCTGTTTTCCTTGTTTTCTACAAAACATTTTGTGGAAAACAAAGGTGTTTTCCCCCAACTAAACGCACCCTAACCAATTGTTCAAAATTATATGTATGGTATGTTCATAGGAGTATTGGACTATAGAATTATGTTTAGAAGCATTAAACAGTTGTTTAAATACTTCAAACTGAGTTTTGACCAAGTTTGACCTTGTAGCGAGTAATCGGAACTCGGCCTTGTAATCGTTGTTTTACAACATTGTGTGATGTATTGCTTAATTTGAGTTTATTTGTGCAATTGTCTGCTGATTTACTGATCACGTAGCGCTTAATGTGACCTAATGCCTAAAACTGAATTAACTCGTGCAATTGTTATTTTTGAATGTTGTCTCATGCCTGAAATTAAGTTTGATTGTGCAAATGAATGCTGATCATGCTGAATTTGCGATTGGATATGTAGATTTTGTGATGAGATAAAAATCTGTGTGGACCGAGGGGTTTTGAAGATCTGAGTTATTAGGAAATGGCATGGTTTAGTGGGAAGGTTTCGTTAGGAAACTTTCCGAATTTAGCGGGAGCAGTTAACAAGTTCAGTGAAAGTGTTAAGAATATCGAGAAGAATTTTATAGTGGTATATAGTTATAATTGGATTGTTGTAATTAAGTGTTTCGTGTAACGTTATTGAAATATGGATCAAAATTGAGATGAATTTGTAAAAATATATATATATATATATATATATATATATATATATATATATATATATATATATATATATATATAAGTTCTATGTTTAGTCTAGAAACTAAGAGCATTCAATATAGTGGTTCATGAAAAGGTCTAAGAAAATATGAAGAGGTCTATCATTTTGTTAACTATAATGAAAGTGTTTTTTATTCTTATGTGGGATGAAAAGGTCTAACATCTTGAACCTCTTCTAAATTAATGAATTTGTGTGTAATGAGATTTTTGTAAAGTTTTAAGAAGTTTATGCATAGTAGAGAAAGATTTTTAACAAGAAAAAGGCTTGTGAATTGATGATGTATGATGACTTGACACTATTATAAACTTTTGCAAAGGTTCATCATATTAGATGCCCTAATAAATATAAGTTTTTAAAACTTGCCATGCATAATAACTATTTTATACGATATACACCTAGAAACATATTACATGTCTTATTACGGAACTTAGAGAGTAGTCTCATGATATATAGAGAGGAATGCTACACCCAATCAAATTGTATAAAAAATGAAATACACACAATGACATAGATGTATATGATTGGGTTAGGTAAAGAGAAGAGAGAGAATATAAGATTGAAACCACTAATGATAAACATCTACGTACTAGGCTAAATCCCTTTTGGTTTATATACCTGTAATTTTGACTATTAATCACTCTCACCTATAAATGACTACTAAAGAGTAAGGTCGGACCAAGTGGTTAACATCCTTGCCTTTGGAGACAGAGGTCAAGGGTTCGATCTTCACCCTTTGCAAGGCCTCTCGACCTTAGGTAGGAGTAAGGTTGTCTACGTCTCAACCTCCCCTACACCGTGAAAGATGGTATTGAGACCCATAACCCGTGGAAGACAGTATTGAGAGTTAGGCTCCGTTTGATAACTGCTGAATGAACTAATTCAGTGCTGAACATCCAAAAATTAATCGGGCAGTTTGTTTGGTAAATTAAAAGTGGCAACTGAATAATACAGTTTCACGCTGAGCGATTTTGCATACAAGAGTGGACAAAATGATTCAGTGAGATTTGGTTTACCCACATACCCCTATTACACGTGTCTCCCTATACTATGGTTATTACTGTATTAAATTTGAAAAATCATTTGGGTGATGGAATGGATAAGCCACAAAGTCACCAACAACCACATTAATATCTCAATACTCCTATAATCTTAAATAATAATATAAAAACTAGACAAGTGATTGCCTATATATATTCGTTGGTCAACAAGTATGAAGTAATGTGATTGTTAAAATATTTTTATGGCATCTATGATTTCTTGATATGATTACTTTTTAATTTGTACTATTTGTTCTTTAGACTATAAGTTCTAACAAATGAACATTATTCATCGACTACACGTTTCATTTAAAATTAGCCACAATCAAGGTTAAAATGGTAATTTCTGTTTATTCAGAATCAATAGTCAGAACATTTATCAAACAGTTTTTTAATTCAGAATCATGATCACTCAGCACCTTTGAATTATTCAGCATATTTGACTCGTTCAGTGCTAAACAATACAGTTTTATCAAACAGCCCCTTACTTTACTTTAATTTTACCTATAATGACTACTACAAAAATTAAAGCGGATTTAGGATTTGGATTTGGATTTAGTATTAAATGACGAGAAAGAAAAATAAAATTATTTAAAATATAATTTGTTTTGTTAAAATAGATATAGAGGAAAAAAAAATCATAAAACATTATAAAAGTACCGAAACATAAATGGAATAAGGTGGGGTCTATTTGTTTTTGGTAAAAGACAAATTGTTTATTATTATTAAAAGATAACTCTACTATAATCCTAGCATTTTATCAAGGATTTGTAGATGCCAAAATTTTGGACTTCATCTCTAATCAGGGGACCCACAAACACATACCAAACACCTATTTTTAACCATAAGTCCTAAATCATGGTGAAAATACCTTAACCAAACGGGCCCTTAATATGTGTGGTTTTATAATTTTGAGACAAAAGAAATATGTTTTTTCAACTAATAATTAAAAATAAAAAACAAGTAAGAGTAAATTGCAAAAACCCTCCCCGTGGTTTAATGAAATCGCAGAAGAAATAGTTCTTTTTTTCTCCTTTTTTTTTTCAAAAATGCCGATATAGTCTCCGTGGAGAACTTTGGTGTGCAATTATCGTCCCTAAGAGAGACCGTGCCTCCACTTTTAAAGCTTTGAATTTCTCATTCCTGCGATTAGGGGTGTAAACGATCCGAGCCAAGTCGAGTTTTGGCCTAAACGAGCTAGGCTCGTTTATTAACTACTCGGCTCGAGCTCGAATAAACTTTTAAGAATTGGCTCGAGCTCGAGCTCGAGCTCGAGCTCGAATACTTTTTTGTTGTTCGAGCTCGAGCTCGAAGCTCGTTTAATATTTTTAATTTTTTTTGTAATCCTATAATAAACTAACTTTCAAGTTTAAAATGCTCGTATGGAAGATCGAACTTGATATGCTCGTTTATTTACTCAAGCTCGAGCTCGAAAGATCGTTTACAATTATAAAAAATTGTTTTAATGCTTAATATAAAGTAATACTTATAAGCTTACTAGTTAAAATTTATATTTTATATATAAACTAAAGTGTAGATCTTTGATGTGATTGAAGGTTAACATATTATTACTTTTGGTTTTTAACTTATAATAATAATAGTAATTAAAAGTTTATAATTAAAATATTTTGTAACTACATATTTAGCTCGATTAGCTCGTTCGGCTCGAGTAACTCGTTCGGCTCGAATAACTAAACGAGCTTTCGAACGAGCCGAGCTAAATACCAGTTTTAAAAGCTCGGCTCGTGAAATTATTCGAGCTTGACATTTTGTTTGAGCTCGACTCGTGCTCAAAAATTATCAAGCTCGACTCGAGTTAAACGAGCTCGAGCTCGAGTAGCTCGCTAAAAGCTCGACTCGTTTACACCCCTACCTGCGATGATAATTGCACAACAAAGTTCTCCTCATGAGGACTATGCTTGCACTTTTGAAAAAACTGGAGCATACCTGCGATTTCTTCAAACCTTAGGGACGGTTTCTGAAATTTACTCAAGCTATTTTTTAGTTAGTATTTTAAATGATTAAAAGGTACTGTAGTAGTAAACTTGTACATCTTGCACCGTCATCAATCACCGGTGGCGCTAATCTGGAAATTTTAGTTAATACAAATCATCACTAGCAGTTGAAACCAAGAGGATATATAATAAAACCAAACACCAAAAGGTATGATGAATCTAGACTCTATATAGCCTCATCATTCATAATCTAGATCTCTCCTCTACTTTATAATGTTTCATTATTTCACCTCAATTGTGCAATTCTATGCTTAAATTATGTTTATATATGCAATTAAAATCATTAATGGATGAAATCTAGTTTAATTAATATCGAGTTTAGTTGTGCGATTTGATCTAATGCTTAATTAAGATTATCATGTTTTGCTAATGCGGCGTAATGCCTAAGTTTAGTTCTACTACTATTGAATGCTGATCATATTTTTGATGATGTGACATCATGGTTGTAAATACTCGAGCGGTCGGATACTCGGATTGGATATATTAATTTCGAAAGTATCCTCAAAAGGTTTAGATCACCGGGCGTGGGTGCCAACTGACCCTTCCCCAAGGACCTATTTTCTTAAACTCTTAAAGCCCTCCTTGACCGGTCAACTGCTCATTTTCCGCGGGGGAGGGATGTATGACATGTTTATAGGACCATAGAAATATGTTTACAAACATTAACCAATTGTTCAATATTATAGAATTATCAATTATGTTTAGAAGCATTAAACAGTTGTTTAAATACTTCAAGCCGACTTTTGACCAAGTTTGACCTTGTAGCGAGTAATCGGAACTCGGCCTTGTAATCCTTGTTTTACAAAATTGTGTGATGTATTGCTTAAGTTGAGTTTATTTATGCAATTGTCTGCTGATTTACTGATCACGTAGCGCTTAATGTTGTGTTAATTCAGTTTTACCTAAAGCCTAAACTGAATTAACTCGTGCAATTCTTATTTTTGATGTTGTGTTATGCCTGAAATTTGCGTTTGGATCTGTAGGTTTTGTGATGAGATAAAAATCTGTGTGGACTGACGGATTTTGAAGATCTGAGTTATTAGGGGATGGCGTGGTTTAGTGGTGAATTAGTGATCTTCCCCAATTTTTTAGGGTTCTAATTAAACAGATATATTAAAATTATAACATAATCAATCGAAATATATCATGTGTTTTGGAGCACATCATTACCAATGTTAGAATGGTGATTCATTCACAAAACGCGTTTTGAAGATTTCCTTTGTCGATGCCTTCTTGAACACGCACATAAACATTCATGGTTTGAATAAAAAACAATGGGTGAAGTATTTTAGGATATGATTGTTAACATTCAATCAAGACAAAACGTAGGGAGGAATAATCGGGTAAAATGAAACGCAAAATTGATGAATCCATTGATGAAAGATTAGTTGACTTCATCCAAAAGCTCTTGAAATGTTTGATTGTACTTTTGTGCTAAATAAGGAAGATACACGTCAGAGCATTAAACCGAATTTTAATGTTGCGCGCTTAGAGGGGTTGTGCAAAACCTTCGTTTATTATATAAAATAGATTTCCTTTATTTGTTACACTAGTTACTCTTTGCAAATGGTAAAAGGAAATGGTTTTTAACTTGCCTATGTATTACTTTGAAAATAAAAAGAAATGGTTTTTAATAATAGCAAATATCATCATATTGACAAAAATTTACGAAAGATGCTTGTAATAGTTCTTTATTATACAAAATAGGAAAATAAAACCGAAAGATAAATGAGAAAAAAACCACAATATTCCTTTAAATAATGCATATGAACAATCTCCAACACAACAAAAATATGCATAAATGAGATATGTGGTATGAACTACGAAAGGAGATAGCGCGTGTTTTTGTAAAGCATGTAGCCGGATATAGTTGATCACAAAAGATAATGGTAGGTTGACTTTTCAACTTTCAAGTAAAGAGATGAATAGTCTATGATTTTTTATTGCTAGCTTATGTCTACTTTTTTGAGGCTGCAACATAAAAAATAATGTTCGGCATTTAATGATAAATAATTCAATGTTCAAGAAGATAAAACTTGTGAGAAAATTGGCATTGAAAATACGAAGTATTTTATCAAAATATAAGAAAAGAAAAAAAAATACCAATAATCAAAATACAACATAAAAATCAGGTTATATATTTTATTTTTAGAGTTTTATATACTTAAACGGGTTCACGGTTTGACCTGTTTAATACTTACTCAACCAAAACACGACCCATTTATTAAACGGGTTAGACGGGTTGACCTGTTTTTTTTCCCAAACCTGTTTATCCTCAACCCAAACCTTTTTAACTTCGTGTCAGGTTCGTGTCATTTATCGTGTCGTGCCGAGAATTGCCGCGCTACAAAATCGACCAAAAATTCAATTTACTCATAAATTAGTTTATTCAATTTTAGTGAATGAAAAAGGTTACTTCCATTCCATTCTTTGCCATCGCCAGCCATGAATCAATCATCGTCACTAACACAGTTAAAACCAAACCAAACAACCCCTAATTCAACATTCACCGTCATTAATCACCGTCAACAAATAAACAACCCCTAATTCAACATTCATCATCACTAACACAATTTAGTTAACACCAAACCAAACAACAAAAGGTATGATGAATTGATTATGATGAATCTAGACTCTATTTACCCTCATCATTCATAATTTAGATCTCTCCTCTACTTTATAATGTTTCATTATTTCACCTCAATTGTGCAATTCTATGCTTAATTCTAGTTTAATTGTGCACTTTTATTGGTGAATTAGTGATCATGATATTGAGTTTAGTTGTGCGATTTGAATCTTTGATCTAATGCTTAATTAATATGTTGTGTAACATTAAGATTATCATGCTTTGCTGATGCTGCTTAATGCCTAACTTTAGTTATACTATTTTTGAATGCTGATCATATTTTTTTATGATGTGGCTGGCATCATGGTTGTAAAAATCGCTAGGCGGTACTACTTGGCTACCTTTTAGTGAGTACTCAGCCTATTGGAAAAATTAATTTTGAAATTATCCTCAAAAGTTTAGATCGGCAACTGACCCTTCCCCAAGGACCTAGCCAACGCATGACCTATTTTCTTAAATCCCTCCTTTGACCGGTCAACTGGACATTTGCCGCGGGGGGTAAAATTTCTTCGAAATTATATGTATGACATGTTTATAAGACCATAGAAATATGTTTCCAAGCATTAACCAATTGTTCAATATTATATGTATGGTTTGTTCATTGGACTATAGAATTATCAATTATGTTTAGAAGCATTAAACAGTTGTTTAAATACTTCAAACCGAGTTTTGACCAAGTTTGACCTTGTAGCGAGTAATCGGGACTCGGCCTTGTAATCCTTGTTTACAACATTGTGTGACATATTGCTTAAGTTGAGTTTATTCGTGCAATTGTATTCTGATTTACTGATCACGTAGCGCTTAATGTGACCTAATGCCTAAAACTGAATTAACTTGTGCAATTGTTATTTTTGATGTTGTGTTATGTCTGAAATTAAGTTTGATTGTGCAAATGAATGTTGATCATGCTGAATTTGTGTTTGGATTTGTAGGTTTTGTGATGAGATAAAAATCTGTGTGGACCGAGGGATTTTGAAGATCTGAGTTATTAGGAAATGGCGTGGTTTAGTGAGAAGACGTAAGCACGAGATATGAGCATATGGATGCTTCAACACGATGTTACGTGAAATATATATGCTCCCTAAGTTTAGAAAAGCCTTGGCTAGAGGCGGTAGTTAGAAAACATGAGTTGGCGTTTTCCGGTAAATGGGTGTTCTAAAAATAGGATATCTCAAATCTCAAAACTCGTTTCGAGTGTTCTGAATTAAGCACATAACATATTCATACCTGTATTGAAAGATCCACATTTGTCGGGTAAGGGGAAAGCCGACTTTCAAAATTCGCCCGGAACCATACAGACTCCTGGCGCGTCACCCGTGCGTTGACGCGCGGGCAGCGGGCCAGGAGCAGACATTGGCTCCGGCGATTTTGAGCTAACGTTTGTTATTTTATATGTTTCGATGGTTTATTTGTCATCATTAAAACTTAAAGAGATCTTGATCATGTTGCCTCAACAAAGACCTTCTGCAAAAAGTCAAACAAAAATTAGGAACTCATCAATATAGAATGTGAACCATTCTCCTAGCTTCAATCTTCTTCCACACAGATTTTTTATTTTTCATTGAATTTTTTTTATATTCTTTTGTATTTTTTGATACTAGACTGAGTTTTAAGGTATCTAAAAGCTTTAAGAAGCTTTATAAGGAGCTTATGTGTTCTTAAGAGTCTCTAAACAACTACTAAGAATCAACAGAGCATTAACTTGAAATTTAAAATTGCAACTTTGAATGTTGGAACAGAAAACTTGAAATTGAGAGTGAGGAAAGTTCAAATTACATTAAAGAAATAGGTTACAAGCTTTTAAAATAAAAGATTACAACTAGAATTGAGTTTACACTAAATACGACTATCTATATTACACTACTCCTAAATTACACTAACTAACTCTCTCTGCTCCTTCTCTTTCTTCTTATAGAAGACTTTTTAGGTTTCCACTTGTGTCCTGAGACTTTCCCATCATGAATTAGGACCCTTGGATCTCTGCAATTGATCCTAGCCATTTGTTGGATTTTGGCGCCAAACAATTTCAATAATATATGAGGTATAATCGTAATTCACTCATATTAAGTGCATAACAAAATACTTTTAATCTACATCCAACATAAAAATTAGGTTATATATTTTATTTTTAGAGTCTTATATAATTAAACGGGTTCACAGGTTGACTTGTTTAATACTTACTCAACCCAAACACGACCCGTTTATTAAACGGGTTAGACGGGTTGACCTGTTTTTGACCCAAACCTGTTTATCCTCAACCCAAACCTGTTTAACTTAGTGTCGGGTTCGTGTCGACTATCGTTGCACTTTTGAAAAGATGAGAACCAAACCTACAATTTGACTAAACAATATGGACCAAAAATGCAATTTACTCATAAATTAGTTTATTCTAATGAAAAAGGTATCTTCCATTCCATTCCATTCCATATTTGCCATCGCCAGCCATGAATCATCTTTGGCGCTAATCACTTATTATTATTAATCACCGTCAACAAATATAAACCACTCCTAATTCAACATTCACCATCACTAACACAGTTTAGTTAACACCAAACCAAACACCAAAAGGTATGATGAATCTAGACTCTATATAGCCTCATCATTCATAATCTAGATCTCTCCTCTACTTTATAATGTTTCATTATTTCACCTCAATTGTGCAATTCTATGCTTAAATTATGTTTATATATGCAATTAAAATCATTAATGGATGAAATCTAGTTTAATTAATATCGAGTTTAGTTGTGCGATTTGATCTAATGCTTAATTAAGATTATCATGTTTTGCTAATGCGGCGTAATGCCTAAGTTTAGTTCTACTACTATTGAATGCTGATCATATTTTTGATGATGTGACATCATGGTTGTAAATACTCGAGCGGTCGGATACTCGGATTGGATATATTAATTTCGAAAGTATCTTCAACATTGTGTGACATATTGCTTAAGTTGAGTTTATTTGTGCAGTTGTCTGCTGATTTACTGATCTCGTAGCGCTAACACAGTTTAGTTAACACCAAACCAAACACCAAAAGGTATGATGAATTGATGATGAATCTAGACTCTATTTAGCCTCATCATTCATAATCTAGATCTCTCCTCTACTTTATAATGTTTCATTATTTCACCTCAATTGTGCATTTCTATGCTTAATTCTAGTTTATATATGCAATTTGAATCATCATCATCATAACTTAATAGATGAACTCGAGTTTATATTATTACTCGAGTTCATAAGATTTGATCTAATGCTTAATTATGCATATTTTAATGCTGAATTAGTGATCAGGATATTCAGTTTAGTTGTGCGATTTGATCTAATGTTTAAATACTTCAAGCCGACTTTTGACCAAGTTTGACCTTGTAGCGAATAATCGGGACTCGGCCTGAAATTTGCGTTTGGATCTGTAGGTTTTGTGATGAGATAAAAATCTGTGTGGACCGAGGGATTTTGAAGATCTGAGTTATTAGGATATGGCGTGGTTTAGTGGGAAGGTTTCGCTAGGAAACTTTCCGGATTTAGCTGGAGCAGTTAACAAGTTCAGTGAGAGTGTAATATCGAAAAGAATTTTGACAGTGCTCTTGGATTTGATGACAAGGCTGCTTGTGGTGGGGGTGGTACAACTTCCACTAGTGAAGGTAAACATGTTTTTGTCTATAAAATTTGGAATCTATCTTACGTTTGTGGTTATAGTTTTCAAGTTTACAAACACATTTGCAGTATTTACAGTAACTATTAAGGCTTATTTGCATGCGTGATTGCACTGGAGTAGTTGAATGGGATTGTATGGCCTGATATTATCGTTCCACATCTAGTTATTTTACCAGATCCTATGATTGTTGCCACTAGTTGTCACTTTTAGCTAAGAACTAGTTTTTGGAACGATTAAACTACTCCTTGTTGAAACAAATTTAACTCAAAACGAGTTTGCAGCATCTATTTTAATGTTAAATGAGAACATCATACAAGATATGGAACACCTTAAAATCATAGAAAAAAATTTGATTCCAGTTATTACCTACATTTGATGTTCGATATGCAGAATCCCCGGCATTGAATCCACAGAAGGAGTAGTAACAAGTAAGGACCAATTTAGCAAGTATATATATTTAGTGCTCCCATGTCCTAATATTAAATATTGCAATGGTTGACCTAGGAGATGCTCTATTACAATTCAAAAATCTTATTTATTTTTCAAAGCAAGAGCTTTATCCAACTTTCATCATGCTTTTTCAAGGGTAAACAAAAGAATCTAGCGTTGAACTATCTTCTGACAAAAGTGCAGCAACAAGTTTTTCTTCTTAATTTCTGTTAGGAATCTTGAATCAATCAACATTTATGGTCTAGTTAGAGATAACAACAGCCATCTCATGGCCAGGCGCATACAAAATTATAAAAGGCAGCATTTATGGTTATGTTAGTGACATCGACATTAATAATTTAGTTTGGGAGATATCACAATTTCCATATCGTAGAAGCATTGCTTTTGGCATGGATCTGTAGCAATCACTTTATGAGTTAGGAACATGCAGGTTCATAGGAAAACAGATTCTGGTGGAAAATATAACTGCTACAATGATTGACCACCTTCTTTGATGGTCATTGATGTACATCAACTTCTGTTCTTTTACTTGCGACGGATCAATTGTGAGGACTGCCTTTTGTTAATTATTGTATTTTGACTGTTCTGCTGTTGTTTTTGGTGGTGGAGTAGTGACTTTTTTTTGGTCATTTTTGTGACTTTTGAATAGATGCATTAAGATTTATACCTATTTTTTTGTCCTGTAAAGTGGCATGAGCTGTAGTTTTTGGGTAAGCATGTGGTGTGCCACACACCATGACTGCTGTGGCGATACATAAAACTTTAGATTTTTTTTTTTTTTTTTTTTTTTTTTTTTTTGAGTATGTATGTAACTTAGAGGGGGCAGCTTCAACCCCTTTGAATGAAAATGTGCCAACTTGGGTTGTATATGTTGATAAAGGGTCAAACAGGCAAAATTAGACAAAAAAAATGTTGGCAGGTCAGACCAACCTGACCCATTTTTACCATCACATAAAGGTTACTATTTTGACCCGTTATCAATCTGCCTCAGCAACCCATTTTTCCATCTATTTATGGAACTTTTCAAATTTGAAAGATATGTATACATCTCTTTTCTGCACACATTATAAGACTATCACACCACTAATCTTTTTGTGCTTCCAGCTTCAGGAGCATGGCCTGCCGACTTGATGGCTTTTATGGGACAAAAAGGCGAAAATATCACTGTTGACTCTACAGAAAAACTAGAATCTTCAAGCCCTCAAGCTTCATCTCTTTCTAAGGAAACAGAACTTTGGTTAAGCTGTTTGGTCAGCCTAGATTGGAATGGCTGGGGTTTTCTTATAACCCAAAAACGCCTCTCTCATTGTTTTCTTTCAACTCAAGTTGGTCGAAAGATAATATAAGAACCAACTGAATACATGAACCAATCAAATGTCAGTTGGTCGAAAGATAATATAAGAGGAATTAAAAGGTTACCGTCACATTCTACTTCTTTTCCCTGCATAAGTAAATTACCACAAAATATCACTCCAACCATCCATTCCCCAATTCTGATTCAACTTATCTTCCTTTAAGTGCTAAAACTAAACCCACTCCAGTAATGATCTGAAACTTCATTATTTTCAAAGACATGTCCAAAACACAATTTACATTAACGAGTCTTCACAACTGATGGCCTAGTAGTTTGAATCCTTAAACCATAATGCTCTGTTCCATCTTTGCTAATTTTAATAGGCCTTGGTTTCAGAAGTCCTGTAATGTGGTCAATCTTATGGACATATGGAAGATTCCTCAAGTTTTTGTTCGTGATGATGGTGGCTGATCTTGAGTCTTGTTAGGCCTAATTGTGTCGTAATTCTGATTTTAGCAGGCTAGGTCTTTTGTAACATGAGTTGGCATGTCAGTCTCATGGTAGTTAGTTTGAAGCACAAAGGGTGCGTATGGTGTTAGTAAATGTGGTATGCAGCCACATTTCCTGTACTTATTTGTTTTTTGAGTAATATATTTTACCAAAGGTAAAAAACCCTCTACCAAAAAAAAAAAAAAAAAAAAAAAAAAAGAGGCCTTGGTTGAGGTAATTGTGAATTAGTCTAGATGGCCAGTGTTTTATGGTGGATAGTCAATTCCTAATGTAGGCTTCCTGTTTGTGAAGGGTAGAATGAAGTGGATGAGCATTGTAAGTGGGTAGGAATAGAGAGTTGTTAAAGAAGAAGCTTCTTGGCCGTAGCCTTGCAATGCCACAGGAGGATGGAAGGAAAATCACATTGCTTTAGTCTAAAATGGTGATGATGCATGTAGATGTGTATAGGCAGTAGTGTGGCTTGTAAGGGGATACACGTCTTACTACTTTGCTTATATCACAAATATGGGAAATGTAGTTGCCATCTTTAGATTAACCAATGCCATGGTGATGTAAGGAACATTTACTTAAGATGATGCCTGCAAGTTCTACCTCTGTACTTGGTTAGTGTGAGGTGGCTGCTGCACTAATTCAAGTGTAGTGTGTAGGATTTGTAGGAAATGTAGTCTTAAGTAGAATGTATGGTGAATTAAGGTGAATATGAGTTTGATAGTTAGTCTTTCGAATCTGTGTAGCTTACAGTTTGAATCTGTGTTTGTATGCCTTGTGCAACTAGTATTAGCCTACCATTTGTTTATCTGCTTGTCTGTATGGTTTTGGGGTATGTCCAAAATCATGAGTTTGCAACTTGGTGCTATAAAGTTTTGATGATTAAAGCAATATACATTCACCTTTTCAAAAAAAATAAAAAATAATAAACACGTTCAGAACATCTCTGAAAACAACCAAATTATAACAGTTATACAACCCAACTCTCCTAACCTAATAAATACATATCAGTCTCAAACTCCTAATGTTTATTAAACTATGAAAAAAAAAGTTTGCATTATCATGACATTTGATGCACCCTTTTATAAATAAAAAGGGTGATTTAATTCTATAAAACAACTAGTTATAAAGTTTAATTCTATGTTTTGCAATGTACTTTATCTTCATGTTCTTATCAGAGCATATCCTAAATTTGTGTTTAACATTTTCACTGACTGGAGAATCAATCTCCACCATTATTGCCATTTGACCATTTGGATTACCAACAACGCACCCCTGAGCATCAGATTCTTGACAGTCAAGTTGGCCTGGTAGCTCGTGTGCTGAAGTCAGAACTAACTTCACATGCTCCCGTGACATTGCTTCTTTCCATCCTGCAGACATGAAAGCAATCACCATGCTGGTCAGGCGTCACTTTATATGAAAATATTTTTCAAGGCATCAATCTCAGATGAATCATAACAGTTTCGGATTGGTTTGACCCATAGCTTTGTCTGATTCTTTGATAAAAAAAAAACAACTTTTGTTACAATAATAATAAAAATGTATATTTTTTTTCAAAATATAAAACACTTTCATAAATTGTGCGCATTAAAAAAAGAATGTAATGTTGCACCTCTTTGTGAGAGGATTGACCTCTGGTGAAGTTTCTGATGACGGGATGCTCTCAGATATCTCAATAGCAGTGTTTGAGTCTGATTTCATCCTATTAGAGTGATCTCTTGCCCTTTGTTCCTTCTGCCGGATCTTTATTCATCTTTTCCTTTTTATAAGGTGCTTGCCTATGTCCCACAACATAAAAATTGGGCATCATGTTAATCAAATATATATAACCAATTTGTATACTGCACCAAATACATTGGGAAATATAATGTAATTTTGGGATAACAAATCGCTTAACGGAAAATTCTCCTAAGAGTATTTACTGACGATTGGCATCTATGGACACCTTCAAAATTATATATTTCTGGATCGTTAGTAATACTTGCACAGTTGCACAATGCAAAAAAGCATTTGAAAAGCTTTTTCAAATAGTAATAAGTCTTTTTAAAAAGCAGATTCAACACCTAATAGTAAAAAAAAATGTAAAGGCACGTAAAGTTTAGGATGTCGCCAGCATAGAGAAGTTGATAGCCATAATCTTAATTACAGCCTAAGACCACAATTAGAAAAACCGACTCCAATCTTGGTGAAACCAGCCTAACATGTGAACTATAAAGGTATTTTTAGACCTTAAAGCTAAAAAAAGGTCAATATATCTACCAAAACTTATATATAAATAATATGAACGTTTGGCAGGGTATCAACGACCCTAAAAAGGTAAAAATCATAAAACAAAAGACAAGACCATACATGTATATATCTGTGCAGATTTAATAACTAATTCAGAACCACCAATCCTCTCACTCTGTAATCTTCTTCCTTGCCATCTTTATTAATTAAACTACAACTTCAATAAAACCCTAATTTTTTTCCCCAAATTGAAAAACAAAATTAACAGCAATCATAAACCCTTTTAGAGCATTAATAAAAGCCATATATCAATTTTAAACATAATTAAGAAAATAGAGATTAAAAATCATACCTTTAGACAATTGAAAGAGTTTTTGCTCTTCAGAAAATAGATTATCCTCGGATTATGTTTAGATTATCTATTTTCTGAAGATAATGCAACAACGATTAAATTAACACATGTTTTCTCCAATTTATTCAGATCGGTCCAGTTTTTAATTTAGGTTTAAACTTGAAACATTGATTTTAAACAAAAATCGTGTTGGAAGCATGGCTAGATTGTGAATTGCTGGGTGGCTTTATTTTTCTAAATTTTAGTTCTAACCCCTAATTGTTCTGTTATTTACTCCGCTTTTTTTAAGTACTAACTTTTTATATTTTTGACACATAAACTTTTATACACAATTTACCCAAAAAACGAATTTTGATAATTTTTTTTGCTAAATCAAGAAACATATAAGCGTTTTATTAAATATCTATTAAAGAAAAATAATAATAATAATTAAAATATTACTTAAAAAGGAATGATTTGAATATTTTGAAATGAAAAAGTCCCCACTAGGGGTTTTATTTTATTAGGTAAAAGATTCTAATCAGCAAAAACTGCCGACTATATCTCACTAAACAAATTTATATGCAGATCCCATTTTTTAGTTGTCACCATATAAAATTTGCACCCAGCACAGAGAATATAAACCTTCATGCATAATTACGTTATATTCTCTGGATGTTCGAAAATCAAAGTACAGACGAAGTACATGAAAAGATCTTTTACATTGGTCGAAACTCGAGACCACATACAATGAGGCCAGACATACTTCCTTCATGACTTTTAAACTTCATATCAATAGAAAATGAGTCATCCTTGAATTCCTGAGTTGAGTTAAATTTCCACACTTGAATCTCCATCCATCCATTTTCCCTTTGTAGAGGAACCCGGGTATTATCATTTATATTCAATGGGCTCGGGGTTATAAAATAAACAAATTCAGCCTCGTTGTTTTCTTGGTGGAGTAAATCTCGTACTTTCACTGGACAATGCAGCCCCTGGACTTTTTCTGAAAGCTTGAACACAAGGTAACACACGTATTCTGTATTGGATGATAGCATTTGACTTTTAATTGTGCAATTGATGTGAAATACTTGTTGTGGTAAAAGCTCAATCACCTCTGGAAATCTGCATGTACGATATATTATATAAATACATGCTTTTTAAGAACAGAAAACCAAACCCAAAGAATGAAACTTTTGAGGTATTCTCAAATATCTGGATAAGCATAGATCAGCATAGAGTGAATGCAACTATGTTTAGTCGTTAAAGGTTAATGTAACTTTGTTCGTCTGAAAAAGCAAACCTGGTCTGCAATGATGGTTTCGAAGTAAAAAGGTTCACATTAGAAGCTTCGTACAATGCCGCCTTTGCTGAAAGCATAAGAAGCTTCTTTTGGTTTACTTTGCCCAACCAGAACAACTCGTCGTAGTTTCTTTTTATCTTAAATATTTCTTCAAAGTTTGTTGGCAATTGTTGCATGCAATCCACATTGAAGTTTGATTTTAAGACTTGTTTGAGTTCCTTCAAATTTCCGACTTCTTCATACACCTAATATAAAGATCACGTTATCAACATGCAGTTACATAATGATTTTTTACCATGCATCCATCCTTATGAACAAAAGGATAGAGCATGGAACAGAGAATAACAATTTCAAACTTACCTTATCAGTGGCTCGAAATTCAATGCCTTGAACATAAATCGAACCATCATGATAAGGTGAAAAGCTCTTTAGTAGAAACTCAATTACGACATCTTTGTTCTGATTCACGATTTGGCACAACTCTATCATCAACCATTCCTTGTCCCTCCTTGTTGCAAAATATGCATGATGAATTTCACTCCCCTTTCTATAACTTAGGTTAACGTACATCGGTTTACTTGAAAAGTTTCTTGAATCACAAAATTTGAAGACTAAATAGACCCCATAAACCACATTTTGAGATAAAAATTGAGCTTTTGTCTTGATTTTGATGTTCAATCTGGAAATATCAAACATCTCCACTACTCTCTCAAATCTGCACATACTATAAACATGCACATACTATAAACATACAAGTGTCAATCAGTCTTAGCCTTATTCCCATAACCTTTTACTTCTGAATTTCTTAATTCTTTCGACCCAAATTAAATGACATAAATGAGACTTTTGAAAAATTGTTTATAATCAATATAATATTGTGTGTGTGTGTTTTTTTTTTTTTTTTTTTTTTTTTTTTTTTTTTTTTTTTTTTTTTTTTTTTTCATATATAATCTCTGCTTAAATAAAGGTAAAAACATTAATAAAAAGGCTGTAAAGATGCTAGCAAAATTTATAACTGATGGTCAGAAGGCCCAAAACAGGGGCATACCTCAAGTCCTCAACCACCTTATTTTTATAATAAGGTGTATAAAAATTAGCTCTTAATCTTATAGCAAGTATAATAATTAATTTGTAGGACTAATCTTGTCAATAACCTCATAAGATGAGGTCTGGAGTTTAGTGATATAGAAAGTTTGGGTCTCAAGTGTAAAATGCTACAGATTAAGGTGTTGTTCGGTAAGTGTAGTACAGAGGCAAAATGTGAACTTAGTCAAAGGGGTTCTTAAGTTGATCCAGTTTGAGCATAATTTATATACTTAATGAGTTGTAATTTTCATTAACGCGTGAGATTAATTGGGGCGTTTGCTGAAGATCTATTTGTGTCTTGTATTTGTTCTTGTTCACTATAAGCCTTTGGTTAAGTTTTATGGTGACAATGTGTTTGATTATACTTATAGACACCTGTTGTAAAGAAAGAAAGAAAAAAAAAGGTTCTACGAACTTCAGACAGCACAGCAGGTAAATATAAAACATAAAGACCAAATATTAGACTACAAAAATCACTGGAGAAAACCTTGAAACCTTCTAATCTGAAGTTGGTTTACTTGCCAATTTACTTTTCAGTTACTATTCCATATAAGGAAACATAAAGTGCCAAGCTTATCAATGCGGGGGTATCATCTACTTTCTTGCTTAAAAGATATTTTTTGTGACAAAAATACACAATTTGTCAAAATAGCTTCCAGTCTCTTTAATGCGCGAAAAAAAATACATGTATAAATGTATTGGTAATGTTTCCGATTATACACATTACACTATAAGAAACAAAAACCACAATGCAAGTTCCAAATACATAGGTATGCTATAAACTAATTATTATGCTACTGTAAACCACATGTCAATTTGTCATGCATAAAACGTAAAGTAACTTAATTTAAATCTTTTTGAAAAAAGTATAATTAAATAAACTTCTAACAACGATGCATATGTACACTTATCACTTGATGCTAACAAATATAGAGGTAGAGAGAATAACCTTGATTTTGGAAGAGATTTCCATTCATGTGGACAACTCTTTTTGTAGGAAAACATTGATGCTGAAACCATTTCATTTCTTTCTCCAATATTATCGAATGACAGCAACTGTTATACAACAAAAAAACAATTTAGACTCAATGTTATGATGTGTAAATGCATATGTTATTTTGAATTATCCTAATAAACTAAAATACAGGATGCACAACATAATATAACTGTGATTTGACAATGAATTGATTACCACTTTGTCCTGTTGAAGGAGAATTCCTTTAGAAAAGATGCTGTAAAGATCCTCTTTTTTGATGGTAGAATAATCCATAGGGCACTTTGACATCTGGATTATTTCTTTATAGTCTTTAGGCAATTTAGGCTCCCATGTCTCATAGTCCTCCTGTACATTAATTAAAGAATAATTTATAAACTCATATTCCATACAATTGTGTTTTTACCGTAAGAGAAACTCACTAGAAAACAAATGTCATTTTTACACACTTTTTTCTTCACACTTGGGTCTATTGACACTTGGGTCTAACCAATTTTTACACATTTAAGTGTCAATAAAACCTAACAAAATTTACACACATTTTAGAAGTGTGTAGAAAAAAGTTTGAGAAAAATGACGATTTTTGTGCAGTGACTAATAAAGACCTTCGATTTATATTTTGTTCAGAATGATGATATAAAAACTTTCTTTCAAAGAAATAATTTTTTCATCATATATTTTTTGATTAACAACACTAGTTAAATCTCAACAGCATTTTTGTTTATCTATTTCTTTGATACACATGAATTTTTACATAATATACCGCAGATATGTATATCAAACAATTGGTAGCCAAAATTTGAAATAATTAGCAACTTACTTGGATATCCAATGCTCTCTTAAGTTGTATTATCACTTCACCTGCTGTTGGCCGTCTTTCTCTCCTGTGATGTAAGCATTGAAGGGCAATCCTTGTAAATGTAATAAATGACTCTTGCACAATTTTCTCTTTTATACCCTCAAACACTAAGGTATCAAGTTTTCCTACATGATAGTGTTGTTTAGCCAAAAAGGGTAAATAAAGATACTCATCATCTAGTTTTTCAGACGATAGTTTCCCACACAATATGTCAAATAAAACTGCACCCAGAGAGAATATATCAGATTCTTTGGTTAAGAAGCCTGTTTTCGAGTATAGTGGGTCACGATAGCCGATTGTGCCTGTAACATTGTCGGTGACTCCATCATGATTTGTTAGACAAACAAAGGAAAGCCCAAAATTAGTAATTTTTGCTTTCCAATCATCAAACAGTAGAATGTTGTTGCTGCTGATGTCCCTATGTATCACCATTTCTGGACTTGAAACACTTCCATGAAGGAACTCCAACCCCATTGCAATATCAATGCACATTTTAAGCCGCATTACCCACGTAAAACTATCATCGCTCAAGTACTTATCAAGACTTCCTCTGGATGCATAATCATAAACAATTATTTTCTCATCCTCTTCATCACAGTAGCCTACAAGACCAATGACATTTTCATGTTTATACTCCATAAGGATATTAAGCTCTGCCAGGAATTCAGCTTCTCCTTCAGCATACTTCCTATCCAACCGCTTTGCAGCAATGATGTTATGTCCATGAGTATGACCTTTGTAAACATTCCAAAAATCTCCATGTCTAATGATATTGTCTTGACAGAAGCTTTGTGTCGCCAACTTTATGTCTTCAAGTGACAGTCTGAGGTTGTCCTTGTGGTTTTCCTGTGAACCATACAGTCGATTTGATAAGTAAAAAACAGGCCAAAACGCATTTTAGTACCCCCTCAATTTGGCAAGGTGTGGAGAAAAAAATGATTCTTATGGAATTGAGGAAAAGGAAATTATGTGAGGTTAACTTTATACGCTCAGGTAATTTTGTAATTGCTTGGACTAATAGTGTAATTTAATGGACACCAAAACAAGAGATCATTTTTGTTATTAGTTCAAATAAAGGTAACAGCATATGATAAAATAATAATAATAATAATAAGGATCCTATCTGTCGTTTGGCATATACCTGGCAGTATAACGCTTTTTTAAGTTGGCTGATGACATCTTCTATTGTTGGACGTTGCGCTTGAGTTTCTGCCACACATCGAAATGCAATTTTTGAGAATATGTCCAAAGACTCTTTATCGGGTCCTTTACTAAGAGAAAAGACACGTTCATCGGTTTCTTCCTTTATCTTGCGATCAACAATTTCCATTAGTGTCCCCTTTTCAAAATGATCTCTCGCAATGGGTGCAATTCCCTTCTCATTCACTTTTGTGTATACAGGATCATAGGCCAAACTCCCGGTCAAGATCTCAAGTAACACTACTCCAAAAGAGTAAATGTCTGATTTTTTGTTTAATCTTCCATACTTCTGATATTCGGGATCCAAATACGTATTTGTACCTGCAATCATATTGGTATTGATAGTGCTAGCCTCTTGATTTGCTGGGTGGAATTTAGAGAGCCCAAAATCAGCAATCTTGGCCTCCCAATTATCGCCTAGTAGAATATTCGCGCTCTTGATGTCACGGTGAATTATCTTTTGTTTGTCCTGATCCGTGTTGGTGTGAATGTAATTCAAGCCATGTGCAATATCAACACATATTTTCAAACGTTGCATCCAAGTAAGATTAGTCATCTTATCACTATTTCCCAAATAATCTTCCAGACTTCCTTTAGAAGCAAGCTCATAGACAAGGATCATGTGATCACGACCTTCATCGCAAAAGCCAAGAAGAGTGATTATATTATTGTGTTTACAACTAGTCAGCGTTTCAATTTCTGCAATGAACCCTTGTTCTCCTTGAGTATTGAAGATTCGTTTTATTGCTACAGTGCTTCGTTTCTTGGGAAGATCACATTTATTCTCCCCATCTATCGATGATGATTTACTGCTATCAAAATGTTCGAGTTGTGCCTTGTATACCATACCATATCCACCTTCCCCGATGCAATATCTGTCAGAAAAATTCTCGGTAGCCAACTCTATATCATTAAGTCCAATCTTCAAGTGTTCCAAGTTCTTCCACTGCAACATTAACAGCATAAATGCTAGTAAGATATGGGAGTGAAATTATAAAGAAACTGGTCTCAAAACTAAAAGAAATCTACAGAATGTGAACATTTCAATCTAAAGAAAACATTGTGATGTTAATTATGATGAAACCACCCACACACATAAGACATGAGGAAACCTTCACATTTGGGTATCCTCAATCCATTGTGATGGGCCCCATAACCAACCAAACAACATTAATGACTTTCAAAGTCATAGATTCATACCGTACATCCCAACCAAACGGGCCCTTAGTCCCCAATATATACCATTAACGGCTTAAAATGATTTGTGATTTGTGAGTGTGACTATGTGTCAGGTATATGGTGTTTTGATTTCTGAATTTGGGTATTGATCATGTGGTAGCAAGTAAGTGGTTGGTGGCTGGAAGGAGATTGAAGGGGGGCATGGAAGTGTCATCTCAACAAATTTAACCACTAGATAAAAGCTGTCCTCATATTCAACAAACTTGTTAACAGTCGTTATCATTTTAGACATCAGAAATGTCTTGTCTAATTTCTTCGTAACAGGGATCAAATATGAAAAGCCTCTAATCATATGTATCATTCGTGTAATTTACTCTCTTGTTTATTACAAGTAATTAGGATGACCAGCCTTAAACTAAAACTTGAAAAAAAAAATTAATTACCTCCAAGTGATTAGATGATGTACCGTCAACTGCATTCTTTGGAAGTTCCTGGAAATGATCAGTTGAGAATATAACAGTTATTATAACATAAAGTTGATAATAGAACAGTTATTATCACCGAAAATTGATAAACAAGTTGATTTTCTTACTGGATTTTCATGTTTCCACTGAAGTTCCAACGCTTTATCAAGTCTTTTGACAACCTGGTCTATATACGGACGCTTTGCCCGTTCCTCTTGTAAGCAGTAATAAGTTGTGTCTGAGAAGATTCTGAATGATTCAGGGTCCATCTGTTTTCGTAAATGCAGATCTACCATATCACCCAATTGAGATTTTTCCAGTTGACTTAATAAACCCTCTTCCAACTCATCTTCATCTTCATCATCATCTTCATCTTCATCATCATCTTCATCTTCATCTTTATCATCATCATCATCTTCATCATCATCATCATCATCATCATCATCATCATCATCATCATCTTCATCTTTACCTGCACTTCGTCCGCACAAGACTTCCAATAACACAACACCGAATGAATACACATCTGACTTGTGCGTCACACCGCCGGTCTTTTTATATTTTGGGTCCAGGTATACATTTTCAACAATATCACGAGTAAGAACAAGATGTTGCCTCCGAGCTACTGTATTTTTCAATGAAAGCTCAAAACCAGATAACTTAGGTTCCCAATTGTCATCTAGTAAAATATTCGAGCTCCTGATGTTGCAATGTATGACACTAAAATCTCGTCCAGCATCATAATGGATGTAACTCAACGCCTTCGCAACACCAACGCATATCTTCAACCTTTGCATCCATGTGAGGGTCTGGTCACTTAGATATTTGTTGAGACTTCTGTTGGCCTCCTTGTATATGATAATCTTTTCCACACCATCATAAAACCCAATAAGAGACACTAGATTCTTATGTTTGAGACTAGAAAGCATCGAAACTTCTGTCCAAAACCTTTTGATCTCATCATATTTATAGAACCTCTTTACAGCAGCCAAATTGGTTTGTGCGTATACATCTTCCAATCTGAGTTTTAAGTGAGAAAGATCTTTGAGGGAAGACTGTGTCTTGTTGTTGACATGGGACTCAACGTGTGTAGATATGGAGGTCAATGATCCCTATATGTACCAAGCAAGACAACATTACCAAGTGTTCCAAAAATGACACGTGTATATAGGGAGGTCATGTTTCTAAAATTCTAGTGACTTACAAAAATAGTGCTGTAACAAGTAAATAATTACCTTGTCATGATTGGAT
Source organism: Artemisia argyi (assembly GCA_030686995.1). NCBI lineage: Eukaryota > Viridiplantae > Streptophyta > Magnoliopsida > Asterales > Asteraceae > Artemisia > Artemisia argyi. The sequence goes on along the minus strand of CM060688.1, from coordinate 184,007,421 downwards.
GAGGTATCTTCAACTTGGGCCGCAACTATTGAGTGTCCCTTTAATATCATAAATACAGTAACAAGTAAATAATTTTACCCGTGTGGCCGTGTAATATTAATATTATCATTAAATAGAGATTAGTTATTATTAAAGCCAGATGAAAACTTACATGATCCATTTGATGTTTCAACGCGCTCTCAAGTTTTGCGACAATCTCATTTATACTTGGGCGTTGTGATGGTTCTTCATTTAAGCAGTCATACGCTGTTTTTGCGAAAACATTGAATGACTGCGGATCCATCTGTTTCCATAGATCCGGATCAATTATATCATCGAGTATTTTCTCTCTGTAATGGAAAATGGCCATTGGAGCCAAATACTTATTATCTTGGTCGTTAATCTTTGATGTTCTACCACAAAGTAGTTCAAACAATAATATCCCAAAGGAGTAGATATCCGACTTGTGGCTTGTGAGTCTCTAAATATGTTGGGTCTGCATATCCCTCCCTATCCCAAACTGAAGAAACTGTATGAGATTGAAAAGAAAGGTGCCTTTCAGATGCTTTAATCTTCAAAGAAAGTTCCCAATCTATTAACATGGGTTCCCAGTCATCATTTATCCAAACTGTGTAACTGCTGATATTCCGGTGTATAACGGTAAAATCGCGTGGCTCGTCATAATAAATGTAGCTCAATACTTTGGCAAGACTGACAGATATCTCCAATCTTTCCACCCATGTCAACTGCATTAGATAGTTGCTAAGACTTCCGAAAGACGGATTTTTGTAAATGATGATCTTCTCATCATCCTCATCACAAAACCCAAAAATAGAAACGAGATTTTTGTGGTTGAGACTAGAAAGCATGGAAACCTCCGTCCAAAACAGCTCGTTTCTATCCTCATGTTCTTTCTTAAATCTCCGAGCACAGATTTTAATCAGCTTACCGGAATGCCAGAGAGGCCCAAAGTATTTTATTGAATATAGATCTTCTCCCTTGACCATTCTATTTCCAAAGTTGTCGGTGGCTGATAGTATATTTTTAAGGGGGATTTTGAGGTGAGCAAAGTCGTCGGGTGAAAACATGATGTTACAAAAAGAGGGCGAGGTAGTTTGGGTTACAAGATGATTGAAAGAACAAATCACAGATTCAATAGTCAGTGCGGTAGGTAGTGGCCGGTGATATAAAGGTGTTTTATATATATATATATATATATATATATATATATATATATTAAAACCCATCGTCGGTGGGAATAATTTAACAGTAATATTTTTGTTTGGGCCTGTTTGATGACTTCATTGAGCAAGTTTTCAGCAGCCCGTTTATTTCTTTTATATGTATATCTCTAAGGCCAAATATACAAGTACATGTACATGTATAACTATTGATGAGGGAAACCTGAATGTCATGTAGGGGTGAGCAGAAAAACCAAAATATCCGAATAAACCGAAAATCAAAACCGAACCGAACCGAAAATAACCGAATCGAACTTATAACCGAACCGAATTTACCAAAACCGAACCAAACCGAACTTTTAATTCGGTTCTCGGTTTGGATATGGTTTTGGTAATCAAAACCGAAAACCGAACCGAAAACTGAATTCATATAAATATACATATTTTTTATATATTTATATATATAAAAAGATCAATAAAACGTTATATATATATATATATTTATATTTATATTTATATATATATAAATAACAAAAAAATTATATCCTAATATTAAAAAATATTTTTTATGTTTGAAATAACTTTTTTGGCAAAATATATTTGTATATTTTTCTTTTTTTTAAATAAAGTGTGTAATTTGGTTAAACCAAAAACCAAACCGAACCAAACCGAATTAGAATTCAACCAAACCGAACCAAAAACCGAATTTGAATTTGGTTTGGTTTGGTTCACGGTTTTACTCTAAAAAAACTTTTAACCGAATTAACCGAACCGAATAACCGAATAACCGAAAACCGAACCGATCAACACCCCTAATGTCATGCACATGTTTATATTTGATGGAAATATAGATATAATGTTTTGTTAAACTGATGCAATTTTGTAGTCATAGTTACAAACACTTTTATCAACAACCAGTACAAAACAAATGCACGAACATGCAAAATAAAGCAACCCCGCCGCAGCGCGGCGGGTGCCTACTACTCGTTAATAATAAAAGACTATTGACTTCTGCAATGTATAGGAAACTAGCTTATAGACCCGTTGACATCGGGTAACTTTTTAAAGAAATAGAGAAATGAGATGATAAAAAAAGTAATAACGTAAATTTGTTCCATTTAAAATATGAAACAAAAAATGAGACAATGCGTCCATTATAAGATAAGAAATTGTTTATGTTACAATTACACTAACAAACGTCCAAGCTTGGAGTCTCCAAAATTTATTGTGATGAATAGCAAAAGATGTGTGTGAGCGCCCATCGATTTACAACCATAGCGTTGGCGAATTTAAAATAGATTGACTCAAACATAAAATGATGTGTGTGAGCGCCGGATCATGTATGTTATCCAAAATGTTTGCATAAGTAAAGTCAATAATAGATGCTATTGGGTCATCAGCAACATCTATTAGAATTTTTTTCGGCACATCTATCGAAACCTCTCTTCCATTTGGTCCTCCAAGCTTGCCGTCTCCGACATTCAGTATCCATTATGGAATATACTTAATAAGTTTAAAAAGTATTAAAAGTGTAAATAAAAGGAGTTGCGATTTATAATACATGTAGGAAATGTTATAAATGATGTAATGTTTATATTGTAGATACCTCTTGAATCTTGATCAAAGACCTTGAAGCACTTTTTATAGACACGTGAAATCACGGTAATTTAAAAAAAATCATTAAGGATTAGGTGCACGAATATAGTAACAAACAAAAGCGATCGCAAATAGGTGCATGAATACAGTAACAAACAACAACGATCGAGTAGGCCATGTTCATTCCGTGAACAATTAAAAGTTTTTAAGAAACAAAAGTCAATTAAAAGAAAATTGGCTATAAGATAAGTTACAAAATGGTATAAAACATGTCTTTATATAGTTGTGCATACCTGTTGAACATTGATCGAAGACAATGATGTACTTCTTTGTAGACAATGTTTGTAGTACTTTTAGATATATTACTATATTTATCACAAATGACAACCTTCAAACCTCGTTTACTATTGACCCTTGAAACAACAACGTATAATTGGCCATGTGCGAAAACTTAAAGCGGTAGAAACAAACCAACTTTTGAAAGAGATTGACCCTAGCTCTTGTTTATTTTCATAGCAAATGAAACGGCCACGAGATGTTTTTTTCCTTACAATTTTTAGGGGTAAACGTTTATCAGAAAGAGTAATTTTCAACCTCGAAATGTACACCGTCTTTCCAAAGTTTGTTTCGTTTATTATTTTTGCCTCAATCGAAGTTATTACTAATCTAACAACTTAAAGTCTTGTTCCATTACATAATCCGTTTGACTAATAAGTTGAATGTTAACATGCAACACACATTATTTTCCATCTTTACGGTAGATCAAACTTTATATTAATGAAAATATTTTACATTTGGGAATCAAAAGTCAGCATAGGAGATGTCATTTTCACAAAAAGAAGAGGATTGCAGGTTCTGTAGTACATATTTAGTATCACAAGGTATTTTAGAAGATAGGTTGCATAAGGACAACGAATATGCAATAGGAAGTTTATTTACAATTAGTTTATTTCAAAAAAAATAGTAATACTGAAATTTTAGCTCAAGCACCTCACATACCCTTTTTGCTCGGAGCATTCCATATGGTGACATATCCGTCATTAGCACTAGTGATCAAGATAGCATAACTCCTAATCACCAGAATAGTAGCAATGTAAATATAACAAAATTTTCACAATAAATGAGTAGTAACAGAAATACATACGCTGGGCTAAAAAAAGTATCTTTCACAATAGCAAGATCGTGTTTTTTCTCCTTTGCCTTTGGATGACATCTGTAAGCAACACATGTAGGAGCAACAGATAGAGAAAATGTATGTTATTCTAATTAAAGCTTAGATAAAGTATCCTTTGAACATGAATAATGAATTAAAAGGCATGGTGAGTTGCAAGATGCATTAACACACCCATCATTATCATGGTTGTTTTAAAAGGACGAAATTCAAAGCCATGGACTGATCGAGGAATGCAATGCTCTATCTGTATAAATCACATCATTATATAAAAAGTCACACATTGCTTTGTATTTAAAATTTTGTAGATCTAGTAGAGGTAGTAACGTGGGTCGTGCGGGTAATAGGTCAAAACTGGTTCAAGTTGACATGGGACATTTTTAAATTAGGTTCAAGCTGAACGGGTCAGCTCGAGCCATGTTCAATTTAGGATGTTTTGTGCATCAAAAATAGAGTTTAAGCAACCACCCAACTGTTCCTGTTATAACTAAAAAGTATACTAATTGACCTGTTTGGGATAAAACACAACCAACATCGACACACTCATAAGTAAATGGGGTCAGAATTGCGAACTCTAACTGATTATGTCACCCGTATTACCCCTATTTTTTATTACTATCACTAAGCACAGAAAGAGTATTTGGTATCTTATAACATGGCCAACATGTATTTTTCCTTACAAGTTTTGTGAAAGTCTCTATGATGCCTATACTCTCTTATTACATATTCAAAATGACTGCAAACCTGATACGATTGACAGTCTTAGATTAATAAAGATACACGAATTAACTGCAGTTAACAGTGGTTGGTGCTTTTCATTATAAGTGACCAACCCTTCATGCTTAAATACGTTTTCATGTGTAAGATTAACGAAGCAACAGTCAACAGAGTGCAGATGAATGTCATAATTCGAATATTTCTCTTAACAGCCACCTATTACACGGTTATCTCAAGTTTTAACTGATTAAAGCTTGGCTCATAATAATCTTTGTTATTAGATCGATATACAGATTTGCAGAAATAAAGTGACTGAATGTACAATCAACAGAATTACACACCTTACATAGAACGGAATCTTTGCCTTTGTTGCATTCTGCTTCAACTAATCAAAAACCACCGGCCCTTAGTGTATCTTCACACACCAGAGCTGGTTTAATGCATTTATTTTGGTGGTACAGTTTACATATGACATAAGATACACAAAAAAATACCTTGTAGAAAACAAACATTACAACACATGGTTTACTTTTCTTGGTTGTGAACGAACCCTTCTCGGGATCAAACATCTTGCAGAGCTCATTGAATATAGCCTAAAAGAAATGAATACGTTGAACACCTTGTGTTGAGTTTTCTGAACACAAATATAAACAAATGTCAACTACATTGCTAGCATAAAAAAAATAGTTGGGTGTGGCAATTTTGACCCATTTACTTATAAATGGGTCAATATGGGTTGTGTTCGATCTCAACCCATGCTATAAAATGATGGAATTGTGAATTTACCAACAGTGTTGTAAATATCGGTCTTGGCGGCCGATATATCAGTGATATATCGCTTATCGGCGGTCGACCGATACGATATTTCACTTATCGGTCAAATTTATCAGTTTGGTCAAAATCGGTCAAATATCTCGGTCATATCGGTCAAATATCGGTCATATCGGTCAAATATCGGTCAAATTTATCGGTCAAATTTCGGTTATATCGGTCAAATATCGGTCATATCGGTCAAATATCGGTCATATCGGTCAAATATCGGTCAAATCGGTCAAATTTATCGGTTTCGAGTCAATCAGTCATATATTCGAGTTTAATTGGAGCACTTTGGTAGTATACCAGTTCTCTCTTATAAGTTATAAATATAATTTATGTTTTGTTTTGTGTTACATATGTTGCATTTCAAAAATATACATAAATTTCTTTATAATTTATGGTCTCCGATATATCACTGATATATCGCCGCCATATCGGTCTTGGCGCTTGGCGGTGGTCGACCGCCGAGCGATATTTACAACACTGTTTACCAATTGAGTGTCTTATTTTCATAACTGTTATTTTAATAAACATTCCTAAGCAACCCTTATAAGTTTATGTATTAATTAAAATGATGGAATTGTGAATTTACCAATTGAGTGTCTTATTTTCATATTAAACACCTCTTCACTATTGACATTACAAAAGAATCCACTGGAAGAGGGCCAAATTTGGCATGATATAAACACCTCTTTGTACTTTGCTTTCTGAAACTTTCATACTGTTCTCATTTGCTCGCGTTCTTCTACTCAAAAGATGGGAATTCAAAATTTGATTAACTTGATAGTGTATGAATATGGAAAACATGATCATAAGCATATACAATACCTCACATATACTAAACATGTATTGATACCTGAAGGCGCTTCATTGAGTGTACCAAAGTTTGCATTCAAATGGCGACGTAAACACGCAGCAGATACAGGTAGGTCAACGTCAACACCTTGGTCAACGTGTCCCGTGAAGCACTGTCTTTCTACACCTATAAAATGATAGCAACAGGATGTGTATCAAAGGTAACTGTAAGAAGACACAACACAATGATATTATATTAATAATAAAATCAACCTTGGCATACTTCAAGTCGAAATAAATAATCATTTTCAGCAGCAACCGAACTCGAAGCTACCTCGCCCGCAACATCATGAACATGTACATTGTTATTATTACGATTTTGTTGTTGCAGCGACGCTGAAACCGCTACACCACAAATGGTTCTAACATCAAAAGAAGACAACAACAGAGGTCCAAGAACCAAAGTAAATACCTGTGAAAAACGACTGCAAATATACCAAGGCTATGAAAGCGGGTGTCTACAGGCACGCAAGCAACTCCACATTCTGGAGAAGGTATATTGTGTTCCGAAATCTGTGATCCAGTTACAAAAGCTGTAGAAACAGATGCACATATCAAGCATTAGTAAATTATAGACGCCTAAAACTCTTCAAAGAACCCATAAACACAAACATAAGATGCATATATGAATATACCATGGACCGCAGAATTATAGAGATCATCCACCTTTCCCTTTCCCTTCACAATGACCGGAGGAAACGAAGACGGCCTCGTCACAGGATCCGGTTCATTTTTTTGACAAATTGGCATATGAACTAAACTTCATAAGAGAATAAGAAAATCATTCAACTTTTAGTATCAAAGGTTATTTGGTTACCATTCCGTACACACCTGCTACTTACACATTACAATTATTTTGTAAAATGTATTCACTCTGTGACCAGCAAATAAATAATGCAAGGATCGGGTTAAACTCAATTACAATATAAATTTAATAGCTTACAAAGAATGTATTTAGCTAATAGTTAGAGATCAAAACACAGTAAATAAAGTTGGTAAACAATTGTTTATTTTTTGAAAAAAGAGACTGGCTGAAATTCAAAATCATAAACACTGCACCATTATCAAATTTATATTCAAGATCATTAAAACATATGATATTTCACAAACTTCACATTTATTTATAGCTGAATATTTTTAACTTAGAACATAAACTACAAATAACCATTTCATGAATCCCTATCATCTACTAACAATAAAATGGAAGAAAGGAAAGAGATAAAAACATGGCAAACCTGGTTAATCTTCCTCAATCACATTCTACCTAAAAAAAATAAATTATTCCAAAATCAATTGAAACATACCATGGTGATTCCCCCCAAATAAATTATAACATAATTCATCAAGGTGAACTTCCCCAATTTTTTAGGGTTCTAATTAAACAGATATATTAAAATTATAACATAATCAATCGAAATATATCATGTGTTTTGGAGCACATCATTACCAATGTTAGAATGGTGATTCATTCACAAAACGCGTTTTGAAGATTTCCTTTGTCGATGCCTTCTTGAACACGCACATAAACATTCATGGTTTGAATAAAAAACAATGGGTGAAGTATTTTAGGATATGATTGTTAACATTCAATCAAGACAAAACGTAGGGAGGAATAATCGGGTAAAATGAAACGCAAAATTGATGAATCCATTGATGAAAGATTAGTTGACTTCATCCAAAAGCTCTTGAAATGTTTGATTGTACTTTTGTGCTAAATAAGGAAGATACACGTCAGAGCATTAAACCGAATTTTAATGTTGCGCGCTTAGAGGGGTTGTGCAAAACCTTCGTTTATTATATAAAATAGATTTCCTTTATTTGTTACACTAGTTACTCTTTGCAAATGGTAAAAGGAAATGGTTTTTAACTTGCCTATGTATTACTTTGAAAATAAAAAGAAATGGTTTTTAATAATAGCAAATATCATCATATTGACAAAAATTTACGAAAGATGCTTGTAATAGTTCTTTATTATACAAAATAGGAAAATAAAACCGAAAGATAAATGAGAAAAAAACCACAATATTCCTTTAAATAATGCATATGAACAATCTCCAACACAACAAAAATATGCATAAATGAGATATGTGGTATGAACTACGAAAGGAGATAGCGCGTGTTTTTGTAAAGCATGTAGCCGGATATAGTTGATCACAAAAGATAATGGTAGGTTGACTTTTCAACTTTCAAGTAAAGAGATGAATAGTCTATGATTTTTTATTGCTAGCTTATGTCTACTTTTTTGAGGCTGCAACATAAAAAATAATGTTCGGCATTTAATGATAAATAATTCAATGTTCAAGAAGATAAAACTTGTGAGAAAATTGGCATTGAAAATACGAAGTATTTTATCAAAATATAAGAAAAGAAAAAAAAATACCAATAATCAAAATACAACATAAAAATCAGGTTATATATTTTATTTTTAGAGTTTTATATACTTAAACGGGTTCACGGTTTGACCTGTTTAATACTTACTCAACCAAAACACGACCCATTTATTAAACGGGTTAGACGGGTTGACCTGTTTTTTTTCCCAAACCTGTTTATCCTCAACCCAAACCTTTTTAACTTCGTGTCAGGTTCGTGTCATTTATCGTGTCGTGCCGAGAATTGCCGCGCTACAAAATCGACCAAAAATTCAATTTACTCATAAATTAGTTTATTCAATTTTAGTGAATGAAAAAGGTTACTTCCATTCCATTCTTTGCCATCGCCAGCCATGAATCAATCATCGTCACTAACACAGTTAAAACCAAACCAAACAACCCCTAATTCAACATTCACCGTCATTAATCACCGTCAACAAATAAACAACCCCTAATTCAACATTCATCATCACTAACACAATTTAGTTAACACCAAACCAAACAACAAAAGGTATGATGAATTGATTATGATGAATCTAGACTCTATTTACCCTCATCATTCATAATTTAGATCTCTCCTCTACTTTATAATGTTTCATTATTTCACCTCAATTGTGCAATTCTATGCTTAATTCTAGTTTAATTGTGCACTTTTATTGGTGAATTAGTGATCATGATATTGAGTTTAGTTGTGCGATTTGAATCTTTGATCTAATGCTTAATTAATATGTTGTGTAACATTAAGATTATCATGCTTTGCTGATGCTGCTTAATGCCTAACTTTAGTTATACTATTTTTGAATGCTGATCATATTTTTTTATGATGTGGCTGGCATCATGGTTGTAAAAATCGCTAGGCGGTACTACTTGGCTACCTTTTAGTGAGTACTCAGCCTATTGGAAAAATTAATTTTGAAATTATCCTCAAAAGTTTAGATCGGCAACTGACCCTTCCCCAAGGACCTAGCCAACGCATGACCTATTTTCTTAAATCCCTCCTTTGACCGGTCAACTGGACATTTGCCGCGGGGGGTAAAATTTCTTCGAAATTATATGTATGACATGTTTATAAGACCATAGAAATATGTTTCCAAGCATTAACCAATTGTTCAATATTATATGTATGGTTTGTTCATTGGACTATAGAATTATCAATTATGTTTAGAAGCATTAAACAGTTGTTTAAATACTTCAAACCGAGTTTTGACCAAGTTTGACCTTGTAGCGAGTAATCGGGACTCGGCCTTGTAATCCTTGTTTACAACATTGTGTGACATATTGCTTAAGTTGAGTTTATTCGTGCAATTGTATTCTGATTTACTGATCACGTAGCGCTTAATGTGACCTAATGCCTAAAACTGAATTAACTTGTGCAATTGTTATTTTTGATGTTGTGTTATGTCTGAAATTAAGTTTGATTGTGCAAATGAATGTTGATCATGCTGAATTTGTGTTTGGATTTGTAGGTTTTGTGATGAGATAAAAATCTGTGTGGACCGAGGGATTTTGAAGATCTGAGTTATTAGGAAATGGCGTGGTTTAGTGAGAAGACGTAAGCACGAGATATGAGCATATGGATGCTTCAACACGATGTTACGTGAAATATATATGCTCCCTAAGTTTAGAAAAGCCTTGGCTAGAGGCGGTAGTTAGAAAACATGAGTTGGCGTTTTCCGGTAAATGGGTGTTCTAAAAATAGGATATCTCAAATCTCAAAACTCGTTTCGAGTGTTCTGAATTAAGCACATAACATATTCATACCTGTATTGAAAGATCCACATTTGTCGGGTAAGGGGAAAGCCGACTTTCAAAATTCGCCCGGAACCATACAGACTCCTGGCGCGTCACCCGTGCGTTGACGCGCGGGCAGCGGGCCAGGAGCAGACATTGGCTCCGGCGATTTTGAGCTAACGTTTGTTATTTTATATGTTTCGATGGTTTATTTGTCATCATTAAAACTTAAAGAGATCTTGATCATGTTGCCTCAACAAAGACCTTCTGCAAAAAGTCAAACAAAAATTAGGAACTCATCAATATAGAATGTGAACCATTCTCCTAGCTTCAATCTTCTTCCACACAGATTTTTTATTTTTCATTGAATTTTTTTTATATTCTTTTGTATTTTTTGATACTAGACTGAGTTTTAAGGTATCTAAAAGCTTTAAGAAGCTTTATAAGGAGCTTATGTGTTCTTAAGAGTCTCTAAACAACTACTAAGAATCAACAGAGCATTAACTTGAAATTTAAAATTGCAACTTTGAATGTTGGAACAGAAAACTTGAAATTGAGAGTGAGGAAAGTTCAAATTACATTAAAGAAATAGGTTACAAGCTTTTAAAATAAAAGATTACAACTAGAATTGAGTTTACACTAAATACGACTATCTATATTACACTACTCCTAAATTACACTAACTAACTCTCTCTGCTCCTTCTCTTTCTTCTTATAGAAGACTTTTTAGGTTTCCACTTGTGTCCTGAGACTTTCCCATCATGAATTAGGACCCTTGGATCTCTGCAATTGATCCTAGCCATTTGTTGGATTTTGGCGCCAAACAATTTCAATAATATATGAGGTATAATCGTAATTCACTCATATTAAGTGCATAACAAAATACTTTTAATCTACATCCAACATAAAAATTAGGTTATATATTTTATTTTTAGAGTCTTATATAATTAAACGGGTTCACAGGTTGACTTGTTTAATACTTACTCAACCCAAACACGACCCGTTTATTAAACGGGTTAGACGGGTTGACCTGTTTTTGACCCAAACCTGTTTATCCTCAACCCAAACCTGTTTAACTTAGTGTCGGGTTCGTGTCGACTATCGTTGCACTTTTGAAAAGATGAGAACCAAACCTACAATTTGACTAAACAATATGGACCAAAAATGCAATTTACTCATAAATTAGTTTATTCTAATGAAAAAGGTATCTTCCATTCCATTCCATTCCATATTTGCCATCGCCAGCCATGAATCATCTTTGGCGCTAATCACTTATTATTATTAATCACCGTCAACAAATATAAACCACTCCTAATTCAACATTCACCATCACTAACACAGTTTAGTTAACACCAAACCAAACACCAAAAGGTATGATGAATCTAGACTCTATATAGCCTCATCATTCATAATCTAGATCTCTCCTCTACTTTATAATGTTTCATTATTTCACCTCAATTGTGCAATTCTATGCTTAAATTATGTTTATATATGCAATTAAAATCATTAATGGATGAAATCTAGTTTAATTAATATCGAGTTTAGTTGTGCGATTTGATCTAATGCTTAATTAAGATTATCATGTTTTGCTAATGCGGCGTAATGCCTAAGTTTAGTTCTACTACTATTGAATGCTGATCATATTTTTGATGATGTGACATCATGGTTGTAAATACTCGAGCGGTCGGATACTCGGATTGGATATATTAATTTCGAAAGTATCCTCAAAAGGTTTAGATCACCGGGCGTGGGTGCCAACTGACCCTTCCCCAAGGACCTATTTTCTTAAACTCTTAAAGCCCTCCTTGACCGGTCAACTGCTCATTTTCCGCGGGGGAGGGATGTATGACATGTTTATAGGACCATAGAAATATGTTTACAAACATTAACCAATTGTTCAATATTATAGAATTATAAATTATGTTTAGAAGCATTAAACAGTTGTTTAAATACTTCAAGCCGACTTTTGACCAAGTTTGACCTTGTAGCGAGTAATCGGAACTCGGCCTTGTAATCCTTGTTTTACAAAATTGTGTGATGTATTGCTTAAGTTGAGTTTATTTATGCAATTGTCTGCTGATTTACTGATCACGTAGCGCTTAATGTTGTGTTAATTCAGTTTTACCTAAAGCCTAAACTGAATTAACTCGTGCAATTCTTATTTTTGATGTTGTGTTATGCCTGAAATTTGCGTTTGGATCTGTAGGTTTTGTGATGAGATAAAAATCTGTGTGGACTGACGGATTTTGAAGATCTGAGTTATTAGGGGATGGCGTGGTTTAGTGGGAAGGTTTCGTTAGGAAACTTTCCGGATTTAGCGGGAGCAGTTAACAAGTTCAGTGAGAGTGTTAAGAATATCGAAAAGAATTTTGACAGTGCTCTTGGACTTGATGACAAGGCTGCTTCTGGCGGTGGCGGTACAACTTCCACTAGTGAAGGTAAACATGTTTTCGTCTATAAAATTTGGAATCTATCTTACATTTGTGGTTTTAGCTTTCAAGTTTACAAACACATTTGCAGTATTTACAGTAACTATTAGGGCTTATTTGTATGTGTGATTGCACTGGAGTAGTTGGATGGGATTGTATGGCCTGATATAATCGTTCCACATCTAGTTATTTTACCAGATCCTATGATTGTTGCCACTAGTTGTCACTTTTAGCTAAGAACTGGTTTTTGGAACGATTAAACTACTCCTTGTTGAAACAAATTTAACTCAAAACGAGTTTGCAGCATCTAAGTGAATTTTAAATGAGAACATCATACAAGATATGGAACGCCTTAAAATCATACAAAAATTTGATGTTCGATATGCAGAATCCCCGGCATCGAATCCACAGAAGGAGTAGGACCAATTTAGGAACTATATATGTTTAGTGATCCCATGTCCTAGTATTAAATATTACAATGCTTGACCTAGGAAATGCTCTATTACAAGTCAAAAGTCTTATTTATTTTTCAAGCAAGAGCTTCATCCAATTTTCATCATGTTTCTTGTCAAGGGTAAACAAAAAAAATCTAGCGTTGAACTATCTACTGACACAAGTGCAGAAACAAGTCTCTCTTCTCAACTTCTGTTAGGAAACTTGAGTCAGTCAACATGTATGGTCTTGTTAGAGATAACAACAGCCATCTCATGGCCAGGCGCGCACAAAATTATAAAAGGCTGCATTTATGGTTATGTATTGACGTCTACGTTAAACACTTAGTTTGGGAGACTTGTAGATGATCACCAATTGTTAAACAGATACTTTGCCATGTTATAATGTAATTCAGCTTGTTTGGTAGCTTTATCATATGCCATCTTAGAAACCACTTTCTCATGGGTACGTAGCAGCTCCATGGCAACCACGTTATGAGTTAGGAATCTGCAGGTTCATAGGAACACGGATTCTGGTGAAAAAAATAATGCTACAATGATTGACTGCTTCTGTGATGGTTACTGATGTTCATCAACTTTTGATTCGTTCACTTCGAATGAGCCAATTGTGAAGACTGTTCCTTTTGTTTATTAATTTGACTGTTCTGCTGTTGTTTTTGGTACTGGAGTTCTGGCTATTTTTTATTGTCATTTTTGTGACTTTTGAATGAATGCATTAAGATTTAAATTCATTCTTTTGTCCTGTAAAATGGCCTGTGTTGTGCGAATGTCATGACTTGATTTCGGGTAACCACGTGTGTGGCACACACCAGGACTGCTATGGCGATACATAAAACCTATAGGTATTGGTTATTATTTTGGAGTTTGTAACTTTGAGGGGGCAGCTTTAACCCCTTCGAATGAAAGCGTGCCAACTTGGGTTGTATTTGTTGATAAAGGGTCAAACAGGAAAAATTGGACTACCGTCACATAAAGGTTACTATTTTGAGTTTTGACCCGTTCCCAATCTGCCCGACCCACCCATTTGCTACATGTTATGGAAGTATGGAACTTTTGAAATTTGAAAGATATGTATACATATTTGTTTTCTGCTTTAGATTATAACACTGCATATTGGAAAATTAATAATTTGGAAAGAGCTATGGATGCCAATGGTTTTTCTTTTTCACCTATCAGACCACTAATCTGTTTATGCTACCAGCTTCAGGAGCATGGCCCGCCGACTTGATGGCTTTTATGGGACAAAAAGGCGAAAATGTCACTGTTGACTCTACAGAAAAACTAGAATCTTCGAGCCCTCAAGCTTCATCCCTTTCTAAGGAAAAAGAAGGGGATCAGGCTGATAAATCAGCTGATTCTGTTAATGAACATTTTCAGTCTGTTACAGAAGAACATGTAGAGACTGTAAAGCCTGAAGAGCATGAGGATCACCCTGCAGAAACAAATGCTGAAATCTTGGAGGAAGCTAATAACGCTACCCAAAAACCTGAAGAAACAAATGTTATAAAGGATGAGCAGGCAGATATTGCTGATAAACCTCTGGAAACAAGCGATACACTTACCGAGGATGCAGTCGATGTTGCTGACAAATCTGTAGAAGCAAATATTTCAGTATCTGATGAGGCAACTAAATCAGAAGTTAAAGCTGATGAAGAAGCAGAATCTGGTGCGGATCGTGCTGAGCAATTAGAATCTGTGGACCATGTTCCAAGCAGTGATAACACAGAATTCGTTCCTTTACAAAACGAGCCAACAAATTCTGTAGACGAAGTTGTAGGTATCTCTGAGTTAACTGAAGTGCACCATGCTCCTGATTTGCAGAATGATGAGGATGAACTAAAGACACAGTCAGAAGAGACTTCACATGCAGTGTCCGCAGTTGAAGTGCTTGAACCTTCATATGATAGTCAAGCTAGAAATACGACTGAGCTAGATGATGTTCAATCTGTCACACTTGAGGCAGCTAAAACTGCCGAAGAAAGCCAACCGCACCCGTTAGAAAGTTCAGGTGATGTCTCTGCTATGGTTCCTGAAGTAGTTTCACAAGAAGAAAATGCAAGCGCTGAAGTACACATTCCAGGCCAGCTAGCTAGTGATAATCAAATTGACATTAAGGAACAGCGTCTAAGTTCAGGAAGCAATTCGTCTGAGAATGCAGCTTCTATGCTTGAACTGGAAAAGGTAACCAGGGAGATGAAAATGATGGAGACTGCGCTTCTTGGGGCTGCTCGACAAGCTCAGGTATTAATAACTGGACTGTTGATTTATTAAAAGTTTCAATCATTTATTAATGAACCTTGGAAGAAAGTAAATCACAACTTCGAGAAATGAGCTATGTCTGAATAATAGAGAGCATGGACACATTACTTGTAATGATATGATAATTTGGGGAACGTTCTGCTTTTAGTACGTTTAAATGATAATACTGGGGTACACTGGAACTTTCATAGCTTATAGCCTTATATGATTTCTTATTTATGAAAAGTGCGTGTTGTAATTGTTTTTGGGCTTAAATTAGTAAAACTGTACTCTTGCCACTTCAGCCTCCAGATACATCACAAGCTT
This sequence comes from Artemisia argyi, assembly GCA_030686995.1. Classification (NCBI taxonomy): domain Eukaryota; kingdom Viridiplantae; phylum Streptophyta; class Magnoliopsida; order Asterales; family Asteraceae; genus Artemisia; species Artemisia argyi. The sequence goes on along the minus strand of CM060688.1, from coordinate 183,991,560 downwards.
TGAATTTTGCAATTCTCTTAAAGATCTGAATCATGTGGTTTATTTTTTGTTTGTCCATGCTTACACCTCTAATAAATAAGATGACTTCTGTAAATTTTACATGGACTTTCAGGCACTTTGCTATATGATAGGCTCAATGAGAATAGTTTCATCTTAAAGACAGCCAGTGATTGTTGCTGATTATCTAAGTTGTTAGTTGCAAAAGGTTAATAACCAGTAACCCAAACCGACCCGCAATCAGCTGCCTTTCCATAATGTGGGGGGCATACATGACTCACTCGGCGGTTGTGGCTATTTGGGGGGGGGGGGGGGGGGGGCGCAAGGATAGAACCCTTGACCTTGTGCTTGTTAGGTGCAAAGATGCCCCCACCCATTACCAACTGAGCTACGCGCCATTGGCGATTGTCTAAGTTGTAATTCAATAGAGAAGTAAAGAAAATTTCTATTTATCATTATGGTACCTATTTTATTGTGTCATTTCTTTGAAAATAGCTTATGGGTATTGGACTTTTATTTTATTATCTTAGAAATGTTGATATTTGCTTCTCTTAACAGGCAAAAGCTGATGAAATTGCAAAACTGATGAACGAGAATGAGCAACTGAAGTCTATAATTGAGGATCAGAGGGTAGGTTCAAGTCCATACTTGTCGTTAAATACTACCAAAAGTGTATGAATTCCAGTTGTAATTCCACAAACTTGCATGTCTGCAGCTGTGCATGTGAACAGTTATATTCAAAATCGCTTTCCTTCTAATCTCTCTCTTTCACATCATTAAACAGAGGAAACCAAATGAAGCAGACATTGAATCTCTACGAGAAGAGTATCATCAAAGGGTCTCAACTCTTGAAAGAAAGGTAATGGGTTTGTAAATACGTATCAATTTTGTTTATCTTATATTTTGTTCCTAGGAGAGTATATTTTGTTCAAGTCTTGAGGATAAGAAGTTAGTTCATATTCTCCAAATCTGTGTTAAGCTAAAGGATTTCTTCGTTAAGCAACGTAGCAAGTTTCATGGCGTTTATAGTGCTGTTGATATACTTGTTTTGGTTGCTATGCTTTAACTTATAGTTTCGCTACAGGTTTATGCTCTCACAAAGGAAAGGGATACATTACGCAGAGAGCAAAATAAGAAAAGTGATGCTGCTGCTCTTTTAAAAGAAAAAGATGAAATAATCACTCAAATTATGGCAGAAGGTAATTACATTATTTAAACCGTTAACAAAAGTATTCCCGTTATTCTATGATATATATAATGATGGTGGGTATCCATTTTTTCCTCCATTTAGGTGAAGGACTTTCAAAGAAACAAGCCACTCAAGAATCTCTAATCAGGAAACTGCGGGCTCAGGTATGCAATAAAGATACCACTGTTTTTTTTCCGTTTTAGAAGCCAGAACTCTCCTTCACATATCATAAATGTGTATTTATTATGTTGTGTGAAAGCTAGATCAGGGAGTTTGAAGAAGAGAAGAAAGGATTGATGGCCAAGCTGCAGGTAATTTACTGCTCCGGCTTAATAATTAACTTATAGACTATAGATGGGTCATAATGTGCTGGTTAGGTAACGAGTCATAATTCGGAAATTTTCTGAGAATGTTACTTATCATTTTTAGTTACTTAACAGGTTGAAGAGAGTAAAGTAGAGAGTATAAGGAGGGATAAGGCAGCTACAGAGAAATTGCTGCAATTAACAATAGAGAAAAACCAGGCTGAACTTGCAACACAAAAAGAGTATTATACCAATGCATTGACTGCAGCTAAGGAAGCTGAAGCATTGGCAGAGGCACGAGCTAACACTGAAGCCAAAACTGAAGTCGAGAGTCGTCTAAAAGAGGCTGAGGAACGCCAAGTTATGCTAGTTCAAACACTCGAAGAGTTAAGGCAGACTCTTAGCAGAACAGAACAGCAGGTTAACAGTTGGAACATATAAACTTAATTGCTTGTTAATATTAGAGGTGTCAAGGTGATGGAACAAATGGGTTCAGGTTAAAATGGCTTCTTTTTTTTTTGTCTGGGTCAAAACGGGGCTGGTCCTAGAAATCTTTCGTCCAAGTTTTTGGGTATAGAAAATTAGTGTGTTGAATATGATTACAACAGCTATATTCTTTCAATTATAATCTACTTTTTGGAACACAATGATTTAGGAGGTCTTATGCATTAAAAGTACATTTTGGGCGACATTTAAGTCATTTAGTTCAGTTTTTAATTAACCCGTTTGATCAGATTTAGATGAATGCAACCCGATCCGCCCATTAATAAGTAAATGAATCGAAATTGCCACCTCTACTACTAAATATGTATATGTTACTAAATTCTGTATTTGCAGGCAGTTTTTAGAGAAGACATGCTTAGGAGAGACATTGAGGACCTTCAAAAACGATACCAGGTACATCCAATCTCCTTAATTATTTTTATCAAGTCAGTCTTGTGTTTTATGTATTATATTATGCAGCAGCCATCCATGATTCATTACCTCTAAAAATTTAAGGAGTGTTTAACTTGCTCTTTGGAACAAATTACATTTTTTGCGACTTGATGTTGCAATGATCATTTTTAACGTCTGAAAAAGCAAATCTATTTGATTATATAGTACTTAGCTGCGACATGACTGATCACACATTACTAAATTTAAGTTACACATTTACCCATTTATGTAACCTCATTAAATGTTCTTTGACAGAATGTCGCAAATCTTTTTCATAATAATCTCATTTTTAATCAATTTTACCTGTTAGTTCCATAATAAATCTGCCAAAAACTCGAACATCTTATTATCTTACTATTAACTTAAAATTGCAAAAACATATGCAACAGCTATCTTTTACAAAAGTTTTATTACAACTGCTTATCTGATTCTGATTATTCAATATTGTATAATCCTGTGTATACACACATCCAAACAACCCCCTTACGATATCATTTGACTCCAGGAAAGTGAGCGTAGATGCGAGGAGTTGGTCATGCAAGTTCCTGATTCTACTAGACCTCTTTTGAGGCAGATAGAAGCTATGCAGGTTGGCTTTCCTTATACAATTTATTCCTGATAAAGTGAGTTTTTCACTGCTTGTTTCGCTGAACTCCGTTTTTGGGTAGGAAACCACGGCTAGAAGGGCAGAAGCTTGGTCTGCTGTTGAAAGATCATTAACCTCACGGCTTCAGGTCCTACAAATATATATATTTTTTTACTTAAATTATTTTTCTATGTTTTATGTACTTTTCTAAAATATTAGTTTGTAGGAAGCGGAGGCGAAATGTGCGGCTGCAGAGGAGAGAGAACGCTCGGTAAACGAACGCTTGTCCCAAACATTATCTCGAATAAATGTTCTTGAAGCTCAGGTACTTACTACTACTATTTGCTTTGTTTCGGGTTTTCGATTAGAGGGGGCAAGATGTGCTTTTTGGGTAACGGTTTAAAATAGATTGGATCCGTCCAACGAGTTAATCAAATAATACCCTTTTGTTCATTTAAATATTTGAATAAGCAAACTTGTATGGTTCATGTTTGACCCGTTCTCTTCGAAAATATTTTTGTTATTTGAACCATTTGTCTTGTTTGAGATGAGAAATGGCCCGAATCATCATTAGTAATAAGGGTGAAGTTGCCACCTCTTTCGACTTATAGCAATCAATGGCTTACCTCTATAATGTGTTGCAGATATCATGTTTAAGAGCTGAGCAAACACAACTTACTAGGTCCCTAGAGAAGGAAAGACAGAAAGCATCGGAAAACCGACAGGAATATCTAGCACTCAAAGAGGAGGTAGATACTCATAAAGATCATGTGAATCAACGTGAAGAAGAGATAAGGGAACTCAAGAGAAAGCACAAGCAAGAGCTGCAAGAAGCATTGGCTCATCAGGAACTTCTCCAGCAGGTAGCATTGTAGTCCCATTACATTTAGTATGTTGTACAGATAATTACCTACTTTTCTTAGATAATTTTCGAGCATAAGTGTTCTTTTACTCCATTCTATAATTTTTGTGTAATCTCGTTTAACTTGGTGTGGTAATTTTTATTTATTCATTATTTTAATACATAGAGTAAAATAAGGGTGTTCAAATATAGGTTTCGAACCAAAACAACCCATTATCGGACTGCACCAAAACTAAACTTTTAAATTCAAATACGGTTTAGCTTTTCGGTACTTGGTATTCTGTATTCGGTTGAGTGATTTTAACTAAACCAAACAAATATAATATTACACTCTTTATCATATATTTATTATTTTGTATTATCAACGACTTAAGCTAGGTTTGAACTGGATTGGTTTGATTTAGACTTGTTGAATTCGTTTATAAACCGATTTCGAATTTCATTTATTCTAATAAATGATTCCATAACTTAGAAACCTAGAAGAGAAGTAGAAGTAACTTCGTCTATATTAGCAAGGAGCTACATTATGTTCCACTTTAAGATTATATAGTGACTGGTTTCTGATTTACAAAATTATTTCTAAAGTCCTGTCTGTTAAGCTGTATCATTGTCGTTTATAATAATAACTAAAAATTGATAACCTGCTAAATATTTGTTCATCGCAGCGGTTGAATTCGTTATAGTTATCTGTTTCTTTAAATCATCTTAATTTATATTATTTCCTGATAATTGCAGGATATAGAACGTGAAAGAGCTACCCGTTTGGAACTAGAAACGACAGCTCGCCAGCAGTCTTCTATTGCTTCTGAACCTAGTCCCCTAGCGAGAACCAAATCTCTCTATGATAATGGTATAGATGATTTATTGATATATATTTACGATCCGTGTTTTACTTAATAGTTTTTTGTTTTTGTTTTTGTTTTTGTTTTTTTTGTTTTTTTTTTTTTTTTGTTTGTTTTTTTTTTGTTTTTTTTTTGTTTGTTTTTTTTTTTTAATATATGGACCTCATTTGCAGGCTTGACTCACAGGCTTTCAAATGCAAGCAGTATAGGTAGTATGGAGGAAAGTTTTTTTCTTCAGGCGTCTCTAGGCTCATCTGATACGTTATCTGAAAGACGAAATCATGGAGAGCCTACCATGAACTCGTATTATTTGAAGAGTATGACCCCGAATGCTTTTGAAGCTGCCCTGCGTCAAAAGGAGGGTGAACTTGCATCTTATATGTCTAGATTGGTATGCAAATATTCTGAATCATATGAGGCTGATAACATATCATAACTACTATTCAAACCCATCCTCCCCTTTTGTTGCCCTCCCCAGGGCCTAAATAAAAGGAGTATTTATTTAAGCAGCTAATAGTTCTAGATGTGGTTCTTATTAGAAATGGAAAGACGGGTGGGTGGCAGGTTGGGTAATGGGTCAGAACGGGTTTGGGTTGAAATAGGTCATTTTTGGTACGATCTAAATAGGCTGGGTGGAATTGAGTTGACCCACAAATACTTTTTGTTCATTTAAATTGTATTATAACTAACGCATTAATTGTGATTACAAAGACAATTTCTTTTGCAATGATAATCTGAATCTTTAAATAAAACGATTTAGAAGATTGTATGCATTACAATAGAATCCAAATTGATTAATTTTTTCAGTTAATGGGTTGAAATTGTCACCTCAAAATTATACAGTTTTTCGCCCACCGTTATCCAATTATCTGATATTAACGGGTGATTTATGGTTTTATGTGAACCTTAGGCATCCATGGAATCAATTCGTGACTCTCTAGCCGAGGAGCTGGTCAAGATGACTGAGGAGGTATGCTTTCCTTTCTTTTTATCTGTTCTTATCACCTCTCACTGCCACCCTCTTTTGTCTCTACTTAACAAGCAGGAAATTTTTGGATGAGATCTCGTGGATTTTGAATAAATTCTGTGTATTTCTGCAAATTATCTGTATTTAGGAACATAGATCTGTTCTTTTTAGATGGAGAAAATAAGTAGCAAACTTGCAAGTTAAGCAATTACAGCCCATAAATTTAGGGAAGACCAACTAAAAATTAAGCTAATGTAACTAATCACCTTAAAAGACTGGGAAGGAATCAAGAAAAACATACAATTTTAAAATCTAGATAAATGAACCATGTCTTTTTGGTGCAGTGTGAAAAATTGAGGTCAGAAGTGTCTCTGATGCCTGGCTTGAAAGCGGACATAGAAGCACTAAGGGGCAGGCACTCTGCTGCATTGGAGTTGATGGGTGAACGAGATGAGGAGGTATATTTTCACATATGATTTGGCTCCACTGTTCTTCCGATTTCCCATATATGTGATTGCTCTTTTTCTACTACCTCCAAAAAATATATAAAAAGTGGTAGATATTAGCAAAATAAGAAAAGTTATATTGACAAATCTCACACGCACTATGTATTATTATAGCTTGAAGAGCTTCGTGCTGATATCGTGGACTTAAAGGAGATGTACAGAGAACAAGTAAATATGCTTGTAAATAAGGTAACTTTTAAATTCAAACCTTAATCTGTACATAAAAAGTTTAGTAATATGAATCTCGAAAAGGCGAACAATCTTTATTTTCAACTTATGTTCCTAAACGTTCGTATCTGCAGATCCAGGTATTAAGTTCATCGATCAGTGCTGCTTAGGGAGGTCACCCTGCCGGTAGTGTGGTTTCTTCCACCTGAAAAAAAATTATAACAGGTGGTACATGTTGTAGTATATGTGTTGATACAGTATAGCATCAAGGTTCTTCATTTATTATTTTCTTTTACTTCCATTTTCCATCTTAAATTGCTTTTGTTTATACCCACTTGTATAAATACTATAAACATTGTCTTCTGCTTTTCTGTTTGCTAATGATGATTTTTCAATTGTATTTATTGCGAGTTTGAGCGGGATATCGTCTACTACTGATTTTGATATGGATAGGGATAGCCTTCCATTTTATCTAGTTGGTTCGAATATGAGAACAATTGAAAGTTTGTTTTCATGATTATTTATGTCGAAAGTGTAGTTTATTGCTTTTGTACAACAACCAAGTCTAATGAACATGTACTTAAGCATTTTGTATGTGTATATATAGAGATTGCTTGTATGTAACTTTTGTAGTTCCTCCTTTTAAAATAAGTGTTCGCAGAGTTTGGATTAAACGAAAAGAAAATTTAAAATGAAAATGGTGAAAATAACTATAACAACACATTTCAGATGCATTTACAAAATTAGATGCATCTCTTTTTAAAATTATCCTTCTTATTTGAATGTGTGGTTATAAATCATTCTTAATATTCTTATTTTAGTTTTTTTCTCATCAGATCCTTTCTTAGGTTTCACAAGCAAAAAATAAATATACAACAGTTACATGTGTTAGATTATTGTAAGATATCAAATGTATCCACTATTTTCAGTTTCGTGGCGCAGCAGATTTATAATCATTTCGGTAGTAGATTTTACTTTAGCACAAGATAAAATTTACAGAATTTTGATACTTTGTGGACTGTCTTCTAAGACCGGACATAATTGTTTGGTTTCCACTTTCCAGTGCAACATCTCTTTTCCCTTTTTATTTTCTCGCCAGTTGTGCTCACGTAACAATCACTCACCCGGCCATCACCATTTAAATATATCTCACTAATCAACACACCAACACACATTTCCCCTTCACCTGGTGGTTATCATAATCGACTGCACCCTCTTCACCATCCACCACACGTGACGTAATGGAGCACCGTATTGATGGTATATGCGTGAAAACCCCTCACCACATGTAAATCTTCCTCCCATTACATCCCTTGTACTCACGAGTATGAGAAGTGACAATATCAAAATCATCAAGGGTGTGTTTGGTTTGTGGAAGGGTATGGATTAAGATTTGGATTTCATATTGGTTTGAATAAAAAGTACATTAACGAAATTAAGTATGCGAACGTACCTCGCACATTGTGCGGAAAATACAAGTACATTAATGGAATTAAAAAAAAATAAAAATAAGTATCTTTTATACATATACAATAAGAGAAAACAATTTTGTGCATAAAAATGTGTCAAAAAGTTAAAAGCCAATATCAAAGAGTTCAATTTCGCTATATGGTAAATCTGGGTCTTGTGATTTGTCAATAAATGTCAAAATTAAAATCAGTTTTGGTCAAAACTGAATTAATTTTAGGGAAAGTCCCAATTTGCCCCAGAGGCATCCCAAGACATAAAAAATTAGACCAATTAAAATTAAAAAAAAAAAAAAAAAACTCCATAATAGACCTTGGGCGACTTTCAAAATGACTAACTGAACATTTGGTGACACGTGTCCCATCAATGATTGAAATACGGTCTATTGGGACAAAAATATTGAAATATGGTAAATTTTTGAAAAAAAAAGTACAAAAGTATGTACAAAAAATTGAAATATAGTCGCCCTGGGCATTTAGGAGTAAAAATGTCGACTGGGGCAATTTTTGATGTCTTGGGATACCTCCGGAGCAAATTTGAAATTTTCCACTAATTTTATTTTTATAAAAGGACAAAAAAAATACGTAAGACATTTTTTTAATCAATATAATTACAATCAAGCAAAAATATAAATGGACTTGTCTAAGTATTATGTGTAAAATTCTAGATTTTCAATTTTTTTTTTGGGTAAATTTAACAAATAGTACCTGATGTATTCCCATCAAAACTGGGCCCGTTTGTTTTATAAACATGTTTAAGATTTAGATTTGGATTTGAATTTAGATTAGAATTTGAATTTGGATTTAATATAGGAGAAAGAAAGAAAAATGATGTAAAAAAATAATAATAAAATTAAATTAATAGTATTTTATATAATATTTTACTACGTAACATTTAAAAGTAAATAAATTAATAAAGATAAATATCATTTGTATTAATATATGAATTAATAGTACAAATCATGTGTTTTCTAAAAATCAAAAACCGAAATATTTCGGTTCGGTTTCGGTTTTATACAAAAACCGAGTCAAACCGAACCATGCTCACCCCCAGGGGGATCCATTGAATTTCTTGAAAATTTATATGAAACTAAATTTTTTATTTTTTATTTTTTGTACTGGACTTTTTATATTAATTTTGTAGCGGTAAGACTTTTTTTAGATAATATTTTCAAATTTTTTATAATAAAAATAATCAGTTAAGAGCATTTTAGCAAAACATATCTTAGAGTTAATTACATAGATCATCTTTATGGCTTACACATATGACATACTAGCATCTTTTTGTTAGTCCATATAATGTAACAGGCTCAGGTCCGAGTTCTAGACTATTATGTGTATGACTATTTATGTACCGATATTCATCTTAATGAAATAGATCCAACTTACCTGCTTACATGTTAGTCCATATATTGTAATGGGCTCAAGTCCAAGTTCTACATAAAATGCATTTTTTAATATTAGGATAAAATTTTATTTTTGTTTATATATATATATATATATATATATATATATATATATATATATATATATATATATATATATATATATATATACACGAGAATGGCGACGGGCTGCCGTGTTGCGGGCGAGCCTGTTTTTTTTCTCCGTTTTTTTCCACACGGCCGGCCGGTTTTTTCCCGTTGTATTTGGTTTTTATGTCTTCATGTTGCCTATAACTACAAACTTAATGCTTAAAAAAACCATGAAAACATGCTTATTTGAACAACAAAATATAATGATCCATGTACCTTAAAAGCAGCGAAAGCACAAAGTAAATTTAACCTACTCCAGCAACAAAATATAACGAAGTAAAAATATAATGATAGTGAAAAGTGATGTGGTGAACAATGACAATCAATGCACGGTAAATTTAACCTACTCCAGCCTGATTTCAACACCAAATTCACATCTCCCCATCATACAATGGGCTTATTTTTCACTGAATTAAGATCAAATAAAAAAGTATAAGCAATAAGATAATACGTTGAAAGTTAAACTAAAAGCTGGAAAATTTAGGAATAGGATAAGCAGTTTGTATAAGATAAGAACCTAGAATGTATAGGTTAAATTTATTTTAAAACTGAAGTACCATACGTGAGCATGACTCCGACATCTGGCATACTTGATCCGGTAAATTAACAGAATCGTCACGATTCCTGAACATTATTCATCAATTCTTTTTCTTCTGATCTTTATCTTTACTGCATCAAATAATACAACAGATTTGACCTAGTTGACTTGCTTGAATGCTTAATATACAACATTACAACCCATAACCCATACACCCATTCACTTCTAGTTACGTGCAAGTATTACTGCTAAACAGCTTTTTGGGCTCATATAACTCAAATATACATATCTCAATTAGCATGACGATAATATAATACTCGCCGACAGAACAAAATCTTCTTATTATCAAGTCGATTAAGTCAAAAGATTATTTTAACATGTAATTTTTAAAGCCATGTGACTGAAGAAGGGAAAGAATTACCTCTGAATGTTTATTGACCAACTTGAAAAGCCTATTGGAAAATGCGTTTGAAAGAGCTATGTAAGCAGAGTTTTCAATGTGACCTTCTACAACACAAAATTCAACATAACTTTTATGTTGTGCTCCACGCTCAGAGTCTTCTTATTGTGCAGAACAGCTTCAGGGAGAATGAACTTTATCTGTGCAAGATTTCTATATGAAAACTTCCTGAAAATTAGAAAATAGATGTGATCATTTTACACTCATATTTTCCTGATAGATAAAGATTTTCCTTTAGAAAAATTACATAGATAGGCAATCCACGTTAGGTCAAATTTTATTATAAAACTTCGTTTTCACCTATAGTATAACAATTAACTTTCAAAAAAACTGATTTATGGTGACTAACTAATAAAACACAATTTCATTCAGTTAAGCGGTAAAACAGATGGTATGTCAGCTGAATATGAGTAACTTTGAGTCTCTAATCATATTGACTTTTTTCCTGATGTTTGCTTTTATTGGTCAAAACAAAGTTCCTTACATTAAGTAAAAAATCTACCTAAAGTATGTCATCCATCCACGCAAACCCCCTTGTTTTAATATGTATGATATCCTTCTGTAAAAATCCCAGGACAACTTACTACATGAGCAAAATAACGTGCTCCTAAAGATGCCAAGAAGTTTACCAATCAACAACAATTCAAAAAGAAAAAACAGACCATAGTTTTCTATTACCTTCCTGTGAGAGTGTCAACTTGACGACATATATTATGAAAAGTAGGCAACTGTTTACGCAGACCAAGCAGCCTTAGTGAAGTAGTAATACGATCAAAAAGCTTTGAAAGAGATTTGTACCTAGTAAAAGACAAAGGTTTATTAAATTATAAAATGTACCCAAAAATTTAAACACAATAAACAAAAGAAAAACAGAAAATGGGAGTAACAAATGAACTGAATGAAGGAAATAATTAGGAGCAACCAAACCTTGCCACACAGCTGATGGCCTATTTGATGGCACATGTGTACGCCGGCGCGAGTTTGATGCAGAGCGCGTTGAAAGACCATTAGATAAGGAAGCACATGGTGAGTATACAGAGGCCAAATAGTTTAAAACAATGGCGAGACAAATGGCATGAATAAAAAGCAAACCAACAAACCTTGGCGTGGCCGTCCTCCTCTACCAGTTCTGGTACATGTAGATGGTAAGTTTGTCGGTGAGGGAATCAAAGGAACCGTAATAAAAGAAAAGAAATGTTATTAACGGACTCAAAGAGAGATTGATCATACGATATTATGAAGCTGCTTGTGAATGAATGGAGATACGGAGATGAATGGAGATACGGAAATACATAACGCAAAGACATAACCTTGGGAGTGATGCATTCGGTGATTGTACTGGCCACCTTGATTTTCAATGGCTGTAGACGTAGACCGTAGTTGACCTGTAATATGGTTACATACAGCAACAAACATTAGTGGTTCATAAATTCCCTGTTTTAATAACATCACATATTTTTAGCAGCTAAACAAAAAGTAGCTAGAAAAAGGAAACCTTGGCTGCAAATCTGTGGGAGACTCGTACACGGTTGCTGATCGTCGGTATTTGGCAAGGAGAGAGATACATTACCTGTAGAAAATAAGGCGACCGTTAGATAACCAAGAGAAAGGGTTGATGATATAAGAATAAGGGAAAGTAAAGTGACCAACGTACTTGGTGAAACTGCCATTGCATGATTTGATCGCACTGCCACATGATCTCGCACTGCTGACAAAGGAGAAGCTGCATACGGGAGCAAAGCAGGTACAAAAATTTATATGTTGTGACAGTTGTAAGTGGCCGCCGCCAATGTTATTTAAGAAGATATACCAAGTGCAATGTATATGCATGTATTTGGACGGAACTTACCATAGGGGTTGAAAAACAGGCCCGCCCGCAAAAGTACCAACTCCAAAGGTGAAACCAATCAGAATTTAACGGACTTACTTGTGGACATGGTCAACCTTTCCCACTTGTGCCATCGTATGTTAACTCAACATCTACTTGGACTTAGTCTCATCTTTCGCCGCTTCCAATTCAACCTCCTCATTTTCTTCATCTACCACTGCAACGAAAAAAAGTTAAAAACTAATAATTAGTTTCTTTAATTTTTGGTAAAAAAAACATGCGAATTTACAGCCTAAAAGGTATGTAATTTACACTATGCGCGCATACCTTCATTCATAAAAGCATTCGATTCATTATTGGCAACAACAGTTTCTACAGTTGCCATTATTTCTTTTTTCAGTCACCCATTCCAACACTAACAACCACAAATTAATCATCAACATATCCCCAGATCAACAAAACCCTAATTCGAAACAAAAAAACTAAAAGAAAGACCTTAAATAAATCATGAATTAATCAAAACTAAAGCATAATAAAGCATAAAAAAAAAAAAAAAAAAAAAAAAACCCCTTACATATCAGCATACCCTAGCCGATCAGCGCTGGTGCCAATGCCACAACATCTTCGCATCACATCTAAGAAAGCTGCCGCCACTTCACCCCACACTAATCGAATCACTGAACACCGGTAGTAAGTTCCTTTACCTGGAGAGAAAAAGGCGGTGAGAAGATGAAAGTATACGGATGAATGTGCCAGAGTTATCTAGAAACGTCACCCTTATTGCAAAAACACCGGACTGGGCCAAAAGGCAGATATACGTCCTGGGCCACGCAAAAAAAGGCTAAGAAATAGGGCCAAAATTTTGGCGGGAAAAGGGACGCCAAAACGGCGTCGTGGTCACGAGTTTTAATATATACTTATAATAAATATAAATATATAAAAATATATAAATTTATTTTCGGTTCGAATTAAAAGTTCGGTTTGATTCGGTTTTGATAAATTCGGTTCGGTTATTAATTCAATTCAGTTATTTTCGGTTCGATTTCGATTTTCAATTTATTGAGATTTTTCTGCTTTTTCTGGTCAACAGTAAGCTAATCCACTAGGCAAACCCGCCAAACCAAACGGGCCCAAACACAAAAAAACATTCGTTACTTTTGAGTTCATTGTCAGAATCTCTCTCTCAACCATAGGGTTCTTCTCACTCACAAATATTGCCCCAAAAATTCACAAATCCGGCCAATATACTCAACGAAAATGAAAACCCTTCAAGGGTTTTTCATTATTCACGATTCTGCACAAAACCCTTCAACAGATTCAACCAGTATTCACCACATCATGAGGTCTGTGATTCTTTATAATCCCTTTTTTTTTTTTTTTTTTTAAATTATGATATATGTTTTACTATATTATTGTTTTTCATATGTGTATTACTATTGTGTTATTGAACATTGATCTTGTATGCAAACGGATGAGGTTTTCCCCGTAGAAGTTACCTAGGCAGAGGGCTAGTCTTTGACTCAGATTTACGTGGCCTAACTGGGGTATATTCGTGACATCCGACCCTTTCGTGTCCAACCCCAAAATGTGTAGCTAGTTAGGTTTGAACATTGATCTTGTATGATTGTGTCTATTTGAATAAGGGGGTGTTTGTATAAGCTTATTTAATTTTGGGCTTATGCGTTTATCTGTTTTCGGCTTATGTTGTTTAAGCACAATTTTGTTTTGCTTATTTTGGGACAGATGGGCTTATATAAGTTTCTTTGGGATAAAGAGATGCATATGATCATGGTTTTGTGAAAATTTTGAGGGTTTAGCGTGTTTGATTTTGTACACTATGTGCTAATGGAATTTGCTTATTGTAAACTTTTTAGTAATCATTCCTTTTAACGTTTTATAGTTAATGGTACCTATGCAAATATTCACTACCACACGATGGTGATATTAGTGTCACTTTTTTTCGGCCAACATAAAATCTCATCTAAACATTGGTGGATAATTTTGGATCATGCTGTGCTCTAAAGATAAAAACATAACAAGAATTCCTGAAGGAGTTACTGGAGTAACATTTTTTTCACTACAAAATACTAGATTTTTTAACGGTGCATACATCACTTGTTAGTAAATTGGAAAATCGTAGAGATGTGGAAATATAGATATTAGGGTGGAACATATGAAACACATAAACATGGCATTCCTTCCATCCAAATATTATTGTTCTTCTTACCATTATAAGATGTCCCAAATTAAATGTCTACTATTTAAAATAAAAGTTGGAATTATTTAAGTTCACCAAATTACCCACTTTGGAAAACTAATTAGTGTTATTTCAAAATCAATAAATCTCAATGATCAACTAAGTCTACATCATGTCTAAAGAATATTTGGAGATCGGTAATTAAAATTATTATTTACAAAGGTAAATGAAAGCAATTTGGAAAACTTTTTTTTTTTTTTTTTTTTTTTTTTTTTTTTTTTTTAAATTTTATTTATTTATTATTATTATTATTATTTTTGCTTTTGCAAAAATCAAAGTAGTAATAAATGAATTTTTGGACACTATTGTGACGGAATGAGTAAAACATATGAATAACAAAAGCACGCCATTACATGGTTATTAATTTTGAGTTACATTTTTACAACTTTAAAAGGATATTCTTTTATAAGGACAAATAGGAATAGGTGGAAGTATCGATGTGTTGATATGTACCCGCCCCGGTAATCCAAAACTATGGAGGGCTAGTGATATTTCTAGCTCCATGGGTGGGATTTGTGGCTTGATATGTAGACTTTGGGGTTTACATGGTCATCGAAACTTGGATGGGGTTTTTATGAAAAAATATATGAATTTGAAGTGTTTCATCGCATTCAATTTATTTTTTTATGTACAAATCATCTCATATTTTAAAAAGTAATAGCTTTTTGTACATTTTACGAAAGCATTGAATGCAATTATACTATTGGTTTATCCTTTGCTACATGTATCTCTAATGTGGACTAGGGCTTACGTTTACGTGTCAATATGAAACCTTCTAATCGTTATCCGCCACATCATCAAAAATTCTTTTTTGTCTATATAAACCACTAACATTAGGGCATCCTCTTGTATCTCAACCTTTCGCCAACCACATTGTTGTCCTAACCTTGAAATTTCCGCCTCAGAGCAAAAAGTGAGTTTGTTCTTCCTATTTTACTCCCATTTTGCGATCTAAGGTTTAGATGTGTATTCATTGCTATAACATCTTAATTGTACTTGATCGTACCTTTAGTTTTCAATCAATCGATTAAGTTGATCAATATTGGAAGGTTGATTAAAGAAGTTCATTTAAAAAACGATCGATTTAACGCTTCTTAAGTTTTGTCAAGCACTTTATACCATTTTTTAATTGTGTTGTCATATATGACGATTATGGTTGTATAGTTTGTTATTTTTGATGATCGTCGAATGCTAGTGTTTTTGCTTAGATCTGGTATTTGATTGATTTTTTCTGTAATTTTGTTACAGGGTTTTCAACTTAGTAGCAGTCTCCATCCTATTCACATCAAATGGACAATCATGGAGCGCCTGCACCAAGCAACTTCCACATTCGGTATGCGTGGACTTGAAAATAGCTTTTTTAAGCATGTTTTTACTTTTTTCTATTTACGTTTGAGCTTCAAGAGATTGTTTTTACTTGCAAATTTATTAATTTACGTCATCACTTATTGTGGGGTTGGATATGCAACATTGATTGTATCGTATGTCAAATATTCACTCTTTGGTGAAGGGCTGCTACTAACACTTCACCATTGGGTTTAAGTTGATTTAGAGGTGTTATTAAGGGTGTTTGGATTTGCGTTTTGAATTTGGTTACCTGATTTAGAGGTTATTAGAGGTGTTTGGATTTGTTTTGAATTTGTTTACCTGATTTTGAATTTGTTTACTTATCTGCTTTTTCTTTTGATTTAACTTGAGAGACTTCATTTCATTTACAAAATCTCTTGACTTTTCACAAAAAAATGTATGTTTGTTCATTTTTTAGGGCTATGTTTTATGCATAAAATACTTTTTCATTCGCCCGGTTTTGGTCATTGTACTTGATTTTGCACATCCGAATTATCAAAAAGATGGCTTTGTGTTTTATTTGAGGCATTTTATAAACAAAACCGTGATGCATTTTGTGTTTTGTTTGAGGCACTACAAATAACAAAACAACGATTGGATTATTGAATATCGCAAAATCACTTACAAAATTCACAACCAGAGGCCTTCGTTCTCATTTGCTATAACCAATGACCCTTATTAGTTAGGCCAAAGCCAAAACAAACCAAAATTACAATTTTTTTAAAATCATTGCTAATCTAAATGATGTCACAGGTGGTATGTTGCGAACAAAAAGATCGAAGATCCATCAAAATGCTGGCCTTTTGGAGAGATATGTGAATATTCACGTAGCATTGATCTATCATGCCGAGTACCTTTGTCCAATAGACGAGGTAGACAAATTGTGGAAGCTCCTGAACGTAAGTGACAGTGAATTCCATTTAGAAAATAAAATGTTAATTATAAATATATTATTTAATACTGATTTTTTGGATTATCGGTCTTGTTTTTTTGATAGCATCAGCAAGAAGAAATACAGAGGCAGACAATGTTGTGGATGAAAATCATCGAGGTATACAATCAATAATCTAGTATGCATATAAATATGAATATACACAAAAGTTAAATTGTAGGAACATTGTCTCTTGTGCAGCTTGATTAAAATTATTTTGTATAATTGTTGAACTAACAATAATAATAATTTTAACTATAGATCATCATGTGTTGGTGAAATGACCAATTTGTGTCTCATGTGCCAATCATGTGATGGATGCAGTATCTCGCATACTAAGGCTGTTTAATGTCTAAAAAGCGTGCATTTTTAACATAATTTCTGTTACTAAATTATTCTAGGGATGAAATCCGTAAATTTTAAACTACCTCAAGGATGAAAATTTTGATTTAGTCCTATACTGCCAAATATAGAAAGAACAGTTGATGTGGGCAAATTGTGGAACAACATAGAGTTTTCATTTTTATTTGTTAGATTTTGTTTTGTCGATTATGAATTCCTGTTTCTAGTGGCATCTGTTTGAACTAAATCGTTCTAAACAAGCTTATACATAGGGTTATAATGGTGACATCTGTTTGTTTTTTGACAGCTAATGAAGCTGAGCGAAGGAGGAAGAGGAAAGGGAAAGCGGTTGCACGTGAGATTCCTTCAGGTATATTAGTTAAATACAATATAGAAAATAGAGTTTGGCTGTGCTTTTGATGTTTGAAGTTTTGATGAGTAATCACACAATAAGTTATATGGGCGTCTGAATGTTTCTGATTATCTAAGAAACTAATTGATAAAATAGCAAGAAAACGGAAAATTTGCGAAAAAGGTAATCTTTGCAGCTTGTATGAATTTGATTATTTGTTCATCTGACCATTAACAAACACCCATTGAAGATGTTTTTTTATGTGAGTCTGTGGCGGAAGGTTGCGTGACTTGTCGGCCAAAAGGTCGAAAACCATGGTTACCAAAAAATTGTTGTTAAGTTCTTAGAAGTATTTTTGTTATTGATTAGTCTCGAAATGGGATTTCGTTTGTTAAAATTTGAAAACAAAACGAGTTTTGGGATTTAATTGGTTGTTAATAATGAAGTTTGATGTTAATGACTCAAAAGAATAAAGTTTCATAATATGTTGTTGACAGAAAAAAGGTCTGGATCGACCACCAAAATACATTAGGACGTATCGGAAAGTATAAAGTTTGTTTTTAGAATAAGCCTTTACTTTTTGAGTATACTCTACTGCTAGTTTATGTGAGTAACCCTGTATGAGAAAATTGGTGGCGTGGAAACATTATGATAAACTTGGTGTAACGTCACCAGTATGATTAGAAAATATTATTTGTCTAATTGATCTATGGCATAAATGGTGTTGTGGCACAATAGGATTCGAAAGCCACTTACATTGGTAAAGTAGAAAAACTGTTACGTAGGATTCGAAAGCCACTTACATTGGTAAAATAGAAAAACTGTTACACCTGTTTGTTTTCTGACAGCTGATGAAGCTGAGCGAAGGAGGAAAGGGAAAGCGGTTGCACATGAGATTTCTTCAGGTATATTAATAAAATACAATATACTACGCTTTTGATGTTCGGAGTTGTGATGAATAATCACATAATATTATAATAAGCTATAAACACAAACAAATATTAAAAATACACTTAATACTCAATCTATTCATATATTTTGCATCAAATATTAAATAACACAAACAAACATATTTAAGGTCAAAGTTGACAAAGAAAGACTTTGAAAATCAAAAGTGGGCAAATAAATTGGGACGGAGGTAGTAATAAGCTATATGGGTGTCTGAAATTTTTTGATCATCTAAGAAGCTAATTGATAAAATAGCAAGCAAACGGAAAATTTGTAGAAAAAGGTAATCCTTGCAGCTAGAATGAATTTGATTTTTGTTCATCTGACCATTAACATGATTCGTAAATGCAAAAAAAAAACAACATTTTTTTTTTCGTTAAAAAGGACATTTTCATAGAATTTTTAAGTAAAGCGATATAATCATACAAATACAAAGTCGATGGGCTTATCTTCAAATTTAGTCAAATTTCCGAACTAGCAATTCTTTGACTTATCAATTCCTACCAAGATTTAATCCTAGTATGTTTATTGTATATGCCATTTGATGCTAATAAACAAAATATGTTTCCGTTATTTCTTTTACAGACATAGAGATAGATGATATTCCCATCGAAGGTGAAACCGATTCTGAGGATGATGATGGTATGGATTTTTTTGTTGTCTGAATTTAAAATGAACTAAATTACTAAACAATTAAACATGTATCAAAAGTCCATATTTCATCTAACACAGGCTCATGCATAAGGTTATATTGGTGATTATACATTGTTTTTTTTTTTTTTTTTTAATAAATAAAAAGTGACCGGAATTCCAATTATAACTTTTGCATTCGCAGATGAATACGAAAGACAATTGAGTGTCGCAATTCAGGAGTCTTGGGAGAGTTTTTACAATTATGAACTAAATTTTAATTCACAAGTCAGTCCGGCTAGAGGTACGTCTCTCTTGTAAAATTGGTATTCGCTTATGCACTAATTTTTTTCTTACAACTTTGTTGGAAACTTTTGCATTTGCAGGTGCAGAGACTGAATATGAAAGACAATTGAATGTCGCAATTCAGGAGTCTTTGAAGAGTTCTAACAATTCTGGACTAAATTTGAATTCACATGCTTTAGGGACTGTAACCAGTCCGGCTAGAGGTACGTCTCTCTTGTAAAATTGGTATTCGCTTATGCACTAATTTTTGTCTTACAACTTTGTTGGAAACTTGCAATTAATGTTAGCAATGTAGAGACCCCAAATAAGTCTGTCTGATGTAAACGGCACAAAACATGTTCACTTTTTTTTATAACTAAATGGAATTAATTCTTTTGATAACTACAAATGCTAGTAATTCTTGGTTGTATATGTCAATTTGATGCTGATGAAAGAATATACGCCTTATTTTTTTTTTTTTTTTTTTTTTTATTTTTTTTTTTTTGTGAAAGTGAAGCTGCTGAAGGTACAAATTATAACGAATACTAATCTAATATTTTAAAATAAAATGACTTGGGTTGAACCCTTTGAGAAAACTTTGGATGAGTTTTGACATGTTTGACCCATTTGATCCATTTCTTTTTTAGTTTATTACATGCTTGACCCGTTGGACTTCAAATACATCTAAAATATTTGATGCAACTTTTTAATAGTTATTTTTTATTTTTTTCTCGTAGCATATATCCAATCTATTTTTTCTTATTGTCCAATTTTAGCGAATGTATTTTTATTTGGGTCATTTTTGTTCGGAGACCCTTTAAAAGCTGGCATTTCGAAGATAATAATTCTTTATATACAAATGTTAATGATTTTATGGTTTAAAAACTGACATATTTATATATAATGTTGAATGCCCGGAAGGCCGGAACAGGACAATTTTATTAAAATACTGCTGTTATCCTAAGTTTTAAATTTTGAACATAAACATAATGTTGATATAAAGTGTTACTATCTGTTTTATTAGTCATTATGTTTTATACGAGTTGATAATAACATATTTGATAAAATGTTTTAAAACTGCCACATATATAGGTAATAATAGTAATGTTAAAGTTACATCAAAAGAACACCTTTTTTATTCATAATTTATAACACGGGCAATGACTGCGAATGTAGGTAACATCGGCAATGATTCCGTTTCAAATTCTGTGATGGAATTGACAAACACATCCCATTGCCCAAATGAAGATAGTGTTGATGAAGGTGCTCAAACTGAAGCACCTGATGCTGTTAGAGGTACATTCTTTTATACATTCTTTTGCGTCCTACAAACCTTTATTAGGCAAGTCGCAAATCTTTTTAGCAAATTAGAAAAGCCTGTGATAAATCTTGCTAGGAGAATAACTTAAGTAATAATGGAAGTAATATACCAGACATTTATAACCCATACTTAGCACAGATATTTATAACCTATACTATAGATTAATGTGACATTTTTATACGTAAAACATATATTCAACATTTGTATACTTAATTTCTATATTTGGAAAGCCGACATCAAGTTCCTTTTTTATGCTAACAAAATGACTCAAACGGGGCCTTGGGCAATCTTTTTATGACATCAAGTTCCTTTTTTATGTAAGCATAATCGTATTATATGCAATAAAAAGATCCTTTTAATAAATCATAGAATAATAGCATTGGCAACGACTATAAATGCAGGTACATTCATCAATTGTTCCAGTGATTCTGATGATACTGGAAGAAACATCAGCGACACTGAACCCAAAAAGCGTCGTTTAAATGCCACTATCGCCCTGGAAAGATCAATTGGGTCAGGTGTTGGTGGGTCTTTGCCAACTGAGCCAACATCTGCTTCGGGTCAGGCTAGTGGGGCGAATGTTGTAGGCCATCAGACGGATATGGTTGTACCATTCCTTGAGCCTATGGTCTGTGTGACCAATCGGAACCCCATGGACCTCACAATTGAAGAGGCTAAGAAGTACATGAGAACCGAATGAGTTCTGCGTGGAAAGTTTGCTGTTGTGGAATGACTAGGCCGCCATTATTTGGTGCAGATGTTTAATGTTTCTGATTTTGTTTCAGTTTTTAGAGCAAATCTATGTTCCTGTCAAACTCAAAGTTATATCTTATTAGGCTTTATGTTAAGAAAAATGTAATTTATGCTTGATATTAGAAAGAAAATCACATAGTTACAAACATTGAAAAATGTTGGTACTTTTTCTTTTGTATCCGTCGGTTTTTCAGTCGACCATTTCTGTCTGTCTGATTATAATATTTAGAGTAAGCTGTAAAACCGTAAGTTCGGCCTTATGGATTCTGGTACATGTTATTCATGTCTGAAGACATTGGCTATTGACAGGGATTATCCCTAAAACACTATAACTCATGAACTCCAGTGAAAATCATTTGTGATTTTGATAAACGAATGCCCAGGAATCATCTGTATTTTGCAGTTTACTGAAAGCAGGGTCGCACTGGTTATGGGTAGTTTACATAATCCTAAGTCTTAACTGGTTTAATCCAAAATTGTAATCAGACCTGAACTATTGATGCCAAACATCGGTCCATTTAAGAAAAAGGATTTTAGTTATTTTGTTTTATTCAGTACCAAATATTCGGTAAAATATATTTTCATAAGACATACAAGACACCGTCGTTCAGTTTACAAGATTATCCCGAGTTTCACACACAACTGTCCAAACAGGACAATTAGTACGGGTATAGGATATCAGCTATACGGATACACATTTCATATGCTACGCTACGGTTCGTGTATGTTCCAAAGTTTTTCCCCAAATTTTGCACATTCCGAAAGACTATAATTGCTATTTCGCCAATTTCATGTTTAACATTTTATATTGCTATTCAAATGTCAAAGATTTTATTGTGATGTTTGTTTGAGTATCTTGTGACAGGTTTAATTTTTTGTGATGGTTGGAAGTAATTTTATAGTGATAGTTTAGGTGTTTTGTGACGGCATAGGTGACTAGAAAAATATGAAATTAATAAAATAGATATGAAAGTTTAATTGCGTTTATCATATTATCGAAATCTTTTATATAATAAGAGAGAAATGTTTTGTGACAATCCATTCTTTTATTTACTTACCTGTAAAAGAGCTCAAGTGCAAAATTGAGCCCTCATATTAGCTAGTAAAAGTCAAAATTGAATTAGTTTGCTCAAACTATTGATAAATTTGATGGATGAAAAAAAAAAAAAATGAAAATAAGCATGGTTTTGTGGACTTTTTTTTTTTTTTTTTATTATTATTATTATTATTATTTTTTTAAGTTTCGGATTTGAGCGTAAATGAATGTTATATTTTGATTTCTTAATAGAATTTAACCATTAAACTTTAAAAAAAAAAAGTTAATCTTAAATCTAATTGTATGGACTTAAATGAAAATACTTAATTTCCATAATTTTTAGAAAATTTAAAATTTTTACAAAAACCCCATGTACTTTAATATATATATATATATATATATATATATATATATATATATATATATATATTTTAATAAACTACCACTACCACCACCTGTTATTATTAAATTGATGGTGATACTAAAAACATTAGTAACTTACGCCTCCATGTTATTGAGTATATGCGCGAGATTAAATATAACATATATAATAAGCATTTACATTAATGAATTGTGTTAAAATATCAAATTAAAGTACTCAAACAATAAGATTATTAAACAAATTTGATCTTATTTTAAACTCATTTGTATATCATAGTATTACATTCGTCATTTACTCTTTCAAGTACAAAGTTTTCTTTTTCTTATTAAACAATCTTAAACTTTCATTTTGGGCTTTTAGTTTAAGCTTTAAAGTCCCAGCCCAAGCTCTTTACTAAGCCATTATTTGGTGCAGATGTTTAATGTTTTCTGATTTTGTTTTGTTTTTTAGAGCTAATCTATGTTCTTGTCAAACTCATTGTTATATCTTATTAGGGTTTATGTTAAGAAGAATGTAATTTATGCTAGAGATTAGAAAGAAAATATACTGTCATAAGTCATACAAGACACAGTAATTCAATTACCAAATCGTGAAGATGAACTTGCATGAATTTAGGCAGCTCAGAACAAGGTCATACAATGGAATGACCGTTGTGTCTTTGGTAACTTTATAAAGATATGACGTATGATACATGTTAGTCACTGTGCGCTTGGTTGGCCCGACTATGAAATATGATACATGATACATATTTTGTACACTTTAACATTTTGGTGACTTGAACATTGCAGATATAGGAAGTTGTTAAACTTTCTTCAAGACTTAATTGATCATTCAAGAAATTTGACAATTCATTACAGTTGATTCACCAAAACATAAGCAAAATCATATATAGGTTAGGTTCATGACAAACTCAAACTCAAACCACATTAACTGTAGATTTTCAATAGCTAAAACAAACTACTACTTCTTGTACTTCCTTAAACAAATAGATCTTTCGGGAGAAAATGACTCAGATCTTCGTTAAAATAAACTCTTTCCAAAGAACTCATGCAACTTTTAAAACTTGGTGTCTTCTTCATCAACTCACGCTGCATCGCCATTTTAAACACGAGTGGCACGGAATCAAGGAGAGTAAAACTTGTGTCTTGAAGGCGGACAGTTGGTGGAATAAAATAGCAGCTATGAAAGAAAGGATGTTGAAGCGCTTGAATGGCTGTCGGCCTATAGCTGGGTTCCCATGAAAGGAGTGTAGCAACAAGATTCACCAACTCCGGGCTTGCATTTGGTAATAAATCAGAAAACCGCACACCAGGAAGATCTGGAAACCGATAACAAATATTCTTTGCAAGATCAAGTCCTCCGGGCCATGTACTATCTGTTGGGGTGCCTAAAACACTGCAAATCTTATACATCACATCTGCTTCAGAAGAACCTTCAAATATTTGTGTGAGGGTGAATAATTCAACTATTATTGCACCCATTGCCCACATATCAACCGCAGAATTGTACACTGGCGAATGTAGAAAAACCTCAGGGGCACGATAGCAGATTAATTGTTGAAACATTATAGGTGAATGGTCGTTGAGCATTCATCTCGCGAGCTTGACCAAGATCAGCAATCTTAACTATATCCTTGTTTATAAGTAGGTTCTCAGGTTTGAGGTCACGATGAAAGTAGCCGCGGTGATGCATGTATGCAAGACCTTGAAATACTTGGAAGCACATGTTTCTAATCTCGGTTTCTGAAAAGGGCTTCTCATGTTGTATCATATGTTGGTAGAGATTGCATTCCATGTATTCGAATACCAAGAACAGTGTTTCGTTTTTGTTGATGACTTCTTTAAGGCGGATGATGTTAGGATGATTGTTGTGCATCTTGACGAGCGACTTAACTTCCGTTAGGTTCATGCAGTCTTCTTTTGAGTAATACTTTGTCATCAGTTTCTTGATCGCAACTGTTGACAGGTCCTTGCATCCCCATATCCAGGATCGAATTTGATCATAACAACATCATATGTATACCAAACAAGAATCAATAATAAGAAACAAAGAATGATTTGGGATGAACCCTTAATAACTGATATATTATAAACGTATTGGGTTGAATGATTGATTACAGAATCCTACTCTATATATACATACTGAATCGGTGCCTTCACAAGAGACATGTCGATTCCTATAAGTCACGACCTATTCTAAACGTTGTAACCCTACACTATATAACCGTATCTTTCTTGTGACCCAGCCCAATACAATGGGTCGGTTTATACAGAATACGTAGTACATAACATAAATTACACTAAACTACCCTAACTTTTGCTTCTATAACATTATGGTCCAACAGCAACCACTTCATGCGTTTGCTTATTGAACGCTTTAAAAACAACCCCAAACGCTCCATGTCCAAGATTTTCCAATAGTTGGTACTTTTCCATTGCGTTGGTTCTATGCTGCATGATTTAAGCTGCAACTAAACACATACATGCATGCTGGTATCAGCATCAAAGCAATTAATTCTATTTGAGATGCTATTTTTCAAGAAAACATGAGCTCGAAAGAAGTAATACCAGAAATTCATAGAAGAAAACTAAGTGCAATTTACCTTATACTTTCTTGATCGACGACCTGTGGAACAAGAAGATGGCTGGACGTACATACGAAGGGGAAAAAGAGTTTCGTTATGTGAATATCAGGTTATGCATGGGATATACATATTATTAACCAAAGTTGATTATTTATATTGAAAGTAGGAATTTTAGGGATATAATCAAATTTCAATGGTTAGGATGTGATCTTAGGATGGGCATGAAAATATTGAAAGATGATTTTTAATATTTTTTAAAATACGTACACAATTATGTAAAAAAATTACTTTTATTTTGTTTTTTATATCAACAGATTTCTATATACTTTTCATTTATGGAACCAACTTTTCTGTTCCTCCTAAATTTGATTCAATAATTCATCAACCATATCATTTTTAAGATTTCAGTCTGGTTTATGATTATAAAAAACCATGCTTTGATTCTACTGAGAGAATTCTCAAAAGTTCTCCCGAGAGAGCAGACACGCACTCTTCTAAACACGCATGCCAGTGAGTTAGCTTGGACATTAATCTTCTTCCACATATTGTCTTTAAAACAGGTGGTCGTTTAGCGTTTGGTTAGCAAAATATTTGCAAGAAGATAACGGATTTTTCGGAAATCAACACTTAATTGCATGTTTTGAAGTTTCAAATGTTGTTTGACTTTAGTTGTTACTTGTTACCATGAAGCTTGGCATTTAGTATGCTCCAAAAAGTTTAACCACAAGGGTTGACTCAACGGTAAGAATACCAACCTTCCAAAGAGGAGGTCAAGGGTTCGAATCTAATGGGGAGAAAATTAATCCCCTTGTGGCCACGGAGGTTCACCTGCGCCGACTCCGGGCTATCCAAAAGGGTAGTCGCCGTGGCCCGTGGGATTAGTTGGCTCGCAATATCGAGTCGGAAACCCATGTTAAAAAAAAAAAAAAAAGTTTAGTATGTTGATATATGCATGTGTGTCTCATTTACATTGGATGGTTAGATGGGTGATCAAGGATATACCATGTAAGTTTGTATTCTACAACCTTTGTTAGATGATTATTAATTTTGCTGGTCTTTTGTTTTCATTGTTATCGATTTTGTTTGGTAATTGTCAAATCATAAAAAATAATTTTATGAATTAAACGAGCAATATCGATTTTATATTGAACGAAACATGCAGCATCAATGCAATGGGAATACTCATTCCTTTCCCATGTATTATTACTGCCTTTCTTTTTCCCATTACTCAATTTGAAACAAGCACGTCCTTAGTTATGATGCTACACATTTCATATGCTACGCTACGGTTCCGGCTAATTTCCAAGGATTCCTAACCTAAAAGACTAGGTATTTCGCCAATTTATGTTAGCATGTTTTATTGCTTTTGAAGACATTATGGTCATCAACGGTGTGCCACCATAATCATTAGAAGGATTAAAATGTAAGTATAGTAATAAAACAGACTAGATGATTATAGTGCATAGTGGCGCTGACTTATAGTGTTCAATTGAAAAAAATTGAAATGCACTGATTTGGTGTGATTCTTGTGTTTCTCTTTTATCATTTTTTTGTGCAAGGCCGAATAATTTTGGTTGCCAACTTGTTATTCAATGTTTTCTTATTTGAATTAATGTCACCCAACAATCTTGTACATTTTTTTTACAGTAACAAAACTCATATCGTCACAAAATACTATTTGTAAAGAATATTTTGTACGTTTAATTAAAAATTTTAGAAAATAAAATAAGATACTATACTAAATTATATAAGTAATGAGACGTAAAGAAAATAGTATCATGAATAAATGAATCATTGTATCAATGAATCGATCAATTAGAAAATATAAAATTTAATTAATTAACTATAGTAGGTGTTAATTTGGAAGTAGATTTGAAAGTAAATGGGAATGAATTTCAAAATTTCAAATGGTTAAATAACTAGTTAAATTAGATAATTTAAGAGTAGATTAGTAAATACTAGACAAATACCCGCGTAAAACGACTGTGTATAGTGGCAAATAATTATACTTGTGAACTTGTGTTTTGGAGTGACCATTGATGTAACTTACGAGTTCAATTTGTAAGTCTATAAAAAAATATGGGTTATAAAAGAAAAATAATAAAAGTTTCAGAATTAAACAATATTTAAAATATTATTGTTTTTTTTCCACAATCACAAATCAAAAATATAATATGTCAACCCACATTACAATCACAAATCACGAATGAGTTTCCTACATTATATTACAATCACAAGTCAACTCTTATAGTTTCAAAGTTACCTATATTACATTTATGAGACCGTGTTTTTCAAAGTTACCTGTGCAAAGCGACAGTGTATAGTGAGAAAGAATTATACTTACGAACTTGTGTTTTGAGGTGACCCTTGATGTAACTTACGAGTTCAATTTATAAGTCATTGTGAGGAAAAAAAATCTAGCTTATAAAATAAATTAATAAAAGCTTGAGAAATTAAACAATATTTAAATTATTATTGTTTTATTTTTTTTCACAATCACAAATCAAAAATCGTAATATGCCAACCCACATTACATATCACAAATCACGAATGCGTTTCCTACATTATATTACAATCACAAGTCAACTCTTATAGTTTCAAAGTTACCTATAATACAATTATGAAACCGTGTGTTTCAAATGAATTTACTACTATTGATTTCGTTTTTCCTTAATTGGTTTTAAGTTTTTAAAATTTTCAAGGTTTCAATACTAAGGAAAATGGTGTATGTGCTTTACTAGTTATAATACCCATGCACGCACGGGGTTTTTTCAAAAGTTTTTTACTATTTGTTATTATCGATTAATATAAAAACAAAGTAACATTTTATAATGGATTTTACTTGTTAGATTAAAATAGGAAATCTTAAGTATATTTGCTGGCAAGTTTGACCACTATTGACCGTCATTGACGACGTTGATCACGGCAACTAAAACAAAAAATTCATAAAACTATTCATATAAAAACTTTAGTTAGAAAAAAAGAATACATTACCACAACAAAACAAAAAATCACTAACCGAGCTAAAAACTAAATCTAAAACATAACATTTTCCAAAAAGTTTTGTACAACTTCGAATCAATATCATAGACTTTTTTACTTCGCTAAAAATATTACTTTTGAGGCGTCATCTTCAAGAACAACTTTAACAATATCCTCTTATGTTTAGCATTGTATGACTCACAAACTTGTCGTCTAAACCTTCTGCATCCAACCTCATGTAAGTTCACCAATATTCTGCAATAACCGGTATCCAATCAGTATACAGTATTCCGCTATCCATAAACATGATATGCAAAAAAGGGGCGGAATCAAGGTATATGTCGTGAATGTATGTCGTCAAGCGGAATCACTTTCTACAATTTAGTGAGTCTCCTAAACTAAAGAAAGAACACTCTAGGTTAAGCAACGTTTTAGATCACTCCTAATATGCCTGACCCATTTGTTCTTTTACCTTAATTCTTAAGCATAACATATGAGAACTAAGGATAATAAGTTTGCTATAAAGCATTCTTAGTTTAGAGCGATTAACGGGATACCATGTCACTAAAGTGCAATTCTAATAACTGAATAAGTTCCATTCATTCACTCACATAATTTTAAGGCACTTATCTTTAATGAAATGCACCTGAGCCACAAACATACTTTGAGCATGCTGGAAGGTTGCACTACTCCATAATTTTAGGCCTTTGAAATTACTCTTTTGGCAATTCACAATCAATGGTCATGCCATGTGTAAAAAAATGCTTTCATAATTTGCAAATTGGATGGTAGCCGCAGTCTATTTTACCGGTGTTTAAGGTTGGAGGTTACGAAAAGCTTACCTTAGCCGAAGATGGTCTTGGTGCTCCATGAAGTTCAGCGGCATGAGCATGTGACTAATTGTGTACGTTATTGACCCGAGCCCTATCAGAATTCCTTATAAGCCCCAATTGAGTTTCAATATCTGCCCATTGGCTAGAACCGACGCGGGTAAAGAATAGAGTCTTCACCTGTTTATACTGATCCGAAAACCGTGACTCCACCATTACCCTCAAATTCCCAGATACCAAGTCCATCATAGATTTAATGTCACTGACCATTGAAAAGATGACTTAATAATCAAGATTCCCACTTGCAAGCTGCACCTTCACTTTTGAAATTTTGCCATTGTCTGCGACCGTTTAATAAGCTTTCTACGAAAGGCTGCCTAAGATGACAATAAATATGAAAAAAAAAAAAAAAAAAAAAAAAAAAAAAAAAAAAAAAAAACTCACAATCTTCCAACTTAAAGGATGGTAATTTGGTTCTGTGCGATACAAATATTCACGGCATATACCTTTATCCCATTTGCATCTATTTCTGTGGGGATTTGAACGGGTTGTCTAGACCATTTTCGGCACTTTGATAAGCTTTTTACGAAAGGTTGCATAAGATGACAATAAATATGAGAAACTCATAACCTTCCAACTGGAAAGATGGTATTTTTGTTCTGTGCAATACAACTATACAATCACGACATATACCTTGATTGTACTGAACTGAAAGTTTCCTATATGCCTTTTTTATTTCCGAATTTGTAGCTCCATGTTCGAACCCAGGTATGAACGGTTCCAAAATTTCCACCTGTAAAACAGAATATTAGCCTCGTTTTTTCTAGAGTATCACCAAGCTTAATTTTCAGATCACCTCATGGTTGTTACTTTTATGTGATATGACAAAATCACCATGATCACCCAAAGCATAAGAATAGCCGAGTTATTATATGTTGAAAAGTTGGATATCAGTTGAAATAAAACCAAATAAACGAAGAGATTTAGAATTATAGTAACTAAAGTTGGATATATGTATGTATAGAAAACTACTATAGGCCGGATAGAAACTTACGCGCCTAAATATTGACTTGTGGTACTTCCCGATTTGCTTGCATTCTGAACGTTGGTACCTTGTGATTCTAGCCTTCTTAGTAGCTATATGATATTATTGGAATATTGTGTAAGGTACTAAAGGCAGTGCCAGTAAGGAAAAAATAAAGATCGGGAAAAGCGTATTACTCTCTTCTGATTGAGCCATGTCGAATACTTATCAGAAATGATAGGACTTTTCGAGTTCGTCATCTTGCAATACATATCAATCAAATAAATATAAAAATGCTTAAAATAAAACATAATCAACATGACATAACAGGGCTTATGGTAAAAAAAAAAAAAAAAAAAAAAAAAAAAAAAAAAAAAAAAAAAAAAACATCTAATAATCTTTTAGTATATAATCAGGGAAGCAGATGATAACGGACATGATACTAATCAATAACCGTAACATAACGTGACCATGTGAAGATAACGCGCCTCTCTATTGGTTCATTTTTGAGGTGTAACCCTTTTGGAAGTATGCTTTCAAAATGATAGAGTATGACATTATTCTTAGAATGATTGAAAGGTAATATTCCCAACACGATCGGACTTCCTGCACATGTTTGCAGCAGTAGATAATAACATACGCTGAGAGATTACAAAGTCAACACTACTATAGGATCCACATTATTAAACGAAATAATGAGAGTAAATTTTATGGCCAGTACTTACCAACCCACGTTTCAGCACCCAAACCCTCCCATTTCAACCCCCACATCAGCCCCCAAAACACCCATTTCAGTCCCATTTTTAGCATCCAAACTCATCCATTTCAGACCCCACTTCAACACACAAACCCACCAGTTTCAGCCCTCATTTCAGCACCCCAAATGGTGGATTTCTAACCCTCAAACCCACTAATTTTAGCCCCATTTCATCACCAAAACCCACCCACTTCAATAGCTTGTATCGGCTTCGCATTAGCTTCCGCTTCCTGTTGGCATGAGCAGACATGCAAAAAAAAAAGTATAATGAAGTGTATCAATGGATCGTAAAGAAAAGAACATTTGCTAACCTACAATAATAAGCAGTTTCAAAGTACTATTTTTCTTTCATATTTGACCTTAAACCTAATACGAATAAATTTAACTGATATTTTCCAACACATTTATACCTTTTCCACGTATGTTTGCATCTTTTAACTCCACCTCAGTAACGCATCATTACTTCCTGCATTCAAGACAACCAAAAATGGTGAAGAGTAAAAACTATGAATCTTAAAATTTCCTGTAACAATTTAAAGAAAGTTTCCTCAGTAACGCATCATCACTTACTTACAATACTTGGCTCAAAATAAAGTTCATGATTTCCAGCAGTCCAAATCCAAGGTTGATAAGCAGTGCTAAGTTCAGCAACCTACCGCAACTATCCCGTCTTGAATTGTCATGAACTTGTAGTGATCCGCATATGACAAATCACCAACAAACAACACAGCTTTCCGTGTTGTTTGTTGTTCTCCCAGTGGCTTTGTATTTTTGCTTTTTCTTTCAGCCCAATAAACCATTGTGCTTGAACCTGGCTCATCTTGAGTCACCCAAGGCACAATTACAACCCTACCCACATCCTTGTGTTATATGCAGCTAATAGATAACACAAGTCAACAAACATATCAATTTTTACTCCTGCATAATTCATCTAAAGATTTATTAAACAGTAAGCTGCAATGATTATTTTTTGGGCTATTGCTTTGTACATTTTGACACAAATAATGCACCTAAACTATTGTCGTAAATCATTGTAAAATGCAAAAAGTGAAAATCATCCTTAATCCATGAGAAAGTTGATTTCGTCAAACTTTTTGCAAGAATCATCTCTAAAACTTTGAAAGCGGTTTCAAGTAGTGGGTCATCGACACTTTATGTGATCTAGAACTCATAATCAAAGAAAATAATAAGTGAGTTGGCAAGTTACCTTAAGTGGCCTTTGTTTTGTATATTTGCTTGAAACACCATTTTGGTTGTTTTCGGGTATCGATGTTTTTCTGCATCAAGAATCATATTTACGCTTACATATTGAAAACAAAAGATAACAATAAAACCCACAAAAAAATACATACCTTTATAACAAACAACCTTCAAAGTTAAAAAAAAAATAGCTTACCTCTGATTTGATAGCCTTGAAATTGGAAAGATGGAACAGATACAGGCGTGCAATCACACAGGAAGTACAATGAATAGAAAAGACTATAATCAGAAGGAAAAAAAAACCATATCTCCGGTTATTATCTAACTAATACAGTTAAAGAACTTACATGGCATAATTTGAATATTATGAAAAACGGGTCAAACAAATTATCTTTAGTTTGGGTTGGGTTGAAACACTTATTCTCCAGATAAAGTTTTTATAAAATATACATTTCCCCAACATGATTATAGAAAATTTTCTTATTTTAAGAATTGTCTAGTTTATTATATCAAATGCTAAAATTTGAGAAATAGAACTTGTCATGTGTATATTATACCTGAGCACCCATACCAAATGAAGAAGTGGCAGATGGCAGAGACCACGATACATCTGCTTTACGTGCAACAACCAAACCTGTACCTACACTGTACGTCACCATGACACCAACTTTTGAAACAGTAAGAATAGCAAGTCCTTCGCCTTTATTTGAGGAGCCCCCATCAAATGCTTTTATCATTTTTCCTATACAAAGCATCACTCATACATAAACATAAATAAAAAAAAGGTTTCTAACTGCACATGCTTCTTTAGAAAACTTATGTGGTTCTTGTTCTATTACTTTTTAAATCCTTTAATAAGCAAATTTCTCAAGTATTAAAAAAGCCGCTTTTTATGAAAAGAGAAAGCCAATCCAAATACTATTTCTTGTACTGGGCTTGAGTGTGTGACACAGTTTCTCAGTTCAATTTCGGTAAGCTGCCCAAAGCAACCTCTAAATAAGTTTGACATCATTATGGGGTGTTTGGGCTTGTTGAGTAAAGCAACTCATATTTGTTTAAACTTGTTTTTTTTTTCTTTTTCAGCTTATATTGTTTGGACTTGCTTAAGCTACATACAATAAGTTGCTTTCGAGTGTATTGCTTATCTTACCCGTTTAACTTCAATCGGAGATGCAAAAGGGAGCTTTAACGTTGCATCTCGTCCTCGACAATTCCTCTTTTGAGAAATTATTAGTAGTTGTAATCTCTCCGAAACCACTGACCCTTGTTTCACTTTCACATGTGAGTGCCCAACTTACAGTCCCACTTTGTTGAGCCACCAAAAGATCTTCAAGTTCATGTCTCGATAAAAGAATGAGTTTTTAACATGCTTGGCTGATTTATCTTGTTCATATTATATCAAGTTTTTATCATAATCAAACAAAGATATACATATGGCTTCCCCAAATCATCTTAATGGATTGATGTGTTGTTTGTTAAAGAACAATGATCCATATGGTACAATTACCACTAAGTCATCAGTTAAAACCTAATAATGCGTGGTAACAAAAATCAATTAGTGGAAGAGTAACATACCTGGACAATAAAATATATCATTCGATCAATCAATCTATAAACACGACATCAATCTCAAAAGTTGTAATCTCAGATAAACAAACTCACAAACCTTAATAAAAATCAATAATCTCCAACATGGTATATGGACTTTAATCAATTGGATTCATAATTCTTCAGGTCTCTTTAATAATCGAAACAGGATAATGATTCAATCAATTTGACATAAGAATTATGAATCCAATTTTTTGGTACATCGGTTTGGGGTTATGTAAATGTGGTTTAAGTTTGGTTCCTGAAGGATTGGGGGTAATTGTGTTTTCTTTGTTAATTTTAAATTACATAATAAACCCTTCAGTATTTTTAGACTACTCCGCTTTCACAAATTTTTTAATCTTTCAATTTCTGACACATGTATTTTTTGGCATTTAAAAAAAAAACGAATTTACAAACAATTGCCAAATAAGGGATTATTTAAGTTTTTTTAATTGTAAAACATTAAGAAAAATAAATAATTATTAAAAAAATTACCAAATAAGGTATGATTTGATTAAAAAGTCCCCACTAGGGGTTTTATTTTATTAGGTAAAAGATAAGTAGTATAAATATAGATAAGTAGTGATCAATAAAGATGTGATGCCAAATAGTCCGAAAGCACAAAGTAATTCCATCGTACATCGGAAGCTTGTGGATATACATGTTAATTAAATACAATATATGTGGTAATTACAAAATTAAATTGAGTTAGAAAAAGGAATGTTTGTATTAAATGGAAATTTTGAAAGTTTATGGATGTACATGGGCTGCTCGCTAGCTGTGATGCACTAATGGGTGGTCGTGAGTGTTATCTCAAACTTAGCCTATATTAGTTTATGGATTAAAAAATTAAGCAAAAGTACTTGCATGCTTTATATGTAGTTAAAATATATTTCTCATTTTGAGAGCTTTAAAGTAAAAACATTTTCTCTATATATAATACACATCCATATACGAGAGTGATATCATCGAATAGATACATGTTTTTAGTATCAATATCTTATGTTTATTGCTCGTTTTAGTTGTCATTTGATAATATTTGATAGTGATTTGTTTAACTTTTGCATATTAGTATTAATCTAGAGTAATGGAAAAAAAAGACGCTAAAGTGGACAGATGGTCGAGCTTAAATGAAGATTTGCGTCAGAAGTGCTATACGCCGTAAACGACTTACACCTCTATGACATAGACGTGGGAATTGCACATTTCATAAGTCTTTCATGAAGGTGTATACGACGTATATGATCTCTAGCTTTACGCCGTAGATGAGGAAAATCGCTATTCGCAAGCTGATACGGCGTAGAGAGGACTTTGCCTCTAAGCATTAGCAAGGTGGTAGTAGGGATCTTATGACGCGTTTGAAGGCCTCGACGGCGTATAGGATCTTTCTATACGCCGTAGAGAGGTCGGGCTTGGGTTGCCTATAAATACAAACCATAAATTTGTTTTTTAGGTTACATTCCACAACCCATACGAACTAAGACATTCTTTCCTGCTATTCAACTCATTCCAAGGCTGAAATCACTGAAGAGAGAAGATTCAAACATCATATACAGTTTTTTTTTTTTTTTTTTTTTTTTTTTTTTTTTTTTTTTTTTTTTTTAATTCGGTTTGATTATTCGTTATCATTGAATTCAATTTCTTGTGCATGTAAGACATCAAGGCTAAACACCTTTTGTGTTTGTCTGGTTATGAACCTCATTTAATTTATGACATGGTTTAGTAGTTTATTCAACTATTGTTTTAGATATCTTATATGCTTGTCGATTGAACATACGCCTTTGTGTTTGCCATTATTTACCTTGTTGATAACAATCATTAAGTATGAGAACATCTGAAATATAGGAATTAGATTCACGAACATACAACAAATATCCCTTCGTGCTTAGAGTTACGATCATATGACCTAACGAAGAAAAAAATGATATACTATAAGGCTTAAGGATAATAAAAGGTAAACTAACATTACTTAGTAATTAAGTGTAGTTGTTAGCTCAATTCCACTAGACAAGTTATATATGGTAGTTGGCGGACTTAATGAATAGAATATAGTTAGTCATCATCCACAACAATCGAGATAAATAGATATAGGTTATCTGTGCATGCGCTACTGGCTATTAATAAACACGCACTACACTCGAGCCACTAGGTTAATAGCTGGTAAACAGTGCACTAATGAATCATGTTATGAAGAGAATGAGGGATGAATAGGTTAATACATTTTCTCATCACCTGATTTAAATCTATTTTAGTTTATTGTCCATTTTTTTGTTATTGCATTTCTATTTTACTTAATTTTAATCATGTGGATTCTAAACACAAACCCCCTATTTAATCTGTTTCAATTAATTACTTTTGGATAAACAAGTTCTTTCGCTCTTGCGAGCAACCCCGGCTTGCAAGGATTGCCCGATAGAGAGTGTTCCTAAAAATATAAGCTATAAATATAAAGCTCAAAATTAACACATCAGAGGGTATGCGATGTGTGTTACCGCACCGGGCTTAAATTTTAGAGGTCTCAAAATATATATATCCCGTTATATATTTGGGGACTCATAACATTGTACAATTTTAGATGTAAATATTTGTTAAAACATAAGACGTATCATGAAAAATACTATATTGTCAGTTTCAATAGTTTGTATAAACGAGATTTCACTCGAAGACAGCGGCAGTCGCAACAAAGTGAAGACTTATTTTTGATTGTCTTACTTAGCAACTCTCCCCAGCAATAAAAACTTTCTCTACTTAGATTTTTGTTTTTTGGCGGGTTCGGTCCAAAAGTAGCCCTTGACGCGAGGGAACGCCAGACAGACTGACCTCTGCTAACTATGTTCAAATGCCTAAATAAGACAAGAACCAACTTCTCAGGGCCGTCTGAGTCAGAGCAACCCCGCCGGGGCGATCCAGTTACCCGGAATTTTCCCAAAAAAAACGAATACTTTTTTCTATTTTCAAAATTGCAATATTTTTTTGACCATCATTATAAGTTTTCGCATATCTGTTCGCTTTGCTACAACACTGATAATTAGTTATGAAAGTTTGATTAATGTTACCATGTTAACACTAATTTTAATTAGGGAAAATGTCATCTAATATTAATCAAGTTTTACCATTATGCCACTAAAGTCACTTATATTTATTTCAATAACAAAAACCACTCAAGTTTCAAAACTATTTCACTAAAGTGTCAAAGTTTTTTTCAACTATAAAAACCACTCAAATTTTAATATCATCCGACTTAAGTGAGTTTTATCAAAATAATAATAATAATAATAATAATAATAATAATAATAATAATAATAATAATAATAATAAACTTTTAGAAATGTCTTTAAATTGTTTAAAATGCATCAGTTACTTTAATTTAAATAATAACCATACCCCATGATTTCTCCTAACTAACATTATATCTACAAAATAATAACGAAGTTAAAGAGATTTTTTTAGGGATAATTACTAATATGACCAAGTTGCCTAAAGTTTGGGGATTTTTCACCTCAAAAATAAATTCCGCCTTTGGCCAGTTGCCCAGGGCAACTTTTTAGGGCGGGACACGTGTCGCGCCCATGGGACGACAACTGTCCAAGTTGCCCAAAATTTGAAAAAGTTGCCCTGGGCAACTGCTACTTGTCGGCCCAAAAAATCGACACATGTCCCGACCTAAAAAGTTGCCCTGGGCAACTGGCCAAAGGCGAAATTTTTTTTTGAGGTAAAAAATCCCCAAACTTTGGGCAACTTGACCATATTTGTAATTATCCATTTTTTTTAATCTCTTTTATTAAATAAGGTTCCGTTTGGTATGGGGGTTGACCCCAATTATTTGACTTTGTGTTAAATAATAATGTTTGGATAGAAAGTGTAGCCCAAAAAATAGGGATCAGTCATTAGGGTGGAGAGTGTGGTTGCCTCCTTTTCCTTTTCACATCAGCGCCAACTCAGCAATTTCTCTCACCTCAACTCTTTCCCTCAACATTCTCTCAACCTCTTCAGCACCTTCTCTCTTCTCCTCTCAAATTTTACTATTTTTTATTATTTACAATATTACTTAATTTAAACAACACAATATATAAAATGAGAAAAGTCCAAAATACATCCGTGAGGTATGCCAAATGATACGTTTACATCCTTTTTCTTTTTTCGACTCAAAAATCATCCTTAAGGTATTAAAGTTGGCATAAAACCATCCCTCCGTTAGAAATATCAGTTAATGAGGACTAACGATGCAAATTATTTTCCGTTATCTCCTAACAAGAGTTAAAATATTTGCATCGTTAGTCCTCATTGAGTTAAAATATTGCATCGTTAGTCCTCATTGACTATAGAGTTAAAATATTTGCATCGTTAGTCCTCATTGAGTTAAAATATTTGCATTGTTAGTCCTCATTGAGTTAAAATATTTGCATTGTTAGTCCTCATTGACTATATAGTTAAAATATTTGCATCGTTAGTCCTCATTTAGTTAAAATATTTGCATCGTTACCATCGCCACCACCCACCACCGCCACCACCACCCACCACCATCACCGCCACCCACCACTACCCACCCACCACCGCCACCACCACCCACCACCACCCACCAACACCCACCACCACCGCCGCCACCCACCACCGCCACCACTACCCACCAAGACCCACCACCACCACCGCCACACACCACTACCCACCACCGACACCACCACCCACCACCACCTACCAACACCCACCATCGCCACCCAACACTACCCACCACTGCTACCACCACCCACCACTACCCACCAACACCCACCAACACCACCGCCACCACGACCACCGCCACCACTAACACCCACCACTATCCACCACCGCCGCCACCACCACCACCACCACCACCCACCACCACAACCGCCACCACCACTACCCACCACCACCACCACCACCCACCACCACCACCCAAGCCGCCACCACCACTATAAGGGGTGGCGGTGGTGGTGGGCGGTGGGTGGTGGTGGTGGCGGTGGTGGTGGTGGGTAGTGGTGGGTGGTGGTGGTGGCGGTGGTGGTGGTGGCTAGTGGTGGGTGGTGGTGGTGGCGGTGGTGGTGGTGGGTGTTGGTGGTGGCGGCGGTGATGGGTGGTGGTGGGTGTTGGTGGGTGATGGGTGGGTGGTGGTGGTGGCGGTGGTGGTGGTGGGTGGTGGTGGTGGGGGTAGTTGCGGTGGTGGGTAGTGGTGGGTGGTGGTGGTGGCGGTGGTGGTGGTGGGTGTTGGTAGTGGTGGTGGCGGCGGTGGTGGGTAGGGGTGGCGGTGGTGGTGGTGGGTGTTGGTGGGTAGTGGTGGGTGGTGGGTAGGGGTGGCGGTGTACTAATGATGCAAATATTTTAACTCTATAGTCAATGAGGACTAACGATGCAAATATTTTAACTCAATGAGGACTAACAATGCAAATATTTTAACTCAATAAGGACTAACGATGCAAATATTTTAACTCTATAGTCAATGAGGACTAACGATGCAATATTTTAACTCAATGAGGACTAACGATGCAAATATTTTAACTCTTGTTTGGAGATAACGGAAAATAATTTGCATCGTTAGTCCTCATTAACTGATATTTCTAACGGAGGGATGGTTTTGTGCCAACTTTAATACCTTAGGGATGATTTTTGAGTCGAAAAAAGAAAAAGGATGTAAACGTATCATTTGGCATACCTCAGGGATGTATTTTGGACTTTTCTAATACAAAATTAACATTCATTCATTAAACTAAAACAAAACATTACGACTTAATAAAAAAAAAAGAAAAAAGAAAATAAACATAACTTGAAAAATAAAAAGACACAAACATAAATAATAAATTTAGTCTTCAAGGTTGTATTTTTCTCTGATTTCTTTTTTTCGTTTTTGAACGTGCTCAAGTATGTTTCTGCGTAAACCTTCAAACTCAGTATAGTAGTAGTCCAAATCTTTGTTTCTTTGTTTATCTTCATATGCCTTAGCTTGTTTTTCGGTGGCTTCTACTAACTTTTTTTGCGTTTGTATTAACTCTTCTTTTTTCTTGTTTCTCGCATCATCCCTTTTTTGGAACTCATACACATGGTTCATCAAAGCAGAAAACCCTTCTTCCATCCGGGACAATGCGGCTTCCATGTTAGGAGACGATGTTGATGTTCCCTTTCCTTTTGCTTTCCTCTTTCGTTCTGTGGCTTGTGAAGATTGAGAATCAC
This sequence comes from Artemisia argyi, assembly GCA_030686995.1. Classification (NCBI taxonomy): domain Eukaryota; kingdom Viridiplantae; phylum Streptophyta; class Magnoliopsida; order Asterales; family Asteraceae; genus Artemisia; species Artemisia argyi. Next base: position 183,951,644 of record CM060688.1, on the reverse strand, counting down.
CAAAATCATCATCAAACTCTAGATTAAGATCAAATGGAACGGAACATGAGTTGGTTTATGAAGTTTTGACTTTTTAAAAGAACCACCACTCAAATTTGGAATTTCGTTGCGCTTCCATTTTTCGCAACTCTTTAAGACTTCCCATACATGCATGTAAGCAAAAGGATGTCCTTTCTCCGCCTTATAATCATTATGTGCGGCCTTTAAAATATCTTCATCATTTTGCCCACTTTTTCTATTTTCATACAATTGGTTGTATTTAGCCGAAAAGAAAGAGACCCGCGGCTTCATGTCATTGAATTTGGAGTTTAATTGATGGTGAGTACGATCGGTATTCGGATACGTTTGCATGAAGTATTCAAGGACTTGAGTCCAAAATGAAGAGGCGGTTTGATGGTATGGACAATTCAATTAACAAATGTGTTTTGAATCATAAGTGTGATTGGGACAATTCAATTAATAAATGTGTTTTGATTCTCAGGACATAATTACTTCACAAATGTGTTTTGATGAAACACAGTAATGTGTTTTGATGAAATACCTCAACTGTATCATAAATGTGATATGGAAAATTCAATTAATAAATGTGTTTTGAATCATAAGTGTGATTGGGACAATTTATTTCAGTTAATAAATGTCTCTCATCCATTCAATTTCTATTTGTTCTATTACTATTAAATAATTTGAATAACATAATATATAAAATAAAACATGCATTCATTAACTTAAAAAATTACAACTTAACTAAAAACGTTACAAAGAAAAAAAAATTGCTAACGAAATAAAATGCTAATCTTCGTCTACATTCGGAATGTAAGTGCGCGCAATATGTTCCTTTAGATCATAACAAAGATTGTGATAAGTTACACGATCTTTTAATTGATAGATCGTGTACAATCTTGATTCTTGATCTTGTTGAAGCTCGTTGTTTGGAAGTTCGTCTTCATAAAAGTTAGGACATATTGCATGCTTTTCATCTTTTAAAATTATATTATGTAATATGATACATGCATACATCATGTTTTTTATGTTATTGGGTTTTACCGCTCGAGCAGGATTATTAACTACTGCCCATCGTTTTTTTAAAACACCGAATGCTCGTTCTATGTCTTTTCTTGCTGCTTCATGTGCTTTTTTGAACCTTTGTTGTGAAACATCATTTGATGTCGGGTGTTTGTACGCTTTGACAAATGTAGCTTCTTCCGGATATATTCCATCACCAAGATAATACCCAAAAGCATAAATATTGTTGTTAACTTCAAACGGACACTCAGGTGCGATGCCGTCTTTGATGTCATTTAGCAATGGCGACTGATGGAGAACATTAAGGTCGTTGTTCGCGCCAGAAACTCCAAAAAATGCATGCCAAATCCACAAGTCTTGTGAGGCAACTACTTCTAACATAATTGTCGGATGCGAATGATCACCTCTCATAAATTGACCTCGCCATCTAGTGGGACAATTTTCCCACTGCCGGTGTGTGCAGTCAATGCTCCCTAACATTCCAGGAAAACCATGTAATTCTTCGTGTGCTCTATACAAATGATGTATATCACTCCGTGTAGGTCTTCGCTAATATTCTCTTCCGTATAGTTTAATAACCCACCTACAAATTTATTCAAACTATCACGAGAAACTCTTTCCGACATTTGCAAATATTCATCATGAGCATCAGGAATACTTCTGAGAGCCAATTGACGAATTGCCGATGTGCATTTTTGTAATGCCGAAAACCCCAACTTACCCCTAGCATCTTGCGTTTGTTGAAAATATTTCGAACGACTTTTGATATCGTGAACAATTCATAAGAATAATCGGCTACTCATTCGAAATCTTCTTCTAAAAACTTGTTCATCATAAACGGGATTTTCGGAAAAGTAGGCGGCAACAAGACGATCGTGTGCACCATAACGATCACGTTTTTTGGGATGGTTTCTAGATTTTTTCGGGGTCTCGAGCAACCGGCTAATTGTAGCTCGAATCTTATTTTAATAAACAATGCCGCTTGTTTTATTGTTTCAGATATAATAAATTTTCGATCATTGGAAGATGAAGAAATTATTGAAGAAGTTGTAGATGATGGCATTTTCTGAATTTTTTGAGTAATGAAAGTTTTTGTTAAAAAGTATGAATTTTATTGTATAAATGTGGGGTATTTATAAAGATAAAATGAGATATAAAAAAGAAAAAGAAAAAGAATAAAAACATTTAGCTGCCATGCACTGCCACAACTCGTAAATTCTGGTCTTTTCCCGAACTTTCACATTTACTATTCATCGGTTACTATTCATCGATCACTATTCATCATTTTACTATTCATCATTTTTGAGGTCAGTTTGATATTCTGAGAAGCGTTTTAAAATTTTACTATTCATAAAACACTATTCACCTCCGGAGAAAATTTGTCATTTATACGTGGGTTGCGTCATTTTTGTAAACGTACGATTATCAACCTAATAAACGTTATCTTATGAGCTATTATTTTAAATAATTGATCCGTCAATCCCAACTATGGTCCTAACACATTTTTATACTCATAATAATAATATAAAAATTATATTATTAATTTGCCCGGTATTTTGGAAATTTATTTAATTTAATCGTACGCCTAATTTATTTACGACGGTTTTTGTAAAAACTAAACAATAATTCATCCAAACACTCAATACTTGTACCCAACATATTTTTACAATTTTTATAACTTTATTATGTCCCGGTTAACTCCGTTAAAATTTATTTTTAGTTAACTCGGTACCCGATATACCCTAAAACAACTAATAAACACAAAATCTTACACCTAATACACTAACTCTCTTACACTTTACATTCTTTTTCTTCCTACTCCATAATGCCCCCCTACCATACCAATCAATCTTACACATTTGAAAATCTTACTAAACCATTAATGTTGTCCTCAAAATTTTCTTACCCATTTTATATATATATCAAACTCATACTTTTTCATCTCATTTTCTCAAGATCAAGCAAGACTTTCTCCTCTCTTTTCTCTCCTCTTGGTTCACGGCAAACAACAAGGAACAAAGCAAGACACCATATTTTTCAAGATCTAGTAGATTATCAAGCTTAGATTGTTTACCTTTTTGAGTTTTGAAAGATAAACTCAAGGTTTACTTAGGTTTTTCATCCTCAAATCTCTTCATCCTTCAAGTAAGCTTCAAGATCACTTGTTGATCTTTCCATACTTTCATTTTTCTAGTTTCATGTTGTTTATTCAAGATCTACATGCATATGTTAGTTATACCACTCATTTATATATATATATATAACTTTTGATCCCTAGAAATAGATTATAGTTAGATCCTTGTTAGATCCACTTGGTTTATAATGTTTAGGAACCCATGACACCCTAAGAAGGTGTATGGTAAGATTAGACTAGATTTGTGGTGATTGAAAGTGGTTTGGTTGGATTAGAAACTAGTTTGGAACATTAAAAATGGATTTTAAACATATATAAAAACCTACTGTCCTTAAAATGAAAACGTGGCCAACTCAGTGGGTTTGGGGTAACTTTTGACCAAATATTTAGAAAATACATTCTGAGACGGAACTATGGCCGAAAACGGGGATGAAAACGAGTTAATAACGAAGGAGATACGCCAAAAACGAGTTTAACGACGAAAACTATATTTTCTGAAAACTGCATGCTGTTTGGCATTTTTAGACGGACAAATAGAGGCGTTAGACGTAACCTAGAGGAGCCGAGCTATTGAAAATATATTAGTATATACTAAAACGAATCCGTGGATATAAAGAACGAGTAAAATGAGCTTAAAACGACTAAGTTATACATGTTTTAAAATCGTCAAAACTATATATATATAGTCACTACTAGAAAATAATATAACTACGTACTAAATAATATATTTTCTAGATTTCTTATTCAAGGAGTTTATTTTTAACTAACGAAATACGTACGACCCAAGGTTTATTTATGCGACTACTAGACGATAGCTTAAGGTTTTCAAAACGAGGAATATAACACTAACGTTTTTATATACGATATATTACGACAAGTTTTTATAAGCCTAGTTGGACTTATTTTTCTTAAGTATGAAAATACTTTACTTTGACAATAACACGTATTTCCAAGTTACGAGTGGTATAGGTATCATGTGCATGTGCATTCATTAAATCATTTCATGATCTAAGTAGATCACTATCATTCATATTAGGTTGCGGTTAGAGATCGAACCTCATTTTTGTGTATCCACTTTTGTCATCGTAGCTATTCGCACCAGGTGAGTCATAGCCCCTACTCTTTTAAATTGTTTTGTTAACTTTTTGGGGGAGAATACATGCTCGTTTTTACATAAATTACTACTTGACTCTTTGAACTCATTTGACCTTATAACTTGTTTTGAACTTTTGAACTTGACTTAAACTTTTGACCCTAATGTACCGTACGTACTATGACCTAAAGTCTCGCCATTTTTGGTGGAGCGTGCAAAGTCTCACCTTATTGGCGGAGCGTTCTTAACCCTAAAGTCTCGCCTTATTGGTGGAGCGTGCTAAGTCTCCCATGTTCGGAGCGTTCTTAATCTTATATAATAGTTGTATGATGTACTGTTCGTACATTCGCATTGTTCGACGCCTATTAGTAGTATGGATAGCGCTATTAGAGGTCGGCCAACCTCTCGTCCACCATGTTACGGGACGCATATTATTTAATTAGGGGCTTTGCATGGCATACATTATTATATAGGTGGTGCTTATATTGTGACTTATTATGACCGCGGGTACTTGACTACTAAACATGCAACTATATTTTAGCAGTGGATTGTGAACACACATGTTACAAGGCTCTTATGGCGGGACTTGTAACTGAGTGGATTTACGATGCCTTTGCTGTGTGATCACTTTTCCATATACTTTATTTGTTAAACTAACTCTATGAACTCACCAACCTCGTGTTGACACTTTAGCATGTATTTTCAGGTTTTAATCTTATGGCACGCTACTAGAGGTTTTGGCAGGGCATGGCATGGTCATAGAAGACTCTGATTATTTATATGGGGACCGTTTTTAACTATTTTAAGGGCCTACTTCCGCACTACTTTTAACGATGTAAATTCAACATTTTTGGTTAAACGATTTTATTTTAAATAAGTAAAGTGAAAACCATTTTTGAACTTGTGTTGTAATACCAATTGAGTTACACCCCAGCTACACGTATGCTTCCGCTGGACCCGATTTTGGGGGTGTGACATGCACAGTTGGACTTTTTGGAATTTTGTGACAAAATGAGCTCGGGACTATACCGAATTCACCCACTAACTATTTAAGTAATCACTTTAAATAAAATATAATATTTTTAAAATATAATATAATATTTTTAATTCTTTTTAATAACTAAAACAAAAATAACTTTAAATTATATATTATTTTTAATTCACCCACGCTTCTTCATCATTTAATTCCCAAGGGCCCCCATCGGCAAAATCATCGATGCGCATTTGGTTACATTGGCTGACACGATAGTAAAAGGTTTCGGTTAGGGATGATAAAGAGAAACTATGATGAGGGAATTTTCGAAGTAAAATTTTAAAACGAGTCCATGCATCATATATGGGTTCATCTCGATATTGTTTGAAATTCGAGATGTCAACAGGGTAGAATGGCCTTTTTGGTTGGTGGTATGGTGGATTCGCGTACTCCATAATGGTGAACGGAATAGTCAATGGAAATTACGAACAAACACACAAAGAAAAAGATAGACTAAAGAAGACCTAAAAATAAAAATAAAAATCTTACTAGAAAGGAATCTAGCAAGTAGACCTAATAAAAAGAAATCCTAACCTAGACAATAACTATTCCCCGGGCTGCGGCGCCAAAAACTTGATGCGTGGGAATCACACCTTGCTTTACCTCTCGAGGGATCTCGCGAGGCTTACAACCCCCACCAGGCAGTGTACCTGATCGTTGTAGTATAGTATAGTGACAAGTACCGGGGGATTGATCGTTCAGCTTAGAAATAGTGTCGCTAGGATTAGAAAGCCTAATTAATAGTTCTAGAGATTATAAAACTTAATAATTCACAAAAACCATAAGACTCCGTTAGAAAAACAAAACTGGTAAAATTTCCAGATTTTTGACTCCTGACGCCGTCAAGAGCAATAGCCTGACGCCGTCAGAATGGACCTGCAGAAATCTTTATGTTAAGTTTCCGGAAAATTTCTGGAAAAACTTTGTCCTACTTCCTGGAAAATCCTGCAAAACTTCATTATGACTCAATACAAGCATTTGACTCTAACAAATACGAATATACATGTTCATTAAATATTGTGGAGAATCATGATCGGTTTGTTTCTTAAAAACATATTTGGGGTTTCCCCTTACACTTATCTTTTGCAAAAATACCTTTAGGTTGAAGTTAAGACTAGACCAAACAACATAATAAAGTATTTCCACATTTTAATTGAGAAACATGATCAACCAACAATAAAAATAAAACATGCATACGGAAGCAAATAACAATCAAACAATTAAACAAACAAATAAAAACACACAAAACATGGGTTGCCTCCCAAGAAGCGCTTGTTTTTGTTCGAGTCACGAGCCTGACTCTACCCTTATTTCACGGATAAAGGTGAGGTTTTCCCTACACTTAGGATTAAGTGCGGGTGAAAGTAGCGATACACACCCTTAGGGTGAAAGTATGCCACGTGAGACAAGAGTGGTGGATGAATTATATGCTCAAACGGGTGTGCTCCTTTCATCATAACCTTACCTAGTTCACTTTGGTCAATGATTGAGTTGAAGTTTTCTCCTAAAAAGGGATCATTTTCTATCAACTTCGAGAGATTCCTAGTTGGGGATCTATTTTGACCTAATAAACCCGGTTTAAACCCATAATGTTTCTTACGATCAATCATGAATGGGTGATGTAAGTATGTAAGGTCATGGTCCACTCCTATGTTGGCTTCTTCTCTACAAGGCTTGGGGTCTACTACCTTCAACGTAAAACTACCCGGACTACATGGTTTGATGGGTGGATCGGGACCTATTTCAATTTCTAAATCTTCATCCAAGGATGGAAGATTAGGTAATGGTTTTGGTTGAGGCTCCGGTTCATCAAAACTAGGAACTTCCCTAGAACTAGGAGTAAGGTTATCACTACAAGTGTTCAAACCTATATCCTCTGGTGGTGCTTGGTCCAAGGGTTCTACCTCAATTGGGGTTCCTATAGTCTCTTCTACTTCTTCCGGGTAAGTCACGGGCGGCGTATGTGCCTCAAATGATGGTAGGACTTGTGGGGTACTTTGTGGGCTTGGATTATCCACCTCATCCTCCATTGTACCTAGATTACCTATATGTTTGTTTTGTACTATGATATTAGGTGCCATCCAACTAGGTATCTCAACATGAGTATATTCATCCCCCAACAAACTTCCTGTTTGCTCCATCAAACTTGTTTTTGATTGATTTGTGATGTTGTTTGTTGGGTTGTCTACTCTATAATAATATTGGGCACAGTTTTCTATGGTATCCCACGCTTCTTCATCATTTAATTCCCTAGGGCCCCCATCGGCAAAATCATCGATGCGCATTTGGTCACATTGGCTGACACGATAGTAAAAGGTTTCGGTTAGGGATGATAAAGAGAAACTATGATGAGGGAATTTTCGAAGTAAAATTTTAAAACGAGTCCATGCATCATATATGGGTTCATCTCGATATTGTTTGAAATTCGAGATGTCAACAGGGTAGAATGGCCTTTTTGGTTGGTGGTATGGTGGATTCGCGTACTCCATAATGGTGAACGGAATAGTCAATGGAAATTACGAACAAACACACAAAGAAAAAGATAGACTAAAGAAGACCTAAAAATAAAAATAAAAATCTTACTAGAAAGGAATCTAGCAAGTAGACCTAATAAAAAGAAATCCTAACCTAGACAATAACTATTCCCCGGGCTGCGGCGCCAAAAACTTGATGCGTGGGAATCGCACCTTGCTTTACCTCTCGAGGGATCTCGCGAGGCTTACAACCCCCACCAGGCAGTGTACCTGATCGTTGTAGTATAGTATAGTGACAAGTACCGGGGGATTGATCGTTCAGCTTAGAAATAGTGTCGCTAGGATTAGAAAGCCTAATTAATAGTTCTAGAGATGAAAGATGATTATTTTTGTGTTTTTATATTTTAATGAAAGCAAGTAAATTCTCGGGTTTTGAAAGAGTGGGCGGAATTAGTTGCTATTCAACTAACCCAAAAACTATTATATAATTAATTAAACTAATGAAAATGAAATTAAACTAATATTAAACTAAGGTTGTGAGCAGTAGTTGGAGAAATTGTGTTTACTTAGACTTCATTACTCCCTAGATATCTTTTACATGTCAATTACTTGTTACACTTGTATGGATGACGGATTGTATTCCTTAATACCATTCGTGGGGTGGCATACATAACTCCCCAACTCTATGAGCTCTTATCTCCTCCTACACCATGACCCAGCACAACTATAGGGATTGTAAACAGTGGCTCATGCATTAAATACAACCAATAAAGACCTAGTACGCCTCGGTTCATGTTTCTTAAGACGTTCAAGCATGTTACCATTTGGAGATCTGCCAGTTTTCTTAAGCCTAACATATAATATCATTCATCCAAAATAAGAATAGACAAGTAATCAACACATAATCAACATCTAGGTTTCATTAGATCTAAGCAAACACAAAGTAAATCTAGCCTAGCATAGTAGAATTAAGATAAGAACAAAAGATAAACAACCAACACATAGACATATTGATTGAATTAAGAGTATACTTATCTCAATTACAATGCAAGGTCTCAAGGGTTTGGAACCCTTGAAAAACCTGTAAAAGAGGCACCAAAATCGTCTTTAGGGTTTCACCAAAACTTCTCCTCCTTTAATGAAAAAACTAGAAAACTATATATAGGAAAAACGTTCTGACGGCGTCAAGAGTAAAGTCTGACGCCGTCACCTCGCCGCCATATACTTCCTCGGACGCCCTAGATCCACTTGTGACGGCCTATGTGACGCCGTCACCACCTACGGTATTTTATTCTTTGCCACTTTGACGCCGTCACCTATCCATCTGACGCCGTCACCAGCTACAGTATTTTATTCTTCATGTCTGACGCCGTCAAGAAGGAAGTCTTGACGCCGTCACCTTGTATCTTCAGCATGGATTTTTGGTACTTTGCCGTTTTCTTCACTTTTATGCTCCAAAAACGTCCAAAATAGCCTCTTTTCCAGAATTCACTCTCCAAACACCTAAAATCACAAAAGGAACGATTTAGGGCAATATTTGATCAAATAAAGTCGGATTCGGGCTTAAATGACCCCCTAAAAACGGATCATTTTTCGCCTCATCAGTTTACATTTTTAGGATGTGGGTTTAGATACTTATCTCAAATATTTGGGGATGTAGAAAAGGTGTGGGGTTTTAAGGGTTTTATGACAAAAGTGGGACCATATATTTTCTTCTCCTCATATTTTTTCTTATTTTCTCACTATTAATATAAATAATTAGGAGTAATTTACATTTTAATATATAATATATTTTAAAACAGGGAAACTCACAAATATATCCATTTTACAAAACACAATTCACAAAATACCAAAAAACATCACAATTTCACCGATATACCCATAAATTTTGCAATACTTGCAATATATTAGCTTGACTTGCGAGTTTTTAAAAAAAATGTCAAAAAAAAAAAAAAAAAAAAAAAAAAAAGTTTACAAATTGTCACAAATCATCCCTAATGTGTCATGTCACTAAACTAGACTATTGTTTATCTTCCCCCCTCATCTTCTCCATTTCCTCCCACCCCTTTACCTTAATACTTGCTTTATTCTTCATTATTCCAAACACGCCATTCAAGATCAAGTCTTAACATGAAGTAGGATACACGCTGAGCACACCACAGGTATCGAGTATACATGAGCATCAATAGATTCAAAAGAGATTATCTACTATCAAAGCTTCACGTTCACAAAGTCTCCCCTGATTTTAAAAACCTCTTGTGGTTTGTTCACGTAAAGTTGTATGTTTTTTGGTTCACTTGATCTTGAATTGATAATGTTTTTAGATCAATGAAAAAGAAAGAATGTAGTGATAACAAGTGACGGGTGGGAGGAAGGAGAGAATGGAAGGTGAGAGGAGGAAGGAAGATTAACAACAATTTAGTAACGATATAGTGGCACATTGAGGAGGATTTATTGAGACTTTCGAAACCTTTTTGTGACATATCTTAAAAACTCGTAAGATGGGCCAAAATTTCGCAATACTTGCGAATTTTATGAGTATTTCGGTATGATCATGTTATTTTTTTGGTACTTTGTGAAATGTTTTTGATTTTCTCTTTTAAATATTATTGTCACTCATATATCAAATTCAAATCAAATTCTTAAAACAAATCTAAATTCAAATCCTAATAATAAACCCTTCTACAAACCAAACACCCCTAAACACACACATTCGTTATTTACATACTCTCTCTTTCTAGGGTTCATCTCGCTACAATGGCAAAATCATTGCCCCAAAAATTCACAAATCCGAAAAATATTCTCAACAAAAATGAAAACCCTTCAAGGGTTTTTCATCTTTTTCGATTCTTCACAAAACCCTTCAACAATTTCACCCAATATCCACTACATCATGCGGTCTGTCATTCTTCTTTTATTTATATATGTTAATGTAATATGTTTTATATTATTGTTTTTCATATGGGTATTGGTTCAGTGTTGTTCAACATTGATCTTGTATTATTTTGTCTATTTGATTATACTTATTTGTTGGCTTATTATGACATAACATGCTTATATAGGCCCATAAGTCTCAAAATAAGCCAGAACATTTGATAAGCTGAAATATAATTAGTTGATAAGCCAACAAATAAGCTTTAAAACACCCCCATAATAAGCTCGTAAATCAATTAATAAGCCGAAAAGATGTGCTTATGAAAAATAAGCCGAGCCGAATAAGCTCATAATCCCTATAATAAGCTTAAACAAACACCCTCTGAAAATTTTGTTGTATATGATAGAAATAGGGCTGTTACTATAGGACTATTGTAAGGAATAAAGAAGTAAAGAACCTAAGTAGTTTCACCCAAAATGTGGTCAAGGGGAGGGCTTTACTTGGTTTGAGTCTGTGGCGGCATGTTGCGTGACTTAGTCGGCCAAAAGGTCGAAAACTATGGTTACCAAAAAAGTTGTTGGTCTGTTCTTAGAAGTATTTTTGTGACCGATTAGTCTCGAAATGGGATATAGTTTGTTAAAATTTGAAAACAAAACAAGTTTTGTGATTTAATTCGTTGTTGATAATGAAGTTTGAGGTTAACGACTCAAAAGAATAAAGTTTCATAATATTTTGTTAACAAAAAAGGTTTGTATTGACGACGAAAGTACATTAGGACGTGACAGAAAGTATAGAGTTTGTTTTTAGAATAAGCCTCGACTATTTTAGTAACAAACTTACACTCTATTACTAGTTTATGCGAGAACCTTGTATTGAGAAAATTGGTTGCGTGGTAACATCACCATTTTACTAGCTATAGAAGGCCACTTATCTAGATTAGAAATAATATCTTTATCTTTATCTTTTCTTTACTCCTTATAAAGCATTTGGGACTTTTTAAAGATGGAAGTCTTAATTTTTTAAGCTTAAACATATTAATATATTTAGGAATTCATATAATTAAATTCTACACTACACTAATTGCATTATAAAGTACACTAATGGCACATTAAGTTTTAGTATTAAAATGGATGTTACAAACTTGCAATAATACAAATTTATAGTTGTAAATTTTATCATAAACATTCAATATTTACTATGTTCAAATGAATATAATTATGGAATCGGCTTATTCTAATCTTTTTAGTAGTCATTCCTTCAATGTTTATAGTTATTGGTACCCATGCAAATGGTTACTACCTCATGATGTTGATATAAGTGTCGCTTTTTCGGCCAACATAAAATCCCATTAAAACATTGGTGGATAATTTTGGATCCTGGTGCGCTCGAACATACAAATTCCCTAAGGACTTACTAAAGTAACATCTTTTTCACTACAAAATACTAGTTTTTAACGGTGTGTACATCATTTGTTAGTAAATTGGAAACCCACACGAATGTGGAAATATAGATATTAGGGTAGAACATATGAAACACATAAACATGGTACTCCCTTCGTCGAGATATTATTGTTCTTTATACCATTATAAGATGTCTGAGTTGTCTACAATTGAAAATAGAAGTTGGAATTGTTTAAGTTCACCAAATTATCCACTTTGAGAAACTAATAAGTGATATAAAAATCAAGATATCTCGACGATCAACTAAGTCTACATCATGCTGAACGAATCGTTGGAGATCGGTAACTAAATTATTATTTACAAAACTAAATGGAATTGGGTAAATGGATGAGGTTTTCCCGTGCGTTGCTTTTCCTTGTTTTGTGTTTCTCCCTTAGGTTTGCTTGTTTTTTCGTGCCCGTTGCGTTTTTGGTTTTTTGGTGCCTCTTCTTTGCTTTGCCTCAGCTTTAGGCCCCGCACGTTGCTCTGCTATGCTTTGTTTTGCTTCCTTAGGTTTGTTTGCTTTGCTTCATTCGCGTGTTTTGCTTGCTTGTTACTTGTTGTCTTCTGTCTTTTTGCTCTCTTCTTTTCTCTCTCACCCGTACACCTGCACTTGCCGGAGGTCTCGTTGGAAGAGTCTCCCTGTTCCCGTGTTTATACTAGGGTAGGGGTAGGATCTGTCTACATTCTACCTCCCCCATACCCTGCCCAGCGGGATTGGGTTTGTTGTTGTTGTTGTGATGAGGTTTTCCCGGTTTAGGTAAACGGATCGGTAATAAATGCATTTTTGTACATTAATTTTGTTACGGAATGAGTAAAACGTATGAATAACTAAAGCACGCCATGACATTGTTAAGTCTCAACAGCGACTTATGTCAAGTCTCTTTATTAATTTTGAGTTACATTGTTACAACTTTAATTGGACATTCTTTTATAAGGACAAATAGGAATAGGTGGAAATATTGATGTGTTCGACGGAGAAATCTAGAATATTTTTCTCACGCTAGTAGCTCATTATCTCGATATCCTTTAAGCATAGCCTACCTTCCTTATAGGGCCGCCAAGAGGTGATTTGTGCACTACTAAAATTGGTTACATAACAAAAAACATTTGGAAATTTCTATTTCTTTTGCTTTTATAATGTGAATAATGCATTAAAACTGAAACTTAAAGGTTGCCTAGTGGTACTCACCCCAATAATCCAAAACCGTGGAGGGCTAGTGATTTTTCTTGCTCCATGGGTGGGTTTTGCGGCTTGATATGTAGACTTTGGGGTTTATGTGGTCATCGAAACTCAAATGGGGTTTTTTATGAAATAATATATGAATTTGAATTTTTTTTGCATTCATTTTTTTTTTTAATGTAAAAGTCATTTCATATACTTATTAAGTAATAGCAGCTTTTTGTACATTTTATGAAAGCATTGAATGCGATTATACTATTGGTTTATCCTTGATACATGTATCTCTAATGTGCACTAGGGCTTACGTGTCAATACGAAACCTTCTATTCGTTATCTGCCACCTCATAAAAAATTCTTTTTTGTCTATATAAACCAATAACATTTGGGCATCTCTTGTATCTCAACCTTTCGCCAACCACATTGTTGACCTAACCTTGAAATTTCCCCCTCAGAGCAAAAAGTGAGTTTGTTCTTCCCACTTTACGTTTTAAGGTTTAGATAGTGTCCGAAGGGCCGTTGCAGTGTATGTGTATTCATTGCTATAACATCTTAATTGTGCTTGATTTTATTGTTAGTTTTCAATCAATCGATTAAGTTGATCAATAATGGAAGGTTGATGAAAGAAGTTCATTTAAAAAACGATCGATGTAACGCTTCTTAAGTTTTGTCAATCACTTTATACCATTTTTGAATTGTGTTGTCATATATGACGATTCTGATTGTATAATTTGTTATTGTTTTGATGATCGTCGAATGCTAGTGTTTTTTGCATAGATCTAGTATTTGATGGATTTTTTCCGTAATTGTGTTATAGGCTTTTCAACTTAGTAGCATTCTCCTTCTTATTTGCATCAAATGGACAATCGGTCATTTTTTAAATGAAAGAAGTTCATTTAAAAAACGATTGATCTAACGTTTCTTAAATTTTGTCAATCACTTTATACAAGTTTTGAATTATGTTGTCATATATGACGATTGTGATTGTATAGTTTGTTATTGTTGTGAGGATCGTCGAATGCTAGTGTTTTTGCTTAGATCTAGTATTTGATCGATTTTTGCCGTAATTGTATTATAGGGTTTTCAACTTAGTAGCATTCTCCACCTTATTCACATCAAATGGACAATCGAGGAACGCCTGCGCCAAGGAACTCCCAAAGTATTCGGTATGTGTGGACTTGAAAATAGCTTTGTTAAGCATGTTTTTACTTTTTTCTATTTACGTTTGAGCTTCAAGATGTTGTTTTTATTTGCAAATTTATTTGTTTAAGTTATTTCGTTTTGTGGGGTTGGATATGCAGCATTGATTGTATTGTATATCGAATATTCACTCTTTGGTGAAGGGCTGCTACTAACACTTCACCATTGGGGTTAAGTTGATTTAGAGGTTATTGGGGGTGTTTGGATCTGCTCTTTCTTTTTAAATAGTTTGAGAGAGACTTCATTTTATTTACAAAATTTCTCCACCTTTCACAAAAAATGTATTTTTGTTCATTTTTTTGGGCTATTTTTTATGCATAAAATACCAAGATACTTCTTCATTCATTCGGTTTTGGTCATTGTACTTGATTTTGCACATCCGAATCATTAAAAGATTGCTTTGTGTGTTGTTTGAGGCATTTTTAAACAGAGCAAAAGTCTGATTATTGAATATCTTAATATCACTTCCAAATTCGCAACCAGAGGCCTTTATTGTCATTTGCTAATTTAAATTGACATCACAGGACATTTGTTGCGAACCAAAAGGCCCAAGATCCATCAGAATATTGGCCTTTTAAAGTGAGATATGAATATTCAGGTATCCTTGATCAATCATGCCGAGTACATTTGTCCAATAGACAAGTACCAGAAAATGTGGAAGCTCCTGAATGTAAGTAGCATTGAATTCTATGTAGCAAATAGAATGTTAATTATAAATCTATTTTTAATACTGATTTTGTTGATAATCTGTATCGATTTTTTGACAGCCACAGTAGCAAGAAGAAATACAGAGGGAGAGAATGTTGTGGATAAAAATCATAGAGGTATATGAATAGAATTCCAATATGCATATAATTCGTAAAAAATGAAATGATCGTACATGTCAATAAGATAAAGTGAAAGTTCAAATGTCCAGCATATAACTAGTAAAACCGAAAAGCATAACAACTAAAAGGTAATGATATATAGAATATAAAAATATTTTTCCTATAAAAGTAATCGTGGTCCCAGTAATAACTTTTGCATTTGCAGGTGCTGAATTTGAACAAGACAGACAATTGGATGTCGGAACTGTGGAGCCTTTGGAGAGTTTCATCAGGAGAAACATTGTTGATGTAGATTTGGATACGCCTGCTTTACTGATTGTAAGCGGTTTGGCTGGAGGTACGTCTCTTTTGTAAAATGGGTATTTTGCACTAATTTTTGTCTTACAACTTTGTTGGAAATTACAATTCGTGTTAGCGAAGTAAAGACTCCAAATAAGTCTGTCTGAGTTAGACGGAACAAAACATGTTCACTTTTTATAACTAAATCGAATTAATTCTGTTGACGACTACAAATGCTAGTAATTCTGGTCGTATATGTCAATTTGATGCTGATGATAGAATATTTGTCGTTGTTTTTGTTACAGAGCATTATAAACTTAAAAAGGAAGCTGAAAGTAAAGCTGCTGAAGGTACAATTTATAACGAATACTAATTACTATATATAATTTTTTTTATTATTTTTTTAGTTGAGAAAACTTTGGATGAGTATTGACTTGTTTTGACCCAATTGATCCATTTCTTTTTTAGTTTATTACATCCATGACCCGTTGTAATTCAAATACATCTAATACATTTGACTCATAATTTATTTTCATAGCTTAAAAGCAACTATTTTAAAGTTTTCTATTTATTTATTATTTATTTATGTATTGTTTGTGTGGTGGCGTACATCCAATGTATTGCTTCTTTTTTCAATCTTTAGCCAATGTATTTTCATTTGGGTTATTTTGTGTCCGGGAACCCTTAAAAGCTGGCATTTCTAAGATGATGATTCTTTATATACAAATGCTAAATAATTTTATGTTTTAGAAACTGACATATTTATATATATCTGTTAAATTTTATACAAAATGCCCAAAGGCCGGAACATGACAATTTTGATAAAATACTTCTATTATCTAAGTTTGAATTTATCAACATATACATGATGTTGAATTTCATTGATAATAGCATTTTTTATGTAAAATTATCATTTTATCAATTTTTTTTTAAAGGTCCATTATAATCATTTTATACCATTTTTTGATATAGAATGTTATAATCTGTTTTGTAAGTCATTACGTTTTATACAAATGATAATAACATATATACGGAATAACTGTAATGTTAAAGTTCACGTTAGAAGGAGATGTTTTTTATTCATAAACTATAACACTGGCAATGATTGCGAATGTAGGTAACATCGGCAATGGTTCAGCTTCAAATCCTGTGATGGAATTGGCAAACGTGTCTTCTTGCCCAAATGAAGATATTGTTGATGAAGGTGCTCAAACTGAAGCACTTGATGTTATCAGAGGTACATTCTTTTATACATTTGATATCTGCTGGTATACTAATTTGCGCATTACCAACTTTTAGTAGGAAAATCGCAAATCTTTTTAGCAAATTAGAAAAACCTGTGAAAATCTCACTAGGAGAATAACTTAAGCGACTTTGGAACTAATATACTTGAACTCCTAATATATTTATATAATAATAATACAACTAAAAGGAACTACAAAAGTTACAGCTTTTAGACTAAGTTAATTAGTTCTTGATCATTAATCGTATAATACTATTTTTTTTTTTTTTTTTTTCTTTTTTTTTTTTCTTTCACAGGTAACGAACTTGTCGTTTACAATGGAATTGGTACTCGATCTGAAAATGAAGCTGATATAGGTATGAGTTTTAACGAATAATTGTTGCCTTTGGAGTCAATTTTGGTTCGTCTAGATGTCATAAAATGGACGGGTCAGGAAGGTTGGGAAATGGGTATAAAAAGTATCTTATCATTTGTCTCGTTTTAGTCATTTAATTTTTGGTACATTTGAGGCATTAGAAGATGGTAATATGCAACTTTAACATTTTATATTTTAATGTTAATTACCTGCATGCATGAGCTGAACATTTTTACCCAAAAGACGATTTTTAACCCTTTTTTGGTTACATAACGACCTAAACATGACACACAACCATCTTTTAATGACTCAAATTGAACAATAAAACGTACTATGAGTCAAATGAGTAAAACAGGACAGCTGAGAAGTGTTTTTCTATATTATGCAAACTACACTGTAAAAAACTATATTGTTAATAACAAAATGTAAGGTGATTTATCACTTTTTAAGATTATGAGAATACTCTGTTCCACGACTTGTTTTACATTATCCATCAATTTTGTTATTAGTATCTTTCCTGTTGGAGATTATATACAATTAGCATGATCCCAATATCAACCCTTTCATTTCAGGCAACGACGGATGCCCGAAGGTCGGGCATGTTCAGCCATTAAAGATTAATGGCAAGAGGAAATTCAAAGAAAAAAAAGCAAAAATGGCCGAACCCGATGTTGCTACAGGTAACTTTCTTATGTAAACTTTTAGTAGGCAAATTACAATTTTAGTGGCCATATAAAATTCCGTAAGAGTAAATTATAGCTAGCAATATAAAACTTTCAGTCTTTTATTTTATAAATATTTTGCAAAAAGTATCAACTACTGGACCTTTTTGTTTGTCTCAGTGTGTCGTGCTGCATTTTCTTTTCATTTGAGTCATTTTCTGTGTTCTGTTTCAGACATTTATAACCCATTCCTTCACATCTTTCTGTATTATAGATTAATGCAAGATTTTTATACGTAAAACATATATTCTACATTTGTATATTTATTTTCTATATTTGGAAAGCCGATACATCAAGTTCTTTTTTTATGCTACAAAATGACTCAAACGGCACCTTGGGCCATCTTTTTATGACATGTAAAAAACGACTAAAATGGACAAAATGAATAAGCATAATCGTATTATATGCAATAAAATGACCCTTTAATAAATCATAGAATAATAGCATTGTCACCGACTATAAATGCAGGTACATTCATCAACTGTTCCAGTGATACTGATGAATCTGGAAGAAACATCAGCGACCCTGAACCCACGGATTCTATGCCCCGTCAAGGTCAATCGAGCCGTGGACGTTTATTAAAACCCACTCAGAAGCTACTTCAACTTGAAAGCTCAACTGGTGCTCCTGCTGGAGAAGGTACTTCCAGGTCTGAAAAAAAGCAACCCAAAATGCGCCTATTAAAACCCACTCCGAATCTACTTCAACTTGCAAACTCAACTGGTGCTCCTGCTGGAGAAGGTACTTCCGGGGCTGGAGAAGGTACTTCCGGGTCTGAACGAAAGCAACCCAAAGTGCATTGGTTAAAGGCCGTTACCGCCCGGGCAACTTCAATGCCTCGAATACCTGCCGAAACAGAAGGTAACCAACATAACCATCACCAATCGGGTGTGGCTAACCCTAACGGGTCAGGTATTGGTGTTGAGGTTGGTGTCTCTGAGCCAAGTGGGTCAGTGTCTGTGGCGGGTCAGGCCAGTCAAGCTAATGGTGTGGCTCATCCAGCGGATGTTGTTAACCCTGACGGATCAGGTGTTGGTGGGTCTGGGCCAACTGAGCCAACATCTGCGGCGGGTCAGGCTGGAGGGGTGAATGCTATAGGCCATCAGACAGATATGGTTGTGCCAATGCTTGAGCCTATGGTCTGTGTGACCAATTGGAACCCCATGGACTTCAGCATCGAAGAGGCTAAGAAGTACATGAGAACCGAATGAGTTCAACCTGGAAAGTTTGCTGATATTTTGTATCTATATCTGATAGTTTTTTCAGTCTTAGTTTGCAGTTGTGGATTGATTAGGCCATTATTTGGTGCAGATGTTTATTGTTTCAGATTTTGCTTCGGTTTTTAGAGCTATAATCTATGTTCTTGTCAAACTCATTGTTACATCTTTTTGGGGTTTATGTTAGAGCTATAGAAATTAGAAAGAAAATCACATGTTTACAAACATTGAAAAATGTTGGTACTGTATCTTTTGTATCTAATTATCTGTTGACCATTCTGGCAATATCTGTTATAAGTTCTTTACATGAAAACGGGTATACAGATGAGGTTCCATGAAAACGGGTAAATGGGTATACGCCGCCTAACCAAGATATGAAACCGTTTCTGACAATTTTCCTGGTAACCTTGAATATGTATCTAGCGAATCTAATGAGGTTTGAACCTCGAACCTTTTGTAAGATGGTTAAGTATTAATTTGATAGCCGGTTTATTCTTACAAAATAAACTGACTTAAACGGTACAATATTTTTTCTAGTGAATCAAAAAGTATTTGATTTTATTGAAACAAATGTTTTAGCAAAATAGTTCACCAAATTTCTTCCAAGCAAACTTTAACAAGTATAAATTTGAAACGAACCAAAATTTGATTTTAAATCTGAACTGACTCATATATGTCTTACTCTCTCTATCCCAAAATAATTATATACCGACAAAAAATAGTTAAAGAAAACTTTCATCATTACATCTTTATTTTTCTTACTTTTTGCAGAATGACAGTTTTACACATAATTAATTAATTTATAATTTCTTTAATTTGGTAATAATAATCTCAAGTGAGGATAATATGGTAAACTTGATCCAAATTACCGATTTTTTTTAGAAGTAGACACTTAATTTGGGATATTCTTAAAAAAATTTGAGACGAGGAAATGTTAATTTTGAAAGTTACATAGTTTTCAACATTTATAACAATAAGGGTAAATTCCATCGATCGTCCCTGAAGTGACGTCCGTTCTCACATTTGGTCCCCCGTTTGGTTTTTCTCTCGTATGTGGGCCCCGTTTTGGCAAATGGTGACCTGTTTGGTCCTTATTGCCCCGTTATGCATAACACCAGTTATCTACCCTAGTTAGTTGACTTGTCAATGAGGGTATTCTTGTCTTTTCAAGTCTAATAAACAACAAACGTGTTCCCAAACCTCACCATAGGCTTAAGTATCAAATTAATACTAATTTACTATTTTACAAAAGTGTCTTCTTCTCCGTCAAACACCACCTCATTCTTTTCTTGCTCCTATTTTCTATACACAAAAACTCACAATTCCTCACTTACTCACTCACTTCATACATCAATCACCCGTCTATCAATACCCTTATACTCAACATCCAAAACCCACCACCACTTTCATTTATTCGAAAACTATAATTAGAGAACAAGAACAAAGTTGTCCATATAATTTGTTTGTTCTGTAATTGCTCTTTCCGTACTAAAATTATTGTCCTCGTTTGACTTTTTAAGTCTTTGTTTTTCAACTTTAACATTAAATATTTTTGTTTGTGTTAAATAATACTTGATAAAAATTATGCCCAATGAAAATACATTTAAAACCGAATTCATTCATATATTTTGCACCAAGTATTATATAATACAAACAAAAATAATTAACGTCAAAGTTGGAAAAGAAAGACTTAAAAAGTCAAAAGAGGACAATAAATTTGGGACGGAGGGAGTAGTATATTTTAGGCTCATCACATGAAATTACTAATACTTTTGCAACATTGAATCATGTGTTTCCTTATTTGTAAATTTTTTACGTACATGTTTGTCAATAAACATGTCAAGTCAAAGCACAAAAAAGTGTTTCGGTACTTGTGAAACACAGAAACCTGTAACAAAATGAGTTTCACTTCACTATTCCCTCCCCTTTTACGGCTGACCATTCACTATTTCACTGCTGCAGTAAAGCCAACGGGGAGCATCATCAGGAAGAACCATAGCTGGAAATAATGCCTTGATGGTGTTCATAAGTCATAACGGACTTTAAAAGACAAAAATAACCTTGTTGACAAGTCAACTAACGAGCAAAGATAATTGGCGTTATGCATAACGGGGCTCTAGGGACCAAACGGGTAACCGTTTGCCAAAATGGGGACCACGTATGAGAGAAAAACAAAACGGGGGACCAAATGTGAGAACAGACCGGAGTTCAGGGACGATCGGTGGAATTTACCTTAACAAGAAAGACTAAAATAAGTATTTTGCGCCAACTTTTTCAAATATGCCATGCTTTACTTGGACTTTTGGTAAGTCTTCGTTCAAATAACTAGACCAAATAAACACTCAACAACTAAAAATAATTAGGAAGAGAAGACCAAGACTTAAATGACAAGTAGTCCCTACAAACACAAGTCAAGTCACCAGCACCACAAAAGCCATCAACCTGATGAATCAATGTCTTTACAAACATTGCGTGCATCCTATGCTTATCAGAATTATTCCTAGATATTCAATAATAACTTGACAATTGTGGCTGAAAAGTTGCCGGGAAAACGATATGAAGAAAGGTGATTATACTAAGATGGCTAAAATATGGCTAGAAAATAGTTCAAAGTTTGAGCTAGATGGTTTAGCACTTCAAGGCATGAAGATTGATCGTGTCGAGTTGGGCTATATACGATGCTATTTCGTCATTCCTGATCATTTATCGGTGAGTTTGCTAGCTACTTGATTGAGTAATTGTGCATGTACGAGATAATTCTTATAGAGCTAGTATAAAGTTTTTACAAAATATAAGTTTCGTTTAGCAGACAAACTTATGAAAGCTTTTTAAGAAATAATCTCAATCTCCCTGGCCTTCGAGTGCCTATTCTCCCAGTGCAAACGTCTTTGTGAGGCCGAGAAAGTGAGAGCTTTCGTAACATAGGTCCCGATTCAATCCCAACTCCCCCGGTTAGCCAGAAACACCGTATATTTGATGTTCTTACATAGCAAATTTATGAACACATATCTACATATGGAAAAAAAAAAAAAAAAAAAAAAAAAAAAAAAAAAAAAAAAAAAAAAAAAGTGCACGTTCCATATACTAGTAGATAGAATCTGTAAAACAATAGTAAGTTTTTTTTTTTCCTATAATATGTATTTGATTTTAAAATTTTAATATGTTTGTTAGTTTTCTCATTTCTGCAATTATCTTTGTGATCTCTATACATTTGCTATATTTAGGATGCAAATGGAAACTGGAACGCAGGGGCAATGTCAGTTTTGATCGATGATATGGCTGCGGGTACTGTGTTTTCAATAACCGGAGGAAATTTGGCAACTGTTGATTTCACTATGTCGTTTTATTCGACAGTTAAGGTCAATGTAAGTCATCTCCTTGTGTCTCTAATTTTTTTTACCCCTAATGTCGTTTTTATAATTGTCCTTGCAACTTTGCAAGTTTAAATCGATCAGTATTATGTGCAAAAATTTAATGTATATAAATACTCAGATAACCACTTTTAAAGTGAAATGCCAAACACCCCTTTAACCAGGGCGTCTCAAGGTTACCTTATGCCTAAAGCGATTTTGTCGAGAAGAGCCTTATAATTTTTTTTTGATACTTCTATAAATAATCGCCTTATTGTTAAAGCTTCGATTTTCTCTTTATTTGCAATAATGCATCAGATTTGTATTTTTGTATTTATATGATCGGCTATTTTACATCTAGCAATATTTTACATATATTGTATTATATATACTGATGAATTCATATGTCAAATGAATAGTTTTGATTAATTATGCTGATTTCTAGAATGACTTGCTAGTAACAACTTTTTCTATGCCAACATCTATTTTATTAAAATGAAACAGGAGGAGGTCGAGATTGAGGCAAGTGTTGTTGGAGAAAAGGGTAACCTTGTATCAGTAGTGATCGATATCAAAAAGAAAGGGTCAGGAGAGAAGGTTGTTGTTGGAAAACAATGGATGCAGGCTACTCCCCTAAAAAGACCACACCTTTCTCAAAGCAAGCTTTGAGTAACTACTCATCGTGTTCTGATCTTTATCATCTCTCCAACGAGGCAACGACAATGTCACATTATAGTATTATACCTATAGGATCAAATATATGAAATGATTTTTGTATATTATTTTTAAGTTCACGAAACCAACATAGTCGTAAATCAGTCTTAAAAGTGGCTCTACTTTGATCTTAATTTCACTTAACGAACTTTATCATAATTTGATGGCTCTTACACAAAATATATGTATTTCTGGATTTTTTGTTTCTAACCTTATTGATTTGGATCATGTATGCACATGGTTGGTTTATGTCTCCGATGGATCATTTTGTAACCTGCAACCTTACACATAAGTAAAACATATTAACACACACAAAAAAGACGGTTCTTAAGGTTTTCTGGACACAAACAGGACACAAAACGATCATATAATAACTTAGATGTATAAATAAAGGCAGGAGGACTAAAACGTGACAAATATAATAGTACGTTGGTGAAAATACTCCATTATATAAGCTTATGAACAGTACAAATTGCATATACAGAAAGCTGGCAACCGAAACTAGCTCAAACTTCTGATCCTAGGTCCTTGTTGCGTCTTCATCCGCATTATTAGCATTCTGACCTTTAACCACGGTTCTATTTGCACACGGACCATATGCCCAACTACACACCACATAATAGATAAAATTTACACAACTCATTATAGCCAGAAGCCAATAGTAGTGATCATAGTGACCCTTGTTTATGTTAGTCGAAACCCAACTTTCTCTCCCATCTTCTTTTGTAATAGCATTGACAGTGCTTAGTATTAAACTGCCCAGTAAGCTTCCGATACCTGCCCCAAGCAAGTAAAGAGAAGTTGCAACACTCGACATACTCTTAGGAAATTCTGAATAATAAAATTCCATCTGACCAATTATATTCAAAGCCTCGGATAGCCCGTTGAATACTTGTTGTGGGACAAGCCACATAGCCGACATTTTCACTACCGCATAGGAATCATTAATAAACCCTTCTTCAATTGCTTTTGCTTTACGTATGTGTTCTATGATACCCGACATTACCATGGCCAATATTGAGAAAACAAGACCCGCGCCCATTCTTAATTTTACACTTACATAAACAGGTTTCCCTTTAATTTTTGATAGTAAAGGGATGATGACTAGGTCATATAGTATAACCCAAACCATAAGTGTTACGATGTTGAAGAATCCCAATGAGGCTGCTGGTATTTCAAAGTTTTTAGTAATGTGTCGGTCCATGCTTTTGGCTTGGACGACCGGAAATGCATTTTGGTTCATGTTGACTGATAACATTATACTAGAAGACCATATTGGTATCACTCTAATAAGCGCCTTTAGCTCTTCGACTTGCTCTACAGTGCAAAGGCTCCATGGATCTTTGTTTGTATCGTCAGGTTTTGTAAGGATGCAAGCTTTATTCAAGAACCTATAGGGAAAAGAAAGATCACATTAAAAGAGTTAGTCAACATGTCATGATAGATGCAGTACTTATCTTGACTAAAAATAGGAGTGGGCTAGTCGGGTAATGGGTCAAAATGAATACACTTTCGAGGTTGTAGGCACTAAAGACAGACAGGGCGTCATTCAACCCATTAACCTGTTTCATAAGTTCTCCTTTTAGCTTAAAATTTTAATTTGGCCAGTCATAAAACGCAACCCAAATAGGCCCATTAATAGGTAAATGAATCAAAACTGCCCGTTATACTAACATTTACCTCAAGTTCTGTGTAGGTGTAGTAACCTTTGTGTCATTCCGATAATACCATGATCCATCACTTGAATCCGGTAGCGTAACCTGTCTATTTTTCCAAGCTACCGATACCACTTGACAAAGGCTAGTAAACAAGCTTTTCTCGACCTTCATCTTGTAATACAAAGGATAAGCAACAACAAAACAGAGAGTAGAAATGAACATGAGAACAACCGGGATCCCAAATCCGACTCTCCATCCATGATGATCTTGTATATACACAATACCCGTAAATGCAATCAAGACACCCATAAGCGCTGCTGCATAATACCACCCGAAGAAGCTTTCAAGTAACCTTTCTCTCTTTGGATTATCTTTGCAGTCGATTTGATCTGCGCCAAATGCTAATGAGCATGGTCGTATACCACCTGCTCCAATAGACATCAAAGCAAAAGCTGAAAAGAGGAGAGTGTATTGCACGTGTGTTGGTGATTGGCATGATTCAGGCACCTGGGGATCACAAGGGGGAGGTTTTGCATTTGGGAGTATCGTTGTTAACCATAGAAGGATCATCCCCTAAAAAACATTGTCGTTATACTAGTCAAATAGAGATGAATCAGGTTGCGCTAACATTAAAACAATATTATTACAAGCTTGGTTTAAAATTGCGTTTTGCGATCCGATGCGCTAAAGGTCCCAAAAGCCAATGCGTGATGCGCGATGCGAATGCGAGCGCAATTCAGACGCATTGCGTTTAGTAATAAAAAAAATACGAAATTATTTATACGTAGTATATTCTTTCAAGTACCAAGTAAATGTAATAAATTTACAAA
Organism: Artemisia argyi; assembly: GCA_030686995.1. Taxonomy (NCBI): domain Eukaryota; kingdom Viridiplantae; phylum Streptophyta; class Magnoliopsida; order Asterales; family Asteraceae; genus Artemisia; species Artemisia argyi. The sequence goes on along the minus strand of CM060688.1, from coordinate 183,925,998 downwards.
ATAAGTTACTAGTATACTGAAATTAGGCCAATAATTCATTTGTAAAATAAATAATTTGAAAATGCACGATACTATATTTTCGTTATTATGTTTTATTTGTACGCCTTTTAAAAAGTTCCATCTTTAAAATCCCATTTAAATACTTGGATCTCTTTTATATGGTTTATTTGTTACAAAAATGACCTAAATTCTAGATTGCGACAATTGCGGCCATTGCTAGCATTAGACAAATGCGGTAAATTGCGGTCTAATGCGAATGCAATTTAGGATGCCCTTGCATTAGACCCCATAATGCGAAATTTCAAATGCAATGCAACGATGCGTGCAATTTGCGCAATGATGCGTGCATTTTTAAACCAAGATTACAAGAATAGCTAAATGTTCTAATAAAACTATTTACGAAGTTTTATGCACTAAAACTAGACTTTGAGTGACTTTCAACCAGTTTGAACCCGTTTTTCTCTAGCTAAGCTTCTGAATTTGGACCAAAAACCACAACCCAGTTCGACCCATTTATAACTAAATGGGTCAATAATGCTAATAGTAGAAACAATGTGTATCAAGGAAGTAGTGTCATACCATGAAACTGAAGATAGAGCCAAGAAAAATGGTGCGGAACCGACCAAGAAGGGAATCTGAGAGAAAAGCACCGACGATAGGTAGCAAATTGGTAGCTGCAGACCAATTAAGAAGGACGTTTGCGGCCAGAGCATAACTCATATGGTAATTTGAAAGGAGGTACAATATCATGTTTGGAAGTAGCCCAAAACTTGCCACTTTTTCAAATGTGTCATTTACTGTTGTCAAGAAGAAAATAGTTGGTGCAAAACAATAAGTATATGTATACACTAGCGTCAGCAAAAAGTATATGTATACCTTACGGCTAGGCCACCTTCAAATGATTTTGTAAAGACCAACAAAAGCATCTGAAGGTGGCCTAGTTGTAAGGTGTTCTGAAGGTCGATCTCCAACCTCGTTGGGTGCATCTTGGGATATGGTTTTGTTAGTCTTAAGAGTACATTAATTGTTCGTTTTGCTTTTATGATTCAAGTCTTGTTTCTAATTTTCTTTATTAACCATTAAACCTTATGGTATCTTGTTTATTTATTATGTTCATCCATCAAATCCTAGTTTAGACTTTATGAATGTTTAAGGAGCACAAGTTGCAAAAATGCAAAATCCCCAGCGATTACAAGATATAACGTTTAAATACTTTATGGTTGCATAAAGAATTTTATGTAACATAAGAGGAGATATACTACTACAAGCAAATACATACCTAAGATGAATGGCATGGTTCTTAAACCACCTTTTTGTCTTCTTGATGACTTCTCTTGTTTCATTGCACTTTCGTCTGTCAAAGGAACCTCCATTTTTCAATCTTTCGTGTATCAAAAACTCGACTTGCTTAACCCGTTAAGTTATATATCATTGACAAAGTCACGCCATCAAAAACAAGTCGAGATTAATTTGCTTGACTAATGACACTTTAATGAAACTTTTGCTCCTTATGTCATAAACTTATAACCTTGACATGATCACATGAAAAAAAACATTCCTTTACGTACGATGTGTTTCGTGTGCATATATAGTTGACATGGAACCTTGTAAACAAAACGAGACGGGACGGCAATGGGAAAAATAATGTTGTGTTTGGATTTTGGGAATGTGACAAGATACAAAGCTTTGGTCTTGGCTTAGATTTTGTAATGTTGGAATGATCGTTTGTTTACTGTGGTTTGTTGTTGTTTTAGCATCTATGATCCAACTTTACCATGTACTGTAGTAAGAAAAAATTGAAGTAAATAAATGTAACTGTATCAAACTGACAGTTTAAACTAAGGTTTCAAACGGTTCAATACTGTGAATAACTTATTAACTGTTTGCTAAGGGTTTTCAAAATTTCAAAAAAATGAAAAATACAACTTTCTAAAGTTGAGATAGAAGTCATTCGAAATTTGCAAAAGGTTTATTATCAGCCAATTTTCATGACTTGAATTCATGGGCGGACCGAGAGGGTTCTCGGGGGTGCACGGAAACCCGTGGATTTATCCTGTGTAGTGTAAAAATTTGTTAAAAAACACCATTTAAAAAAAATAAAAAATGAACCCGGTCTCAAAACTTGTGTTACAAACTTTCCTTAATATTAAGATTTGAACCTGATGACCATGGGTCCTTGAGTGCTTTAATTTGTTTGTTTGGGGTCAAAACACATAAAAAGTATACTTCACTTGTCAAAACTTTCGGGTAAAAAGCCTTTGAATAAACATTTCTCATTCGTTTTCATCTCACCATCATATTATCCCTCATCTCCCATTCTCACTCAAATCATCACTTAAAACCAAGTAACAATCACTTATCATTCATCAAACACGCACGAAAACAAAGATACAGAGAACACCTTTCGCAACGGTGAGGGAGTTCACTATTGATTTGCCAATGTGACTCGATCACACGTGATACTCAGCTCATATTTATTGTCCTTTCATAGTTAAAATAGGTTCGTCTCTCAAATTGTAGTTTGGGTTGTTCTTACAATCTTACCTTTTGGAAATTATGTTGATAGAGTAGTCGTTATTTTCACTAGTATCTCGGCAATCTTTACTAATTTTTTTTTAATTACAATTAAAAAATAAACGCTAATTATTTTAAAAAATGAATGTTACTTGTCGCTTTTTATAGGTGTATATAACATGGTTTCAATCGGATTATCCTGTAACAAACTTTTTAAATTTCGATTATTCTGTGTATCGATGTTTAAAAATACTTGATTCAATTTTCCGAAATACTTGATTTGATACCAAAAAATACGCCAATCAATACACAAAATAATCAAAATTTAAAAAACTAGTTACATCATAATCTGATTGAAACGGTGCTATACATAACTACAAAAAGTGATAAATAAAATACATTTGCATACAATTATTAAAAAAAAAAAGAAAAAAAAAGAAAAGAAAAGAAAAAAAGTGTGCTCACAGAAAATTAAAAAATAACGTAACCTTTTCCTTTGCATTTTATCATTTCCAATTTCTACAAGAAACAAAATGGGTAGATCCGTAATTTAACACAACTCTATCCATATCCTTTCATCAACCAAATACCCCCCATATTTTATTTCCCCACCACCATGTCATCCTTACTCCGCCTCCACGTCACTTTCCGGCCACCACACCACCATCAAAAACCCTCCCACCACCCAACCATAATCAAATGCGGACCGCGCGACAATCGCGGACCGCTACACAAAGGTAGAACACTTTCTATAGAGGCAATACAAGCAGTCCAATCCTTAAAAAGGGCCCACTTAAAAAGCCCATTAGAAATGGACACCCTTTTGGACAAAACTTTGTCGCGGCTAATTAAGTATGACTTAATAGCCGCATTTAATGAGCTGGTCCGCCAAGACCAGCTCATTTTAGCGCTGAAAGTATTTTCAGCGCTAAAAACAGAAGAGGGGTATAAAATAGATTTTAATATTTATGCTAAGTTAGTAACCGCTATGGCGCGTAATGGGATGGGGGAACATATTGATGAGTTGGTTAAGGGGGTTAGTGTAGGGGATGTGGTGAGCGCGGGTGGGAGGGGGGTTGTGACTATTGTTAAGGCGTTGTTGGCTGCGGATAAGGCGGATGCCACGGTTAGGGTTTATGAGATGTTGAGAGAGGGCGGGTGTGAGGTGGATGATTATTTGGGTCGGGTTTTGAGTAGAGGGTTGAGAAGGTTAGGGAGAAAGGATGTTGCGAGTGAGATTGACAGGGAACTTGGGAGGGTGGTTGGTGGTGGGATGGAAAAGGTTGGGGCTTGAGTCGTGAAAAGTTAAGGTTGTTAAGGTCGAGATCATAGAGTCAGGAGTGCAAAATCGGTTTAGAGATGGAAAAGTTGGATTTTGAGTTGTGAAGATTAAGGCTGTTAGTTAAGGTCGAGATTCTATAGTCAGGAGCGTAAGATCAGATTAGTGTCAAAAGATTATACTCAAATGTCGTAGTGTTTTTTAGTGTGTCTTGTATTTACATGAAAGACTAGTTGTGTAATGAGGTTTTGTCTATGCGGGATTTTATAAAATCGGATCAAATTACGACCTGTTACTCATCTGTCATTGTTTGTTTTATGTCCTGTAATGTATATAAAAGATTTATTGAATGAAATGGTAGATGGGGTAACAAAAAATGAAGCTAGCTGAGTTATGCTACTGATGTTCTGGAAGTAGACTTTGCATTTTGCAGCAAAAATCGAGACATGTTTCGGCTTATATTCCCACTAATGTAGTCTTGATTACTGATGGACAAAATTGTACACTTTTCAAAAGCCTCAGTATGTTTGGCTTATGGCATATTTTTACTTCTGCATAAGACCATAAGTCTCTCAGCACAAACACTTTTTATAGCTTTTTTGTGTTTTTGATAAAACAATAAGCTAATGACTTGTATGAATAAGCTTACCTAAACATCCCTCGAAACTATGTCATCATTTGCAAAACTAGATTGATGATAATACACTCGAGATTTATTAGCAGACTTGATTCTGAAAGTATGCTGCAGTTTTTTTCATGCGACATTAGCAAAGGAAGCAGAATCCTAAAGACGTCTAAAACTAGTGTTTCAAAAGGGCCTTTGAAAGCATTAATAACCATGGTTTTGATGCACACTGAAATTTTTACAATCATGGTTCGATGCACACTAAAACTTTCGACATTAGATAGCGTAGGCTTAAAAGAAACCCGGCCAACCGGATCATGTTTATTGTACAAGGAAAAAAAAAAAAAAAAAAAAAAAAAGAAATCGTCAACAGCAGGATTCGAACCTGCGCAGGCAAAGCCCAACAGATTTCGAGTCTGTCTCCTTAACCACTCGGACATATTGACCTTTGGTTAGAGCCTTGTACATTTTCTTATATGAACGTCAGAATGGAGCCCACAAATAGTGCCTTTTTTTTTTTTTTTATCAGGCTGTTAACATATATACTTATCAAAGATATATACGAGTATGAGGCACTTTATTTTGCATACTCTTATTTTGGTACATACCAATGGACAAATCTCCACCATCTATCTAGTTTGATCTAATGGTGGGGATTAACCTAAGATTAAATGGGAAACATAAGTCCATGTTTTTTTTTTTTTTTTTTTTGTTTTTTTCTTTGTTTTTGTCTTTTTTATTATTTTTTTTTGGTTTCTTTTTGTTTAACGCTTCAAGGTTTTTTTTTTTTTTTTTTTTTTTTTCCTAATTCATGTTCTTTTTTCTAATAAACGTTTTTTTTCGTTTTCATACATTTTCGTCTGTTTTCATATATTTTCGTCCGTTTTCATACGTTTTTGTCTGTTTTCGTACGTTTTCGCCCGTTTTCATATATGTTTGCTCGTTTTCGCCCGTTTTCGTCCGTTTTCATACGTTTTTGTCCGTTTTTATACGTTTTCGTCCTTTTTCTTATGCTTTCGCCGTTAACGTCTGTTTTCATACGTTTTCATATGTTTTCTTACATTTTCGTTCGTTTTCATACGTTTTCGTTCGTTTTAATACATTTTCGTCCATTTTCTTTCGTTTTCGTCCATTTTTCATACGTCTTCATCCGTTTTCAGACGTGTTTTTACGCTTTCATACGTTTTCGTCCGTTTTCATACATATTCGTCTATTTTCTTATGTTTTTGTCCGTTTTCTTTCGTTTTTGTCTTTTTTTCAAATGTTTTTGTCCTTTTCATACATGTTTTTACACTTTCATACGTTTTCTTCCGTTTTCATACATTTTCGTTCATTTTCTTACGTTTTCATCCATTTTTTCATTCGTTTTCGTCCATTTTTAAATGTTTTTGGCAATTTTCATATGTTTTCATATGTTTCTAAATATCACAAGTGATATTCTGAATATCACAAATTATATTCTGAATATCACAAGTGATATTCTGTGATATTCTAAATATCACAAGTTATACTCTGAATATCAAAGTGATATTCTGTGATATTCAGAATATCACAATTGATATTCTGTGATATTCTGAATATCACAAGTGATATTTTGAATATCACAAGTGATTTTCTGTGATATGCAGAATATCACAAGTGATACTATGAGTACCACAAATGAAATTTCGGATATCATAAGTAATATTCTGTGATATTCAGAGTATCACAAGTGATATTCTGAATATCATAAGTGATTTTTTGAATTTGACAAGTGATATTCAACAAATGTTTTGTAACATGAAAATCATAAGTGATATTCAGAAAATCACAAGTGATAGATATTCAGAAAATCACAAGTGATATTTAAAATATCACCATTGATATTCAGAAAAACACAAGTGATATTCTGAATATCAATTGTGATATTCAGAAACGTATAAAAACGGACGAAAAGGTAAAAAAATTGACTAATACATATGAAAATGGACGAAGTATGAAAACGGACGATAACATAAGAAAATCACAAGTGCTATTCAGAATATCACAAGTGATATTTAGAAAATCACAAATATTCAAAAAACAAAGGACTAATACCACAAAAGCTTATGGAGTTCTTGGCATTTTTCGTGTTGTTTCTGAGTTTAATGCTGAGTATATAATGAAGATCATTTTTGGATTTTACACCAAGGTATTAATTACATATTTTTTATGTACAAGATGGTTTTTGTGCCTTTCACTGTAATAGACAAACACAATAAATGTTTTTGCTGATGGTATATGTGTAGTATCACCAGTGATATGTTTGATATATGTGTAGTATCACTAGTGATATGCTTTATATATGTGTAGTATCACCAGTGATATGTTTGATAATCTGTTTCTTATTGTTGTAATTACTGATAAGCTGTCTATGATACTGGACATCTTTTGTAGACAACCTGAGAGAGCTAAAGTCAAAAGTTGAGACTGATTTGCCAAGTCTTCCACCCTGAAAAGTTTGTGATATTGTTCAAGATTTTATGGGTATAAAGAATTTTCCTAAAGGACATAAGAATGACCGTATTAAGGATGGACGTGAAAAAGCTATTGAGAAAAGTAAGAACCAAAAGAAGGGTTGTAATATTTGTAGTTTAACTGATCATAATAGACATACTTGTCCAAACAAGGGAAAAGTTTCACCATCATCACCATCTTTTCTACTACATTGGATTTGTTTTGAGTGGTATTTAGTTTAATATGGTAATGTGAAAAGTGAAAAGTGTCATACCTGTAGTATCACCAGTAATATATCACAGAATATTACTTATGATATCCGGAATATCATTTGTGGTACTCATAGTATCACTTGTGATATTCTGCATATCACAGAAAATCACTTGTGATATTCAGAAAATCACTTGTGATATTCAGAATATCACAAGTGATATTTAGAATATCACAAGTGATTTTCTGAATATCACAGAATATCACTTGTGATATTCAGAAAATAATTTGTGATATTCAGAAAATAATTTGTGATATTTAGAATATCACAGAATATCACTTGTGATATTTAGAAACATATGAAAATGTCTGAAAATTGCCAAAAACATTTAAAAACGAACGAAAACGAATGAAAAAGGGACAAAAACAAATGAAAAAATGGACAAAAACGTAAGAAAACGAACGAAAATGTATGAAAACAGAAGAAAACGTATGAAAGTGTAATAACATGTATGAAAAGGACAAAAACATTTGATAAATGGACGAAAACGAAAGAAAATGGATGAAAACGAACGAAAATGTATGAAAACGAACGAAAACGTAAGAAAACGAACGAATATGTATGAAAACGAACGAAAACGTAAGAAAACGAACTAATATGTATGAAAACGAATGAAAACGTATGAAAACGAACGAAAACGTAAGAAAGCGGACGAATATGTATGAAAACGAACGAAAACGTATGAAAGCGTAAAAACACGTCTGAAAACGGAAGAAGACGTATTAAAAATGGACAAAAACGAAATAAAACGGACGAAAACGTATTTAAATGAACGAAAACGTATGAAAACTGACGAAAACGTATGAAAACGAACGAAAATGTAAGACAACATATGAAAACGTATGAAAACAGACGTTAACGGGCGAAAACGTAAGAAAGCGGACGAAAACGTATGAAAACTGACAAAAACGTATGAAAACGGACGAAAACGAGCGAAAATATATGAAAACGAGCGAAAACCTACGAAAACAGACAAAAACGTATGAAAACGGATGAAAACGTATGAAAACAGACGAAAATATATGAAAGTGAAAAAAACGTTTATTAAAAAAAAGAACTTGAATTAGGAAAAAGAAAAAAGAAAGAAAAAAGAAAGAAAAGAAAAGCGTGAAAAAAAGTTCACCCAAAAGAAAGAAACAAAAAAAAAACAAAATTCCCATGAAGCGTGAAAAAAAAGAAACTAAAAAAAAGGAAAAAAAGAAAGAAAAAAAATAAATAATAAAAAAGACAAAGAAAAAGAAAATAAAAAAAACATGGACCTATGTTTTTCCATTTAATCTTAGATTAATCCCCACCATTAGATCAAACTAGATGGATGGTAGGGATTTGTCCATTGGTATGCACCAAAATAAGAGTATGCATTTGAATTTTCTTCATACGAGTATATGATATTTATTGATAAAAATATTTAATATTAGTGATATATATTTTGTTAAATTGCAATCCACGTAAAAAGAAAATGAAGGGAGACAAGCCACATATTTTGAGTAAAACTAAAACATGTTCTATTGTGCAAGGAAAAAGCAAATTTGTTTTCTATATTGTTAGTCAAACACATGTGGTAAATGAGCAAAAGTTTCAGCCGTAGAATATGTTCACAATATTTGTCCAAGTTTCACACCATATAATTGGTCTATGAAAGCTAGATTAAATATGTAGCAAGATGTATCGGTGCTTACAAAATAATATAAAGTGTTTGAAGTTTTTTAAGAAATAATTTTGAGTGTAGTGAGAGTAAATTTCATATATCCAAAAGCCTCTTCTACCATAACAAAGCTTCATATGCGGTTGTGGCCTTCAACGAAGTGTGTTCTTCATATCTAAATGTGATCGGAAAACTTATGTCCCGCCCCATTATTATATTTGGCATCAACTCTTTGTTTCTTCCTTTGTAGTAAATAGTGCAACCTTTTCCTTCAAAAATAAAAGAGTATCCGTGCTCTACAAGTTGTCGCACGGACAACTTGTAGAGCACGAATACTCTGTTATTTTTGAAGGAAAATGTTGCACTATTTACAACAAAGAAAGAAACAAAGAGTTGATGTAGAATATAATAATTGGGCCGAATAGAAGTTTTCCGATCTCATTCAGATATGAAGAACACAATGTGTTGAAGGCTACAACTGCAAATGAAGCTTTGTTATGGTACATGAGGCTTGGACATTTGAATTTCCAAAGTCTAAATTTACTTCATCTAAAAAATATGGTTGGAGATTACCGCAAATTCACGAGATTGAAGGAGTTTGTGAAGGGCCTGCGTTCGGAAAGCATCATCAGAATCCATTTCCAAAAGGAGTCGCTTGGAGAGCCAAGGAAATTCTCGTGCTAGTACACACCGATCTTTGTGGTTCGATGAAGGATCCATCTCATGGTAATAATGTCTATTTTATCCTATTTATTGATGATTTTAGTAGATTGACATGGATTTATTTCATGAAAGAAAAATCACAAGTTTTTGGAATTTCCAGTGTTGCAAAAAAGGTCTACAAGGCCGATTAATCACAGATGAGGTGCTACAAGGCCACCGACCTTACCGATTTATGTAACTGGGTCAAACACATAGGTCAATCACGGTCAACAACGGTCAATGGTGGTAAAACTTTCTGGAAACCTATAAATCCTTCCGGAAGTACCTAAAACTCACTGCAAACTTATTTTGATCACTTATAGTAACTGTTTAAGTCTATTACAAGTTGTTTTTTTAGAAAATACCTTGCCGAATATACCTAAAACTCACCAGAAATACACAAAACTTGCCGGAAATAACCAAAATTTGTCAGTATTGCCAATCCAATTAATCACCGATTAATCCCGTCTAGACCGATTACAAGCAACAAGGTGGTCGACCGCCCGACTACCGGTTCATGATTTTTGCAACCTTGGGAATTTCAAAAAGTTAAAAAATTTTGTCGAAAAACAAACGGGGAGTTTTGTTAAAGTTTTGAGAAGTGATCAAGGAAAGGAACACAACTTAAAAGAGTTTGACAAGTTTTGTGAGGATGAAGGCATGCGTAAACAGCTCACAACTTGATACATACCTCAAACAAATGGTGTAGTCGAGAGAAAGAATGAGACCATTGTAGATATGGCAAAATCAATGATGAACGAGAAAGGTTTACCATTTTTTTTAATTTTTTAATTTTTTAATTTTTTTTTTGCGAAGAAGCAGTTTACACAAAAATATATTTGCTGAATAGAAGTCCAACAAAATCCCTCGATAACAAGACTCCACTTGAAGCATGGAATGGACAAAAATCTTCGATCATGCATCTTAAAATTTTTGGGTGTGTTTGCTATTCTCAAATACCAAAAGCAAAAAAAGATATAAGTTAGATGAGGCAAGTAAAAAGTGTATTTTTGTTGGCTATAGTAGCAAGTCAAAAGCTCAATGTAATAATTAGTCGATATGGAATTTTTTTTATAAAAGTTCTTCCTGGAATTGGGAAGAAGAAAAAAAGGATGGAACAAATTTTTCCACAGACAATATGCAATATGCAGGATGAAGCACAAGTGAAAAGTTTTAAAAATCAACCATCACATGATGAAGTACCCAACAAACAACCTTATGAAGGATCTCAAAGTCCACCATCAAGAAAATTTCGTTCATTGAAAGAAATATACAATGCTAATTTTTGTCATGTAGAGCCACGGGTTTCGAAGAAGCGAATAGAGAGGATTCTTGGAAGAAAGCGATGGAGGAAAAAATTCAAGTTATTGAAAAGAATAACACATGGGAGCTCACATACAGAACATTGGTCAAAGATGTTATTGGTGTTAAATGGGTCTACAAAGTCAAGTACTATGCAAATGGTTCCATTCAAAGAAACAAGGTGAGACTAGTCACAAAAGGTTACTCACAACAACCCAGACTTGACTACGACGAGACATTTGCTCCAATTGCCCGAATGGACACAGTCCGATCAATCATCTCACTAGCAGGCCAGAAAGGTCGGTTACTATACCAACTCGACGCCAAGTCCGTATATCTCAATGGAGAACTTAAAGAAGAAGTTCATGCGAATCAACCTCAAGGGTTCGAGGTTGAAGGAAAAGAAGTGTTAGGATTAAAAGTGACAATCATTATTGAGTCAAATAGTTAGTTAAATATATTCATGTAATAGTTAGTAAAATGCTAGTTTATTAAGGTTATGTAAAAGCCTTAATGGCTTGGCCCAAGAGAAAGCCCATGGTGGCCTAATGTAAAAACTATAAATACCCTCCTAAGCTTGTTAGGAAGGGTGGGAGTTCATGCTTATCAAATGTTTTATTTCACATAGTGCTCTCCACCTCTCTCTCTACTTTCTCTCTCTAGCTCTTCCATCTCTCTCTAACATCATATTGTTAAGTGATAAAGATAGATCTAAGATCCTACAAGTGGTATCAAGAGCCAGGTTTGATTTTAGGATATTTTAGATAGTTTTTGGGTGGAAAAATCGTGTTTTTGGGTGAAAAATCTCGGATCGGTTACTGTTCATCAGCGTTTTGTCGAGTTAGAAAAAAAATTTTCAAGTTAGAAATTTTTTTTATCGAGTTTGAAAAATTTTATCGAGTTTGAAAAAAAAAATCGAGTTAGAAAATTTTTTTTCATCGAGTTTGAAATTTTTTTTTATCGAGTTTGAAAAATTTTATCGAGTTAAAAAATTTATTCCGAGTTTAAATAGTCTTCTGTCGAGTTACAATTTGGCGAGTTAGCCTTTATACCTTATCGTGCATCGAGTAAGGATTTCTCTTGTGTTTACCTAAACGAAACGCTGCCAAAATTTCATTGGGTTATCGAGTTAGAAACATTTACCGTGTTAGAGCTGTTTCGAGTTAGACAACACTTACCAAGTTAGCACCTTACCGAGTTATAAGCCTTACCGAGTTTGAAAGATTTTACCTAGTTTGAAAAGTGTTACCGAGTTACTAGCATCTACCGACTTACAAGATTTTATCAAGTTAGTACTCCAGAAAGCTTTACCGAGTTAGCACTTCAAGTTGTACCAAGTTAGAAAACCCAAACCTTACCGAGTTAATAAAAAAAAAAGTTTTTTGGCGGGAAAATTTGAGTAAAATTTATTTTTGAGAGGAGACTAAACGTTCAGTTTTTACGCGAGATTCAAATTTTGGTATAACGTTGAAAATTTTGATCCGAAATTCAAATTTTTAGGCCAAAATTCAAAATTTTTCGGTAAAATTTGGCGTCCAAATTTTTAAAACTCAAATTTTTCTGGTAACCTTAGAATTGCATTTCATAGTGATTTTCAAATTCTGGGAGAGAAAATTTTCGAAATATTTTTTGGAAGAAAAATTCGAAATCACTAAAATCTACCATATACGTTTTTCAAACTTCGCCAAAAACATCTAATCTTCAAACAACAACTTTTTGTTATCTTAAAAGATCCTAAGACCAACTTTATCACACATCGTTTACTCAATGGAAATGAAAGTGCAAATCCAAGAGAGAGATTTTAAGAAAAAGTTTACAGCATTCAAGTCACAAGTTGAGAAGGTTATAAACATATTTGGATATGAGTCAAGGTTCGATCAAGCATTTGAATACTACGTCAGAGACCGATTTCATTATTTCCAAGAAAAACTCAATCAAAACCTGAATCAACTTGAAAAACTGCTCAATGAAGAAGAACTTCATACATGTGACTGTAGGGAAGCTCTTATAGTGATCCAAACTCAATTTCAGAGTATCTTTAACACTTGGATAATGAACCAGTCAGAGTTTATCGATGCATTTTACCAAAAATTTAGGGTAAGCCATTCGACATTCAGAACTCAATGCATAAATGACATGGGGGAACTTGAAAAGATACTTGATGCTGAGGAAGCCGAGTTAAATGAAATTGAGAAGCTGAAACGGGAAAGAGAGCAGATTGAAAAAGATATGCAGTTTAAAGAAAGAGAGCTAATTGAAAGAGAGATGCAGTTAAAGGAAACATAGGTGATTGAAAAAGAGACAGAGAAAGATTTTCAAACAGAAGAGGAAACAGTCAAAGAGGGTCGTGCATCAGATGTTAGTTTGGTTTTCACGGGCAGTGATTCATCTTCAGAACAGCAGGTTGAAAGCAGCAGTCCTAGCTATGATTCGGATGCTGATGGTACGCAAAGGAATGAAGCTGTTTGGGATACCGAGGATGATCACATCAGACCTTCATCAGACACAGAGATATTGGCTACGGTACAACATTCAAACAATAATGATGTTGTGTTCGATAATGTGTTTGCTCATAATCAGACACATCCTGAGCATTCTGAGTCTATTAGTGACACTTATGTGGTGGAACAAAAAGATAGTAATATCACTTTTGTTATTCCAGATATGGATCCTAATAGAGGTGAGCCTGCCCAGGATGGATCTTCTTATGAACAAGATCGTGCCTTATTTGCTTCATTAATCAATAATTTCAAACATGAACTTGAAAAGTACAAAGAGGACAATCGCAAAGCTAAGCAAACGAATGTCTTATTGACAAAAGAGCTTGAGAGATTTAAAGAAATTGAAAAAGGTTTTCAAAATGTAGCAAAAAGAAAATCTGAACTCGAATTTGAAAACTCAAACCTTAAATCTCAAGCTCAAAAGTTTGAAATGTATGGAGAGTCTGTCAAACCACTTTTAAAAAGAAATGAAGAACTTGAAGTTGGTTATAGAGAAGCTGTTCTTCGTGAAAAACGTTCCATTCAAAATCTGGATGCTCAAATGGTTGTTAACAACAGAAAGGTTCAAGCGCTTTTAAAAGAGAACAATGATTTAAAAAGTGATAATTCAAAGCTTCAGAAAACCACATAAAATTTTGAGATTGTAAACACAAAACTTGAGAATGAAAACCAAGAGTTTTTGAAACGAACAATCGATCTTGAAAACAAACTTCGAAAATTGGGACAGACTTCTTAGACTATCAACATGCTGCCTACTAAAGATGAGGAGGTTGATAAACAAACATCTGGGATTGGTTTTGTGAATAATGCTAATGTGGAAAATGAAAAACCTTGTTTTTTAAACAAAGTGCAAAAGTTGACACCTATTTTGTATAACGCTAATGATATGGGAAAAGAATTGTAAGATGATCTTTTGTTTGAGTCTCAAGATATTTTAAAATCTGAAGAGGAAAAACGTTTGAAAGTAAAACAAACAAAAAACCCACTCTCGTACCACGGTTTTGTGTATGGTTGTACAAAAGTGACAGATATACCAAAAGGTCCTTTCAAAAGGAAAGACACAAATGTGAAAAGATTTTTCAAAGAAGCTCAACTTGCTACTTATGATGCTAAGTTATGGCAAAATAGAGCAAGGAAACAATTTTGTAATCTTAAACATCACATTGAGCAAACGTTAAAGGTCATTTGGTTTAAGCAAGAAAACATCACAAACAACGTTTTCTCTAATCCTCTTTCATCAGATGTACGCCTTAAGATAGAAGTCAAAAAGATTTTGAAAGATGAGATTGAACCTCGTGTGAAAGATATCAACTTATGTTTTGAGTACTTTGAAAAACATCTTGTAACTGAAATGAGAGAAGATCTAAAGTACGTTCACTCTCTTGAAGACGAATTTGATGAAAAATGCTTAATTCTGGACATTCAAAAAGAATTTTTCACAAATCAAATAGAGTCGTTCAAGTCAGCATCTGTAAGCCATGAGTATGAGAATGTGCATTTTGAACAAACATCTTCCTTGAAATCTGAAAATCTTTGTCTCAAAAGGAAAATCACCGAGCTTTCAAAAGAAGTAGCTGATGTCAAAGAAGAACTGTAAAAAAGAACTGCTCAGTTTGAGAAACATCTTGCAAAACTCGAAGCACAAAGTATCTCTTTCCAACTAAAACTACAAGAGCAGAATGAGAAAATGTCTTCTAGAAACTCTTTGACATCAGTGCTTAAAGAAAAAGAAAAGATTTTTGAAGAAAATTGTGATGATACCAATATCAAGTTTGATTTTGACGAGTTTGATACAAAAAATCTTGAATTGGAACATGCTGTGGCATCATTACAAAAAGAAAATGAGCATTTGAAACAGACTTACAAAAACTTGTTTGATTCAATCAAGCGGTCAAGAGTTCAGAATCAAACTTCAAACAAATCTGACTCTCAGATCACATCAAATCATCTTTTTGAAAAAGAAAACTCTGTGCTTCAAAAGAAAATTGTTGAATTGGAAAAAACGATTGCACAACAAACCAAGGATTTTGGTGATGCCAAAAATGATTTTTCAATCGAAACAGACAAATATGAAAAATATTTTGCACATCTTGAAAATCAAAATGCTTCTTTGCAAGAAAAACTGGCATCATCAGATCATCTTTCTCTTAAAAAAAGAATACAATGATTTGAGAACGTCATACAATGCCTTAAAAGCAAAGTTTGATGTTCTTAACCGGTCAAAAGGAAAATCTCAAGTTTCAAACGAGTCTAAACCACAAGTAAGTGTTTCAGAGAAAGTTTACACAGGTGAATCCTCAAAATCATTTTCAAAAAGGGTTTCTCAGTTTAGCACCTATTCTTTGCAAAAAGGAAGGATGTTTTCAAAGAGACAAAATTTTTCTGAAGCATTTACTCCTCAAAAGGTTTCAAATGCAAGTGCTCATAAAGAAAAGAACCAAGGTTTTCAAACTCCATACTCTCGTTTTACTCCAGTAAAGCCAGTGTGTAAACCAAAGCAAAGCCGTTCAAAACATTTGAAATATTCATACTCTGAAATGCTTCCGCTACAACAAAAGAATGGCTATCCTAAAAACATTATGACTTCTTAGTACTTCAGCTAAAGACTCGTTCTTCAAAGAAAGGAAAGTGCTTAAATCAAAACAAAGGTTTTACATATTCTTTGAGCACTTATCAAAAAAACATATAACAGTGTATAACCCGTGATTTTCAAAGAAAGGACCCTGTTGTACATTTCTATGCGACAATCCTAAAAGATAAGAAGACTTCTCACCAAAAAGCTTATCAAAGTCTTCTTAATTTTTGAGCAAAATTTTGAAAAATGTTTCAAAAGCTTTTCAAAACTTTTCACGATGTTGCTCAAGATATTACTCCCTCAAATCCTTAAAAGCTTAAATTTACTTAAAATGTTCTATTTTTGAGGGGGAGTAATATAAAGATGTTCCAAAAAGGTCATGCTTAAAAGTAACTAATTCGGAATTTACAAACATCCGTTTCTCCCATATGCTATCCAAAAAGAAAAGGTTTTAATCAATTGGTATAAAAAATACCATGGATATGCTATTTTTGAGGGGGAGAAGACGTGAGTAAAATGTGATCAATGTGTTTAAGATTGTGGCTGAATCTCGTGCGAGCTCGACTCAGAAATGACCCAAGAATTTATGAAACAACAAATGTTGGTAATCGAAAAGACTTATCCTCGATGGGTAATAACATCAAGTTAGTTACTAGAGCTAGTTGTCACCTAAAATCTGACAATGGAACTCTTTAACTAGCCACGTAAGCGTGTCTCGAAAAGGATTTTGTTTGAGTAGAAATGTACCGTTTTGAGAAACTTTCTGTGGACTTGACCAGGCCGGGTAATAACTTCAAACTAGTCTAACTAGTGATGTACGCGTGTCTCGAATCGGTTGTGTTCACTGAAAGTAGATCAATTCAAAAAGTGCAAACTCCTCCCACATGTGCAAATTTCTCAAAAATCCATGAGCACATGCGAATGGGTTGTCCTTCATATGAAATGCAAAACTCTCGAAGTGTTAACAAAGTATGTTTTATTATCATAAATACTTTGAGAGATTTTCACAAATGGTTTGATGGCAACAATAGGATAGTCATGAAGTAATAAGGTGATTAAGGTTAGGAAAAACCGTCCTATGATCCGCCAGAGCCGGAGGGATCTACCCAAGGACAATTCCAATAGATTAGAATTAGAAGTCCTTAGGTATGATTTGAAAAAAAAGGAGAAAAGAATGAAAGGAGAAAGAAGGGGTTGAAGAATTAAAAAGAAAAGTTATGAAAAGGGTGAAAAGAAATAGCCCTCCAAATGTTCAACCTTAGGGCAGACACCGGGTTCAATTCGTATGCTACTGGTTGTTGCTAAGGTGACACCGGTATTAAAGATAAAGACGTCATGGACCCAGTGACGCACTGCACTTAACCTTCTAGCCACTCGAGTATCTCTCAAAAGGTACTTGTTTCATTCTCACGGGGAACCGGTGTAATCTATCAACAAATCTCATAGAGATGGTTGATATTGAAGCAGGAGACCTCTCCCTAGTCTCCGCATAGGAAACCAAATTATGCACTTATCAAGTCTAGAGCCATGAGATTCATTAAAAGATCTCTTAGGATACACTTTCTATGAATACACTTGTGTTCGCCAAAAAGGACACAAGTTGTAAGAGTCTTTATGAGATCTACGGATCTTGCCTTATCTATCATGATGGTTACTATGTCTCAAATGGTCTACAATTGTGGGGTGATCTCCAGCAACTCACCTGAATCATTGATGTACTTCGGTGGATCTAGTAAGCCCTTTCAGGGGTATTTGATTCAGGAACGGCCTTGGTAAGGGTTAGAAGGAGTCTTCACACTATGCTGTTGACGATCTCTAATTCCGAACCTGTAAGTACCGGATACTTTATTGCTAACTGTTTTATGCAGGTACTCATGAATGTTCCTTGGAGAAAGACCGTTAATATCACTCAAAGATCCACATGCTCATACCCTGCGAAGCTCTCTTCAAAGATCAAAGCAAAGCAAAGTTCTGAACGTTTCTAAGTCAAAGTCAAAGAATCTTCAAACCAAAGAAACAAAGATTAAAGTCAAAGAAAAGAGAACTTCACAAAGATTCAAAGTCAAACAAAGTATGAGCATGTTGGAAAAGACGTAAAGACAACAAAATAAAGATGTTGATCAAAGGCAAGAATGATCACAAAGCATGATTGGAACAAAGAAACTAGCAAAACTATTACACAAGACTCAAAGTTCAAAGAGAACAAGCTTCAAAGATCAAAGATCAAGGTCACAAAAGAGAGATCTCAATGATCACCCTTAGGGGGAGATTGTTAGCATTAGAAGTGTTGATCATTTATGTAATCAAAGAGAGATCTCAATGATCGTCCCTTAGGGGGAGATTGTTAGGATTAAAAGTGACGATCATTATTGAGTCAAATAGTTAGTTAAATATATTCATGTAATAGTTAGTAAAATGCTAGTTTATTAAGGTTATGTAAAAGCCTTAATGGCTTGGCCCAAAAGAAGGCCCAAGAGAAAGCCCATGGTGGCCTAATGTAAAAACTATAAATACCCTCCTAAACTTGTTAGGAAGGGTGGGAGTTCATGCTTATCAAAGGTTTTATTTCACATAGTGCTCTCCACCTCTCTCTCTACTTTCTCTCTCTAGCTCTTCCATCTCTCTCTAACATCATATTCTTAAGTGATAAAGATAGATCTAAGGTCCTACAAGAAGAAAAAGTTTACAAATTGAAGAAAGCTTTTACGGACTCAAGCAAGCACCGCGAGCATGGTATAGCCAGATAGATGGTTATTTAAAAAAAAGAAAAAAAAGTTTTGTTCAAAGCAAGAGCGAGTCGATCTTGTATGTTAAAATTTTTGGTACAAATGACATTTTAATTGTAGCGCTCTATGTCGATGATCTTGTCACATGAAATAACAAGAAAGTGATTGAAGATTTCAAGAATGAGATGATGCAAAAATACGAGATGAGTGATTAAAGACTTCTAAATTATTTTCTCAGAATGAAAATATATCAAGACGAAGACGACGTGTTTATTTGCCAAGAGAAGTATGTTGAGAAGATTTTGAAGAATTTTGACATGCCAAAATGCAAAGCAAAGGACGCTTCTTTGGTTGTCAACGAGAAGCTCATGAAAGAAGATGGATGATGAGGCGAAAAATGAACCACTTTTAGGGGGTCATTTAAGCCCGGAATTGAATTTATTTGATAAAATATTGCCCTAAATCATTCCTTTTGTGATTTTAGGTACTTTGGGAGTGAAATCTGGAAAAGGAAGCAATTCGGTTGTTTTTGGAGCATAAAAGTGAAGAAAACGCCAAAGACTTAATTTTCCATGTTGGGAACAGTGCTTGACGGCGTCAAGAAGACATTCCTGACGGCGTCAAGAGTAAAAACCATGACGACCCAGAAGAAACATGAAGGCGTCACAAGTAGAGCGTCAAGAGTAAATTATGTGACGACCTGCAAAAGGGGACTACATGACGGCGTCAGATGTAGATCAAGGCAGTCCGAGGATTTATTGGGCGGCGAGATGACGGCGTCAGACATTTGTTCTTGATGTCGTCACCTCCTAAAATCTATATATAGTTTTCTAATTTTCATTCATTAAGAGGAACTTGTGTGGAGAAACCCTAGGGCCGAACCTTGTACGAATTTTACAGCTTTTCAAGGGTTTTCAACCCTTGAATCCTTACATGTGTTATTGAGATAAGTCTTCTCTTAATTCAATCAATATGTCTATGTGTTGGTTGTCTATATCTTGTGCTTGTCTTGATTTCAACATGCTAGGCTAGATTTATCTTGTGTTTGCTTAGATCTAATGAAACCTAGATGTTGATTATGTGTTGATTACTTGTTTATGGTTGTATTGGATGAATGATTTCAATGTTAGGCTTAAGAAAACTGGCAGATCTCCATTGTGTAACATGCTTGAATGTCTTAGGAAACATGAACCGATGTGTACTAGGTTTTATTGGTTGTATTTAATGCATGAGTAAATTCTAATGATCCCATGTTAGGAGCTTCTTGCAGGCTCGACATAGGAGTGAAGTAGGCACTCATAGAATTGGGGAAGTAAGTACGCCACCCCATGAATGGTATTAAGGAATACAATCCGTCATCCACGCAACTATAACAAGTAATTAACGTGTAAAAGATATCTAGGGAGTAGTGAAATCTAAGTAAACACATTTTTCCCACATATTGCTCACAACTTTAGTTTAATATAGTTTTATTTTCATTTTAGTATTTTATTTTGATTGCATCTTAGCATTGGGTTAGTTGACTAGCAACTAATTCCGCCCCAAATCCTTCAAACCCGAGATTTTAATTTGCTTTCTAAAAAATATAAAAAATACAAAAAGAATCATCCCTTATCTCTAGATCTAGTATTTAGGTTTTCTAATCCTAGCGACACTATTCCTAGCTGAACGATCAATCCCCCGGTACTTGTCATTATACTATACTACATCGATCAGGTACACTGCCTGGTGGGGGTTGTAAGCTTCTCAAGATCCCTTGAGAGGTAAAGCCTGGTGCAATTCCCACGCATCAAGTTTTTGGCGCCGCAGCTTGGGAAATAGTTATTGTCTAGGTTAGAATCTCTTTTTATTAGGTCTACTTGCTAGATTCCTTTCTAGTAAGATTTTATTTTTTATTTTTAGGTTCTCTTTAGTCTATCTTATTTCTTTGTGTTTTTGTTCGTAACTTTTTACCATCCGCCATCATGGCAACCGACGAATTCTCTAACCTTAGGATCACTAGGAGTCGTATTTCCACTAGAAACCTTGCCGTGCCTTATGCAGAACCCGAAAGAGAAATGCGTAGGTTAAGACGATCTCACTCAACTCCTGAACCATCTAGCGTTGCCATCGATTTTGATGCACCCCTTTATGAAGAAAATTCAGAAAATCACCTTACAACCCCTAGCTCCCAACCCAACAACGATATGAGTACCCCCGCAACTCCTACTCCTAAGCGCCTTAAGGACTACTCCTCCCCAAACCCTCGTGGCTTCTCAAATGCCATTGTCTACCCAAACGAACACACCAATGAGGTCTTGCATGATACCGATGTTTGGCTTGTCCAAAGTGTGTGTAAGTTTTGTGGATTAGATGAGGAAGATCCAATTCAACACATTAAAGACTTCTTGAAAATAGTAGACACCCTCCATACGGATGGGGCTACTAGAGACACGTCCCGATTACGATTCTTTCCTTTCACCCTCTATGAAAAAGCCCAAGAGTGGTATGATAAACTCCCTTCTGAATCTATTTTCACATGGGAGCAACTCATATCCAAGTTCTATGAGAAGTTCTTTCCACCTGGAAAAACCTCAGCGTTTAGAGATAGGATCCTCCGTTTCCGAAAAGGGAAGGACGAACCCTTCCATAAATCGTGGATTAGATTTAAGGATTTAATAAGACAAGTTCCCCATCATGGCATCGAACTTTGGCTTTTGGTCCAAATCTTCTACGACAGTGTCTCCTCTAATGATCGGAACGGGATCAACCAATCTAGAAAAGGGAGATTAGCCAATGTTAGTGCCGAAGAAGGATGGGAAAGGATTAAAGAATATGCTCAAGACCAGGATGACACTTGGGATGAACCTGAGTCGACTGTCAGCAATTCTGAAATCACTTCAGATCGGTTAAGAAAAATTCACTAAAGAATGGAGTACCTAGCTGGGTCGCAGTTACCTAAACAACTTTCAAATCCTTACTTGATCTGCGACTACTATGGGGGCCCGCATGAGGTAGAGGAATGCGGAGGAGAAACCACGACTGAACATGCATGTTTGTCAAGAGGTGACATCTATGCTGATCCATCCCTTTTACCTTTTTACCAAAATGACGATTACACCCTCTGGGGGAATCTGGTAAAAAGAAAAGAAGGAGAGGAAGGTCCTGAATTCGAAATCAGGAGCACTTTTGAAGATGACCTTGGTCACTTCACTCAAGAAAAAGGCTTACAATTAAAAGGTCTTAATGAACTTGTTGACGAGCAGCAGAATGACATTGGAGAATGGTTCAACAAGCTTAACTCAGCCCTCGATAACCTTGAAATGCCATCAGTAAGCCAAAAAGACCCCATGCTCGCGATAACCACTCGAGCTGGAACAACAACCAAGGACCCCCTTACCCGAGCTCGTCCCCCATCACTCCTGATCCAAACAAGCCTCGCGAGGAGGAGGAGGATGTGGGCAGCGAGACTCCCAACCAACCTCCCTTGACGACCCCTTCCCCATCAACCCTAGCTAACCAACCTGTGAGAATCCCATTCCCATCCCGATTAAAAAACCAGAAAACTAAGAATGATAATAAAAGATTCTTGTCATATCTAAAAGACTCAGTAGTCACCATACCCCTCCTTGATGCTTGCTATCACATGCCGAAGTGTAGCGCATACTTTAAAAAACTACTCGCTAACCGTAAGAAACTTGAGGGTCTTGTGACCCTGGGGGAAGAATGTTCGGTGGTGACCCATCGAGGGCTACCAAAAAAGGTAGACGATCCAGACAGCTTCACCTTGCCTTGCTCCATAGGATCTCTATCAATAAACAATGCTCTTGCCGATTTGGGGGCGAGTATCAATCTCATGCCTCACTCTATGTTCCTTAAATTAGGATACTTTGGATTAAAGCCTACCCGTATGAACATCCAACTAGCCGATAGATCAGTCAAGTACCCTGTAGGGATATGCGAGAATGTGCTAGTCAAAGTTGGGAAATTCAAATTCCCGGTCGACTTCGTAATCCTAGATATGGAGGAGGATGACTTGGTACCCATCATCTTAGGGAGACCATTTCTCGCTACCGCTCGTGCAGTCATTGATGTTTATGACGGCAAGTTAACCTTGCGAGTGGGAACCGATAGCACAACCTTCGACATTAAGAACTCTATGGATCTCTCTCTCGAAGCAGCTAGCCGGCTCTATTTCATTGGGGAGGTCGATGAACTCACAGATGTCATTGATGGCTGTGTTGATGAACAAATCGAGGAAGGCTGGTTACGGGACGAGAGTTTTCTGCCTTTGCTAGAGGTGGAAAAGATGGAGGATGTTGGTGCAGTCTCCTTCTACCCTAGACAAGAGGCAACGGAGCATCTCGAGCTCCGAAAGCCCGAAAACAAGCTTAAGCCTTCTATTATCGAACCTCCTGAGTTAGATCTTAAGGAACTTCCTAACCATTTAGAGTATGCCTTCCTTCAGGGAGAGGACCAACTGCCGGTAATCATAAACTCTTCCCTCGAACATGAACAAAAAGGTAAACTCTTAGAGGTCCTAAAGAAATATAAGGGAGTGCTCGCATGGATTGTAGCCGACATTAAGGGGATTGACTTAACTTTTTGCACACATAAGATTCTCATGGAAGAAGATTATAAACCTACCGTGCAACCCCAGAGGCGGGTGAACCCCAACATTAAGGAAGTGGTAAAGAAAGAAGTCATCAAACTTCTGGATGCAGGATTGATCTACCCAATCTCGGATAGCCCATGGGTCAGTCCTGTACATGTTGTACCTAAGAAGGGTGGAATGACTGTAGTTAAGAATGACAAGGGTGAGATGGTACCCCAGAGAACAGTCACTGGATGGCGGGTATGCATTGACTATCGAAAGCTCAATAATGCCACGAGGAAAGATCACTTTCCCTTACCATTCATTGACCAAATGTTAGAGAGATTGTCTAGGCATGAGTACTATTGCTTCTTGGATGGATTCTCAGGGTATTTTCAAATTCCCATAGCACCTGAGGACCAAGACAAGACCACGTTTACTTGCCCTTATGGAACGTTCGCCTACAAAAGGATGCCTTTTGGGCTATGTAATGCCCCCGCCACTTTCCAACGATGCATGACCGCAATCTTTCATGAACTTATGGAAGACAGCATGGAAGTGTTCATGGATGACTTTTCGGTCTTCGGGGACTCCTTCGACCGCTGTCTTGCTAATCTAGAAAAAATGCTTAAACGCTGTGAGGAAACCAACTTGGTGTTAAACTGGGAAAAGTGTCATTTCATGGTGAAAGAAGGGATTGTGTTAGGGCATAAGATCTCAGGGAATGGAATAGAGGTGGACCAAGCTAAAGTTGAAGCTATATCTAAGTTACCATACCCCACGACTGTTAAAGCAATACGGAGCTTCTTGGGGCACGCCGGGTTTTATCGGAAATTCATCAAAGACTTCTCCAAAATAGCCCGGCCAATGACTCAATTGCTCATGAAGGATGCCCCATTCGATTTCTCCCAAGAATGCAAGGATGCATTCGATCTCTTAAAAAAGGAGCTCACACAAGCTCCAATCATGATTACACCCAACTGGGAGTTACCGTTTGAAATCATGTGTGACGCTAGCGATTTTGCTGTCGGGGCTGTATTGGGCCAACGACGTGACAAGCTATTCCAACCTATTTACTACGCTAGTAAAACCATGAATCCCGCTCAAGAGAATTACTCCACCACCGAAAAGGAATTGTTAGCCGTAGTGTTCGCATTCGACAAATTCTGGCAATATCTTGTCCTTTCAAAGGCAGTCGTTTTCACTGATCACTCGGCTCTTTGATATCTTTTTGCTAAGCAGGATGCTAAGCCATGACTAATTTAGTGGATCTTGTTGTTACAAGAATTCGATGTTGAGATTCGTGATAAGAGGGGGGCAGAAAATCTGGCCGCGGATCATCTATCTCGTCTTGAAAACCCCTTGGATGAGCACGATAGGTGCGAGATTAGGGATTTATTTCCTGACAAACAACTCATGTCAATGATTGATTCGGAGCCTTGGTACGCCGATTTTGCCAACTATCTCGCAAGCAGACTCGTTCCAGAACACCTGACTAAGTACGAAAGAAAAATGTTCTTTTCTCAGTTAAAATACTACTTCTGGGATGAACCATTTTTATTCCGAAGGTGTCCTGACCAAATAATAAGACGTTGTGTTTCGGAAAGTGAGGCAGTGAAAATTATGAGGGAATGTCACTCTGGTCCCTCTGAGGGCATCATGGGATAAGCACCACCGCCCGAAAAAATTTCGACGCGGGATTCTATTGGCCCACAATTTTCCGTGATGTCAAAGAAATGGTACAGGCATGCGATGCATGTCAACGGGCCGAGAACATATCACATAGAGATGAAGCGCCTCAGAATTTTATACAAGTATGTGAGGTCTTCGATGTCTGGGGAATTGACTTCATGGGACCCTTTCCATCTTCAGGGGGGGAACGAATACATTTTAGTTGCCATCGATTATGTTTCTAAATGGGTAGAGGCACAAGCCCTTAGGACCAACGATGCCAGGGTAGTTATTCATTTTCTGAAAAAGCTTTTCGCTAGATTCGGGATTCCTAAAGCCCTCATCAGTGATAGGGGGACCCACTTTTGCAATGCGCAAATGGAGAAGGTCATGAAGAGGTATGGAGTGTCCCATCGGTTTTCCACCGCCTATCATCCACAAACCAATGACCAGGTCGAAAACACAAATAGGGCTATTAAAAGAATACTTGAAAAAACGGTTAGTCAGAATAGAAAAGACTGGTCATTTAAACTCGACGAAGCCTTATAGGCATTCCGAACCGCCTACAAGACACCTATTGGGACGACCCCGTTTCGCATGGTGTATGGTAAGGCATGTCACTGGCCAGTAGAATTAGAACATAAGGCTTATTGGGCGCTTAAGGCATGTAACTTAGACTATACAGTTGCCGGAACCAATAGGTTCTTGCAATTACACGAGCTTGATGAGCTTAGATTAGAAGCCTATGAGTCTTCCATTACATATAAATAAAGGGCAAAAAGATGGCATGATCAAAGGATTAAGAAACCCAAGGAATTTTCAGAAGGGGACAAAGTCCTATTGTACAATTCTCAGTTAAGATTATTTCCAGGGAAACTCAAGTCTAGATGGTATGGAACTATGGACCATTTACGGTGAAAAGTTCCTCTAAAACTGGGGCCGTTGTGTTGTTAGACGATGAAGGTAGAGAATTTACTGTTAACATACAACGTGTAAAACATTATCAAGAAAATAATAATGAAATGATTGGTGAGGAAGATGTAACGTTTGAGGATGAGGTCACGTAGTAACCCATGACCTTGAGTCTAGCTACAAGACTCGTAAATAAAGAAAAGCGCTTCTTGGGAGGCAACCCATGCTTTGTGTGATTTTATTTTGTTTGTTTGTTATTTGCTTCCGTATGCATGCTTTTTTTTATTGTTGGTAGATCATGTTTCTAAACTAAATAGTGGAAATACTTTACTTTGTTGTTTGGCCTAGTCTTAACTTCACCTAAAGGTATTTTTGCAAAAGATAAGTGTAAGGGGAAACCCCAAATATGTTTTAAGAAACAAACCGATCATGATTCTCCTCAATATTAAATGAACATGTATATTCGTATTTGTTAGAGTCAAATGCTTGTAACGAGTCATAATGAAGTTTTGCAGGATTTTCCAGGAAGTAGGACCAAGTTTTTATAGAAATTTTGCGGAAACTTAACATAAGAATTTCTGCAGGTCACTTCTGACGGCGTCATGAGTTTACTCTTGACGGCATCACGTGTAAAAATCTGGAAATTTTACCGGTTTTGTTTTTCTAACGGAGTCTTATGGTTTTTGTGAACTATTAAGTTTTATAATCTCCAGGAGATCTGCAAACTTCATTCCACAAGCATTATATCTTATCTTGTTTTCTAGGATTTAGAAACTTATATAGGATGCCGCCGATTTTACGCGAGGTTGTCTTGTCTATTTTGTCAGGTTTTACAGGTTATGTATGACAAGAAGATGATTTATTTTTCTGGAAGGGAAGCTTTGATTGTTCATTTTCTTGGAGGAAGATCTAACCTGGCCACCTTATTATCTACACCGAGCGAATCAGGGGAGTATTTGATTTCATTCTTTTTACTTTTTCACTTTTACATTCTTTACTTGAACATTGGGGACAATGTTCATCTTAAGTGTAAGGGGAGGGTAAAATGATGATACCTTACAGATACACTTTCGCTTGAGTTTGTTTGTTTAATAGTAGATGTGTAATAAAACTATGAGAAATACTTGTTAGTGCAATTTTAGCACCAAATTTAATTTTTTTTACAACATTTAGGAGTGAAACTTTAGCCATAGCAAGCGTCTCATGGATAGGAGATTGTATGACTAACACATAACCGTACTATTCAGAAAATTTTTTCACCCAAATATGTGAGGTTCGCCTTTAGATTTGATAGGAAAAGCATTTACTGTTAGTGCTTATGAGTGTACCGGTAGCATTTAGATTCTAGAACTTGCGTTAGTGATGCATCCCGAGACCGCTAGTGAGACTACATTCATGTAGTAGGATTTACTACATGATAAGAGGCATTAGGATCACCCTTGTGTTAAACCCGTATCATAATTAATTGACCATTTAAGTCATATTACTTGGCTAGTTAAGTCAATTAATTTTTCCCACACCCTTAGCGTTGTACTCATTTTTAGTACATGAAACCCCTAGTACACCCCTCCGAGCCTATCTTTTCGTTTCTAACTTTAAGCATTTTACTTAAAGGAAGAATTTGTTACACCCCACTTAAATGTACACCCAAATCGCCTTAGCCTTCCGTGTATGCACTCATCTTTAGTGCATTATTGTTATTTGTTAAATCCTAAGTTAACTACCTAATTGATTACATGGTTGCTAAGTCGAGTCATATCCTTGTACATATTGTTTTGGGACGATTGGGACTCATGGGTAAAGTACTTATTTTATGGAGTAATGGGGAAGAACATCATTTATTATCCCCATATGTGCGTTAATCTTAAAAGTACTCAAAGTGTTTTGATTTTCTTAATTCGAGTCATTAGATTAGTTTATTGTAAAGTATGTAAAAATTCAAGTGTAAGGGGAATTTTCATTTCCTATGATGTATTATTTTAGACGGTTGGGTAAGAGTGTATCCAAAAAAAAAAAAAAAAAAAAAAAAAAAAAAAAAAAAAAAAAAAAAAATCGAAAAATCAAGAAAAGGAAAAGAAAAAAATAGACAAAGAAAAAAGAGAAAAAACATAAGGACTATCATCCCGTTTCATCCTATGTTTATTTTATGTTTTTTTGTTATTTTTCATTTATTAGCTTAAGTCGAGTCTAGTCTTGGCTTAGCAACGCCATATTGTACATGTAATTAACCAAGATTGTTAACTCGCCACCAGTAAAGACTGCCTATATCCAACAAAACCGTGTATTTCATATCCCTACACCTAACGTTACAACCCTTTTAAAGACCTCTTTCACAGTTTATCCTAGGTGCTTACACCATGTGGTGGAGGTTTGATCCTTTCCCAAGCCTATGGTAATCTATTTTGCTATGACAGGTAGTGAGAGATATCTTCCGTTTCCATATTGTAATTTGTACTTTATTACACCCGAGAGATGTGAGTATCTAAACACTATTTGTAAGGTGTTAGTATATGACCTCCGTGCTTGTCTTTGGTCTTTAGTGGAACGATTATTTATTGTAATTACTTTTATATTAGTGTTAAATGACCCCTAACTTGTATTTTGATTAGAATAAAAGCGCATTTGCTTGAGGACAAGCAAATCTCAAGTGTAAGGGTATATGATGAGGCGAAAAATGAACCACTTTTAGGGGGTCATTTAAGCCCGGAATTGAATTTATTTGATCAAATATTGCCCTAAATCGTTCCTTTTGTGATTTTAGGTACTTTGGGAGTGAAATCTGGAAAAGGAAGCAATTCGGACGTTTTTGGAGCATAAAAGTGAAGAAAACGCCAAAGACTTAATTTTCCATGCTGGGAACAGTGTTTGACGGCGTCAAGAAGACATTCCTGACGGCGTCAAGAGTAAAAGCCATGACGACCCAGAAGAAACATGAAGGCGTCACAAGTAGAGCGTCAAGAGTAAATTGTGTGACGGCCTGCAAAAGGGGACTACATGACGGCGTCAGATGTAGATCAAGGCAGTCCGAGGATTTATTGGGCGGCGAGATGACGGCGTCAGACATTTGTTCTTGACGCCGTCACCTCCTAAAATCTATATATAGTTTTCTAATTTTCATTCATTAAGAGGAACTTGTGTGGAGAAACCCTAGGGCCGAACCTTGTACGAATTTTACAGCTTTTCAAGGGTTTTCAACCCTTGAATCGTTACATGTGTTATTGAGATAAGTCTTCTCTTAATTCAATCAATATGTCTATGTGTTAGTTGTCTATATCTTGTGCTTGTCTTGATTTCAACATGCTAGGCTAGATTTATCTTGTGTTTGCTTAGATCTAATGAAACCTAGATGTTGATTATGTGTTGATTACTTGTTTATGGTTGTATTGGATGAATGATTTCAATGTTAGGCTTAAGAAAACTGGCAGATCTCCATTGTGTAACATGCTTGAACGTCTTAGGAAACATGAATCGATGTGTACTAGGTTTTATTGGTTGTATTTAATGCATGAGTAAATTCTAATGATCCCATGTTAGGAGCTTCTTGCAGGCTCGACATAGGAGTGAAGTAGGCACTCATATGATTGGGGAAGTAAGTACGCCACCCCATGAATGGTATTAAGGAATACAATCCGTCATCCACGCAACTATAACAAGTAATTAACGTGTAAAAGATATCTAGGGAGTAGTGAAATCTAAGTAAACACATTTTTCCCACATATTGCTCACAACTTTAGTTTAATATAGTTTTATTTTCATTTTAGTATTTTATTTTGATTGCATCTTAGCATTGGGTTAGTTGACTAGCAACTAATTCCGCCCCAAATCCTTCAAACCCGAGATTTTAATTTGCTTTCTAAAAAATATAAAAAATACAAAAAGAATCATCCCTCATCTCTAGATCTAGTATTTAGGTTTTCTAATCCTAGCGACACTATTCCTAGCTGAACGATCAATCCCCCGGTACTTGTCATTATACTATACTACATCGATCAGATACACTGCCTGGTGGGGGTTGTAAGCTTCTCAAGATCCCATGAGAGGTAAAGCCTGGTGCAATTCCCACGCATAAATGGATCAAGTAACGTGGACACTACACTTTATCGA
This sequence comes from Artemisia argyi, assembly GCA_030686995.1. Lineage (NCBI taxonomy): Eukaryota > Viridiplantae > Streptophyta > Magnoliopsida > Asterales > Asteraceae > Artemisia > Artemisia argyi. The sequence continues at coordinate 183,896,123 of CM060688.1, read as the reverse complement.
AGTTTGGTAGGGAAACTGTTATGCCTCACCACAACAAGGCCCGACATCATGTTTACCACAAGTTTACTTTAAAGGTTCATGCACAATCCTGGTCAGATTCATATGGGAGTTGGTTGATGAGGCGAAAAATGATCCATTTTTAGGGGGTCATTTAAGCCCGAATCCAAATTTATTTGATCAAATATTGCCCTAAATCGTTCCTTTTGTGATTTTAGGTACTTTGGGAGTGAAATCTGGAAAAAGAAGCAATTCGGACGTTTTTGGAGCATAAAAGTGAAGAAAACGCCAAAGTCTTAATTTTCCATGCTGGGAACAGTGCATGACGGCGTCAAGAGCAATTCCTTGACGGCGTCAAGAGCAAATTTCATAAATTTCCATGACGATCCAGAAGAGTTTTGACGGCGTCACATAGGAAGGGCGTCAAGAGTAAAAGAGTCATGACGGCCTGGAAGTATATAAGTCTTGACGGCGTCAAATGTGGATCTAGGCAGTCCGAGGAGTGTTTTAGCGGCGAGGTGACGGCGTCACAAGTTTATTCTTGACGCCGTCAAACCTATTTTTCTATATATAGTTTTCTAGTTTTTCACATTTAAAGAGAGAAGTTTTGGGAGAAACCCTAAGTACGATTTTGGTGTAACTTTACAGGTTTTTCAAGGGTTCCAACCCCTTGATACCTTGCATGATTAATCAAGATAAGTGTTCTTCTAATTCAATCAATATGTCTATGTGTTGGTTGTCTGTATCATGTTCTTGTCTTAATTCTATCATGCTAGGCTAGATCTCCTTTGTGTTTGCTTAGATCTAATGAAACCTATATATTGATTATGTGTTGATTACTTGTTTATTCTTGTCTTGGATGAATGATTTATACGTTAGGCTTAAGAAAACTGGCAGATCTCCATTTGGTAACATGCTTGAACGTCTTAAGAAACATGAACCAACGCGCACTAGGTCTTTATTGGTTGTATTTAATGCATGAGCCACTGTTTACAATCCCTATAGTTGTGCTGGGCATGGTGTAGGAGGAGATAAGAGCTCATAGAATTGGGGAGTTATGTGTGCCACCCCATGAATGGTATTAAGGAATACGATCCGTCATCCATGCAATTATAACAAGTAATTAACGTGTAAAAGATATCTAGGGAGTAATGAAATCTAAGTAAACACATTTTCTCCAATTACTGCTCACAACTTTAGTATAAATTAGTTTACTTTCATTTTTAGTATTTTATTTTGATTGCATCTTAGTATTGGGTTAGTTGAATAGCAACTAATTCCGCCCACTCTTCCAAAACCCGAGATTTTTACTTGCTTTCCATAAAATATAAAAATACAAAAAGAATCGTCCCTCACCTTTAGAACTAGTATTTAGGCTTTCTAATCCTAGCGACACTATTCCTAAGCTGAACGATCAATCCCCGGTACTTGTCACTATACTATACTACAACGATCAGGTACACTGCCTGGTGGGGGTTGTAAGCTTCTCGAGATCCCTCGAGAGGTAAAACCTGTTGCGATTCCCACGCATCAAGTTTTTGGCGCCGCAGCCCGGGGAATAGTTATTGTCTAGGTTAGAATTTCTTTTTATTAGGTCTACTTGCTAGATTCCTTTCTAGTAAGATTTTATTTTTATTTTTAGGTCTTCTTAGTCTATCTATTTCTTTGTGTCTTTGTTCGTAAACTGTTTCGATGGATAACAATAACATTGATCATTTGATTCCTGTTATTCGTGTTTTTCGTCGTAGGATTTTCCAAATGCCCGCCCCACTTCCTTTAGCAGAAAATGAGAACCCACCTAACCTCTCACCCAACCACCACTTTGACAATAATTCTGAGTTAGAAGAGTCTGATCATGATGATGACCGTAGGGCTAGTCCTTTTTATTATTCAGACTCCGATGAGGATCTTGATGATGGTGACGTGATTAATGAGGATAGAATGGAAGAGGAAATAAACCCTCTTAAGTATGTTGACCCCGGAACTAGGATTGAGTGCGATAGTTCATTTAACATGCAATTCCCTTGTAAGATCGGATTTAAGAGCTTTAACGCCTATCTCAACTCATCTCTTCCAATGAACATAATCTCACGTAATGAATACAATAAAATCATGGTAGATGAGTTAGAATACAAAGGAGAAAACATTATTGCTAAGGCAATACCATTGCATGTGTTTGTTGGAAGTTTGGTTTATCTTGTTGAGTTCATGGTTATGGAGAATCTAGGAGAATTTATTGATGATAAATTGACCCAAGTTGTGTTTGGAAGACCTTTCAAACGGTTGACCAACCTCGATGAAAAACTCATAGAAGGGTTAATTACATTCTCGGATGGGGATGAAGATTTTGTTTATCAAATGCCCCGCACACACCCTAGGTTCAAGGACTTCTCCATGGAAAAGTGTAGTAGGTATCCGCCTATAGAAATGTTGAGTGAAAGTGATAAGAGAAAAGGACTTAAGTATACTCATGAAAAGAGTAAAAGATACTATCACGGGTGCTTAGAATTAGGAGATGATTATAAGAAAAATGAGGCGACTATTAGATGGCTCACACTTGGCTATGTAAGCATAAGCGATACACGTTAACCCATGACCTTGAGTCTAGCTACAAGACTCGTAAATAAAGAAAAGCGCTTCTTGGGAGGCAACCCATGTTTTGTGTGATTTTATTTGTTTGATTGTTATTTGCTTCCGTATGCATGCTTTATTTTTATTGTTGGTAGATCATGTTTCTAAACTAAAATGTGGAAATACTTTACTTTGTTGTTTTGGCCTAGTCTTAACTCCACCTAGAAGTATTTTTGCAAAAGATAAGTGTAAGGGGAAACCCCAAATATGTTTTTAAGAAACAAACCGATCATGATTCTCCATAATATTAAATAAGCATGTATATTCGTATTTGTTAGAGTCAAATGCTTGTATTGAGTCATAATGAAGTTTTGCAGGATTTTCCAGGAAGTAGAACCAAGTTTTTCCAGAAATTTTCCGGAAACTTAACATAAGAATTTATGCAGGTCCATTCTGACGGCATCAGGGTTTTACTCTTGACGGCGTCAGGAGTTAAAATCTGGAAATTTTACCGGTTTTGTTTTTCTAACGGAGTCTTATGGTTTTTGTGAACTATTAAGTTTTATAATCTCCAGGAGATCTGCAAACTTCATTCCACAAGCATTATATCTTATCTTGTTTTCTAGGATTTAGAAACTTATATAGGATGCCGCCGATTTTACGCGAGGTTGTCTTGTCTATTTTGTCAGGTTTTACAGGTTATGTATGACAAGAAGATGATTTATATTCTGGAAGGGAAGCTTTGATTGTTCATTTTCTTGGAGGAAGATTTAACCTGGCCATCCTATTATCCATACCGAGCGAATCAGGGGAGTATTTGATTTCATTCTCTTTACTTTTTCACTTTTACATTCTTTACTTGAACATTGGGGACAATGTTCATCTTAAGTGTAAGGGGAGGGTAAAAAGATGATACCTTACATATGCACTTTTGCTTGAGTTTGTTTTGTTTGATGGTAGATGTGTAATAAAACTATGAGAAATACTTGTTAGGGTAATTTTAGCGCCAAATTTAAATTTTTTTACAACATTTAGGAGTGAAACTTTAGCCATAGCAAGCGTCTCATGGATAGGAGATTGTATGACTAGCACATAACCGTATATTCAGAAAAATTTTCCACCCAAATATGTGAGGTTCGCCTTTAGATTTGATAGGAAAAGCATTTACTATTAGTGCTTATGAGTGTACCGGTAGCATTTAGATTCTAGAACTTGCGTTAGTGATGCATCCCGAGACCACTAGTGAGACTACATTCGTGTGGTAGGATTTACTACATGATAAGAGGCATTAGGATAACCCTTGTGTTAAACCCGTATCATAATTACTTGACCATTTAAGTCATATTACTTGGCTATTTATGTCAACTAATTTTTCCCACACCTTAGCGTTGTACTCATTTTTAGTACACGAAACCCCTAGTACACCCCTCCGAGCCTATCTTTTCGTTTCTAACTTTAAGCATTTTACTTAAAGGAAGAATTTGTTACACCCCACTTAAATGTACACCCAAATCGCCTTAGCCTTCCGTGTATGCGCTCATTTTTAGTGCATTATTGTTATTTGTTAAACCCTAAGTTAACTATCTAATTGATTACATGGTTGCTAAGTCGAGTCATATCCTTGTACATATTGTTTTGGGACGATTGGGACTCATGGTTAAGTACTTATTTTATGGAGTAATGGGGAAGAACATCACTTATTACCCCCATATGTACGTTAATCTTAAAAGTGCTCAAAGTGTTTTGATTTTCTTAATTCAAGTCATTAGATTAGTTGATTGTAAAGTATGTAAAAATTCAAGTGTAAGGGAAATGTTCATTCCCTATGATGTATTATTTTGGATGGTAGAGTAAGAGTGTATAAAAAAAAAAAAAAAAAAAAAAAAAAAAAAAAAAAAAAAAAAAAAAAAAAATCGAAAAAAATCAAGAAAAAGAAGAAAAAGAAGAAAAAAAAATAGAAAAAGAAAAAGAGAAAAAACATACGGACTACCATCCCTTTTCATTCTATGTTCATTTTATGTTTTCGTTATTTTTCATTTATTAGCTTAAGTCGAGTCTAGTCTTGGCTTAGCAACGCCACATTGTACATGCAATTAACTAAGATTGTTAACTCGCCACCAGTAAAACTTCCTTTATCCAACAAAACCGTGTATTTCATATCCCTACACCTAACGTTACAACCCTTTAAAAGACCTCTTTGATAGTTTATCCTAGGTGCTTACGCCATGTGGTGGAGGTTTGATCCTTTCCCAAGCCTATGGTAATCTATTTTGCTATGACAGGTAGTGAGAGATATCTTCCGTTTCCATATTGTAATTTACACTTTATTACACCCGAGAGATGTGAGTATCTAAACACTATTTTTAATGAGACACTGTTTACAATCCCGATAGTTGTGTTTATTGGTTGTATTTAATGCATGAGCCACTGTTTACAATCCCTATAGTTGTGCTGGGCATGGTGTAGGAGGAGATAAGAGCTCATAGAATTGGGGAGTTATGTGTGCCACCCCATGAATGGTATTAAGGAATACGATCTGTCATCCATGCAATTATAACAAGTAATTAACGTGTAAAAGATATCTAGGGAGTAATGAAATCTAAGTAAACACATTTTCTCCAATTACTGCTCACAACTTTAGTATAAATTAGTTTACTTTCATTTTTAGTATTTTATTTTGATTGCATCTTAGTATTGGGTTAGTTGAATAGCAACTAATTCCGCCCACTCTTCCAAAACCCGAGATTTTTACTTGCTTTCCATAAAATATAAAAATACAAAAAGAATCGTCCCTCACCTTTAGAACTAGTATTTAGGCTTTCTAATCCTAGCGACACTATTCCTAAGTTGAACGATCAATCCCCGGTACTTGTCACTATACTATACTACAACGATCAGGTACACTGCCTGGTGGGGGTTGTAAGCTTCTCGAGATCTCTCGAGAGGTAAAACCTGTTGCGATTCCCACGCATCATTGGTAAAAGAATTTTAAGATAGTTGCATAGTACAAAAGATTTTGGAATCAAGTTCGAAAAAAATGCAGATATAATTTGCATGGATTTTGTGACAGTGATTGGGGAGGATGTACTAATGACATGAAAAATACATCCGGATATATTTTTTCACTTGTGTTTAGTTTGTGCTCTAATAGGCAACAAACAGTTGCACATTATCAGCACACGCAGAGTACGTAGCAGTAGCTCTAGCCACATCACAAGCAATTTAGATACGAAGAATTTTTGAAGAGATTGGAGAAAAGCAATTGAAGCCTACAACAATTCTCTGCGATAGCATGTCAACAATAGCAATCGCAAAGAATCCAATTCATCATAGCACAAAGCAAATTTGTTTTCTACGTTATTGGTCAAATACATGTGGTAAATGAGCACAATTTTGAAACGTAGAAAATGTTCACAATATTTGACTAAGTTTGTTCAAGTTTCACACCATATAATTGGTGTATAAAAGCTACATCAAATATGTAGCAAGATGTACTGGTGCTTACAAACTAAAATAAAGTGTGAAGTTTTTTTAAGAAATATTTTTGAGTGTATTGTTTCATATAAAAAAGAATTGTTTTATAGTTTGTCGAATAAGTATTTGGTGGGTAATTTTTGTGAGAGTAACATCTCATATATCCAACATGCAGTGACAAAATCAAGGTGGGTTTTGCGGGGGATTTTTGGACACTCATGGATTTTTGTTGCGTAGTGCTAATTCCTATAAAAAGAAAAATTCAAATTTACAAAAATGCATATGGTCCTAAAATTTGTGTTTATAGTCGTATTTAGTTTTCTTAAATAATGCACCGGATAATTTTTTGATTCGGTCTCATCATGTGAGTGCATATGTTTTGTTAATTTGCAGTTCATGTAAAAGTTAGGTAAAATAGTAATTTTCCTATTCTAAAATAAATGTCTATATTGCAATTTTGGAGTGTCTAGAAAAGTGTGTTCTTTTAGTTACAACAGATCAACTGTTTTTGAGGTGTGATTGGCTTCAGACGGTCAACTTATATTGACCAAGGAATGGTCAACAAGGTCAAACAGCCTAGAGTCAATCTCCGTGGAAGTATAGTGTTTTCCCGGGTCGTTATGTCCCGACGAGGTGTGCAAAGGTATTAAACAGACTTGTGATCGGGTAAATTTGGACAGAAAAGGGTTTGAGATTGATTACGCTATTGATTTGTACATGGAAATAACTTAAGTAAGTTATATTAACAAGACTGAAAATTTTAGAAAAACCAGAAACGTTTAAAACCTAAAAACGCGTACGTTCAATTTAAATTTACGTGAACATACGAAATAAAAAGTGAAAACTGAAATCTGAAAACCCGCAGGGGGTGAAAATGACTTTTTTACAAACCTAAGGTTAAAGGAAAATTTTTGGAAAAAGAAAACTAATTTTTACACTAATTGATTGTTTAATATTACTTAAATACTATTTAATACTAATTATTAATATTTAAATAACTTAAATACAATATAATATTAATTTAATACTAGAAAAATGAAAATTAAACTTCTAAAATTATAAAATAACTAAAAACAAATTTTAAAATTAAAAATATGTATTTTTGTGTTTTTGTGATTTTTATATTAATCAATTACTAATTAAATATTAATTACCTAATTAAATTAATTAAAATTATTAAAAATACTAAAAAGACTTAGATAATTATGAAAATTTTTATAAATCTAATTAACCATTACAGGAATCCTAAAAAATTATAAAAAGTTTCTAAAAATTATATTTAGACTATTTTACTAATTATTATATTAAATATTAATTAATTACTAATTAAACTATTTAAATTATAAAAACTAGAATATGAACAGTAAAAATTATAAGGAAATTCCTAAAATTATTTTATAACTTATGAAAGCTAGAAAAAATATAAAAACTAGGTGTTACTTAATAAAAACTAATTATGCTATTTAATACTTAAAAATTAATTAATAATTAATTAAACTAATATTAAATCTAATAAATACTAAATGACAAAATAAAATTCTGGAAAAATTTCTAAAAATACTTTAATATAAAAGGAAATTAAGAAAAATATAAAAATGTAAGTTACTTATTAAAAATCTAAAAAGGAAAATTAAAAAGTTAAATTACATTAAATAGAAACTATCACTTATTTTAAAATTGGTTTTTCTAGATTTTTATTTTACAAAACTATTTTATACCTAAAAACATGAAACTTTTGTAAAAACAACTTTTTTAGATATAAAAAAATAAGCAAATTGGACACTAAAAGCTTTGACAATTGACTTTTGTTGACTTTTTGATGGAAATGACCCTCTGTGGGGCCCACAGAGGTGGAAAAAGGTTCAAACAACTAAAATGGACTGGTGTGAGCTAAAAACAACAAAAGGGTTCCACAGATAAGCCAATAAGCACTCACTTAAGCACTTAGTATTTTGGCTTTACATGGAAAATGGGACAGAAGTAAGTGCTGATTCTAAGTGGGTCCAAGGGGTCATAAGCTCAAAAGCTTGGTCAAAATAAGAAGATGGACAAGAGGGGGGTTGAAAGAACCCAAGTTGGGGTTGTGGGACCCACTATGGTGGCCAGAAAGAACTACCAAAGTGGTGGTGGTGTGGTGATCTGCTGCACAGGGGATATACCTTCCCCTGCAGGTGTGTTTCTTGGCCTGTGGGGACCACACAAAAAATGGCAAAATTAAGGTGAATGTAGGACTTCAAAGATTAGCTAGTAAACTACTAATTCTGAAAAGATCAAGTTCTAAAAGCTAACACATAATTCCATAAAATTCTTGCAATATTTGGTGTTTCTAACTACTATGCAATTTTGACTTTTGAAGTTAAGCACCTAAGTTGACTTTATTGAGATTCTACTGATCCTAGATGATTAGATAAGTTAAACTAAGCTATAATGAGACTAATGTGAGTAAGAAAAACAAGTTTTTACCCTACATGAAGATTATGCTAGTCCTAGTTTCAAACAGTTAAACATATAAAAAGAGATTACAACTTGTTTTGACTTTTTATCATATGAGCATTGATTTTTAAGCTTAACCTCTCCTAAACTAACCTAACATGATCTACTCATGCCAACTAAACATCAAAACAACAACAAGAGCACAGGTTACACCCATGTGCCAAACACCCCCTTATAGTATTTGCTGATTTCAAGATTTGCAGCCCTAAAAAGGGTGATTTACCCTTGTAAAAAAAATCCAAAAATTAAAATAAAAATACCACTAAGTAAATAAGCAAAAGAATAAGCTGCAAACCAAATTTCAGGTCAAACGGACTTATAATGAAGAAATGAAAAATCAAAAACTAAATGGCTGGAATTTCAGAAAAACAGCCCTAGTGGGGCTACTTTGAGGGCTTGTGGGGCCCACAGAAAAATTCACAAAAATATAATGGAGGTGGGACTTTGAAGATGAGGTGGTGGACTATAACTTCTGAAAGTTTCAAGGCTTGAATCCTTATACAAAATTCTAAACAAATCCCACCATTTTTGGTTTTTCTGCTTAAAATAAATTTTGACTTTTGAAAGAAAACATGAAAAGTTGACTAATGTGAGATTTAAACCTTCACAGACTACTGAATATGTTGTATTATGATAAAATGAGATGAAATGAAGCAAACTTAACAAGTATAGAACCTAATGACATGAATTACCCTCGTAAATTTCCATCAGTGGACTGTCATAAGGAGGTATACATGTGATTTTGACTTTCCACCAAACAAGACCTAGATTTTATGCATTACCTAGCCTAAATATGTATAACATAAACTTTATGAACCAAATGTAGCAACTAAAACAGGCCTGCACACATAGCAATGCACAAAACCAAACACTCCTTTAGAGTAATCAAAATGAGATTTTCAAAGGATTGAACTGATTTAGATCATATTACTGGTTCCTAATGTTACATTATGATGACAAAAAGTAATTTAAGCACAGAAACACCATAGTAAACAATTTTTAACCATGATAACCCATTATGCCATATTTGGTAGTGAAAATGAAAGACATGAGCATATGTGAAAACCAATGAACAAACAAGCTGTTTAAGGCAAGACTACAACTTAAATATCCCTAAGAAACATAAACAAACATAAATAAGCAGTTAAAGAGCTATAGCACAGTAAATTGCTAAAAGGTGGAAATAGCTTACAAATGAAGTTTGACTGAGAAACATGAAACCAAGAACTGTGAACCACCCTAACAGCTTCCAACTAAGCTACTAAACCCATAGGAATCCATAATGAACATGCTTCAAACCTGAATCACCTTCTTTATTGATTTTCTGAATTTAATTTCCTATTTTTGAGTTATTTTTGTGATTTTTGAGAATTTGAGCTAAACTGATGATCACCACTTAGAAACTTAAGAAAGCTTTGAAATGAACATAAATAAGCTGAAAGAAACACTGAATAGCAACTTTAGACAAGGTTAAGTTAAATTGTCAATTTAACTTAAAATTGTCAAAACTGAAATTAATAAGGTAAACTGAAATTGATTGCTTGAAATAAGTTTAAGGTACACTGAAATTGATTAAAACAAACTTTCAAACTAAAGATTACAACTGGTAAATGAAATTATACTACCTACGTTAACTAAATTATACTAATCCTAGATATCCTTCCACTTCTGCTTCAAACTTGATATATAGAGATATTTTTTGTTCCTTGCAGCTTCCCAAGACTTTCCCACCACATCTGAGCCATTGGATTGGCTTGAAATCATCTCAGCCATCAAATGAAATTTGGCGGGAAAAAAAAGTCCAATTGGCAGGTTTAGGTAACTTGGAGGGATTTAGGGCATTTAATGAAGTTTGGAAGTTAGTATTTGGAGGGGGAACAAAGTATGGGGATGGCTGATGTGGAGGAGGGGGGATGTGGAGTGTGGCAGGGTGTTATCAGGATCAAGTGGGGAAGGAGGGGGTCAAGTGGTTTGACCTGTTGACTGGAGGGAGTAATCAACGGTTTGAGTTTATTATATTTTGGTGTGGGATGGGCTTGGTAAGGGAAATTGGGTCAGGGTGGTTAGTGGATCAGGGAAGTGGGATGGGATGGTGTTAAGATTTGGTTTTGTTTGTTTATTTTCAAGTTAAAAATCACAAGGACCTTTCATGTAAAAACTGAAAATGGAGGGGGCTGTTTTGCCATTTTCCAAACTTGATTCAAGGGTCCATTTCTGACACCTATCAATAGCCCAAGGATAAACTTTGCAATTTTTCTCTTTTGGAATTCCCAGGGACTAAAATTGCCAATTTCCAAAGTTAAAGGACCAAACTTGCAATTTCACCAAACTTTTCATCAAAGGACAAAATATGACAACTTATGATTTCAAAAGGACCTTTGGTGATTTTTCTTTTAAAATAAGTACTCAGGGACTATTTTTGCCAATTTTTGAAAGTTGGGGGACTGAAACTGCCAATTTTGCAAACTTTGTACGTTTTTCAACTGTTTTTAATCTTTTTGCATCTGAAACACATAAAACACAATCCTGGGATATTTTCACTATTTTGATGCATTTTTGAGTGTTTTTGTATATTTTGCAGTTCAAATTTGACCAAAAATGATGAGTGTTTGAGCACTCATCAAGGTGGAATGATATTTTAATTTGTTTGTTAATAATGGTCTCATTTTTTTTAAGTCGTGTGTAATCTGAAAGTAATAGACATTTAATTTGTGATTAGATGTGTAGCTAGCTAAGAAGATTTGTTGTTTTAACTTATCTTAGAAGAATCATACAGTACATTATTCTCAAACGTTAGATGTGATACGTACTAACATGATAATCGGGTACTAATTATACTAGCCGGTGTTGGTTCAAAAAGATATAACATTGTTCGATTCGACTGGCTGATTAGATGCGAAGTTCCACACGAACTTAGGGATGCTTTGACGATGCTCGCCGATGTTTGAGCTGAGTGATTAATTATTCAATCTAGAGTTCCTTATTCGGAGTATAATGGTCTTTGAGAGGAATAATGCCTTCAGCAGCTATGCCGCAACGTCCATCTTTGTCTGCAATGCCGCGTTCCAAAAGCATGAATCCTTTATCTCCCCATTTGTCGGACCAAGAGTTTTTTACAATCCAGTACTTCAGTCCTTCAGGAGTCTCATCGTATCCGACCACTGCTACAGCATGACCTCTATTGGCCGTTGAACATGGTCCTGTATAAACTCCCTGTACTTCATGGAAGATATGAATGACCTAGCTTTCCTATGTTGCAATTTAATTAGCTAGGGTGTTAATTAATTAGTTATTGTGTTACCGATTTATAGAGATGGAAATCACCGCCAGGTTCCATAGCAGAGGAAACGGGCTGATGTGCAACACCTTTCATTAATCCTTCTTCGGTAAAGTCCAAAAACTCTTGTCCATCAAGCGTTACCGAGTGATGGCCATACTTGATTGAAAATTAACAAACATTATTTGGTTGACTCAATAAACAGAAGAGAAATGACTGAGAAGACTAAAGATGTGACTAATTTCATGCCGATCAGCTTCAGAATGTATAGTACAAACCTTTGCTTTATCGCACGCTTCTTTTTTCCCTGTGTATGGGTAGCTTTCATCTGAAGCTATGCCTCCATGCTTTTTGATAAATATGAATGCAGGTTCTGCCAACCCTCCCTCACATGCATTGTTGTAGACACCACTATCACAATCCATAAGTTGTTGTTCCGATAAACTTATTAGTTTTCCGGTTCTTATTGCATTTATTCCCTCCACGGCAGTCACCGCTGCAAAAGCCCAACAGGATCCTATATGACATCGACAAGGAATTAATTTGTTACCTCGATCAAGATCAAATTAGAAACTAAAGTGTACGTACGTGCACTTTATGTTCGACTTAACTCCTAAATTAAATGGCTAGACAATGTGGCACACGAGAGTAAAAATGTATGTGTCGTTACCACATGCCCCTTGATTCTTTGCAGGGGTGACCGCATTTAGTTTCCTCCAATCAATCCTGATCGGGAGATCAGTGACATTTGCATAAATTTTACCCAGCTGCGTCGTGTCATCATCTCCTTTGAGCGCTCGAAGATGGCTAGTCTTTGAGTTTGCATACGTGCTCAAAAACTCGTGGCTAGTCATGTTAGCAAAATGGTTCAGCTCCAATTTATATGGTTTGTTCATCTTGTTTGTTTTGTGAACATGTCTCGCGTTGTACTTAAATACGTTGAACCGCTCTTGGCTTCTTTGCTCCACTTGGTGATGGCCTCTCCATCTATCATACATCCTCAACAAACTCTCTTCCGATTCAAGTTCTTTCTCATGGAAATCGAAGCTCTCCACTAAACCTAAAATCAAAACCAAATAGATCGAGCGTATAAGAAATGTGCTGAATTCCATTTCTGGAATTCGGAGAGTTTGTTTATTTAGAAGAAATTCGAGTTACGTATCGACAACATGTAAGAATATATACTAGGGACTTATGTGCATGAAAACACACTCCATCAACTATGGGTGTTTATAGCGTGTTTTTGGGGTCAGTAGACAAAATATATAAGTATATAACTTTTGTCACTTATATATTGGGAAATATAATACCGAGTCAAGTGTACGTATTATGGTGATGCATGTTGTTCGGTTTATATATCATAACTATTTTTATTTTATACGGAGTAAACCATTAATGTGTTAAATTAGCTTGACATCACACTCGATCAAGTCTCAGTCCTAAAATTATTATCGACTAAAAAACTTAATTTTAAGAAAACGCATTTATTACTTATTTAATTTTTACAAAAACAACCAAAAGACAGTTTTACCATTTAACAATAATTAATTCTTGCATTTCATTTTGTAAATTACAATTTTTGTTAGAGAAAATACGGTAAACTTGAAAATTTTCAACTTTTAATTTTTAGTTGTAATAACTTTTGAAACTCACCTAAGGCTTTATCACAATATATGCTGTAAAATTTACAAGTCGAAAGCATAAAATATCACGAGTCGGTGAGAGTAGGCATGTACGAAATGATATATTCTTAATTAATTCAGTCAAAGTCGAAAGCATCATATTTTGAGTGAGATCCTTGTTAAATGTTAAAAATCAGTCATGGGATATTCAGCGGAGTTATTTTCCTAGTTAAACTCACTCTCGGAATTTATGTCAATTGTTTTCTATTACTAAATGATTCTAATGAAATCAAATTTTCCAGCACATGTTTAAGCTAGTTTTAGTTTGGTTAAATTCACTAGCATGTTATTATCACTAACGACGGATGGATCACAACCTCCGCACGAAGAAAGGGTAACTCCTACAAATGACGTTTTAGATGTTTGTAAATATGACTCATGTGATCACATATTAAGTTGGACGGACACAAATTTTGTTGGTTGGTTGGGTGTTAAAATATATAGTCTAATTTTTTTCAAGTACTACCTCTGTCCCATAAAAACTGTCCAGTTTGACTTTTCAGAGTCAAACTGGTTCAACTTTGACCTTATCTATTTTTGTGGGTATTATATAATACTTGATGAAAAATATATGAATGGATTGAGTTTTAAGTGTGTTTTTTATTGGTATAATTTTTCATCAAGTATTATACAACATATAAAAAATATTTAAGGTCAAAGTTGAACCAGTTTGACTCTGAAAAGTCAAACTGGACAGTTTTTATGGGACGGAGGGAGTAGTTTATTTATATTTTGTTAAACTTAAAAGATGCTAAAATATAAAGTCAAATGAGCTTTAGGGGTTTTAAAATTGCTACTTCATGCGAGTATCATCTACTTTAGTACAAGCATGTATAGTTTAATTAGGCCCGCCGCAACGCGCGGGGATTTCCTTCTCATTAATCACAATACATACACTATTCTCAAAACTTTAGATGTGCCACACATACTTTTGGATGTATAACCGATGTTTGGATGATGACTCGATCGATCTAGAGTTCCTTATTCGAAGTATCAGGGCTCTTTAGAGGAATAATGCCTTCCATATTTATACCACAAAGTCCATCTTTGTCTGGAATGTCGCGTTGCATTAGCACGTATCCTTTATCTCCCCACTCGGCACCCCAAGAGTTCTTTACGATCCAATACTTCACTCCTTCGGGAGTCTCGTCATATCCAACCACTGTAACAGCATGAGCCCTCTTTACCTTGTCACATGGTCCTGTATAAACTCCCTAAGTACATCATGGAAGATATGAATGAGCTATGTTGCATTTTAGTCAGCTAGCTAGGGCGTTAATTAGTTTTTGTGTTACCGATTTATAGAGCTAGAATTCAGTGGTAGAAACATCAATAGCAACGGCAACTGGCTGATGTGCAACACCTTTTAATAATCCTTCGTTGGTTGCTTCCAAATACTCTTGTCCATCAATCGTTACCGAGTGATGACCAAACTTGATTGAAAATTAACAAACATATATTTATTACACAGAACGAAAGAGAAATGACTCAGAAGCCTAAAGATATGACTAATTTTATGTCTCTCAGTTTCCTAAACAAAATATATACTAGGTAATACATAGTTTTGTACCTTTGCTTTATCGCACGTTTCTTTTTTCCCTGTGTATGGGTAGCTTTCATCTGAAGCTAGACCTCCATGCTCTTTGATGAACATGAATGCAGGTTCCATCAACCCTCCCTCACATGCTTTGTTGTATCCACTAGAATCACAGTCGACAAGTTGTTGTTCTGATAAACTTAGTAGCTTTCCGGTTCTTATTGCGTTTATTCCTTCCACACAAGCCACTGCTGAAAATGCCCAACAGCTTGCTAATCAACAAAAGGATTTGTTAGCTCAAGATCAAAGTTGTTACTAATATCTTAAATATAATTACAAAACTATATCATTACAAAATAAGAGATGATTTTACTTAAGTAATATGAACGTAATTCTCACGAGTGTCAGCCCGGCTACTTGAGCCGAGTTACAGTACGTTATATCATGGCTAGAAAGTGTGCGCTTTATGTGAAAATTAACTTCTATATTGCTAGACATGGCTCTATTAGATGATCGATAGATATTTGGTCTAAGCCCACAGACGGGCTTGAGTCAAATATCTGTGATATAAAAAGGATCCTTATGGAACACGAAAGTTAGAAATGCGTTACCACATGCCAATTGAATCTTTACAGGGGTGACGGCGTTTTGTTTCCTCCAATCAACCCTGAGTGGGAGACTAGTGACATTTGCAAAAGTGGAACCACGCTTGTCGTCCTCAGGTGGTCCTCCTCGGAGCGCTTGAATATGACTAATCTTTGAGTTTCCATATGTGCTCGCAAACTCATGGGTAGTCATGTTAGCAAAATGGTTCAACTCCAATTTAAATGGTTTGTTCATCTTATTTGTTTTGTGAACATGTCTCGCGTTGTACTTAAATACGTTGAACCGCTCTTGGCTTCTTTGCTCAACTTGGTGATGGCCCCTCCATCTATCATACATCCTCAACAAATTCTCTTCCGTTTCAAGTTCTTTCTCATGGAAATCGAAACTCTCCACTAAGCCTAAAATCAGAACCAAATAGATTGAGCAGATAAGAAACGTGTTGATTTCCATTTTTGGAATTCGTCGAGCTTGTCTATCTAGAAGAAACTCGAGTAATTATCGACAACATGTAAGATTGTATAACTAGGGACTTATGGGCATGAAAACACACTCATGGGTGCTTGTAACCTGTTGAGAATGTTATGATCCAGCTAGTAATAATTTATACCCTATTTTTTTGGGTCGGTATTTAACTTGTCACTTATATTTTGGGAAATCTAATACCGAGTCAAGGTACCGGCCTATGATGATGATGCAAATGTGGCCATGCATGTTGTTCGGTTTTTAATGGAAAAATTAAGGGTATGTTTGGTAAGAAGATTAAAAGCGTTCAGAAAGAAGTTTTAAAAATTGAAAGCTAGTTTATCAATGAGTGTTTAGTATTTATATTTACTAGATGAGTACTCGTACAAAGTAATGAATTATAGTGGCAAATAGTTATACTTGCAAAATCGTGATTTTGGTTTGACCCTTAATGCAAAACTTACGGAGTCGAGTTATTATACAAACCAAACATTCCTCACATACCAAGGGACCCATCCCCACCATCCATCTAAAAAGTAAATCAATAATTGAGATTAAAAACATTTTAATATTTCACAAATTTTTTATAATATCTCTTAAACCGTTAATCGTTAAGCGAAAATAATTACATCATCGCGACGGGCATTTAATTATCTTTCTATAGACGAGCACTTTGATATACTTTCGAAAAATTAAAAAAAAAAAATCATTTTTTTCACGTTTTTTTTTCGTGGCCGAAAAAATATCATATATGATATTACATATCATATATGATATGTAATATCATATATGATATTACATATCATATCATATATGATATGTAGTATCATATATGATATGATATGTAATATGATATGATATGTAATATTATATATGATTTTTTCGGCCACGAAAAAAAACGTGAAAAAAAAATTGTCGAAAATATGTCAAAGTGCCTATTTATAGAAAGATAATTAAATGCCCGGCGTAACGGTATACTACCTCCGTCCCATATTTATTGTCCATCTTTCCTTTTTCGGTTGTTCCAAATTAATTGTCCACTTCCATAAATGGATAGGGAATATAAATTAAGTTTACCATAGTACCCTTATTTGTAGTTATTATTACAAACTTTAAAGAAGTTGAAAATTAATTGATTAAGGGTAAAACTGTCTTTGTGCAAAAAGTAAGAGAGAGAAAGCTGTAAAGGTGATGCTTTTCTAAAATTGTGTGTTTTTTGTCTATGGACAATAATTTTGGGACGGAGGTAGTATTTTTTTTTCGCTTAACGATTAACTGTTTGAAAAATATTAATATTTGAAAAAAAATGATGAAAGTGAGTTTTTTAAATTATTGGGATTAATCTCATCCATTAGATCAAATAAAGATGGAGAGAGGATGGAAGGTGGAGATTAGTCCCTTAGTATGTAAAAAAGTTGGTCCTCAAATGATCAACTTGTTTTTGGAAACGTGTTTTAGAATTAAAAAGCCACCGTGTGGTAGCTTGCCATTTTTATTATTAAAGCAAAAATATTCTTGACTTTTTTTTATTGATAAGTGGTATTATAATAAGAGGTGATATCTATGCAAAAGATGTATCTTTTAAAAAACAAATAAGTCAATCTCAACTATCCATCCACCTTTAATCTAATGGCTAAGATCAAATAAAAAAAATAACAAAGAGAGGGCAAAATTGACATTTTAGCTCATTTAATATAAAAACCCACTTTCCCTCTTTTTTAAAAAACAACATATCTTGCAAACGGTAAATTTTCAAGCTACGAAAAATACACCATCGCGACAAGAATTAAACCATCTTTCTATAGATATGCATTGTTATATACTTTCGACGAACTTTTTTTTCAACATTTTCGTCCAGAAAAATCCCACGGGATTCGTGAAAAGACAATTTTTTTTTTCAAAATTTTCGTCCAGAAAAATCCAACGGGATTTGTAAAGAAATCCTATGGGATTCATAAAAAGACGTTTTTTTTTTCAAAATTTCCATCCAGAAAAATCCCACGGGATTCGTAAAGAAATCCCACGAGATTCGTAAAAATACGAACTTTTTTTTTTCAAAATTTTCGTCCAGAAAAATCCCACGGGATTCGTAAAAAAATCCCACGGGATTATGTATGATTTATCTTTTCGATAAATCACAAAGGGTTCAGTATGAATCATTGAATCCCATGGGATTCTTTGGTGCATCCCATGAGATTCATTATGAATCCCATGGAATTCTATATGAAATCACAAGGGATTCATTGTGAATTCAATGAGATTCAGTATGAATTCCATGAGATTCTTTGGTGCATCCCATGAGATTCATTATAAATCTCATGTGATTCAGTATGAATCTCTTGGGATTCATGGATAAGTTACAAAAAAATAAAATTAAAAAATGCTATAACCTTTTTGAACATAAAAAATGCTACTGTATAACTTATTCACGGGCATTGTATCAAAACAGATCTATCAATAATTGACCCCTCCACCCTAGTTGCATTTAGGGGTGTAAACGAGCCGAGACAACTCGCGAGTAACTCGAGATCGACTCGAAAAATACTCGATTCGACTCGATTTTAAACGAGCCGAGACAACTCGCGAGCTACTCGACTCGACTCGATTACACATTTACACCCCAATATATATATATATATATATATATATATATATATATATATATATATATATATATATATATATATATATATATATATATATATATATATATATACATACATATATATATATACATACATATATATATATATATATATATATATATATATATATATATATATATATATATATATATATATATATATATATATATATATGTATATGTATATGTATATATATATATATATATATATATATATATATATATATATATATATATATATATATATAATAGGGGTGTAATCGAGCCGAGACAACTCGTGAACAACTCGAGATCGACTCGAAAAATACTCGACTCGACTCGATTTTAAACGAGCCGAGCTCGAGTATGTCAATACTCGGCTCGTTTACACCCCTAGTTGCATTTATATTCCTTCCTTTTCATTCTACATCACAAAAAACTAATTTCATCAACAGCGACCAAAATTAACCGTAAAAAATGGAATTACACATCGCTAAACGCCTGATGTGCAACCGTACAAACTCGATCAGAAACCCTTGATCGGACTTTACTCATCTTCAGATCGGAACTATTCTTCCGGTTTGATCCCTGTCACGTTGTTCCGGTTTGATCCCTGTCACGTTGTTCCGGTTTGATCCGTGTGAAGAAAGCTTTGAAAAACAGTTTGTTTGACAAGATCGATGAAGGATTTGTTTGACAAGATCGATGAAGGTTACAACGACGACCTGAAGACGACGACGACGCTCGGTCAAACATCACTGTGGTGGCGAGTTGTGTTTTCATGACGTGGAAGGTCGTTGTTAGGGGTGGTTGGGCTGTTTGTTGTGGTGGCTTAACGGAATTTGTGGTGGCGGTTGATGACGCACTGTGGTGGTGGTTTGTGGTGGTGGGGGTTGATGACGGCACTGTGGTGGCGAGTTGTGTTTTCATGAAACCTTTGTTGGTGAGAGCAAAAGAGTGTGTGTGAAATGAAGAAATTATATGAAATGAGTAAATGAGTAGGGTGTAATTGACCCTGTATTAATTTTGAGTGATGTTACAAAAATGCCCTTTAATATTCAATTATATTATAATGACAATTAAGAGAAAAGTCCAAAATACATTCTTGTGGTATGACAAATGACCGATTTACATCTTATTTTTTTGACTCAAAATTCATCCCTCCGTTAGTAACTTTGGAACAAATACATCCCCAGTTAGTAATATCAGTTACTATGGACTAACGATGCAACTGATTTTCCGTTATCTCCTAACAAGAGTTAAAATAGTTGCATCGTTAGTCCTCATTGAGTAAAAATATTTGCATCGTTAGTCCTCTTTGACTATAGAGTTAAAATATTTGCATCGTTAGTCCTCATTAAGTTAAAATATTTGCATCGTTAGTTCTCATTTACTACAGAGTTAAAATATTTGCATCGTTAGTCCTCATTAAGTTAAAATATTTGCATCGTTAGTCCTCATTGACTATTCTTACGTTTTTATCCTTTTTCGTCCGTTTTTCTTACGTTTCGTCCGTTTTTCTCATGTTTTTATCAGTTTTCATCCATTTTTCTCATGTTTTTATCCGTTTTTCTCACGTTTTTATCCATGCTCATACACTTTTATTCGTTTTCGTCTATTTTTCTACGTTTTCATCCGTTTTTCTTATATTTTATCTGGTTTCATCCATTTTTTTTTATATATAATATGTATGAAAACGGATAAAAATATATGAAAATTGATATAAACGTATGAAAAC
The DNA here is from genome assembly GCA_030686995.1 of Artemisia argyi. NCBI lineage: Eukaryota > Viridiplantae > Streptophyta > Magnoliopsida > Asterales > Asteraceae > Artemisia > Artemisia argyi. The sequence continues at coordinate 183,875,663 of CM060688.1, read as the reverse complement.
TTGACATTTGATAAAAATGTTTCTGAATCGATTTTAAATCACGATTTTGACCCTTTATGTTTCGAATCATCAAAAGTGTAAAACACGAAAGTTGTCCGGAATAATGTTTTACATCAAGACACGCGGGATTTTAACCTGAAATAGTGGCTTTTTACTACCAAAACTTAAGTGGTTTTCGACCAAATTTATAACCGCTTAAGTTTTTGTAGTAAACATCCACTATTTCAGGTTAAAATCACGCACGTCTCGATGTAAAACATTATTCCGGACAACTTTTATGTTTTACACTTTTGATGATTCGGAACAGAAAGGGGTCAAAATCATGATTTAAAATCGATTCAAAAACATTTTTATCAAATGTCAAGTTTTCATATGTATTTATCAATTTTCATATATTTTTATCCGTTTTCATACATATTATATATAAAAAATGGATGAAACCAGATAAAATATAAGAAAAATAGATGAAAACGTAGAAAAATAGACGAAAACGAATAAAAGTGTATGAGCACGGATAAAAACGTGAGAAAAACGGAAGAAACGGATAAAAACATGAGAAAAATGGATGAAACTTATAAAAACATGAGAAAAACGGATAAAAACGGACGAAACGTAAAAAAAACGGACGAAAAAAGATAAAAAAACGTAAGAATAGTCAATGAGGACTAACAATGCAACTATTTTAACTCAATGAGGACTAACGATGCAATTATTTTAACTCTATAGTCAATGAGGACTAACGATGCAAATATTTTAACTCTATAGTCAAAGAGGACTAACGATACAAATATTTTAACTCAATGAGGACTAACGATGCAACTATTTTAACTCTTGTTAGGAGATAACGGATAATCATTTGCATCGTTAGTCCATAGTAACTGATATGACTAACTGGGGGATATATTTGTTCCAAAGTTACTAACGGGGGGATGAATTTTGAGTAAAAAAAAAAAGGGATGTATTTTGGACTTTTCTCGACAATTAATTTACACCTTTAGATTTAAAGAAAACGGACGGTTGAGATGATGGGACTTGTTCTTTAGAAAATTTATGTTCTTTACGGAACTTTTGTCGTTATAATAATGTGTTAGAATTAAGAAAGTAACCTAATTATATAAAATCAAACCTTCTTATTATAACAAAGGATAAAATAGGTATAGAACGTTATTTAAAAATTAAGAAGTTTAAGAGTTAAGAGATTTTATAAATGCTTTATAAGAGTTAAAGAATAAAGATAATAAAAACATTAAAATTTAAATACTACTTGAAAAAATCGTGTAGTGTTAACATTTAGCTTTTACGTTATCTTACTATTTATAATTACAAAAACAGCTACGTTAGCAAACATTTTTATAAAACAAATATTGATTACTTACGAGCAATCAGACTTCCCTATTAATAAAAACAAATACTAAAAACCGTAAATACTTGTATCGTTACATTGCTATAAGGGATGGAACCAAGACACAATTTAACCGGGTACATTTATGAAAAATTATATAAAATGAGAAACACAAATTTTTTGGTCAAGATGCATTTAGAAAAAATCGAGGTCTTTTACAAAAATAAACACTGCACCGCAAAATTCTATGGTGTCCTGGGACCCACCCTGGTTCCATCCCTTGCTATAACTATAGATGATACCAGCTACGTTACTTTGAACTTCCAAAACTATTTTTTATAACCCACGACCTCTTGATTAGTCGAGTAAGTTGATGCAACTCGACTGAATGCGTGTTGGTAAACATTATCTATACATATACATATGTATCGCCGACCAATGGCGGAGCTAGAAAAAATTTTGTTGGAGGGCCGAAACAAATTTTTGTTCCGGAAAACCATTAGATGGGAAGGCCGAGATGAAAAAAATAATAATAATAATAACACATGAAATTGCGAAAAAAAATACACTAACGGACTTAGGCCTAGAGGGCCGGGACCCTTCCCGGTCCTCACTAAGCTCCCCTCTGACGCCGACTGTTTAGTTAGCTATTCTTGCTGAAAAAACATCGTAAAGCCATTTCATAAGCTGTAAAAACAGCTCCATTTACAATAAAAGCTCGAAAAAGTGTACTTCCAAGTCCTCGAAATAGCACGCTCGCGCCATCGTTTTTAACACTCTTTCGAAAACAATCCCAACTTCCATTATACGCCACCTTTGAACTCGATGTTTGAGCTTGAAGTCTTGTTTTAACTACATCAACAGGATAACAACAAATCCAACAATTGACACCCGCTAGACCACCTGCGACAAGCATTGTTGCAAAGCTTTCATCACCGTTTTTCCGGCATCCCGGATGGATTTTTTCCCGAGTATATTCGTATGTCCAAAAATATACACCGTATGATGGAGCGTCTCGTATGGTTGTGATGGCTAGCCCTCGAAAGATTCCTTTTATTCCTTCGGCTTTTAATATGTTTCTGGTGACACTTGATGGCCCGGTTTTTGTCTGTTTTGGTGTTGTTTGGTTTTGTAGTTGTAGTTGGATCTTTATAAGTTCGATTGGGGTTATTACAAGGCTTTGGATGGCACCGGCTCCAAAGCCTCCTAATGCAACACTTCCGTATGATGGAGGTTGTGTGGCAGAAACATATGGGTCAAATGCTCGTGACAATGTCGCATTGCATTGAAAAACCAAAGCGTTCTGCATATAAGAACACGTAAATTTGGGTTTAAAATTAGTCATTTTATCACATCCAAACACCGTTTAATACAAAATGTCCAAAAGAACAGGGAAAAGATTATTTCAAGCTCACAAATGAAGTTTCGCTGATAATTGACTACGCACATCCAAACACGCCTTAATACAACACTTGAATAAGCTTGATGATATAGATATGGTCAATCTCGACATAGAGTTTAGATTGCTTATTCGTTTCTTGTTAATGCATTACGGTTAGCCTAACAAAAATAGGTTCATAAAGACGAAATGGGATGGGAATCTAACCTGAAATGCAACCGATGCAACAGGGGCACCCATGCCTTTAAAAAGGGCAAGTGGTCCTTCTTTAGTTGCGATATTTCTAAGAATATTATACGTAGAGCTATTTAAACCGCTTTGTTGTTTGATTCTCACGGTATCAAGTGGGTGTCCCGCCACAACTCCGGCGATTCCCCCAAATCCTCCGGCCACAAATTCTTTGCCCCAGCTACTTGCAAGAAACTCAGGCCAAAATTCCATTCTTTAAATCTTCTATAGGTAACATACAATTACTAATAATTCAGACTCTATAAAAAACAAAACGACAATGTAATGAAAAAGCTTCCTTCTGGGGATTGTTCTGCATATGTTGGGTTTCTACAGTTTTTTTTAATACAGATTTTGTTCTTTTGTGTTGATAGGAAGAAATATTGAAACCTGAAGGTATTGGAAATTGCATTATAGCCACATTTGAGGGATTTACGACTTTAACAGCCTAAAAAAAAGGGATGAGGTGCGAAACAAAAGCCAACCTATTTAAAGAAACGGGGAAATGGGTAAAAAAATGGTTCCAACATGGGTCAAATTGCAGAAGAAGAATAAGTGGTATGCATTTTGTTGTTTCACCTTATGCTTATAACCATGAACCTTTTAAAAAGTTGATCGATAACCTCTAACAGGTAAACCGAGAATGATCCTGCTGAGATCATCGAGTTATTTGAGCTTTTTTCATGTACCACTAATTGCATTTTTTCCCTGAATAAACCAAGGCTGGCTTCTAATTCAAATTGTGCTCTTGCTCGACAAATAGTAGTTCATTCTCATTATTATTGCAAACAAAACTATAAAACGTTTGTTGATAAAATGTGGTGCGAAAAATGTCTCTGAGTTTTGATTCAACTCGAGAGAGAACACATGTTGTGCATTTCTGCCGAAGGTACTAAAGATATCCTATTCAGCGCACCAACCATTCAGTCAATGAATCCATCCATGGTTCACAAGCAATGTTTTTGTGTGTGTATGTGCGCGCATATGTAATTAAAAAAACGATAAAACCCAAATCAGCAGACCCAAAACAGCATCAAGACAAAATATTAGAACATGATTATTACCCAAGATTCAAATGCACTAACAAATTGTAAACGGTTTTAATACTGAATTCAGCCAACACATTCAGAGATATTAGGGGGAACATTTACTAATCACACCATAGCACATTAAGCAACTTCACTTCAGAAAGACCCGACTCATTTCTTCCCACTTTTCTTCAAACCAGCACCTCCCAAAGCTCCCTTTTGAGCTTTAGCTCTGAGCTCCTTAAGTGCCTGCCCATCATAAACATTTAACGTTTAGCAAACAGGTAGTTGTCTACAGCAAAAAAAACGGCACCTGATACAAGTAAACACAATCTCACCTTTTCCTCATCCTTCTTCTTTTGAATGTTGGCCTTGTCTACCTGCAAATTCAATCAATATTACCAAATGTAAGAATACTTGAACCCATGACTATACAGTTAGTTGGAGAAGAGAGTAACACAAGTATAAAGGGACGTTTTTATCTTATAGGCAACTAATGTCGACTAGTCCATTTGATGTGAACTTTGGTTTACTTGCAGAGTTAAGCTACAATCACCAAATCAGAACTACAACCTTAGCAAGGTGAAGTAGAAAGTATATACTATTAACTCGTATGCTTCTATCAATTGATGTAAGCATTTACATTTTTTTTTTTTTAGTGCAAAGGTGAAATATATTATTTATCTCCAAATATTGTACAGTGCTTGTAAGCATACCATTCTGTATTGGAGATTACCCAAGAACAGAAACATCAATACTAAACTAGAACATCTGATATCAGACAATACAAAGATATGTCTGATACAGCAAACCACTAACACATAATTAGTGCAGAGCAACCTGCACATATATCTCAAAATCCTTATACAAGCACTTATTCAAACACCACTAGATTCACCTTATGATGCACTATACCATCTAGCTACATTTCCAAAACTCTTTCCATCTTGATCAATCAACCTAAGCATTTACAATTTGTTTTGTAGTCTAACGAAGACAAGTTAGTTTGCTTCTTTAGTGACCAAGTCACAGTTTCATTATAAACTAATCAGCGAACATAGTGTTTTTGATCAGCTTCCTGTTAAACTTGTAATGACTAGATAGTTCGTTGTCGAGTGTTTAGCATATTCTGATAACAATTTACATGTAGCATGGTACCTGACATTCAGATAATCGAAAGCCATCACTTAAGTACTTGTTAAACAAGTAATCAGACCCGGTTTCAGTACACCAAATCACTAGAAACTAAATTCTAACGATTTAAAAACACACTATTCAAAATAAGTGTTCTAGTTTATGCTATGACAAAAGAATGACCCTAGTTTCTAGCATAAAACTTAAGAATAAAGATTTTACATCAATATCATTAAAAAACCAAAGATCTAATATAAAGACACTAAATAGCAAATCGATACGAATAGAAAAATGCTAAGCTTGTATAAAGGGCTTAGTAGCTAACCGTAACTATCATATTACAATACGTTTAAGAACTTAGCTAAACACAACTAGAAAAATGCTTAAATAGCTAATTTAATGTTAATAAAGCCATAACCTACAACGGGAGTGTTTGTATTAGCTTATTTTCTTAGCTTATCAGCTAATTTAAAATCAGAAAAGCTCATAAACTCACTTTTCTCGGCTTATGAGTTTTCAAGTTGAGCTTATGGACTTGTATAAGCCAAAAAAACTGTGTTTGCGAGCTTTTCAAAATTCAAAAAAGTTGATAAGCTAAGAAAACAAGCTGATCCAAACACCGCCAACTTAGCCAACCACCCCTCACTTAACACCATAAATTTTAAACTACAAACAACATAATAAATTAAACTATAACCAAAATCAAACAAACATTAAATCAACCTCAATAATTAACCAACATAAACCGATAAAAGTGATTAACATCTTATTGACTTAAGAGTGTTTGTGTTTAATAGCTTATTCAAGACTTAAAAAAAGCTCTTTTTTTTTTTTTTTTTTTTTCTAAAATCAGAACACTTAAGTAGCTAATTTAATGTTAATAAAGCCATAAGCTACTAAGTGGGTATTTGTATTAGCTTACTTTTTGAGCTTATCACCTTATTTTTACCAGAAAATCTCTGTTAACTCACTTTCCAAAATCCAAACAAGCTAATAAGCCAAGAAAACAAACCGATCCAAACACCCACTAACATAACATCAATCATAAATCCTTTTTCAAATAACCCTATTAACTAAAAGTATTTGTGTTTAACAGCTTACTAGGGGGTGTTTGTTTAAGCTTATATGTGTGCTTATGAGCATATTTGATTTCAGCTTATAATTTAATAAGCCACAATTTTCCGGCTTATTTTAATGTTTATCAGCTAATATAAGTTTATTATTATAAACTTACATAAATCCAAAGGTTACAAAATAAGCCAAAAAATCTGGGCTTATAAAATATAATCCGAAATCAAATAAGCTCGTTAGCTCACATATAAGCTTAAACAAACACCCCCTCAAAGCTTAAAAAAAAAAAGCTCTATTTTTAATAATAAGCTATAAAAAAAAATCAATAAGTTTATATACCTCATCGTATTCCTTCTTCTCAGCTTTTGGTGCCTTCAAAGGCTTAGCTTTTCCACCTATTTATTAAAAAAAAGAAAAAAAACCCAATCAAGATTTTAAATTATATAAAATAAATAAATAACAGATCGTGATGATTGTTATAAAATTAAAAAAGATTGTTGTTACCCATCTTTGACGACATGATTGAATTTTGGGAATTAGGGTTTGTTTGTTTGTGTGTGTGATTGGGGGTGATGATGACCTAATTATAACGCGAGTGTGTTTGGGTGAGTTTATATAGGCACGGGTATCTATTAGAGGGTGTTTGGGATTGTGTAATCTTTTCTTTTTTTATGCTTATCATTAATGAGTGAATTACATAAATCGTCCATGAACTTTGGCCAAATTGCATGTTTCGTCCCAATCATTACGAAAGTGCTCAAAGGTTTCCCACATGTTTCGTCCATGAACTATTAAGCATCACATCACAATAAAGTCAGACAAACACACCCTCCATTCCAGAAATTTGTATTTACATTACAAATATAGTAAAGAAATCATGATACTAAGAGTGCGTTTAGTTGGGGATAACACTCTTGTTTTTTACAAAATGAAAAACCGAGATCACGTTCAAATCAATGTTTCCACCAAAATGTTTTGCAAACACACAAAATCCCCTATTATCTAACTTAACAAGGAAAACTACAAAACAACTTTTAGTTGTTTTCCTTGTTTTCCTTTGTAATAGAAAATACAAACATCAACTAAACGCGTTTTCTATATTTCAAGTACTTTGTGGAGATAAAAATTTTAGTTAACTAGGGGTGCTCATGGTCCAAAAACCGGACCGGACCGAGACCGAATCCGACAAAAAAACTAGACCGAGATCGGACCGAATGTGGTCGGTCCGGTTCGGTCCGATCTCGGTCCAAATAGGCTAAATATCCGGTTTTTAAGCCGGACTGGACCGATCCGGACTGAGACCGAAATTAAGAAAATCCCTAGAACGAGACCGGACCGAATGTGGTCGGTCCGGTCCGGTCCAGTCGGTTTTGTCGGTCGGTCCGGTCCATCCGGTCCGTTTGCTCACCCTTAAAGTTAACTAAATAATGGTTTGCAAGGTTTTACGGATTCAGTTCAATTCTTTTTCGTTATGGGTTTGGTTTTGACATGTCACAGATCCAGTCTAAAATGCTTTATAAATGGTCCATGTGATTTGCTGGTTGCTACGGATTCAGTTCATTTTTCTTTTTCATTACGGGTGTTTTTGAACTGGATTCGTGATGGGTCGAAACCGCAGGGACCTAACCCGTAACAAAAACAAATTGCACTGAATTTTAAAACTTGCAAACCATAAGGACCATTTATGTAGTTCACTCTAATTTTTTTATGAGACATTTGGCTAAATTGTAGATTTAGTCTTTATGATTTAGAAATTGCATATAGCCTCTCTGTCGGGAAACTCTCATTCACAATCTTAAACTAAAAATACATGCAAGCATGATAATGTGTACTTTGGTATATTTATGTAATATTGAAACTGTGTCCTCTTGAAACAACCAATTACAATTCCAAACAATCATAAAACTAAAACCATCACCATACCCAAACACTCATTCCCAATGCCATGTCAAAAAATCCTATTTATAAACAAACAAATCACACATCAAAAAATCCTATTCAACCTTCCATCTCTTAGATTCACAGGGCATTTAACTAATAAATAAATAAATAGAGCTATTAAGCATCACATCACAATAAAGTTAGACAAACACACCCTCCACTCCAGCAATTTGTATTTACATTACAAATATAATAAAGAAATCATGATACTAAGGGTGTGTTTAGTTGGGGGAAACACCTTCTTTTTTATAAAATGAAAAACAGAGATCACGTTTAAATCAATGTTTTCCACTAAAATATTTTGCAAAACACAAAATCCCCTATTTTCTAACTTAACAAGGAAAACTACAAAACAAATTTTAGTTGTTTTCCTTGTTTTCCTTTGTAATAGAAAATACAAGCATCAACTAAACGCGTTTTCTATATTTTCAAGTGTTTTGTGAAGATAAAGTTCCCTTTCAAATTTTTACAAAACCAGAGATTGAAAACAAAAGAATTTTTTCTCTAACTAAACACACTCTAACCATTATCGCATTTCGTACCAATATCAATAACAATAGCCAAACACTTAACATCATAACCTCGGTATTTAACTTAAACTATGCAACAACTTCCACAACTTAATTATGATCAATAATTCATTAATTTGCATATAAGGCATTCTGCAAATTGTAAAGAGACGACGCTAAGACCTAATCAATAGATATTAGGGTTTTTATTTTGCCTGTGTGAATGAATGTGTGAAGAGATGGAGCAGAGTATTTTTGTACATTTTATGTTTTAGTCCAAAAGTATTCGATAATAACTCACAAGTACATGTGTTTATTATGTTTTTTTTTTTCCATATTTATTTTGATAAACGAATTCAATTTTTTTATTTTAAATAACAGTAATTCAATTATTACCTAATAAAACAAGTTCCAAAAATCTCTTGTCAAAAAGATTTTCCTTTATCATATAATAAAAAGGATTCAGAAGTAAAATCACTTTGTCGAAGGTGTAAATCGGTGGGAATACCCCAATCCCATGCATCTTTTGTTGCCAGCCGGACCCTTTCCCAAGTACCCGGCCCCAAGCAATGATCATCTGTTCTTATTTAGCTAATTAGTTAGGAGTTGGGATTGAACCTAGGCTGACCCTCCTTAATCGGTTAACTGAGCGTTTGCGGTGAGGACCACTAAAGCAAGCCTAAGTTGGTGAAGTAAAATCACTTTGTACCTTCGTTTGCTTGTTGGGAGAATATGCTCTGACGGAGTGGCCTTAAAATCAAGTAGGTAATAGAGAATCTCATGCCCCTGTCATTATTCTTAAAGTACGTAACCAAAATAAATGACTTCAAAAGAAAAAGAATAAAACAATCAAATACATGAAGATTTAACATGTTTTAGTTGCACGTGATGGTCAACTTGGGTACATGGGCAAAAAAGATAATAATAATTGTATTATGTCGACTCCAATGTGCTACAACGGATACTTATTCCTTAGAATCTCACTTTATCGCCATTTTCGAATCGCATCATAAAACCATTGTCATCTCGTAACAACAGTATTCCGTGAACGGCAATTAACCATCTCACAATATAAATAACATAAATTTATCTCACATGTTCTAAGTCGGACTTGAACTCACAACCATTTAATTGTGTCTCTACTATTGCAACACAAGCCTTTGGTCCGCAACAAGGGTATTTTAAGACAGTGAGTCAATTAATGTCATTAAATATTAAATTTGATTAAAATATCTATATCTAAGAAATTTAGACAGACGATGAAACAATGAAAATCTATAGTTATTGAAATACCAAGCGTCACATGTTCTTACAACTATTTTTTAAACATTATTCTTTGCTTGTTTTGATCATTGTTGCTCATCACAAAGCTTCTTTTCTTTTCCCGTCCTTTTAGAAAGTTAATTTCAATGTTAATCCTTTCTGTAACTTGATTCATATTCTAACAACAAAAAGTTTCATTTAAGTCGAAACCAATGAAAATCACGGTTTCAAGCTGTAACCTTTTGGTTTATGATTCATGAAGTTCTTCACGCACATGTTTGAGACGTGGTTCAAACGCTCGTTTCACACAAAATGGTGAGTGAAATAGGCACATTTATGTATACAGAAAGGGAGGTTATTCGCACACCATTTTTTTTCTTTTTTTTTTTTGTTTCGTACATATCATTCGTACAATGGTTTTCGCCCGCTGAAAAGTTAGCACGAGTTGTATGATCATTATGTTTAGTAAAATAGCTATATATTAGTGCCTTAATTTTTTATTTTTTGTTCATCATTGTTTGATTATGTGTGATATTAGCAAATCAAATATCGAGTTGACTTTGACACGAATCGAGATGATAAAGAGGAGGCGAAAGGCAATGGTGAAGTTTCTGAGGAGTGATGTAGCTGAGCTTATGAAAATCGGCCTTGATTCTAATGCTTATGGGCGGGTAACATATTTTACCGAACAGTTTTTGCATGTTTTTTATACGTATTCTAAAACAATTTGTCATAAACCAAAACAACAATTTCGAACAAAACAGCTTGCAAGTTAGTAAAAGACAGAATACGTACACTTTAGGCTAATCTCCTGATGTATATTGCACTTGAAACAGGTTGGAAGACTGTATCTTGACCAGAATCGGTCACTTTGTTATGATTTCGTTGAGCAATTTTGCACGATCATCTTGAACCATCTTGTAGCCATGAACGATCAAAGGTAAAACCACCTTTCATGATCATTTATACTTCATTTGCTAAAAAGACGTATATAAATGTTATAGTAACTACAAAAATAATTCTATTCATACATAGTGAATGCCCGGAGGAATGCAAGGAAGCTGTCTCGTCATTGATGTATGCAGCCGCAAGATTTGGTGATCTGCCTGAGCTGCGTGAACTTAGAAGTTTGTTTACCGAGAGATATGGAGATTCACTAGAATCTTTCGTTAACAAAGAGGTTGTTTTTATCTAATCTATTTTGTTAAATTTTAGAATTTGCTTTGTTAGTTTCTTTAATACGACACAACGTACTGAAAATATATACTAATATCCGGTGTCATATAGTTTATGAATTTGTTGAATCCGGACAGTCCAACAAGGGACATGAAGATTCAGTTGATGCAAGAGATAGCATTAGAACATCGTGTGGAATGGGATCCCAACTCGTTAGACGAGAAGGTTCACAAACTACCATCATTCGCACAAGTAAGATCCTCATTAGTTTTTTTTAGCTCATGCATCATTATGATAGAGTGAAAATGCTGGTCCTAAGTAGAATGCAATGTTCATATTTGTAGGAAGGGTCCCTAAATGACAATGCAGATCAAGATAACGAATCTCCTGAAACCAACCATGAAAATAGATGGTTGATTAAGATTCAAGAAACACGAAACAAAGATACCAATGATCTAAAAAAAGATGGATCAAGCGACGATGTCATAAAGCAAACAGAGAATATGCGTCAACGAATTTTAGATTATTTGTCAAGAACTACTAGTAGTCTACTATCAACTAGTCGAGAAACAACCACAAGTCCTGAGGACAGTTCAAGTTCAAGTTCTTCCGACGATTCAGCTAAACAAAGATCATTCTTCCCTTTTAGGCTCTTGCCTCCTCCTTACAATAAAAACAATTCTAACAAAAATGGCAAAAATCCCGACACATCTTCTAATATTTCCCAAAATAAACAAAAACAAGATGGTAACAAAGAAAACCAAGAAGTTTCAAATTATGAAGAAGCAAATGTGTCGTGTGTAAGGAACAGAAGGCGAAGAAAGAATGGAGTGAAATCACATTCGACTGAGTGTTTGCCGAATCTAGAGGGACCAAAAGGGCATACAAGGTCAGGTTCATACCAGCCGGATATTAGCACGCGTCCCCCGGCGCGACATGTTCATCCTAGACTTCCTGATTACGATGATATTAAAGCTCGGTTTGCAGCTCTTAGAGCAAAATCTTAAGAGCAATATTTCATGTTGATACGTATGTTTAAATTATCCATATGGTGTAAATATTGAATTATAAAATTAATAGATAAGGACCCATTAAAGATGATCAAGTGTTCGTAAACCCTGTTGTAAGATGTAGCTTTTGACGGAGCTAGAGCTGAAAAGTAGAGATTCTATACGTGTACCTACCTGAAGTAGCATTTGATTTTGTAGCATTTGATTTTAAGACTTTGTGAGACTATTTTTCTAACATCTCTCATTTGCAAATATATATATATATATATGAAAGTAGGATGTAAACTGCGGACAATTATACTTTTACTGGAAGCGTGTGTACACAAATATAGCAGGTATAACCATATATGTTAGTGAGTGTTTATAAGCATATGAGCATAAAACGCGTAAAATCATAGAAAACATGCCTAAAACCATTAGCATAAACACATAAAATTAGTTAAAAGATCTAGTTACACAATTTTTATTCTTTGCCAAAATAAAGGATTAAAAAAATCATGAAAGTAACAATAAAAATTATAAACACGTTAGCGATTAATCTTACGAGTAAGTTTTTATGGCTACAACCTTAGCGGAGATAAGGGAAGTTTGTGGCTCCGGAAAAAAATGAAATTTTCTTATATATACATACTAAAACAAATAAACAATCTATCTATTTTATATAATATAATAAGGTTTTTTACAAGTCTCCTAAGCACGGAGCATTAAAAATTCGTTTAATGTTGTGATGTGGACTGCCATAAATAAAGAGAATAGTACAACACCTACAATGCACTCTGTTGAAAGTTTCAACTTTGAAATAATAAGATCGGTTTCATTATTTTTCTAAAAACATTTACACAAAACTCTGTCCAAGCTTCCACTACACGCTCTTCCCGAAACAGTTACAAATCATCCTTTAATGACAGCCTTTCATAGTTAATCCTTTCCTTCTATTGTTCACTGATTCAAACTCTAAAACATATAAACAAATCATCTCACACAAATCATCTCACACAAATGTCTCACTTAATAATAATACAAACCCAATTCCTTTCCATGATTTTCTATGCCATACCGATTCAAACTCATCAAGAAAACATTTTGATTGATTTATCTATGTGCCGGTGATGTGTATGCTTTTAATATGAAAGAGTTGGTAAATACTGATTTATTATAATATTTAGGGTATCAAATTATTAGTTCCATATTACATTATTTTGTTTCGATTCAATTATAAGATAATTTCCAATCATCGTGTTCAAATTTATTTGTATTTTACCATAAGCCTAAGCACAAAACCTCTAACTTTGAGCAATTTTTTTCTTACGGTTGGAAATCAATTAAATTATTCTTCATTTTCAAGTGATTTCGTAAGTATTGAATCTATTCAACCTTTTTTATTTTTTATATTTTTGATGTAAATCCCATAGTTACGATATTTTTTATGTGTTGTTTTTTTGAATAATCAATTTAATATTTTTTAGGTCTCTTTTCATATGGATGGTGCACTCTCTTTCTTAATGTAAGTTTATATGATTTCATGCCTACGAAGTACTTGATGAAATGCTTGACTATATAGTTTTTTCAATAAAAGATCATTGTAGATGTTGAACGATAGCAAGTTTTGAGTGTCTTGTGTTTTGAAACTGAAATAAGCCATTAAGCTTTAAAAATAAGCAAACATTGGTTAAGCTAAAATTCGATCCAGTAGTTAGACCTGTTAATGTGGGCTGGTGGAAGGTTTTTTTTTTTTTTTTTTTTTTTTTTTTTTTTTTTTTTTCTCTCTCTCTCTCTCTTATACGCTAATATATCTATCAAGAGTATGCTCGATTAAAATTTTAACCTAAATGTACTAACAACAAATTAAATATGTTTTGCAGAAAATAGTTTGTGTAATGCTTGCAATGATAAAAATCACCCGAGGAAGGTGTAAGGTATGGTTTTTGTTGCATTTGATCCAACAATTACATGCGGATTTTTTTTATTGAACTTCGCGTTACAATTACACGCGGATTTTGTTTTTTGAACTTTTCAGTTGTAGATGAAAGAGTTCTTTGTAGAGGAAAACATGCGCCAAATATAGGAAGGGTTGTAATAAGTTGGTTGATAAATAGTTTCGTTATATTGGATCTTCATTTATAAGGTAATATAACAAAAAACTTACATTTTGTATTAACGGAATACCATGATATTCATAAGATGTTATGTGGAACAGGTTGCTTGGGCTCCATTCGACTTACTTTCAACTAGAAATTATCCCACACGAGCGATCCACAAAAGGTATGTGTGAAAACGGGTATCTTTCTAATGGTTCAAAACATATAAAATTCGTAATATTATCCATGTAATCTTTTTCTATTTATAAGAGACACGTCAGCCCTTGAAATGTCTAAATAAGTTCAATCTTTAAAACTTTGGGTCAATGATTTAAGTCTATAAAATGTCTAAAAAGATTAAGACGGTGTTTGTCTTATATAGCACAAGTTAAATTTCATACTCATTAATTTAGTGATAATTGATGTCACCAATTCCATATCACCATTTCAAAATTTATATTGTACGATGTCCAATCTCAAAGTATCCACTCAGTTTCAATCCAAACATTATAATGATTATGATCCTTTTAAGGTGTCTTTTATTTACAGGTTGTTGCGATACCCATTTAGATGACGATTTTGACAGTTTCTACACAACAACAGGTAACTTTTTGTAAACTATAGTTCTATTGATTTGGGTTAGTCTGAAATCAGTTCGATTAATGAGTTGGTTTAGTCTTAAAACTGTTAATATTTTGCATTTTTAGGTAAATTAATATACGCTTGGGTGAGAGTTTTATGTTTATGCTATGAGTTACGCCTGGGTGAGAGTTTTGTGTTAATGCTATGGGTTCAGATCATTTAATTTTTGTATATTTTGGTTTTATAATTATCATCCTTAAGCATTGTTGGTTTTGTATTGTAAAACTCACCCAAGTCATACTTGGTGGCTTGGTGTCGTTTCTCTTCAAAAAAGCTTTGTATCTCCAAAAGGTATGCCCATACGCACTCTTTTTAGTAGGTTCATTATCATAGAACTCAAAAAATTTACTCACTAATTTTGATGATTATTTTGCATAGAATTGACTCCTTAATCAGTTTTTCGAGTTATCTTTGAAATCTTTCGTTGATGTTGATGAATTGAATTTCTATACCTGTATTTGGTGACAGAATGAACATACATTTGGTCTCCATTTAGACCTCTAATGTGCTAAGAAAGGTTATGCCATGTTATAAAACCTTTAAAAAAGTAGGTTAGATAAGGCATTCAACATAAGCTGTTTGGCAGCCATGTCAATGAGCTATAAGGTTTACATTAATTGATTGGATTGTAGATTGGTGACCATGGATGATTGGTGTCTGGTTTGATGATATTGTGGTTAGGTTTTGTGGCTGCAAATTGATTTTGTTGATTTGTAGTTGATTAATTTATACATTTAATGATTAATTTGAATGCAGAACTATAAGAAAAAACTAATGTTACTATTAGTATAGATTCTTTAGTGATGTAGCTTTTGTAATCAATAGTAATTTAATACTTAGCACATAAATAGTTTACAAGACTCGCTAAATTGGATAAAGTAACTGCGGATCAACTTAATCTGACCCACATAAAACATGACCTATTTTTACCCGTTACTCAAGCCTTCCATGTTTTCATCTCTACAAGTTATGAAATTGTCCTACTACTCTTTAAAGTGCAGCTTACTCATAAATTTTCATGTGAATATAATGAATAAAGAGATGGCTATACTTGATGCAGTTTACACTCATGAAGAAAATTTTGGACACAATGTTGGAGTCCTAATTTGAAGTGGTTAGAATCAATACTGTAATCAAGTAAGCAGTGCTTGATGTATTGTGATTAGATCCACGCCAAATAAGGTCAATAAGTAAATTTTAGTGTTCCTTAGATGATCACTTTGTTGCAGCTGGTATCAAGCTGATTTAAACACAGTTAACAGTTTTCAATAGAGGTACAAAATGACCCGGTTGTAGGGTAGTCCGCCGTTCTTTGTTTTTCTATGCTAGGATTGAAACAACTTTGATTTTTCTCTCTTCCTTTTTGACAGCTTTTCTTGACAGAAGTGATTTAAAAGGCAAAAACTGATACAAGTTCAGGAATTTTTTATAGAACCATAGAGTGTTACTGAAAGTGATCAGAAGATAGGGGAAAGTTTGTACAATAAAGGCCTTGCCTAATTTTGAATTTGGTTAACAGCAAATGAGAACGGATCAATTTTAGGCAAAAACCATGAAAATAGATTGTGCAACAGAGAAAAATATGAGAAAGTAATCATATAAGGTACTTAAGCACTTCTATTAGCAATCTTATTTAACAAAAAAAAATTAATTATTATATAGTTGCAATTAGTTATTGAACAAAAATATTCATATTGCAGGTAACTATATGGTTGTTTGGTACAAGTCTGTTGGGTGATGGATATAAGGATCACAATTATATATATAGCTAAACCACTATACTTACCAACTGGTGCATGCTAACAACCCATTTGTTTGTACAATTGTGGTTTGAGACATTCTTTTATGTCTATAGCTTCTGGTATCCCCATATATCTATTGATGGAAATCGGATGAGTATGGAAGTAAAGGTGCAATAGGAGCGCAAAATCATTAAATCAGGTTTATTAACAAAAAAACATTTAATTATTATATAGTTACAATTAGTTATTGAACAAAACTATTCATATTGCAGGTAACTATATGGTTGTTTGGTACAAGTCTGTTGGGCGATGGATATCAAAGAGGATAACAATTGTATATAGCTAAACCACTATACTTACCAAGTGGTGCATGCTAACAACCCATTTGTTTGTACAATTGTGGTTTGAGATATTCTCTTGTGTCTAACCTTTAATCCCAAACCGCCCTATGTATTATGAAAGTTTGTTCAGTTGAACACGATTTGACTGATATGGGCTTTTTTCAGTGACGAGGAGAGTTTCGATGTCATTGATTACGAAAATGCACATTTGGCATTTGACCCGGAGAAATCTCCAAAATTTAATTATTAGCTTTTTATGAATGTATGAACTTTTAATTCCCTTCTGTCGAATTGTTGATTTCGAATGTTAATGTAACAAGTTTACATTTTTTGGTTCATTAATATTGTATTAGTTGTTTCCTTATTATTTCATTCACATTTACAGTAATTTGGCAAACATGAACTTGATTATACTATTCATATGCTCCATAAGATAGTAATTAGATGCATCACATAACTTAAAATTTGTGTCATATGCTCATCTCACAATTTCACACCAATTAAACCAATAAAAGATTAAAAATTTATCGTATACATAGGAAAAAATCTACATGTAGAGAAGTACTTGAAGGTCTATCATCATCGCAAGGATTGAGTTTTGAATCGATAGGCGCTCACACACATCATTTATGTTCGAGTCAATCTATTTTAGATTCGCCAACGCTATGGTTGTAAATCGATGGTGACTCACACACATCTTTTGCTACTCAACACAATAAATTTTGGAGACACAAAGCTTGGACGTTTGTTATTTTAAATGGAACAAATTTACGTTATTACTTTTCTTATCATCTCATTTCTCTATTTCTTTAAAATATTACCCGGTGTCAACGGGTCTTTAAGCTAGTCTTTTATATAATACAAGAATTACATCATTTCGGAGTGTTTTTGAAAATCCCTTCTCATTGGAAAAAAATTAGACAAATAGCAGAGCTTGATTTTGCCACATAGGCGAAATCGAGCAATGTGATTAGTCTATAAAAAGTCAAAATTAAATTGATTTTTGTCAAACTTAATAAATTTGGTGGAGAAAAAATGCATAAAAATATAGGTGTCAAATTTATGAAAACGAAAACTTAAAAAAAGATGAAGTAATTAATAAAACTTTAGTAATTGAATTTTAAATAATTTATATAAAGTAAAATGTAAAATTACAAGTTTCCATGTTTTTTAATAACTTTATAAAAAACACAAATAACCCCTTACACTTTATACCCCTATACTTTATAATATTAACTTTGTTTAAAATTAGTGGTTGAATTTTACATAAATAATATAGAGTTGAGTCTAAAATTACAAGTTACCATATTTTAATAACTTTATAAAATAACAAATAACCCCTTACACTTTATACCCCTTGTAATTTATAAGATAAACTTTATTTAAAATTACATGAGTATTAGTATTTTTTCAGACTTTTATCTATTAAAATTACAAAATTCTATAAATATACGAATCAGTTTTAATATACGTTAAATGTTTTTTTAAAACTAATATTAGTTTTAGACTTTCGTCCATTATAATATTTTTTTTACTCTATACGTTAAATAAGGACTCATGTTACTTTATTCTAAAAGTTTAATTTATGCGTACACGGACTTGAATATTAAATAAGGCTAAACTATTGTTAACGGGAATATGCATATCAAATGTAAGCACGGATTACTGTGATATGTGATATGAAAATAAATATACCCTATTGTACTTATAACAACGACTAATGAAATTCTTATTTAAAGTTTATATATGGATATCAAGAAAAATATTTTTAAAAAACTTTACGGAGCATATTTTAACTTCACAAAAAGGATTTCCCTCATTACGAAAGGTGTCCCGCGGATGGCGTATTGATATATCATATTCGGGCCGATTATGTGCTACTAAACTCGCACATTTTATACAACATGATATGAGTAGTTAAATTTAAACAACAACATCAACCTCAACCTCAACATCTATGTCAGTTAAACAAAGTTAAATCGTTTAAGCAACAAATTTTTTTACAAAATGCTATTGTAAAAGATAATAATACATAATAAAAAAATTCTGGACAAGTATTAGTTATACTTATATCACATTTTTTACGGGTAAATTCTTATATGTTCATATACTAAACTAAAAATTTAAGATAAATTCGATTTATGTGTAAACCCTGTGCGTGCACGGGACTTATAGCTAGTACACTTTATAAAGAAAATACAAAGTTTGGTCATCTTAAATTACATGGTACGGTATAAAATCCGGTCCTCATACTAAGCTTACTCGATTTCTGTTCATGATTTTAGTAAAGAAAAAATTGTTGAATGATTATATCGTCCATGTGGTTTTAGTCTTTGATTTTTTTTTTCTTGGACCCTCTCTTTATTTCCGTAACAAATGAAAATATTGGTCGAAAAACTTAACCCGTAATGGATCAAACTGCAAAAAGAGAATCCAAAGAAAAAAGACTTCATGATACCAGTAAACTGGGATGAACGGTTTTTGTCTTTGAAGTTTTTTTTTTCCTCAAGTTCTCTCCTTATGATTTTGGCTTTTATGGGTTTGATCATTTGACCAATATTTATATATGTAGTAACAAAAATATTAGTTAAAGGACTACACTCGATGCCAACACAACAAAGAGAGGATCCGGGAAAAAAATATCATAAACTAAGTGCGTTGGCAGTGGACAAATGATGGCACGGGACAGGAAGCTTCATTTTGCGGGAACACCACCGCCGATGGCACGGTATCGCAAATGATGGATCATTTGCATGAAACTTTCATTCACGGGAAGGGTTCTCTTTTTCGAACGTTGGAGCATCTTTTGACCGTTGGGAGCATCTTTTGACCGTTGGAAATCAAACAACGGTTACTTTTTCTTGTTTGACTATATATTTGTTGCCAATAATGGATGTGAACAAAAAAAAAAAAAAAAAAAAAAAAAAAAAAAAAAAAAAAAAAAAAACACCTTTCTGTAATAAAATAATAATAATAAATAAAAAAAAAAATACCAAGCTTAAAAAAATGGAGCCTAAAAAAACGAGAGATCCAAGAAAAACTAACCGAGTAGCGAGGGGCGCAATTCGACCTCGAGTTCAAACACAACCCGATTACCGCCCCCAACCATCTTTTCAAACACAACCCGATTACCGCCCCAACCATCTTTTCAATCACAACCCGGTTACCGCCCCCAATTTAACGAACCTCAATCTCCACCATTTTTCTACCCCCAACAACAACTCCCGCAATTGCCTACTCACTTCGACCCGTTTGAGCCGTGCTATGCCCAACAAAAAAGGCGTGAACAGGATAGCGCTCCGTTACCCATTCGTGAGGATACCGATGATGATGAATATTTCGACCATGTTGACATGGTACCCGAGACACAACAAGTTGAAGAAGTCGAACAACATGAACAAGTCGAACAAGATGAAGAAGTCCAAGAAGTTGAAGAGGTTGAGGTAACGCGGCCTAAAAAAAAAGTCAATAAGATTTGGACGCCCGATGAGGAGGAGGCGTTAGGTAAGGATTGGATTAAAATTTCGATGGACAAAGAAGTTGGCGACCGTCAAACAAAGCAAGGATTTTAGAAGCGAGTTCTAAAGCATTTTAGGACCCTTATGCCGAGAACTGAACGCACGATACATCAATTGAACTCGAAATGGACTCCTATGCACGCGACTATCGCTGCGTTCAATGATTACTTTATACAAGCGGTATATTTTTTACATACGTTAAATATATATATATATATACTTGTATTACATTGTTATATATATATATATACTTGTATTACATTGTTTTTTTATATATACTTGTTTTATATTGTTTTATAAATATGTAGGTGCGCTTGAAAGAAAGTGGGTGCGACGATCTTCAAGTTTATGAGAGAACCCAACTCGATTTTGAAAAACAATTTAGGAAAGCTTTCGCGCATACTAAAGCGTGGCACATTCTCAAAGATCAACAAAAGTGGAAAGAACAACCGTTGGTTAGTCAGGCTGCTGAATCCACGGGATCAAGCAAGAAAAGAAAGTCGTCGGAGTCAAGTAGCGCTCAAACGCAAACAAACAAGACGCCAATAAACGTGGAAGATTTCGACTGTGACTTACCGAACCTCAACGCGAACCCAACTCCATCACGTCACTCGAAAGGCAAAAAAAAGGTGAATCCTGGAGATTCAAGCCGAAGTTCGATGCGTGATTCCCTTGCAAGTTACACGGCTGAAAATCAAAGTTTATTGCAGGCGCAGTTGGAGGTTCAAAAGAAAAAGGACGCAGAATATTTCAAGTTTCTTGATGGGAAGACCTACAATCGTGACATGAAGTTCGTTATGGACCCGCATGACAATATCCCAGACCCGATTTTTAAGGATTTCGTCATCAAAAGGAAACACAAGATATGCGCACAACACGGTTGACCGTGTAGTTTGTAGGATTTAAAGTTTTTAATTTTAATGGAACTTTAGTAATTTTATGTTTTTTAATAATATTATGTAATGTTTATTTAATTTTAATGAAATTTTAGGCTTTTAATAATTTTAATGGATTTAAAAAAAAAGTGAGTGAAGGGTGAATGACTCATTGCCAACAAAAATAAAGATGAATGATGAAAAAAGTGAGTGAATTATGTGGCATAAGGGGATTGGTTGGGAGTGAATGATGGGAGTGAGGGTGAATGACCCATTGCCAACGCCCTAAGAATGTGATACCAGTAAACCAAGAGGAGAGTTATTTTACATACCAAATTTTTCTTACATAATAAGGGACTTATTCTCACCATTTATCTAAAAAGAAATCAATGGTTGAGATTAAAAGTATTTTAATATTTCACCCATTTTTATAATTTAAATATCTCTTAAACCGTTAATCGTTAAGCGAAAATAATTACATTATCGCGAAGAGCATTTAATTATCTTTCCATAGACGGTCACTTTGATATAAAAAAAATCGTTTTTTTCACCTTTTTTTCTTGGCCGAAAAAAAGTGAAAGAAACGAAAAAAAAATTGTCGAAAATATATCAAAGTGCCTATCATAATTAAATGCTCGTCGTAACTGTATATATTTTTTTCACTTAACGATTAACGGTTTGAAAGATATTAATATTTGAAAAAAGGATGAAAGTGGCTTTTTTAAATTGTTAGGATTAATCTTATCCATTAGATCAAATAAAGATGGGGGGTGAAGATTAGTCCGTTGTTATGCAAAAAAAAGTTTGATTCTCAAATAATCTTAAATCATGAGGAAAATTCAAATGCATACCATTTTTTTTGTGCATACCAATGGATAAATCCCCACCCTCCATCTTTTTTGATCTAATGGACTAGATTAATCTAAGATTTAA
This sequence comes from Artemisia argyi, assembly GCA_030686995.1. Taxonomy (NCBI): domain Eukaryota; kingdom Viridiplantae; phylum Streptophyta; class Magnoliopsida; order Asterales; family Asteraceae; genus Artemisia; species Artemisia argyi. The sequence continues at coordinate 183,853,433 of CM060688.1, read as the reverse complement.
TCACTTAAACATAATTTACCCCATCTATATAAAGTTTTATTTTATTTATTTGTTCCCATTCGCTTTTTTTTTTCACACACAAACTGTATGTTTTCTCTCAACCGACTCCCTCCATAATCTGTTATCTTTTTCCTCCATAATCAGTTACCACCACAACACCACCGCTACACCATCGTTCCGACCATCATCACCATCACCATTCAAGTCACCATTCCAATCATCATCTCATAACTACCTTCCGATCATTATCATCCTTTTTATGTCTTCTTTTGATTTGAATGAACCGTTTGTTTTCAGAAGCTGATTTGATGGATATTGTTGATGTTGATAGTGCTGTTGAATCATTTGTTAATTATGTGGATCAAGTTGTTTAACATTCCTTGTGATCAAGTTGCACACCAAGTGTTTGATGAAATGTGTGAGTGAAAAATATTTGATAATTTTGTTATCTGTTTTTGTAATTTTGCTTATTAATTAAGTTGTTAGTAGAATTTGTATTTTTAACTGCATTTGAATGCTATTTTTGTGTTTAATTGTGGTTTGAATCTGCTTTGTAGCATACGTTTAGTATCACCAGTGATATTTGAAGTTGATGATTATAAGCTGGTTTAGTATCACCTGTGATATACGTTTAGTATCACCAGTGATAATTGTTAGTCTGTTTATTTATAAGTTGTTTATGTTAAGATGTTTAATTTGCTTATATAATATATTTGACATTTTGATGAGGATGATAATATAAGTTGTGGGGATAAGTGATGCGTGGGAATCACAACAGGCTTTACCTCTCGAGGGATCTCGAGAAGCTTACAACCCCCACCAGGCAGTGTACCTGATCGTTGTAGTATAGTATAGTGACAAGTACCGGGGGATTGATCGTTCAGCTAGGAATAGTGTCGTTAGGATTGAAATTAATCTAACTAGGTCTAAAGGTGAAGGATGATTCTTTTTATGTTTTTATATTTTATGAAAAGCAAGTAAAAATCTCGGGTATTGGGAGAGTGGGCGGAATTAGTTGCTAATCAACTAACCCAAAAACTACTAATTAAACTAAAAAAAAAAAAAAAAAAAAAAAAAAAAAAAAAAAAAAAAACCTAAGGTTCTACAAGATAAGTGAAGCATGTCTACCCATGATATGTTACTCCTTGCTAGCTATCCAATCCTACCTATTGAATTGTAACCTTGTTTTAATTGACGGATTGTATTCCTTAATACCATTCACGGGGTATCGCACATAACTCCCCAATTCTATGAGCTCTTATCTCCTCCTATACCATGCCCAGCACAACCATAGGGATTGTAAACAGTGGCTCATGCATTAAATATAACCAATAAAGACCTCAGTGCAATAGGTTCATGTTTCCTAAGACGTTCAAGCATGTTACCATTTGGAGATCTGCCAGTTTTCTTAAGCCTAACATATAAATCATTCAATGAAAACAAGAATCAATAGGAAACAAGGATTATAAACTAAACCAACTAGATCTATTGAAGTTGTCACGCCTTAATTGATGGAGATAGACACAACATCAACAAGAAATCAATGAGATCTAATCAATTATATACAAGTTTCACATAATCATAAGTAGACACAAGGTGAATTAGCAAATCATCATCAAAGAAGAGCAAACAACAATGATAATGGAAAACATAATTAAGATAGAATCATCAAACCAATACATGATATTTATTGAGTGATTGAAACCCTCTAAGTTGCTGGAAAAACACCCACCTAAACCCAGGAATCGACCTTAGGGTTTAGGGCTTACAAAAAGTGAAGTTATGATGTTATATTTATAGGCATGTTTTCTGTCGGCAAGGCTTGACGGCGTCGGCTCGTTCTCTTGACGCCGTCATGACCATTTTTTCACCAAATTGTAGATCTCTTCGTCCTCTTCGCGTGGGCTTTTGAATCACCTAAATCCGAGTTCGTACGCAAAAGTTATGACCAAAACAATATCAGCTACTCCGCGCGCAAGTTTTGACAAGTTAACACTTGACGGCCTTGGGTGACGCCTTCACATTCTCCCTGGGCCGTCACCACTTTTACTCTTGACGCCGTCACCAAAATGCTCTTGACGCCGTCAGGTACTGTTCTCAGCATGTAAAATTAAGTCTTTGGCGTTTTCTTCACTTTTATGCTCCAAAAACGTCCGAATTGCTTCCTTTTCCAGATTTCTCTCCCAAAGTACCTAAAATCACAAAAGGAACGATTTAAGGCAATATTTGATCAAATAAATTTGAATTCGGGCTTAAATGACCCCCTAAAAATGGATCATTTTTCGCCTCATCATATACCCTTACACTTGAGATTTGCTTGTCCTCAAGCAAATGCGCTTTTATTCTACTCAAAAGACAAGTTAGGGGTCATTTAATTACGACATATAATCGTTCAACTAAAGAACAATAGACAAGCACGGAGGTCATACACAAGCACCTCACAAATAGTGTTTAGATACTCACATCTCTCGGGTGTAATAAAGTATAAATTACAATATGGAAATGGAAAATATCTCTCACTACATGTCATAGCAAAATAGATTACCATAGGCTTGGGAAAGGATCAAACCTCCACCACATGGCGTAAGCACCTAGGATAAACTATCAAAGAGGTCTTTTAAAGGGTTGTAACGTTAGGTGTAGGGATATGAAATAAACGGTTTTGTTGGATAAAGGAAGTTTTACTGGTGGCGAGTTAACAATCTTGGTCAATTACATGTACAAGATGGCGTTGCTAAGCCAAGACTAGACTCGACTTAAGCTAATAAATGAAAAATAACAAAAACATAAAATGAACATAGAATGAAAAGGGATGGTAGTCCGTATGTTTTTTCTCTTTTTCCTTTTTATATTTTTTTTTCTTTTTCTTTATTTTTTCGATTTTATTATTATTTTTTTTTTATTTATTTTTTCATACACTCTTACCCTACCATCCAAAATAATACATCATAGGGGATTGAACATTCCCCTTACACTTGAATTTTTACATACTTTACATTAAACTAATCTAATGACTCGAATTAAGAAAATCAAAACACTTGGAGTACTTTTAAGATTAACGTACATATGGGGGTAATAAATGATGTTCTTCCCCATTACTCCATATAATAAGTACTTACCCATGAGTCCCAATCGTCCCAAAACAATATGTACAAGGATATGACTCGACTTAGCAACCATGTAATCAATTAGAAAGTTAACTTAGGGTTTAACAAATAACAATAATGCACTAAAAATGAGCGCATACACGGAAGGCTAAGGCGATTTGGGTGTACATTTAAGTGGGGTGTAACAAATTCTTCCTTTAAGTAAAATGCTTAAAGTTAGAAACGAAAAGATAGGCTCGGAGGGGTATACTAGGGGTTTCGTGTACTAAAAATGAGTACAACGCTAAGGGTGTGGGAAAAATTAGTTTACTTAACTAGCCAAGTAATATGACTTAAATGGTCAAGTAATTATAATACTGGTTTAACACAAGGGTAATCCTAATGCCTCGTATCATGTAGTAAATCCTACCACACGAATGTAGTCTCACTAGCGGTCTCGGGATGCATCACTAACGCAAGTTCTAGAATCTAAATACTACCGGTACACTCATAAGCACTAATAGTAAATGCTTTTCCTATCAAATCTAAAGGCGAACCTCACATATTTGGGTGGAAAATTTTTTTGAAAGTACGGTTATGTGCTAGTCATACAATCTCCTATCCATGAGACGCTTGCTATGGCTAAAGTTTCACTCCTAAATGTTGTAAAAAATTTTAAATTTGGCGCTAAAATTGCACTAACAAGTATTTCTCATAGTTTTATTACACATCTACCATTAAACAAAACAAACTCAAGCGAAAGTGCATATGTAAGGTATCATCTTTTTACCCTCCCCTTACACTTAAGATGAACATTGTCCCCAATGTTCAAGTAAAGAATGTAAAAGTGAAAAAGTAAAGAGAATGAAATCAAATACTCCCCTGATTCGCTCGGTATGGATAATAAGGTGGCCAGGTTAAATCTTCCTCCAAGAAAATGAACAATCAAAGCTTCCCTTCCAGAATATAAATCATCTTCTTGTCATACATAACCTGTAAATCCTGAGAAAACAAACAAAAACCCAAAGCATCAACCCGAACAAAAATAACTCACAACTAGATGTAATTCCAGACTTAGGAATAGAAACAAAACAATTAAAGATATAATGCTTGTGGAATGAATGTTTGCAGATTTCCTGGAGTTTATAAAACTAAAGAATCAACAAAAACTTTAAGACTCCGGTATAAACAAAACTAGCAAAATTTCCAGAATTTTACACACGACGCCGTCAAGAGTAAACTCGTGACGCCGTCAGAAGTGACCTGCAGAAATTCTTATGTTAAGTTTCCGGAAAATTTCTGAAAAAACTTCGTCCTACTTCCTGGAAAATCCTGCAAAACATCATTACGACTCGATACGAGCATTTGACTCTAACAAGTACTAATACACATGTCCATTTAATATTGTTGTGGTTCATGCTCAATTTTGTTCTTATAAACAAATTTGGATCTCCCTTACACTTATCTTTTGCAAAATACCTTTTATATGCAATTAAGACGAAGTTAAAAACAAAATAAAGCATTTTCACAATTTACTTTGAAACATGAGCCACAAACAATAAAAATAGAACATGCATACGGAAACAAATAAAATCAAACAAACAAACAAACAAATAAAAACACACAAAACATGGGTTGCCTCCCAAAAAGCGCTTGTTTTTGTTCGAGTCACGAGCCTGACTCTACCCTTATTTAACGGAAATAGGGGAGGTTCTCCCTACACTTAGGATTAAGTGTGGGTGGAAGTAGCGATACACACCTGATGAGTGTCTAAATACTCATCATTTTATACCAATCTGAACTGCCAAAACATACAAAAACACTCAAATATGTATCAAAATACTTAAAATATCTTAGAGGTGTGTTTTATATGTTTCAAATACAAAATATGCAAAAACAGATGAAAAACGTACAAAGTTTGCATAATTGGCAGTTTCAGTCCCTCAAGTTTCATAAATTGGCAAAACTAGTCCCTGGTTATTCTAAAAACATGAAAAAGTCATCAAAGGTCCTTTTTAATCATAAAGTTACATATTTAGTCCTTTGGTGCAAAGTTTCATAAAATTACAAGTTTAGTCCCTCAACTTTGGAAATTGACAGAAATGGTCCCTGGGATGTAAAAACTTTGAGAAAAGCAATTTTGGTCCTTATACTAATAATCTTTTGCAGGAATGGTCCTTGGTGTTAAGTTTGGTGAATTTACATGATTGGTCCCTGGAGTTTCAGTTTTGGCAAAAATAGTCCCCGGATATTTCATAAGTAAAAAAATATCAAAAATATCTATGTACTATTTATTTATGGCAAGTTTAGTCCTTATAAGTATATTTGGAGACTTGCTAAATCAGACCCCTAAACTTTGCCAAATTACATAATTGGTCCTTGTGTGAAATATTACAAACGGACCCTTGGTTTTATTTAAGTCCAAACCAAAACCAAACAATCCACTATCCTACCCAATACCCCAACAGCCCACCCACACTCCCCTAGGCCCAAAATGAATAAAACCGGCCCAACCTTTGGTCAAACCAGTCAACCCCCTTTCAATACCACCCCCCGTTCCCTCCAAACCATACCACCACCATTACTGCTACCATACTACCTCCAATACCACCACCACCTGTCCACTACTTGCTCCCCACTCTTCACCAGCTCACCCTCCACCTCACACAACAATCCAAGCCCCTAAAACCCTCTCCACGCAACACAACTGACACCTTGGACTTTTGGCGCGAAAAAAGGTTTTTAAATGGTGTGGATTGCTTTGACCTGATCAATGGCTAGGAAGTGGTGGGAAACACCCCAGTGGGTCCCACATACTCAGAAATGGCTACAAAAAGGGAAAGAAGGCAGAAGAGAAAGATTATTAGATTAGGTTTAGTTAAATTAGGTCGTAGGTAGTATAAACTTCAATATCAATTGTAATTTTCAATTAAAGTAAGCTTGTATCAGTAATCTCATGTGTTTAAATCTTTAATTCAAGTTAATTTTAAGTTTCAGCTCAGTATCTCAGTTTTTGAATTTCTCAATTTCTCAAAAATCACCATAAGCTTGTAAGCTGTTAGTTGTTGTTATTCTTGAATTCATAAGCTCATTTGAGCTTTGACAAAGCTCAAATAAGCTTAGGAAAACATCATTTAGCTGGTTAGTTCATAGAAGCAAAAATAAGAAAAATATCTAAGAAAATATAAAGAAAATAAAAAAATAGGGTCTGATGAAGAATTGAGCTGAGCAAAGTGTGTTTTGGACTATTTCTGGGTTAGTAGTCTTGTGGAAGACTGTTAGGAAAGTTCTTGGTTGTGGTTCTTTGTTTTCTCAGTTGGAACCATTTGTAAGTCTAATAGCTTGATTTTTCATATTATTATTATTGTTGTTATTAGTAGTAACTTTGTGATCATTTAACTTCCATTTGGTATACTTAATCTATTGCAAACATAAAACCAGTATAGTTAGTTTTAAAATCAACAGTTATAGTATTATATAGCAGTTATAGGGGTGTTTGGTTTAGACTAATTCACCTTGTCTCAGTAGTTATTGTTGTCTAATATTGCTTCATACATGTTAGTTTGGGTCTAATACAGTCAAAGAAGCAAAGAAATCAGGGTCTAGATAAGTAAAAGTCAAAATCCATCTCCAAACTCCTTGACAGTTAACTGTCAAGGATTTGTGACTCACAAACCCACAATTTAGCTTATAAGATATAGCTTTAGTTTAATTTAAGTTAATAATATCTTAATATAACATATATAGTTAGTAGTGAGTGTTAGAAATTCAAATAAGTCAAACTAGCAAGTTTTATACAAAAGTCAAAATTACATTCCTCAGGTTTTGACAAAACTTCAAGGAATTGTGTAGATTTTTGTAGTAGGATTTAAGACTTGAGCTTTTTAGTTTTAGCACTCTACCATCTCAACTTTGAAATCCTACTCAGCTTATATTTTTAAGATTTTTCTTGTGGGCCCCACAAAGTCACAAAGTGACTTGCAGGGCACACCCCTGCTCCGTCTCAGCAGCTGCACAACCAAACACCACCCTTTGGTGGTGTTTTGTGACCACCACAGTGGGCCCCAGTAGCTCTAGTTAGGTTCCCTCAACCCCCCTCCTACCAGACTCTTTAGTTTGACCTTTTGTTTGACCTATATCACTGTGGACCCCACCTAGATTAACCATTGAAATCTGTCCCCATTCTGTGTTGCATTTTAGGTTTTGGATTAGCTTATTATGGCTTAACGGCTTTTCTACTAAGCTTATTTGGCCAATTTAAGCTTTGACAAGTTCAAACAACCTATTAGAACCAGATTCATCCAAGGTGGGTCCCACATAAGCTCATTTGAGCTTATTTGCTCATTAAGTCAACTAAAGTCAACTGTCTAGGATTATAGCTTATAACTAGCTTATTATTAAGTTCTAAAATAATTGTTTTCACAAAAGTTAGTTATATTTAGGTATAATATAGGTTGGAAAAAGAAAATTCAAGAAAAACAAATATAATAGTAAGTGATAGTTTCTATTTAATACAATTTAATTTTAATTTTCATTTTTATATTTTTATTAAGTAATCTGTGTTTTTATATTTTTATTAATTTCCTTATATATTAAAGTATTTTAAATAATTTTATTAGATTTTTATATTGTCATTTGATATTTATTAGATTTAATAATAGTTTTATTAGTAATTAATTAATAAGTAAGTTATAAATAGCATAATTAGTTTTTATATAGTAACACCTATATTTTATATTTTTCCTAGCTTCTATAAGTCATAATATAATTTTAGTAATTTTTCTAGAATTTTTACTGTTCATTTAATAGTTTTCATAATTTAAATAGTTTAATTAGATATTAATTAATAAATAGAATAATAATTAGTTAACTAGTTTAAAAATATATAAAATAAAGTTTTTATAATTTTTTAGGATTCCCATGATGGTTAATTAGATATATAAAATTTTTCATAATTTTCTAAGTTAGTTTAGTATTATTTTTAATTTAAAATAGTTTAAATAGTTTAATTAATATAAATAGTTATTAATTAATAGAAAATACATAAAAAGACAAAAAAATTTATTTTTATTTTTTATACTTTCTTCAAGTTCTATTTTAGGTTTAGAAAATATTTTTATAAGTTTTTAGTTTAATTTGTAGTATTTATAATTTTTAGTTTGATTTAAATTAAATAGTTAAATAGTTTTTAATTAAATAATTAATAATAAATAATATAATAATCAAAAAAATAGTTTTCTTTTTAATTTAATTTTATTTTAAGTTTAAGTTTATAGGATTTTCAATTTTAACCCTTGTAGTTTATTTTTCCTTAAAACTCACCTTTTTCTCAGTACGCAGTCGCGTCTGATTTTAAATTGGTGAACGTTTTAACGTTTTAGATATCTAGGTTTTACGTAATCATTTTAATAGTTATTTTAAGTTATAAAACCCTAGTCTAATCACACACACACACTTTATACCCTTACCTGTTCACATTCACTAATCACAGATTCGTTTATAATAAAACATCGCACACTTCGTTGGGACATTACGACCCGGGAAAACACTGTATTTCACGGAAGCATTTGCCTCGGCTGTTTGACTATTACAGTTGGCCATTCACAAGTGGCTGATCAATAATTATCTGACTGTTTGAGGCGAATCAAAATTTGGCGCCGCTGCCGGGGAGGTTGTGCGCTTATTCTAAACGATTTTGCGTATTAGTGATTCTGGATATACATCCATTGTATATTTACCATCTTTTATCCATATTTTTATAAAACAAAACCCAAAAATATTCACCTTTATACCCCTACCTATTTGATTCTTCAATTCTCATCCCCAAAACCCTTTGATTCTACATTCTTCCACTTATCTCATAATTGATTCTAATGGCATCTCTCGATGACGATTTCTTTAAACAAAGGGCCTGTAAAAGCAAAGTTGAAAAACTTATGGCCTTGTCAAAAATGTCGAGATGTTATGTTGATTATGATGGACCTTCGATTCCTATTCCCTCTCCGGTGAGGGAAAGAGATCATGAAACCAAGGTGACAAAGGACCTTGTACTTTCCTCTGACGATGGAGGTGCTAAATACTTCCAAACCACGGTTGTCCAAAAACCTGAGCTCACAAATGCTCCTAAACCTTCAAAAATCAATCCTGATCTTTCACGGTTTACGGTTAAAAGTTTGTCAAGCAAACGTACAGAGCTTAGGGCAATTACTGAAAAGAACGATTTGCCTAATCTTCACAATTATCAAAAACAAAAACCCGAGACCATAACGGAAGTGGTGGAAATTACTAGCTCTAAGAGCACACCACTTGTCCCACCTCCAGATTTTGTCCCTTGTGTCGGTTGTGGTGAGCCGCTTTTCGGTTTTCCATGTCGTTGGTGTACATGTGTGCAATGTGGTAATGATATTCAAAACGGGAGTTGTTTGTTTTGTGAATCGAGTAATTCATTTGCTTATGATCCTAATCAAAACTCATTCAACGACTCCTCAAATTTTTCCAACTACCCATCACATTCATACGAGCAAGAATCATATTATCCAAATCTCAATGATGCTTCGTATCAAAATACACCAAGCCAGGCTCAACAGTTTAACTGTTGTGAGTATTGTGGTGGTTCACACTACAGTTCTGATTGTCAAACTAGGAATCAGTTTGTCTATGAACAGGTTCCTAATAACAATTATGACTTAAACACATACGACTCACAACCACATCAGTTCAACTGTTGTGAGTACTGTGGAGGTCCACACTTTAGCTCTGATTGTCAAACAAGAAATCCATTTCCTTGTAACAATTATGACTATTCGTTTCAAGACCCACCTCCACAGTGCCAAATAATTCAAGCAACTCCTCACATCCAGCAAGACCCTTATATAGAGGTTCTTGAGAAACTCAAAGATCTTAAGGAGGAGTTGGCTAATATGTCGTCTCACAATGCACCAAGTTCTTCTTGCGTATATTGTGGGGGTCCTCATAAGGATGATCAATGTCAACCTTCCGGTTTTGACACATTCACACCCCCACAATATCCACTCATTCCATATTCTCGTGATAAATCTATCGCGGAATTACTTGCTGAAGGACGTGCAACTGGGAACAAAATAAGCATGGAAGAATTACTAGTCTTAAAACAAGCAGCTATAACACGTGCTAAATTTCAAAATGCTGCTCTTCTCGATGAGGATGATGAAAGTGATGATACCTCATCATGTTCATCAGTTGAGACTTCTTCCATGGATATACAGGGAGAAAAGAATATAACTGAATCACCAGCAGTAGAAATAATGGAACTTGTAGAATCCATTACTGCTAGTCCTTCTCAGCTCCCTCTGTATGATGTTATCACACCCGAGGTTCCCACTCACTCTCTGAGCATGGGGGACGAGCATCTTGACACAATTCCTGCAAAGGAATATGACGAGTTCATAAAGTCTAGTGTTGAGAACCTTGTCCCAATCCCAAGAGAGTCACAGGGGACTTTTGATCTTATGTGTGATATTCCTTTCACCCCTGATAATCCAAATGAACAAATTGAGACTGTCTCTGATTCCAGTAATGATTGTTTATCTTATGGAGACATCGAATTTGTTGATGCATCACTTCCCGAGTCTAATGATGACTATCTTTTTGAAGAGTTCGCTGATGAACTCTCTCATATGGATCCCATCCCACCAAGGGATGAAAATGAAGTCTTTGACTTTGAAGCGGATTTGAGAGAGTTAGAATTCTTACCTACTCATGATCCTGCGTTTGAACTCACTCAGATCAAACCACTTCCTCCGGAAAGTGAAAATGAGTTGGACGAATTCGAAGCTTTTATGACTGAAGATAGTTCAATTTCATACGAAGTTGATGATAATTATCTTGATCCCGAGGGGGACATTCTTTTTCTAGAAAGTTTGTTAAACGAAGATCCATTTCCCCCTCTTCCACAACTTCATAATGAGGAAATCAAATCAGTTGAGGAAACTGATAAATTTCCTGAGATCAAGCTTAAGGACTTGCCTCCTCCACTTGAATATGCATTTCTTGAGGAGGAAGTTCTTATCTTAATTGCTATTCAGATCTCCCTACTTTCCTTCACCTACCAGGTGATTTCTCCTATTCTTCACTCCTTCGGGAATGAAGACACTATCTTTGACCCCGGCATTCTCATTTATAAATTATGAGCCGGGTACTTATCTTTTCGGCGTGGAACTTTCACGTGCTTCAAATGTTTATCCAAACATCTTGAATGAAAGTCCGATAGAGATTGTCTCTTCCACTTGCTTCCCCATGGACAAATAAATTCGGGGTCGAGTCAAGTTAGTGACTCGGTAATAAAAAACATTAGCAAAAACATGGGTTTTCACTCGTGTGTAACACCCTAGTGTGGGGGATATACCCCACATGTTGTATATATATATCTCAAAAAAAAAAAAAAAAAAAAAAAAAAAAAAAAAAATGTAAATATAGTGATAGCTTCTATTTAAGAAGTTTTATCTAAAAAAATAATTGTATGTATATACATCTTAAGTAAAGGCTATAGAGTATTTCCTTCGTACGTTCTAAGTTCGGTTTCACACCCGGTACTTTGAATATTGAGGACAATATTCAGTTCTAAGTGTGGGGGGAGATTCGTTATTCTAACGAATTTAAACACATGTTCCATCAAGAACCCCCATTTTAGCCAAAATTTTAAAATTTTTTCTCACTTAGAACGCAATAAATGGTATCAATCCTCCATGTCTAACCCACAACAGGATTGGCTAATCCAGGAGCAAACGGTTCTTGGTAAAGATAACTCAAACCCGTTTATGGCTTGCAATTTGCCAAAAATTGTATGGTTCCTCAACTCCCCATTATCCTCAAAAGCTAATGAGTTGGCTAGCCCGCAAGATTATGGCTTGTGGTAAAGGCCGTGGAAAAACCATAATTGGTAATCAGCTCACCAAGATGTTGACTATTCCATCAAGAGTTGGCTAGTCCAGAAGCAAACGGCTTTTGGTAAAGACTAATCAAATCCGTTGACAGCTGGTGATTTGCTCAAAATCACACGGTTATCAGGTGTGCCACAGTTCTTACACCTGGCTACTCCAGAAGTGATGGCTTTTGGTAAAGAGATAAAATCCATTAAGTTTTTCTCAAATAGATTGCTAGGGACTAGCAATAGTTTAGTGTGGGGGATTGATGAGTGTCTAAATACTCATCATTTTATACCAATCTGAACTGCCAAAACATACAAAAACACTCAAATATGTATCAAAATACTTAAAATATCTTAGAGGTGTGTTTTATATGTTTCAAATACAAAATATGCAAAAACAGATGAAAAACGTACAAAGTTTGCATAATTGGCAGTTTCAGTCCCTCAAGTTTCATAAATTGGCAAAACTAGTCCCTGGTTATTCTAAAAACATGAAAAAGTCATCAAAGGTCCTTTTTAATCATAAAGTTACATATTTAGTCCTTTGGTGCAAAGTTTCATAAAATTACAAGTTTAGTCCCTCAACTTTGGAAATTGACAGAAATGGTCCCTGGGATGTAAAAACTTTGAGAAAAGCAATTTTGGTCCTTATACTAATAATCTTTTGCAGGAATGGTCCTTGGTGTTAAGTTTGGTGAATTTACATGATTGGTCCCTGGAGTTTCAGTTTTGGCAAAAATAGTCCCCGGATATTTCATAAGTAAAAAAATATCAAAAATATCTATGTACTATTTATTTATGGCAAGTTTAGTCCTTATAAGTATATTTGGAGACTTGCCAAATCAGACCCCTAAACTTTGCCAAATTACATAATTGGTCCTTGTGTGAAATATTACAAACGGACCCTTGGTTTTATTTAAGTCCAAACCAAAACCAAACAATCCACTATCCTACCCAATACCCCAACAGCCCACCCACACTCCCCTAGGCCCAAAATGAATAAAACCGGCCCAACCTTTGGTCAAACCAGTCAACCCCCTTTCAATACCACCCCCCGTTCCCTCCAAACCATACCACCACCATTACTGCTACCATACTACCTCCAATACCACCACCACCTGTCCACTACTTGCTCCCCACTCTTCACCAGCTCACCCTCCACCTCACACAACAATCCAAGCCCCTAAAACCCTCTCCACGCAACACAACTGACACCTTGGACTTTTGGCGCGAAAAAAGGTTTTTAAATGGTGTGGATTGCTTTGACCTGATCAATGGCTAGGAAGTGGTGGGAAACACCCCAGTGGGTCCCACATACTCAGAAATGGCTACAAAAAGGGAAAGAAGGCAGAAGAGAAAGATTATTAGATTAGGTTTAGTTAAATTAGGTCGTAGGTAGTATAAACTTCAATATCAATTGTAATTTTCAATTAAAGTAAGCTTGTATCAGTAATCTCATGTGTTTAAATCTTTAATTCAAGTTAATTTTAAGTTTCAGCTCAGTATCTCAGTTTTTGAATTTCTCAATTTCTCAAAAATCACCATAAGCTTGTAAGCTGTTAGTTGTTGTTATTCTTGAATTCATAAGCTCATTTGAGCTTTGACAAAGCTCAAATAAGCTTAGGAAAACATCATTTAGCTGGTTAGTTCATAGAAGCAAAAATAAGAAAAATATCTAAGAAAATATAAAGAAAATAAAAAAATAGGGTCTGATGAAGAATTGAGCTGAGCAAAGTGTGTTTTGGACTATTTCTGGGTTAGTAGTCTTGTGGAAGACTGTTAGGAAAGTTCTTGGTTGTGGTTCTTTGTTTTCTCAGTTGGAACCATTTGTAAGTCTAATAGCTTGATTTTTCATATTATTATTATTGTTGTTATTAGTAGTAACTTTGTGATCATTTAACTTCCATTTGGTATACTTAATCTATTGCAAACATAAAACCAGTATAGTTAGTTTTAAAATCAACAGTTATAGTATTATATAGCAGTTATAGGGGTGTTTGGTTTAGACTAATTCACCTTGTCTCAGTAGTTATTGTTGTCTAATATTGCTTCATACATGTTAGTTTGGGTCTAATACAGTCAAAGAAGCAAAGAAATCAGGGTCTAGATAAGTAAAAGTCAAAATCCATCTCCAAACTCCCTGACAGTTAACTGTCAAGGATTTGTGACTCACAAACCCACAATTTAGCTTATAAGATATAGCTTTAGTTTAATTTAAGTTAATAATATCTTAATATAACATATATAGTTAGTAGTGAGTGTTAGAAATTCAAATAAGTCAAACTAGCAAGTTTTATACAAAAGTCAAAATTACATTCCTCAGGTTTTGACAAAACTTCAAGGAATTGTGTAGATTTTTGTAGTAGGATTTAAGACTTGAGCTTTTTAGTTTTAGCACTCTACCATCTCAACTTTGAAATCCTACTCAGCTTATATTTTTAAGATTTTTCTTGTGGGCCCCACAAAGTCACAAAGTGACTTGCAGGGCACACCCCTGCTCCGTCTCAGCAGCTGCACAACCAAACACCACCCTTTGGTGGTGTTTTGTGACCACCACAGTGGGCCCCAGTAGCTCTAGTTAGGTTCCCTCAACCCCCCTCCTACCAGACTCTTTAGTTTGACCTTTTGTTTGACCTATATCACTGTGGACCCCACCTAGATTAACCATTGAAATCTGTCCCCATTCTGTGTTGCATTTTAGGTTTTGGATTAGCTTATTATGGCTTAACAGCTTTTCTACTAAGCTTATTTGGCCAATTTAAGCTTTGACAAGTTCAAACAACCTATTAGAACCAGATTCATCCAAGGTGGGTCCCACATAAGCTCATTTGAGCTTATTTGCTCATTAAGTCAACTAAAATCAACTGTCTAGGATTATAGCTTATAACTAGCTTATTATTAAGTTCTAAAATAATTGTTTTCACAAAAGTTAGTTATATTTAGGTATAATATAGGTTGGAAAAAGAAAATTCAAGAAAAACAAATATAATAGTAAGTGATAGTTTCTATTTAATACAATTTAATTTTAATTTTTATTTTTATATTTTTATTAAGTAATCTGTGTTTTTATATTTTTATTAATTTCCTTATATATTAAAGTATTTTAAATAATTTTATTAGATTTTTATATTGTCATTTGATATTTATTAGATTTAATAATAGTTTTATTAGTAATTAATTAATAAGTAAGTTATAAATAGCATAATTAGTTTTTATATAGTAACACCTATATTTTATATTTTTCCTAGCTTCTATAAGTCATAATATAATTTTAGTAATTTTTCTAGAATTTTTACTGTTCATTTAATAGTTTTCATAATTTAAATAGTTTAATTAGATATTAATTAATAAATAGAATAATAATTAGTTAACTAGTTTAAAAATATATAAAATAAAGTTTTTATAATTTTTTAGGATTCCCATGATGGTTAATTAGATATATAAAATTTTTCATAATTTTCTAAGTTAGTTTAGTATTATTTTTAATTTAAAATAGTTTAAATAGTTTAATTAATATAAATAGTTATTAATTAATAGAAAATACATAAAAAGACAAAAAAATTTATTTTTATTTTTTATACTTTCTTCAAGTTCTATTTTAGGTTTAGAAAATATTTTTATAAGTTTTTAGTTTAATTTGTAGTATTTATAATTTTTAGTTTGATTTTAATTAAATAGTTAAATAGTTTTTAATTAAATAATTAATAATAAATAATATAATAATCAAAAAAATAGTTTTCTTTTTAATTTAATTTTATTTTAAGTTTAAGTTTATAGGATTTTCAATTTTAACCCTTGTAGTTTATTTTTCCTTAAAACTCACCTTTTTCTCAGTACGCAGTCGCGTCTGATTTTAAATTGGTGAACGTTTTAACGTTTTAGATATCTAGGTTTTACGTAATCGTTTTAATAGTTATTTTAAGTTATAAAACCCTAGTCTAATCACACACACACACTTTATACCCTTACCTGTTCACATTCACTAATCACAGATTCGTTTATAATAAAACATCGCACACTTCGTTGGGACATTACGACCCGGGAAAACACTGTATTTCACGGAAGCATTTGCCTCGGCTGTTTGACTATTACAGTTGGCCATTCACAAGTGGCTGATCAATAATTATCTGACTGTTTGAGGCGAATCAACACCCTTAGGGTGTGAATATGCCACGTGAGGTGAAGGGGGTGAGCGAATGGCTTCCTTCATCCTAAAACTACCCGGATAATATTGGTTGATGGGTGGGTCGGTTCCTCTTTTGTCTCCTAGAAATATATCTAAGGATGGAAAGGTGTGTAAAGATTGAGGTTCCGGTTCATCAACACTAGGAAATTCCCTAGAACTAGGAGTAAGGTTATCACTACAAGTGTTCAAACCTATATCCTCAAGTGGTGCCTGGTCCAAGGGTTCTACCTCCATTGGAATTCCTAAAGTTTCTTCTACTTCTTCGGTAAGTCACGGGCGGTGCGTGTGCCTCAAATGATGGTTGAGTATTTTGTGGGCTTATGTTGTTCACCTCATCATTCCAGGTGTCAGGATCTAGCCCTAACATTCTCCCAAGTATCTCACGTGCTTCTCTAGGCATCTCAACTTCTATGTCTGAATCATAAGGGTCATCCTCAATATTCTGACTGCTATATACAAATTGCCCAAGAGATTCATCATATGTTTCTTGAGATTCATCATCATCGATCATAAAACCTAGGTCTTTTTTATCAATGTGATCATGCTCGGCTAAATCCTCCTCAATTGTTTTCTTAGGTAGTGATAATAGCAAACCTAGTGCTTCATCCAACTTATGATTTGTTGCAATGGCTCTCTCCATAATTCCTTGGAAAACTAGGTCGCATTTCCTATTGGCCTCACTAAAACTAGATCTTAAACATGGAGGTTGTTCATAAGAATCTATCCTAGGTGAAGGCTCATATGATTCATAGGTATCTCTAAATGAGGTATTTTGAACTCTTTGGTGTGTTAGCCGCTCAACCCTATCTTGCAATCTTAGAAGTCTAAGTGTAGAGTCCATTTGAAGCAAATTACAAACAAAATCACAAAGAAAATATAGACTACGAGAAAGCTACAAAAGAAAAAATCTCACTTGATAGGAATCTAATGAGTAAACCTAATAAAAATCAAATTCAACCTAAACAATAACTATTCCCCGGGCTGCGGCGCCAAAAACTTGATGCGTGGGAATCGCAACAGGCTTTACCTCTCGAGAGATCTCGAGAAGCTTACAACCCCCACCAGGCAGTGTACCTAATCGTTGTAGTATAGTATAGTGACAAGTACCGGGGGATTGATCGTTCAGCTAGGAATAGTGTCGTTAGGATTGAAATTAATCTAACTAGGTCTAAAGGTGAAGGATGATTCTTTTTATGTTTTTATATTTTATGAAAAGCAAGTAAAAATCTCGGGTATTGGGAGAGTGGGCGGAATTAGTTGCTAATCAACTAACCCAAAAGCTACTAATTAAACTAATAAAAAAAAAAAAAAACTAAGGTTCTACAAGATAAGTGAAGCATGTCTACCCATGATATGTTACTCCTTGCTAGCTATCCAATCCTACCTATTGAATTGTAACCTTGTTTTAATTGACGGGTTGTATTCCTTAATACCATTCATGGGGTATCGCACATAACTCCCCAATTCTATGAGCTCTTATCTCCTCCTATACCATGCCCAGCACAACCATAGGGATTGTAAACAGTGGCTCATGCATTAAATATAACCAATAAAGACCTCAGTGCAATAGGTTCATGTTTCCTAAGACGTTCAAGCATGTTACCATTTGGAGATCTGCCAGTTTTCTTAAGCCTAACATATAAACCATTCAATCAAAACAAGAATCAATAGAAAACAAGGATTATAAACTAAACCAACTAGATCTATTGAAGTTGTCATGCCTTAATTGATGGAGATAGACACAACATCAACAAGAAATCAATGAGATCTAATCAATTATATACAAGTTTCACATAATCATAAGTAGACACAAGGTGAATTAGCAAATCATCATCAAAGAAGAGCAAACAACAATGATAATGGAAAACATAATTAAGATAGAATCATCAAACCAATACATGATGTTTATGGAGTGATTGAAACCCTCTAAGTTGCTGGAAAAACACCCACCTAAACCCAGGAATCGACATTAGGGTTTAGGGCTTACAAAAAGTGAAGTTATGATGTTATATTTATAGGCATGTTTTCTGTCAGCAAGGCTTGACGGCGTCAGCTCGTTCTCTTGACGCCATCATGACCATTTTTTCACCAAATTGTAGATCTCTTCGTCCTCTTCGCGTGGGCTTTTGAATCACCTAAATCCGAGTTCGTACGCAAAAGTTATGACCAAAACAATATCAGCTACTCCGCGCGCAAGTTTTGACAAGTTAACACGTGACGGCCTTGGGTGACGCCTTCACATTCTCTCTGGGCCGTCACCACTTTTACTCTTGGCGCCGTCACCAAAATGCTCTTGACGCCGTCAGGTACTGTTCTCAGCATGTAAAATTAAGTCTTTGGCGTTTTCTTCACTTTTATGCTCCAAAAATGTCCAAATTGCTTCCTTTTCCAGATTTCTCTCCCAAAGTACCTAAAATCACAAAAGGAACGATTTAGGGCAATATTTGATCAAATAAATTCGAATTCGGGCTTAAATGACCCCCTAAAAATGGATCATTTTTCGCCTCATCAATAAGCTATGAGTATTAGTTACTGATAATTTTTTAATCATAGTGTAATATTGCTTATTATTTAGGCTGTGAGTATAAGTTACTGATTAGTTGTTCATTATAGTATAAGTTACTAAATTTCCACTTGCATTGTGTCCTTCTTTGGTTACGCAGGAATGGAAAATCGTTGCATGGGTGATGGTTGCACTGTAGGAACCCAGCATGAGCTTGCCTTGGATGCACTCATGGCTTAGAGTATAGATATACATCCTTTTTCTTATATTAAATTATATATTTTAATGAGATATGAATATCCAGTTGATACCTTATCCCAAACTATAGATTAAGCATGAGCTCGTAATTCTTATGACCTTTGTATATCATGGTCCCTTGCGTATCTACTGGTTTTAAGTTAGTTACTAACCCAAAACTTTCCATAGAGTACTAACTGTAACCTTGATATCACGTTTGATATCGCATGTGATATCACAGGTACGTCAGCTTTCTTTTATTTGTTGAATCTGTGGTATCACCTGTGATACCATAAGCGATATCACATGTGATACCACAGGCGATATCACTTGTGACACCACAGGCGATATTAAAGGTGTTTGACCTGCTTCAATTTGTTTGTGGAGATGTTGTGCTTTTTTGAACTACAACTTTAGTTGTTGATTCTTTTGTTTGTAATCACAAATAGTTTAGTGATATTGTCTCTTTTTATGCCACATACAAAACAAACAAGTATGCTTTTTAACTTATAATATCTCTTGTAATATTTCATTGTTTTTGTACATTTTGTGTATATTATCACCTGAGATATTTCTCTTTCCAGGTACATGATAGTTTTTGTGCCTTTTATTGCAATTGACATTCACAGGAGATGTGTTACTATTGGTTCCGATCTGCTTTAGAACAAAACTACTGAATCTTATGTATGGTTACTCCAAGCATTCAAGAAAGCTTTTGTGTGTTATCCGAATATCATTGTAACTGGTCAAGATGGTGCTATGCGAAAAGTAATTGCAGCTGAGTTTCTTGGTTCCAAGCCCCGGCTTTACATTTGGCATATCATGCAAAAGCTTTCAAATAATGTAAATCTTTCTTTATTAATTATACTGTCATATATTAGAAGTTATGAATCACTTGTGATATTTTCATTTCTCTGTATAATTATGTTGTTTTGTATCAGTAAAATGTGCTTTATCAGTTGTGATATTGTATTCATATACCACAGTGGAATGTTCAATTTTATTATGTTTTTGTTTTCATATTGTGTCGAGAATTTATGATAATACTGGTTTCAAGAATATACTTCGCAAAATAGTTTGGAACATGTCAACATATATATCAATTAAAGAATAATATTACAAGTACTTACAAAAGCAAAAATTACCAAGTAAAAACAAGTAACCACATAAATGATGTAATCATTTCATTCATTTTCGTGCTTTATCACAAGTGATAAAATGACAAATATTTCATAAACTATCAAAGACCTCATAAAAATTAATTCCAACTATTTATTACAAGAGATATATAACTTCTAATTTATGACAAAGACGGGGCATGGAACCAGGTAGCTCCGCTGCAATTGCTTTTCGCATAGCACCATCTTGACCAGTTATAATGATATCCAAATAACGCACAAAAGCTTTCTTGAATGCTTGGAGTAACAATGCCTAAGATTCAGTAATTTCGTTCTTAAGTAGGCCAGAACCAACAATAACACATCTCCTATGATTGTCAGTGATTGTCAATTGCAGTAAAAGGCACAAAAACCATCATGTACCTGGAAAGAGAAATATATCAGGTGATAATATATGCAAAATGTACAAAAAAACAATGAAATATCACTGGAAATATTACAAATTAAAAATTGCAAAAAAAAAAATGGCTCCATCAAATGAAGAATCAACAACAACTGCAGTTATGGTTCAAAAAAGCACAACAACTCCACAAAAAAATTTAAGAAGCTCAAACAACTTTGATATCGCCTGTGATATCACCTGTTATATCATAAGATCCACCATTACCAAAACTGATTCAACAAATAAAAGAAAGTTGACACACATGTGATATCACAGGTGATATCACAATTAATATCGCTTGTGATATCACCAGTGATATCATAAGATCCTCCATTACCACAACTGATTCAACAAATAAAAGAAAGTTGACACACATGTGATATCACAATCTATATCACCTGTGATATCACTTGTAAGTATCTCCTCCCTACAAACCCTAAACAACAAGCCCCCTCATTCTCTCTACCAGTTATAATTTGTTTATGTGTTGGTGATTTATGTTTCAGTCACAAATCCACACGATTCTCATTGGTGTTTTGTTACTTGTGCTTCCAAGGTCACAAGTTTTTCCCTTTGTTGTCTGTCTTTTTCATCCCATACGTAACCCTTTAATCACTCACATTCAAACCCTAATATATCATTCACATACCTCGCATCCAATTTTGGCATCATGATTGGATCCGAAACACCCATAATCCCTCTGTCAAAAAAGTTATCTCAATTTACCCATCATCATCTTATTACCGAGTTCCGGTCAAGCTTGATCTCGACAATTGGAATTATAGTTCTTGGGAGTTCTTTTTTGAACAACTTTGTGACACATTTGATATATCAAAATACATACATGGCCCTCCTGATGCAACCTCTTCAAATAACCCTCCTCCTTTCACACCAGAAGAACTTAAGGTGGATAAGATTGTCCTCTCATGGATCTTTACCACTTTAGCAGAAACACTTCAAGCACGGTTGGTTGTTGCCCGTCCCAAAACCTCTAAGGAAGCTTAGGATCTTATCATTGACATCGTCAAGGATAACAAACGCTCACGTACCACTGCTTTGAAGGCGGAATTACGGTCCTTCAAACTTGGCGATCAAAGCATGGAGGCCTATTTTCGAATGATCAAATCTCTTGTCACAATTTTAAAGAGCCTTGACTCTCATGTTAATGATGAAGACATTGTGCACTATGCTCTTGAAGGTCTTCCCGACAAGTATGATCACGTGGTTGGCATCATGAACCACAACGACACTTTTCCCGATCTAAAGACGGCGCGTACGATGCTTATCACCGAAGAGATGCGGCTCAAATCCAAGGCAACTCCACGTCCCATGGACGCCTCCTCACCTATGATCCTCATGGCACAATCAGGTATAACTCGTCGTCCCTCAAACCCTCAAGTCAAATCTTGGAGGCCATGTATTAATTTTGCTAAAGGCGCATGTCGGTACGGTGCGGGATGTAAGTTTGTTCACGATGTTTCTACTAAACCTATGTCCAATACTGCCATACCTAAATCAAGCAACCAAACTGAGGAAATATTATCTATGATTTTGGCTCGATTGGGTTTGTCTAGTGGTCCTCCAATTACACCAGTACCTACTTTACAAACTAACACTCACCAATCCAACCCAACTGCCTACTTCACCAGTCCTACGCCTTCACAACCCAATTCCCATTATATTCAACCAAATTTTTATCCAGGCCCATCCTACACAACCATGCACCAAGCCCAACCCACTCCCTTACCAAATCAGCCCTACCCAACTTTCCAATTTGGGCTGCCACCAGGCTTTCCACAATACCCGCAACACCCACAACCCCCTTATGCCTTTACCAACACAACACAGGCCCACCCTATTCACCTCACACCGGCCTAATCGACTGAAAACATAACACCCGCACCAACAACCCCTACTGTTCAAAACAGGTCAATGGGACCCACTACTCCCTCGGGACACAAGACACTTTTACCTCATGCCTTTGCTACCGGGACTCTTCACGATCCCACTACCAGTCCATGGAACATGGACACGGGTGCGAGCTCTCACCTTAATGATTCCATTACTTGTCTTAGTGAAGTTTTTAATAAGTGTATGTATCCCTCTGTCGCAGTTGGTGACGGATACACCATACCCGTCATCAACATAGGCCATAGCATTTTGCCAACTCCCTTCAAATCTCTACACCTTAAATAACGTTCTCATTAATCCTCATATTGTCAAAAATTTAATTTCTGTACGTCAATTTGTTCGTGATAATAATTGCACTGTTGAATTTGATGCGTTTGGTTTTTCTGTTAAGGATTTCATGACTCGACGGGTGCTGCTCCGATATGATAGCACGGGTGATCTTTACCCAGTCACGGCTCCGTCTCCCATTCCTCAAGCACTCCTCGTTAGTCAACATACATGGCATCAGCGACTTGGACATCCAGGTAGCGAAGTGCTACGTCGTCTTGTCTCAAATAATTCTATTTCATGTAATAAGGAGAAATCTCCTGTGCTTTGCCATGCATGCCAACTTGGCAAACACATTAGACTCCCATTTGTTAGTTCCGTTACTATTGTTAATTCTTGTTTTAACATTATCCACTCAGACATTTGGACTTCTCCAATTTCAAGCATGTCGGGTTTTAAATATTATGTCTTATTTTTGGATCATTATTCGCATTTTGGTTGGGTCTATCCTTTGGTAAATAAATCTGATATACTGTCGAAATTTATGTTATTTCGTAGATATGTTCACACTCAGTTTAAATGTGAAATCAAGTCTCTTCAGTGTGATCATGGCGGTGAGTTCGACAACCATAACCTTCACAAAATTTTTGCCGACAATGGTATACAATTTCGTTTCTCATGTCCTAAAACATCACAGCAAAATGGCAAGTCCGAACGCATGATACGCACCATTAACAACCTCATTCGTACCCTTCTTTTTCAAGCCAATCTCCCACCCACATTTTGGGTTGAAGCCTTAAATATGGTCGTTCACTTACTCAATATTTTACCCTCAACCTCAATTACCAACGAAATCCCCTATACCCGTCTGTTTGGCCAAAAACCTAATTACAGTCTTTTACGCACCTTTGGTTGTCTATGTTACCCCCACCTTTATCCCAATCACAAACTTGAACCACGTGCCACACCATCCATTTACTTAGGCCAAGCTTCCAATCACCGTGGATATTGCTACCTTGACTTACACACCAACAAAATCATTATATCTCATCATGTAACTTTTGATGAAACCGTTTTCCCATACGGCACCGCAAAACCCACAACGGCACCCACCTACAATTTTTTAGACGACTCACCCGATATAAATGCTCCATTTGTTCCTTCAACAACCGTTGTACAACCCGTAACTGAACCAATACCAACTTCTCCCCAAGCTGCCCAACATGAGGTAGCAAATGCCCCAACACCACCTACTCCACCACCCCACACCACCTACGCCACCACCAACACCAGCTACAATTATGAATCACAACCCTCACATCATCCCAGATCCCCCTCATAACCCTAACGCTGTATCGACTCACTCCATGGTCACACACTATCGTACCGGGACTAATCGTCCCACTCAGAGACTTAATATGCATGTGTCGTCAGTCTCACCATCACCTAAATCTTATCGCGAAGCGTTTAATAATCCAAATTGGCAGAATGTTATGCGTGACGAATACACTGCACTTATTAAAAACGGAACTTGGATTCTTGTCCCACGGCCCACGGATACCAACATTATTCGTTGCATGTGGCTTTTTCGCCACAAGTATTTGGCTGATGGCACCCTTAGTCGGTATAAAGCTCGCCTTGTGGCAAACGGTAGCAATCAATTGGAGGGGATTGATGTAGATGAGACCTTTAGTCCGGTTGTCAAACCGGGCACTATTCGGACTGTTCTAAGTTTATCTGCTTCTCGACACTGGCCGATTCATCAGCTTGATGTCAAGAATTCTTTCTTACATTGTGACTTATCTGAGACAGTCTATATGCATCAGCCTCCGGGGTTTCGGGATGTCGAGCACCCTGATTATGTTTGTTTATTGCAGCGATCTCTGTATGGACTCAAGCAGGCTCCTCGAGCATGGTTTCAACGATTTGCATCTTATATCATCGGGTTGGGTTTGCTCATAGTCGTTGCGACTCATCTTTATTTATATACAGACAGGGGTCGGATACTGCTTATTTGTTATTATATGTTTATGATATTGTTCTCACGGCTTCTTCTGAGAGTTTGTTGAAGCGGATTATTGGATCCTTACATCAGGAATTTGCTATGACAGATTTGGGTCCACTTAATTATTTTCTGAGTATATCTGTTACACGTGTTTCTTCAAGGTTGTTTTTATCTCAGAAGAAATATGCTATTGAAGTTTTGGAGAGAGCTCATATGGTTAATTGTAATCCTAGTTGGACACCTGTTGACACTGAGTCCAAACTGGGAGATGACGGTGATCCTGTTTCTGATCCCAAGTTATATCGGAGTCTTGCGGGATCTCTTCAGTATCTCACTTTTACCCGCCCAGATATATCCTATGCCGTTCAACAGGTTTGCCTTCACATGCATGATCCACGAGAGCCCCATTTCTCGGCTTTGAAACGGATTTTGCGGTATGTTCAGGGTACTCTAGACCATGGGTTACAGTTGTATGCTTCATCTACCACATCCTTGGTTGCCTATTTTGATGCTGATTGGGCTGGTTGTCCTACCACTCGACGGTCGACTTCAGGCTATTGTGTTTTTCTTGGAAACAACCTTCTATCTTGGTCTTCTAAGCGGCAACCGACTCTCTCCCGTTCCAGTGCCGAAGCAGAATATCTTGGGGTCACCAATGCTGTTGCCAAAACCTGTTGTCTTCGCAATTTACTTCGCGAGTTACACACTCCTTTGGCTTCCGCTACGCTTGTCTACTGTGATAATGTCAGTGCTGTTTACTTATCCTGTAATCCGGTTCAGCATCAGCGTACAAAGCACATTGAAATTGATATTCACTTTGTTCGAGACCTGGTGGCCACTGGACAGGTTCTAGTTCTTCATGTTCCTTCTCGATATCAGTATGCAGACATCTTCACGAAGGGTCTCCCAACTGCTTTGTTTGAGGAATTTCACTCCAGTCTGAGCGTTCGTCGTCCTCCCGCTCCAACTGCGGGGGAGTGTTAGCCTATATATTTTGTGTAACGGGCTTAAGCCCGGTTCTAGATTATTCTCCGTGTATCTATTTAAATGTACAATGTATATCCATTTTATCAATCAATCAAACACAATCACTTATATCATTATATGTTTACAGATATCACCTGTGATACAACTGAGATACCAGGCAATATAGAAAAGGATACATGCTTATGTTTAAAATATACCTTTACTTTTATCAATATCTGGAAATAGTTTCAAAATTTTGCTTGGCACTAGAACTGCATTTACAATTTTCTTTTTAGATACCGGCACATTGTATGCAATTTTTATGTCTAAAACTTTATAAACATAAACTAACCATTTGAAGCTTCTATCGTGTCCAGGTGCGCATAAATATCAACTTTTACATTTTTTTCAAAAAGCAAACATTCAATCTCTCATGTAAAACAAAAATATATACACACACTAAAAGTCACATCATATATACTAGTTATCAGTACAAGTGCTCATTATCACATGTGATATACTACCAAAAATTGAATAAAACCACTACAACTATTCTTCATCACAGATGTTGTACTACGAAAAACGGAATAAGTTTACTACAACTATTCTATCACTGGTGATATACTACAAAAAACTGAAGAAAATCATAACACTAATCACTGGTGATATACTACCAAAAATCTAAAAAATTCACTACAAGTGTTCATCATCACAAATGTTTTTTATCACAAGTGATATTCGACAAAAAACTGAAGAAAATCACAACACTCATGACATTATTATAACAATCTCTCAATAAAGATATAAAATCAACAAAAACTGTAAAATCTAAATAAATAATATCTTT
Source organism: Artemisia argyi (assembly GCA_030686995.1). Lineage (NCBI taxonomy): Eukaryota > Viridiplantae > Streptophyta > Magnoliopsida > Asterales > Asteraceae > Artemisia > Artemisia argyi. The sequence continues at coordinate 183,826,960 of CM060688.1, read as the reverse complement.
TAAAACTCAAATAAGTTCATAATTATCACATGTATTATAGTATCATATCAAAAATCAATAAAAAATACACAAAAATCTTCATAAGTAGCAATAATATTCATAAATAAGTACAAAATTACTAGAGATACTAATGAAACAACTAAATAATTAGTCGGAAGCATCGTACCTTCATCTCGAGATTTAGTAGGTCCATTTTGAACCGGTTTTTTTCTGAATCTAGTTGTGCACTCAATGATTCTTTCATTTTTGTGTTTTATTGATGATTTGAACAGTTAAAATCGATTGATTTTGAGTTTTTGTTACAGTTTTTTAATGGTGGTTAGAGAGAGAAGGTGATATTTTTTTATACTGATTTTGTTGAAAGTGAGAGGTGTAGGGGTGGGGTTAGTGGGGTAAGTTTGATGAATTGGCAGAAATGGTCCTTCCGTGTTTTTTATTCTTAAATCTTGTCTCTTTGATCCGAAAGTCAAGAAGTATCCTTTGTTATGTAGCATTTTTTTGGTATCTAAAATAAAGCGCCTCCTTAAATCATATCATTTTCCCTACAAAAATCAACATAGAACTATTACACATCTACGTATTGTTATCAACACTTATCCTTCGTGAGTTGACACTCGAATTTGCTTCACCTATCTATTTCTGGTTTTTGTATGGCTGAATTAATTATCTCTACTTTATTTTAAGGGGAAAATAATAATAATAATAATAATAAAAAATCTTCGCAAAAACACCAAAAATCTAGCTACCTTATTATGCGAGTAGATAAACATATAAGATGACCCCTGTGTAACTTTTGTTTGCGTAACAAGTACTCGAAGAATAAAATCAAATTGCTTCAGTTACGACGAATTATTTTCAGGGAAGTCTTTTTCTTGTCATTTTTTTTAAAACTCTATAACATATTAAATTTTAGTATTTTCGTTACTAAACATTATATTCCAGCCATTTTAATTTACCTCTTATTCTATCTTCATCTCTCTTATATAAACAAAATGTCATTGTTAAAAGTAATGAAGTAACAATAACTACTAGAAGTGAACACATGGCCATTAGGCCAATTTTATTGAATACATAATCTGCAAGTGGAAACCATGCAATATATATAATGCAACCTTATTTATGGCTAATTATTCATAGTAAAACATTAACCAACTTGATCTCAATCCCTGAGACAGTTAGATCTTCGCAACCTGCCCTTGCCACCAAAGCCACCAACGCATACTCTTCGTCTTCAGTTTTTGTGTCCTCCAAAAGCTCATCTAAATTGAACCTCGCTGCACTTCGCATCAACATTCCACCTTTGTTGCCACCGTGTGGAACCTGTGCAAAGAAACCAGCAAACTCAGGATCACATGGTGTTGGCAGGTCCTCCTTCTTGGTATCTTTGTTAACTTTATCATTCACAAACACGTCGAATTTCACAAACTTGTTGCTGTTGAATTGTATCCCGTTTATAAGCAAAGTCTCCTTCGCCTTCTTCTTCTGCTCGGGAGTTCTGTTTGTAGCTGGCCTCTTCACACGAACCTTAAGAATTGGGTCCACACGCGCTGGACCAGTCTTAAAGGCTTCCTCTACTGTTTCTACCTCTCCTATAAGAGCGCTCGATAAATACTTGGACTTCTCCTTACGTTGGGCTGGTCTTCTGTTCTTCCAAGGTGTCTTTGACTCTTCAAAATCATATTTGAACTTATCTATGTTGACAGAGTCTTTGTTGTAGACACGTACACGATTCTCATTCTCGTCATAGAACACATATGATGCATTTAACCAGTCATCCGCGATCGGTTCTGAATGTCCAGCAATGCCCAAATCCTTCCACAGTTTCCACATGCGGTCGACGTTTGCATGGTGAACGTAAAACAAAGGGTCGTATGCCGAAGAGTATAAGTTGCCCATGTCCTCTCCATTAGGACTATTACTTCTTGATTGACCTACCCATACGTGTACAGTAGTGTGAGAAATATCTATAGACCCGGGTTGCATTTTATCAGTCTGACCAGCCACGTATTCTCCTCCGAAGAAGCTTTCGGAATCACTTCCGTTACTTATCAAAACTCTGTACACCGTACTAAGATTGCAGGCTATCTGGTTTTCAAATCTCTTATCAGGGTCTAGTGTATTCACAAAATCTTTTTTTTCCTGGTCATCACTGTAGAACAGATTTACTACATTTGGTGGGAGATGATCCTGGTTCCTGTATACGTCATAGAGAGGATTTTGTTTTCCGCCTTCATCTTTTTCATCTACAAAAATTTGAGGAATTGTCATTCCTTCTGGATTGTCCCAGTTCCAGTAAGGTAACGCGAAATCGTCATCCCCACTGTACTTTCTGAGAATTCTTTCATAGAAATAAAGGTACCAACGATGGAATGGAAGGAAGAGCCACGAGTTATGAACATCAATTTCGATTCCTGGATAATCGCTATCGATTTCAGTATAACCACCGTTACAATAAGCACAATGAATTTTAGCTTGGCTCAAGAAACTGTGCGGGTGGTCATCTGGGAGATTCCGAATGGCTTGAATGGCTTTCTTGTAGCTATCCACTTGCTTTTTCGACCCTTTATGTGCTGGCCATCGCACCCTTGTCTTTTCTAATTTACTTGGAAACTCAAACGGTTGAATCTTCTTCTCGAGTCCAGGAGGGCAGCATTTCCCTGTCCTTAAAGCAACCTTCGTGTCAAAGCCTGATTTTGATTCCTGGCAAAAGGAATCAGGAGTCGTTATGGGATCAGCCAATGCTGAAGGCAACAAAGCGACGTTTGCAGCGGTATAGAGTCCACCAAGCCCCACGAGGAGGTTCCTTCGGTCTACATTATTGGGGAGTACAAGCTTTTGTGTTTTGGGTAGTATGAGTTGGTTTTCATTAATATTGTCTTCTGGTGAAGCGGCGTTGCATGAGACTCTGAACCCATGGGCTTGCTTGGTTCGAGCCTTGAAGGATGAAGAGCTGGTAGTGAAAGTGGTGGAAAGTAGGAGTGAAGATGCCATTACATTTAGTAGAGAAAGAGGAGTGTTTGTGAATGTATTGGTCCGTGAATGAGCTCCAATTTATAAGGATTTCATGACAACACTTTTAATTGTCACACGCACTATCTGACACAAGGTACGACATTTTTAACGCATATTAAAAGGTTTGTGTAACACGAGTTTAAATTGTCACATTGCTATCTGAGACAAGGTACCAACTAGTCAAGTACCTTTACTACCGCAGCCTTAAATTGTCACATGTAAAGCATCTAGGTATATGATATCCATAGAATTGTTATCTCTTTAGTCGAATTTGATATTTCTTTCCTAAAACACGTACCTACCTATTATTTATTTCCTATACCTCGTACCTACCTTTTTTTTTCTTTCCTAAAACACGTACCTAACTATTTTTCATATATAATCCACTTAAGAAAAGTTCGATGTATATCCAATATTTTTTTAAAACCCAATAAACCAATCATTATCATAAATTTTTTAATAAAAAAATCTTTTATATAATTTGAGAACCCACTTTTAGCCAAATCGAAGGATTCGATTAACTCTCGAATAAGTCCTAAATTCACGCGGATATGTGAAGATGACTCCTCGTGCGTATGTGCTTATTTCTTTTCGACCTTAACAGGTAACTTGAATTGAATCGTGAGGACACGATTCCTTTTAAGGAGGTGAGGCTGTAACACCCCGTAAATTTCCAGACTTGTTCTATTCGGAGAAACAATGGGTCATTTTGAGTTTGGCATAGCTTGGGAGAAACTAGACGTAATTATAGTCAATTTAATCAGAAATAATATTCTGAACGCGATGTCGTCACTCTCAAGTCTTGAATCTATCATTTACTAGTCTAAATGAGCCCCGAGCTTCATTTCGTGAAAGATAGCTACAACGAGGTTTTAAACCCGCGCGTTGCCGCGGGGTGTTTGCACACATAAGTTAGGCCAAAAAAAGAGGTCCGAAGTTGTTCGTGATCATCAGCACATGTAATTGTGATACTTCAGTGATATTCGATCACCGGCAAGAAGCGCGAGATTCGATCACCGGCAAGAAGCGCGAGATTACGGACGGATTCTTGCACAATTTCTTTTGGATTCTATTTTTGTCGTCCAAGAACACAGCCGTCAGTTGGCCTCCCTGTAACAAACAATATACAATAAGTACCCAAGATATAATCACCTCATCAAATGATGAGTATAATGCAGATAATCATAAATATATTTGGAAAAAAAAAAAAAAAAAAAGCGTTGCTGCAATTAATTTTTTTCCAGTTATATTCAAGAGCAAGTTTCAGTAATCATTTGCAAGAATATCCTAAAAACATTTGCATAAAATATAATAAGAAATACGCAACCCCTTGTATATACAATAATTACACATTTGGTTTTAAACTGCAACGACACACGTTCTCTTAAAATTATACTGTGTTTAAATAAACTGGAAATAGATATCTTACCAATCCAAAGGTGTAATAAGGACACCAACCCAAATAGGCCCGACACCGTTGCTTCGAGTCTCTATAATTCCAATCTGGCTTATTGATTCAACCTCTCTGCTCTTTCCCCACAAAACACAATAGAGTCCTCCCACAATGAGCAATGCACCTAAAATTCTGATATCACATCAACCAAGAAATCATGAGAAACACATTAAAATAATAAGTACAAATGGGCTATAAGTTACATATCTATAGCAATTCAATAAGCTAAACCAACTTACTCCAAAGTATATATAGGCCCATGGGGTTAAAATACAATTCACTTTGTTATAGGATTGTTTTTTTAATGTGTTAGAAAGATTTAGCTATATTGCTTACGTTCCAAAGTATACTTTCTCCTTTAGAAGACCCCAACTGAGCAGTGCCATGATAATCAACATTAACGGGTTGAAGACCGAGAGAAACATAGGTCCTTTTCTTTTGATACACCATGATATTATGAAGATTGCTAACATCGAGCATAAAACTCCCTGAAAGTTAATTTAAGCAGTCAAATTAAGGTTCATTTGCAATACTATGTGGTATTTTTAACTATATAGTCGTAAATTTGTTCATATATACCGCATAAATGCTTGAAATTACCTGATGGGAGGAGACAATAACCACGCTTGTAATTCATGCTCTATAACTAAACCAAGTTAACATTGGATTGTGGCCATTGACAGCATCAAAGCTAAACTCGAATGGAGCTACATAGATATTTAACATTTTTGCCTGAAATCGTTCAGCAAACCAACCATAAGAAATTAGTCAGGAGTCATATGGCATTACTAATAAATTTACAGATGAAATTCAGGTTTGCAAATTTCATTTAGCTTTAAGTCTTTATCCGTGGAAAGCGGAGATGATGGTAATGGTTTCACTTGCTTGAAGGACAAACCAAATAGCTCAACTAAAAGCGCTGAAGATAATTAGGCATCGCCCTATTAGATTCCATGGTTAGTGTCATTCGATTTATGCATTTCGCTTGCAATGCTCAAGTGAATGTGTGATTCACCGATAGGTACAATAGGTCGATTGTACAACAACAATAGCAGGGAACCACCAACATAAACTAATGTCCCCATCACCTTGGCTTGTCCAATTGTCCTTAATCTTGCGTTTTCTTGCCTACGAAAATGAAAATGATAGCTATGATTAGCAACTAATTTTTTAATAGTAGTAGTAATACAATTCAGGATCTTGCAATAAGTAACTATGTAAGGTATAAGTTTAGGGGAAATAGTGGTGAGAAAAAGTGGCAATAAGTATTATACTTAGAAAGTACGGCAACGATGAAGGTTATCGCTGGAAGAAGATTGGAGAGTGCACACGCAATGGTCGGGGTAGAATGCTTAAAACCAACAAACACGCTATTTGATTCACACTCGTCCTGTGTAAAAAAAAGGACCATATTCAGGAGACTGCGCGAATATATTAGGATTGGAACACATGAATATCGATACTAAGTAAATGATATTAGATACTCAGAGTTAAAAAAGGTAAAATAAGACTTGTTTTAACTTGGTCTAAGAGTGAGCTAAAGAAACCTTTTAAATATGCACATAATTATGAAGCTTTTAAATATTTGCTGGTATTTTTTCTTTAAAAGTAACCAAAGATTTGCAGAAAAGTGCAACTTACTCGAAAGTGGAGCAAATAAAAATTTGGAGGAAAATATTCACTGCCATCGCAGGTCTTCTTCCTTTGCAAATTAAGACATATAATTCAGCAATTTCGTGAGAGTCGAACATTGTCAAAAACTGTTATATACAACGATAAAGGTATTAAATAAGAAGAAATTTAAGTCACTAAATATGAAAACCACATGTGAAGTAGCTAGATATGCATAATATCATTTGCAACTAATCATCTAAGGTTACCTTAATTTGAGTTAAATATAAATATTCGGACACACCAGTCGAGTGACGAATCCAGGATTAACTAAATATCTAGTTTACATAAAAGTATAAATTATTTGATTGTTTCAGGTTCTAAAAAAAATTCAAGAGCAAATTTCAGTAATGATTTGCAATCTAGTTGTACATCTAATTATGCCACCATCACTATAATTTTTTTTTGTTCCTATTAAATCCTATATACTAAAGAAAGCCACAAACCAGTTATGTTTATAATGTCTGACTTGGTATTGATAAAGTATATGCATAGTTGTGATGAATCGGTATTGATAACGGTTTTCCCCCATATCAGAAATCATAAGTAACGCTAGTCGAAAATCGAACATTCCTTTAGCTTACACCCCTCTTCTTTAAACAACAGAAACGTGCCATCCTTTAGCGGGCCTCTGCATAATTTCAGAAAAAGACCCATATCAAACTGCTCTGCATTATGTAATCAGTTTCTACCCCCATAGAGCCATGATAGCCTCTTGCAATAAATATCACCATCATTATTACGCCATTAAACCCATTGAGAACGCAATAAGCAGATTGCGAAACCAAGCCCTGTGTTCAAGTAACATAATATTAACCTGCAAACCGAAGACTAAGAAAGGCGCAACCTTTTAGAAATCACATACAATCAAAGACTCTTACACAACCTAATTTCACTTTATTTTTCTTGTTTGATTCTGTTTACTACGTAACCGAAGTTCAGTCCATTAGGTATAACAAATACAGACGAAGACATAACTGAGCAAATTTGTTGGGCACCAATGAAACCTAACAAAATTAACTAAATCAGCTCTGATTTTCTTATGTTGAACTACATATGTGGGTGCAGAAAAAAATCACCTACTTATTTTGGTTATACCTTAAAAAACACATGTGTAGGTGCAAACATCATCACCAAATCATCCTGCAAAAGAAATCAGCAAACCCCCAAATTTACGCAAACCCTAATTTAAAATAAATAAATAAACACTAAAATAATTTAATTAAAAATACCTTTTTCATTTAGGATAACCTTTGTGTTTCTCTTTTCTTCAAACCCTCAATACCAATATGATTATTGATTAACTGATGATGATGATTAATTATCTGGTGTGTGCGTTTGTTTTTGCGTTCTGTGTTTTGTGGGAAAAAATAACATACATGTGATTTAAAATCGGCTCCGATCTTGTTGGTGATGCATTAATGCTTCATGATATGATCATGGGGTAAAACAAATCTCGATTTTGGATGGTGATTTTGGAAAAAGGGGTTGCTTGAAATATGGGATTGATGTTCGTGAGCCGCAGATTCATGGCTGTGTGTGTGTTTTTTTTGTGTTTTGTGTTTGGTGTGACGAAAGTTCGAGAAACTCAGTATTAAAAAAATACTTGGGAATAAAAAATATTAAATTTACTGTAGTTGCACAATCACTGTAGCAAAACATCCCAACTTTTAGAGCATATGCAATGGTTGGTTTTTGAAAGACTTTTTACATTTAATGCAATTAATGACTTGAGGCATAAAGGTAGAAAGCTTTTATCAAAGACTTGAGGTTTAGCAAGTCTTTGTAAAAAGCTATTCAAAAAGCTTTAGATGCAATGCATAAAAACCTCTTCCAAAAGCTTTTTAGAATAGTAAAAAGCTTTTGTTGGTTTTACCATTGTAGATGCTCTTAGTAAAGTAGTATAATTACAGCATTAGTCCCTGCAGTTAATATTACCCCGCGCACCCCTAACTCTCACATATATGTCATTTAAGTTTTACTAACTTTGCTAGTTTTGGTATCACCCCTCCTCCATCTCTCATTTCCTGCCTTCATCTCTCTAGAGTTTGGCCAACCACCATCAGCCGCCACCCTCTCCACGTCCACCACTGACCACCGCTTACTCCCACATCCCATTTCCTTTCTTTTGACATAGTTCACGCGCGATAAAACTCACCCAAACACCCCTTTGACTCGTGTTCCAGGCACGGTATCACCACCATGCGCAGCCGTTTGTTGTCGCGGTTCCAGATAGAAGACCAAGGGTGTTTGTTTGCTACGGGTTTGGGGTGAGATTCGACTAGGGTTTCGTTTTGGTGTTGTTTCGATTCGAGGTCACCACTTTCACGCCGTCTCTTTCTTATTCTCTCTCGTTTGTGGGTAAGTCGACACCCACGATTGTTGTTTTTGTGATTAAACCAAGTATATATTTTGATTTGTCAATGTTTTCGTGGATTAGTTTTATAAAAACGTTTTTGATAATTTTTCATAGATTAAAACGCTTGATTTGGTTTCATGTGGTTAAGAATCTGAAAAATGGTGTGAGGTTCATTGGTTGCTCTCGGGTCGGGTCAGAAAACGTATGGGTACAGGTCGACCCAAGTATTGATCGGGATTTGCTTATATTATGAGCTTATTTGAGTTTTGATTATCTTTGGGTCTCGAGTCAGGCTCTTGATGTTATTCTTATTTTGTATTCGGACTCTTTCTTTCTTGTGTCTCGATCTAAGTTAAAGTGTTGGTTGGTAATATCGATGTGATGAATACTGGTTATGGTTTTGTTTGCTTATCTTTATTTCTTGGTCGAGTATATATTAAACTAGGGTGCGTTTGTTTTGTTTTAAGTACCAGACAAGTGAAGGATAGGGCGTTTGGTTCGCAGTATGTTTTGAAATGAATTGTAATCTGTCAAATGAATTGTAATTTAAAGAGTTAGAATGTGTTGTAATTGTAATGTGTTGAAATTGTAATTGACATATTCTTTCATTGTGTTTGGTTGAATCTCAACGTAATATAATTCAAAATTTTTTTTAAATAAAATCTTAAAATTAATAATAATAACAATAATAATAATAAAAATATTAATAAATAATAATAATAATAATAATAATAATAATAATAATGAATAATAAAAATAATAAATGTTATTATTGTTTATTATTATTATATAAATATTAAAATAATAGTAATAATAATAAATTAAAAAAAATAAGAATAATATTTATTATTATTATTATTATTATTATTATTATTATTATTATTATAATAATATTATTGTTATTATTATTAATATTTTAATAATATTAATATTATTATTTAATATTTATATAATAATAGTAATAATAAATAATATTTATTATTATAATTATTATTATTATAAATAATTAAATAATAATATTAATAATAATAATAATAATATTTATTATTATTATTATTATTATTTTAATAATAATATTATTATTATTTAATATTTATATAATAATAAATAAATAAATATTTATTATTATTATTATTATTATTATTTATTTCTTATTATTATTATTATTATTATTATTATTATAAATAAATAATAATAATAATAATAATAAATATATAAATATTATTATTTATTTATTTATTATTATTATTATAATTATTATAAATAAATAAATAAATAATAAATAATATTTATTATTATTATTATTATTATTATTATTATTATAAAGTTCTGAATTACAATGTAATTTAAAATTTTCCATCCAACTTCCTATGTAATCTGAATTCCCTCATTTGGTGTAATTGTAATGACTGAATTACAATTACAACGCAAACCAAACAACCTACGTAATGTAATTTGAATTACAATTCCCTCCATTCTGTGAACCAAACAGCCTACGTAATCTTAATCTTAACTACTTATAATGTCTCAATGGTCAAAGTGAAATGTGAAATTCTTAAATTTAAGTCAATCCCCATTTTACCCTCCTAAACAAAATGTCAACCAATGAATGGAAACTATTAACATTTTGAAATGCATGGTAAGTATGGTCAACGAATTAAATATCTTTTATATTTATGAATGATGCATGGGAAGTATGTATTCATGGAAACATATTACAGTAACATTTCGGTAAGTGTATAAATACAATTTCACACACCAAAAACAAGAAAAACCAAAAAAAAATATGCACACACGCATGTATACCGCCATTTAAATCCGCCTCCACTACCACCCATGCCACACCGGCCCACCGCCACCCACGATGCGAGCACATTTTAAAGGTTTTTCTTTATGTTTTTTTATTAGATCTAAATATATTTCAATTTTGAATTGTTTCTATATCTATATTTCTTTTCTACAGATCTGAAAACCGCACCTCCACCGACGCGCACCACTAGAACTGTTACCAACCACCACTTTACACCCACCATCGAAGGTTCTTTCAAGTTCAGTTTTTTGATATAAAGTTTTAAGTTATTTAGCCTTTTTTTTCCCTATATATTGCTCAACTTTTAAGATTGTTTGTAGATCCGTATATACTTTTTGTTGATCTAGATTTTTGGTGACCATTTATTATCTTTTTTTCAGTCGTCGTTGCCTGAATTTTTTATGCCGCCGCCGGAATCTGTGTTGTCGCCGGTGCTACCACAGTAAATTGTTGTTGTCTCCAGAAATTCTGTGGTTTCTTTATAAACTTTATTTAAAAAGTTTGATACAAATTTTATGTAAAGATTATTGTGTATTTTCTTATGTAAATTTGTTTGTAAGCTTATGTAAAGTACGGTATAAAGTTACTGTAGATCCTATTAGCAAATCTAAATTTTGTTATATATAAAGTTTTAAAGTTTATATATAAATTTTGTTATTCATATGAAAAAGATTGTGAACAATTATGAGACCACATGTTATTATGCGTATATTTGATGTATGAAATGGTTGCGGTTTATGGTCAAATTACTTGCTGTCATTTGCTAACCATAACATGACTTCTTTTTTTTTTTTTTTTTTTTTTTTTTTTTTTTTTTTTTTTTCATGAATAACAGACAATTTTAGATTATCTGGATGACTCCCCATATTGTGATTAGTTCACAACCCATTCAAACGTGACTCCCCTTGTCTCTAATCAAATTTTGTGATATATATTGAACAGCTAGAAATCATATTATACACGCTTTCAAAAAATAAAACACTTTCAAAAAATAAATTAATTTGTGTATCCTTGCCATTTAAATTGCAACCATAAATTGACTTGTGTAGGATTGCCATTCCATTTGACGTTAGAAGAAAAAAACTGCACACACTAATAATGTTAGCAACGTATGAGCTTACAAGCTTTTAAACACCTTAGACTTTTAAGTTTTAACTTTTAAGAGAACAATAATTAAGTCTTGAATAATCCAAAGTATTAAACAAAGCCAACCAAAGATGTCTTTACTTTATTTCTTTTTGACGCAAAGAAGGCTACATTAGAGCAATTGACTTTAAAACTTGAGAATTAACGATTTTTGATTATGAATGTTTGTAAGCAGATGTTTGAAACATGAACATTAATGCATTTACTAAATACGAGTCGACAAAATAGTTATTGATTTGGTATATCATTCATATATTTACATTATGACAACTTTAGTACAAATCATTTCTATATATAAACTTAATGACAACTTTATTCCAAATCGTTTCCTTATATAAACATTAAGAATGACAAACTTTACTACAAATCAATTCCAAATCATTTCCAAAAAGTTTTGTTATGACAACTTTTCAAATCGTTTTAAGTTTTCAGTTTTAAAGTTCATGTGAAATTTATATTTACTACATATAATGGAAAAATTGTCAACAATTGAAATGTTGAGTTTTCAAGGAATGTTGAGTTTTCAATAATTGTCAAATGAGAGAGAAAAGTGAAATGTAATTAATATTTTTATTAAAACACACCATTACTTAAAAGTACAATGATTTATTCACATTGTACAACCAAATTAAATACAACCAATTAAAACACAAACCGAGTTGACCCGGGATGCTTCAAACCCGGCGGGTTGACCTGGTTTAATTTGACCCATTTCCGACCTAACCTAGCAAGTTGACCCGGTTTAAATCGACCCATTTTTCGACCGGAACAGTTCAACCGGTTGAACCACCCGGGTCGAACCGGGTTTCAAAACATTATTCATTACTTAAAAGTACAATGATTTATTTACATTGTACAACCAATTAAAAACAAATCTATCAAATTAAATACAACCAATTAAAACACAAACCGGGTTGACCCGGGACGCTTCAAAGCTGGCGGGTTGACCCAGTTTAATTTGACCCATTTTTGACCCAACCTAGCAAGTTGACCCGGTTTAAATCGACCCATTTTTCACCCGGAACGGTTCAGCCGGTTGAACCACCCGGGTCGAACCGGGTTTCAAAACATTATGTTTAATTCCCAAATCTTTAAACTTTTATTATTTTTCGTTTATAACCTATAAACATTTTTTTATCAATAAACTATCTATCGCTATAAAATCCCGTTGCTATGCACCGGTACTCGTCTAGTGTAATCAAATTACAATTACATCGAATTATGGTTAATAGTTAACAATAAAAGAAAACGTAAAAAGGGTGAAGGTTAATTTAAGAAGTGTATTTGTATATTAATTGTTGTGTCAAAATTTAGTTAATTAACATATTGGTTCGACTTGTTGAGGTATACTTGAGATGTTTCGGATTTATATTGTGGGAATGATGTTCGACATTAAAGCTTACGAATACTTTCGATAAATACTTGGATTGTGACTTGGAATAATTGGACAGTTATCGGATTTACGATATTAGACATTGGATATATTGGAAATTTTGGGACTTGAGACGGTGTAATATATTAAACCCCAAAAGACTTTAATATATTAGACACGGATCGAATACAAAATATTCAATAAGCAAAAACTAATACACGGGAATTATAACGAAATATGAAATTTATTAAATATTGAAATGAAAAAGTATATTTGGTAAAGTTACGATGAATGGGGGAATGTTGAATAAACGGAAGCGTTATGCCGAAGTTTATAAAACATTCCAAACTAATGTTTTTATTTTAAATAACTTTTATTATAAAAACACAAATGACTTTTCTAAGCTATTTGAGAATATGGGGTAATTACCGAAACTACCAGTCGACCTATCTATATCTATACTAACTTATAATGTATTTAGGACACATATAAAAGGAAGTCTTACAAAATTTAAGACCAAAAACATTTCTTTAAAAAGAAAGCCTTAAACAATTAAACCAATACTTGTAACAATAACAGCTCATTTTAATAGAAAATTAATAGAAATTCTGGAAATTTAATCTCATTTTAAACATACGTAACACCCCAACTTGTAACCACTGTAGAAATTAAAAAATAAAACTGATGAGCATTTACTTTATTAATGACAAACATTTTGCAGATGTGTATATAAACTAAGAACACAAGAGACATATTCAGTTTTCTTTTCTCTCCTCAATAACACACTCAGGTCTCAGGGCTACCCACAGTGGTCGGTCGATCGGCCGAGTCGCCCTGCGCCGACCGAGTCGCCACTGGTAGTCGGTCTTTGAAGGTCGGTCGGCTCCAAAACAAGCAACCCCTTCGTCCCCTAGAGTCCTAGACCAATAATTCATTCCAAAAAACAGAAAGTTAAAGAAGAAAAAAAATCAATAACCAAACAAACCAACATCATTATAACAAATCCATTGTCCTTATACCCTGTTCGAACAAAAACAAACCATTCACATCTAACCTAAACCCATCCAACCTCCCGTCAACCATCAACATCTCAAACCACACAAATAACTATCTCATCTCAGCCAACCAACCATAAGCGACTCGTAAAAGAAAAGAAAATACACCTCTCCTCAACGACAGTTACACCGCGACCACATGAACGCTCCATCACCCTTTTTCGACAGAATTATTGTAGTGACCGTTGACCAAGATTACAATTAACCACATGGTTAGCATAACCCGGTTATATATCCTCAGACCTCATTCGGTCTTCCTTGGTCCTTGGTCAAACGACAAAAGAAAAAAGGACATATCGAGAAGTAACAAAACGACAACCAACAACTATCATAAACACTTATCAAACAACTCCATAACTATTAATTTTGTTGTGTATGTGGTGTTCGATTATGGTGGTTGGAAAAGAAATTTGGGATCTCGAGTTGGTGGCTGCGTATGGTAAGAAAGAAAAGGGAAGGAGGCGGATAGAATGAGATTAGGGTTGGATAATTTGAGAACTATTGGGTATATTAGAGCTTTATATCCTAATAGGATTAGTCTAAACGGGTTATGTTATACGGGCTTTATCTGAAATATCCAAATTGGATTGGGTTGTATCCGAATTTCATTAACAGTTTTGAGCTTGGAATTGTCTTATTCAAATTTAGGCAATGTGTGGCTAAATTTTAGTTATATTAAGTGTTAATGATCATATTTGGGTTTAAAATGTGTTATTGACGAGACCGGGATAAACCACTATCATGATTCTTATGTATGTAGATGGTTTGAGACTGTAATATGTTTATGACATCAACCTGAGTATAAGTGACGCAAAATGAGATTTTATTTAGATCTAAAGTGTAATTTTGATTTCATTGACAATGATATTACTGTCACTAGAAATGAATAAATGAGTAAAGAAAAAGGACAAGCCTTACAAAAGTAACTTGATCTTATGCTCGTGCAATTGAAGTAATATAGATGTGAATTTATTTAAGTGCTTAGGACACTCATCCTAAGGACACTTGCAATATCAACACATTTATTGTTACTAGAAGGATACCCGCGCAATGCGACGACGGGTATATGGTGACTATTTTTGTGGCGGGCAAATGTTTTTTAGGGGTCCGGTGGTGGAGGGGTCTTGTGGTGGCGGCAATGACGGTGGTGGCGAAAGTAAGTAAGCCGAGAGACTGAGTGAACCTCTTAGTGGGTTGTATGTGTTTGTTATGTGTTATGTATACTTAGTGTTGGGGCAAGGCTAGATTTTAATGGACTATTACAAGTTTTTAATAGGATGTTACAACTCTTAATATGATTTAAATGGGATGCATCAATATTGGAAGATGTTACAAATATGAGAATTTAAGACATTAATTATGTGTATGCTAAATTTTTATGCTTAGCAAAAGTAACTTCCTTTTATAGAAATATTTTTGGTCTTAAAAATTTTAAGACTACTATATACATAATGTCTTAAACTCTTTATAAAGGAGTATAGATATATTTAGAATGTTCTAAACACTTTATAAGGGATTATAGATATATATACACACTGATAAACATGATGGTAGTGTTATAGAATGTATATGCCTAATTGGTTATGCTTGTAGCTTGTAGACCGGGGTCTGAAAGTTGTCATGGTGTTCTTTGTTTTTTGGTTGCTGCGTCAAAGCAAGCATTATAATCTAAGGTAGTGGAAAGAAAATCAATGTGCTTGTGTCACAGTTGTGGCCTGGTAGCCATCTAACTTAATGGTGGCAAGTTCAAGTCGCCTTATGGACAATAAGTGTATAGGTTAGATTAGAGGGGGTGTGTGTGTGTCTTTGCCTTAAAAAAAACGCAGTGGGGCAACAAGTTAAAAAAAATGTAACCGAATAACATTTGCTCGCCACAAAATATAAACACAGGGTACCCGCCGCCGCATCGCGCGGGTACCCTGCTAGTTTTATATTACATAGTTAGTAGTCGTTATTTTCTTTGATTAATTTGAGTTTTGTCAGTATTTTCTCGACTAGGTCGATGTCTCTTCTTCTTTGGCGTGAGTTATAGCTGAGTCTATGTTTTCTTACCACACCACACGAAACATAAAGCTTTCTTACGAAACGTCGATAGTAAACTTTTTATAAGTTCTGAACTTGAATAATCCACGAAAACTATGACACCTTGTCTTTTATAGACTTTATTATTTCGCGAGCTATTTTCTGAGATAATCGTATGTGTATTAGGTTACGCCATTTCTGTACTAGTGTACTCGTGATACCTATCTACTGGGATTATCATTGTGATTAGCTCTAGATGCCAGTCGTGTTAGTCGTGATCATTGCATTGCTGTGGCTAAGGTGAGTTCATACCCCCTTACTTTTTAAACAGTTTTCATAACTATTTTGGGGGAGGATACATGCTCGTTTTAACTAAATTCAATGATTGATTATCTGAATACGTGAACTGTTTGATTTAGATTTGAGTGATTGATTGATTGGTTGATTGATTGATATACGTGAAATGGCTATTTTCGGACCTGCCACTATTTTAGTTTTGCTATATTGTGTGGGCTAGTTAAGGTTAGATTTGCGGTAGTTGGTGACTTTCTAGGGCTGACCTAGTTAAGAATAGACTTCTACCTACGGCCTAGACCCAGGGCAGTAACGGGTGGTTCCTTGCTGTATCGATGACCTGGCTAGTGACCGCCGAGGGATCCGCTCAGTATGACCACTTATCTTTCTTAAGATAAGAAATTTATCGTTGTGAATTGTTATGATGTTGGAATGCTTATCTATGCCTGCCTTTAGCCACACATAGCGCTTAAATCTTCAGGTCCACAACTAGTTTATTTATACTTTAAACTATGAACTCACCATCGTAAGCTGACCTTTAGCATGTATTCTCAGGTATAAGGCGATAGCTCACTATTTGAAGGCGCTTGGCAAGGGGCATTGGTCATAGGCGACTCTAATGAAATATTTGGGACTACTTAAACTATTTTATGGGCCTATTTCCGCACTTCTTTTATAAAATGTAAACTTAACGTTTTGTTAATACATTTTATTCTCAATTAATGAATTAAAAACCGTTCTTTGTACTTATGCTATGATGTCGTTGTAGTAGCACCCCAATGACATGTATGCTTCCGCTAGACCCGAATTTTGGGGGTGTTACATATTAAAACAAGCTTGATCACCAACAGAGAAATTCCACGTAATCAGATATATAATAAAAATTAAAAATATTTTTTCTAAATATTCTTACATGATATATCATATTATTCTTAATAATTTATATTTTTTTCTTTTTTCACAGCTTGCAGGATGGTGATGATAATGAATTTGAGATTCTCAAATTGGCTGATGAGCATGACTTGTATTATGTATTTTAATACTTGTATTTATCATTAAATGAGTGTTATTAAAATGCATATTAATTATGCATTAATAGATTGTAAACATTGCATGAATACATGTATTGCTTAATTTTAAGACATTTAACGCAGGAAAAGGTTCTTCCTTGGTTATAAAATAGCAAGATGATCCATACGGTGTAAGTATTGTATTATAAAATGAATGGACTAAGGGCCCATTAAATATGATTATATTTTTTTCTTTTTTCACAGCTTGCAGGATGGTGATGATAATGAATTTGAGATTCTCAAATTGGTTGATGAGCATGACTTGTATTATGTATTTTAATACTTGTATTTATCATTAAATGAGTGTTTTAAAAATGTATATTAATTATGCATTAATAGATTGTAAACATTGCATGAATACATGTATTGCTTAATGATTGGCTCAGAACCGTCTACTTAAATTAGTCAACCTCTTGTGAAAGGTCAACAACTAAAGTCAAACAGTCTAGAAACCAATTCAAGTTAATCCAAGGAGTTTAGTGTCCCCGGGTCGTTATGTCCCTTGGAAGTGCGATGTCCTGAGTTAGAACGGATCTGTGATCGAGAATTATTGAATAGGAAAGGGTATGTGATTTGTGATTACCCTAAGAGAAAAGAAAATAGCTTTAATAAGCTATATAAGCAAAACCTTGAAATAAGAAAATGTAAAAACGTAAAAGAAATTAAAAACGTACGTTTAGTTTAAATAAACGTAAACGTACCAAATAAAAAGTGAATTTAAAGAAATAAAAAGGCTATAAAGATGAAAATTATCTTTTTACAAACCTAAGGACTTAAGAAAATTATGGGAAAAAGAAAAATATTTTTTTAACTTTTATATTATTTTTTATTAATTAATAACTATTTTTAATTATTTAATAATAACCTAAATAATACGAAAATGCAAAATAAGTCTAGAAAAATAAAATTAAAACTTAGAAAAATCTAAAATATTATAAAACTTATTTTAAAACTAAAATTATATTTATCACACTATTTATCTAATTATTATTAATTAATTACTATTTTATTAATTAAAATCTAGTTAACTAAATTAAATAAGGAAAATAGGAAATGAACAGTAATAATTAGGAAATTATTTTTTACAAATACCTAATAATCTATAAGACTTTAAAAAAAAATAAAAAGATATTGTTATTAACTAAAAATTATTAAAACTATTTAATTACCTAATATTACTTAATTACTAATTAAACTAGGATTAATTATAATAAATACTGTTTGAACAGTAAAAAATACGAAAAAATTATGGGAAGTATATTTTATAATAAGTAAGCTAGGAAAAATAAAAATAAGCCAACAGCTTATCCAAATAAGCAGTAATAAGCTGAAACAGCTTAAATAAGCTAAAAAGGCTAACTAGTATATAAGTATTAGATTTGGTAGAGTATAACTGAAAAAAAGACCCAAGGGCACTTGGTATACAGGTACCCCTTATCACTCTACCAAAGGGGGAGGTCTCAGGTTCGACCCCTGCCTCACCCCTTTTTGCAAATCATTTTTATTTTTTAATTTTTATTTTACAAATCTATTAAACTACTAAAAATAAGCTAATTTAATAAAGACAACTTTTTTGTAAAAGCCAAATAAGCTCTGTGGAGAGCTTATTGACCAACAGTTGAGTAAAAAGCTAAAAGTTGGTTTTTTAACAAGCTAAAAGCTATAAACAAGCTACAGAAAGATAAATAAGCTATAAACTAATGAGATACACCTAAAATAAGCTAAATCAACTAAATAAGCTACAAGAATAAGCTATAAGCTCAAATAAGCAATCTTAAACCCAAACAGTCCAAACAGTTCAAATCAGGTCCAAAGGCTCACCTTTAAGGGCTTGTGGGGTCCACTAGGGACTTTGGAAGTCCAAACAAAAAGTTGAGACAATAAGCTGAGGTAATAAGCTATCTAAAAAGCTATGTCTCACCCTCTGGGTCCCACATATGAGATCAGGAGGGGGGTTGGTAGTTAGGTACAAAAGCTGATTACTCAGCTTTTCTTAGTAGATGGCCAACTTTTAGGGCACTTGCAGCCCTAGCTAATGGGTTCTAGATCACAAAATAAGCACACAGCTAGATAGCCTAGCTTATGGGCTTTCTAATAAGCTAATAATAAAGTCCTGGGGCCCACTGAGTAGACCTGTGGGGTCCACTAAAAATGGGTGAGTAAACCTGAGCCCAGTGCACAGGGGAAGTGTTATCCCTGCAGCTCACTTTGAGCTTGTGCACAAGCTTGTGCAAAATTCACAAAAATAAGATAACTATATGATCTTGTAGCTCTACTGATACACTACTACCACAATAAATTTCAAGTGCTCAAACCAAACACAAAAATCTAGAAAAATCCTTGAAATTTTGGTAAAATCTGAGAATCAAGCAATTTGACTTTTGATAGAACTTTGCTAGTTTGACTTTTCTGAGCTTTGATTGGTTTAAACTAATCTAATATGTTATAATTAGATGTTATGAGACCAAATTAAGGTTGATGCATTAATTTTAAACCAAATGTGTGAGTGATGGTCACCACAGATCCCACAGTGGGCTGTGATGAACCTTTGAAAAGGATTTTGACTTTGAGACTAGTTGAGACTGATTTAATGACCAACTTAACTTGTTATGATCCTAGGTAATTAAGTTAGGCTAAGAAATTCAATAACACACAACAGAAGCTCAGCCAAACAGTATGATCCAAACACACCTTTAACTTACTAACTGATTTTGTTTTTCAAAACAAAAGATGATTTGGACCTCTAATCTGTTTTCAAACCTTCAAACATGATTATAATAGACCTAAGTAACATACATTAACAATAATAACAACAAATTAATACAGTATCAAAGATTTTACTACTAAACTGATTTTTAGAAAACTTTACAACTCTGGAAAACAATTAATAACCTACCAATATTAGACTATAATATCAGCAAACAACATATAATAAGCAAGAAACAACAAAAATTACAGCTATTTAACTAGTGAACAGTAAAAGACCAAAATATGAGAAAATGGCTTACAAATTGATTTTTTTCTGAGAACAAGTAAACCAAGGACCAAGAACCTTCCTATAGCTTACCACTAAGCTCTAAAACCCAAGGCAATCCAATATTCACCTTGCTCCAAGCTTCTTTCTTTATTGAACTGATTTTTGATGATTTTCTAATTTTCTTTGATTTCTTTTTGTGATTTTTCTTTTTATGTATTATAACTTTTTAAAGGTTTCTAATAGCTTGATAAGCTATGTCAGGAGCTTATGTGGGCTAATGAAGTCCTCTATTAGCTATAATAGACAAGTAATTTAAATTGACAATTTAAGTAAATGACAATAATATAAAAGACAAGTAATTTAAAGATTAATGAAACTACAGACAGTAAATAAGGTTTAGTTACAATTTGTCAAAGAGTAATTAAGCCTTGAAAGCAATTAAAAGACAATTAAGAAAAATAAGCAGTAAAGTGATCATGAACTTGAATTTCTATGATATTTTCTTCACTTCTGTTTCTTCTCTTGATATAGATGACCCAAAAGCTTCCTCACAGCTTCCTTGCACTTTCCCAAGTCTCAATTTGACCATTGGATTGGTCAATCAAATCTTGGCCGTTTAAACCTTTTTGGCGCCAAAGTCATTGGGGTAACTTGTGGCATGACTTTTTACAATTAAGGAACTTTGTTGGCTTGTGTAAGGTGTCAGGGGTCAAGTTGTATGGTTTGGAGGCCAAGTTTGGGGTGTAAGAAGAAAAACAGAGGAAAGGTAAGGTTTTGGAGGGAAATTTGGGTGTGAAGTGCATTAAATGGGGTTTGGGTGTGACAGAGGTGGTGGGAGTAGGTTTAGTGAGGTGGAGGTGATGAGGTGGGGGTGCAAGGTGGCAAGAATACCACCTGGTTTCAGGTTTGGGGGGGTTTGTGAGGACGATGAACAGTGGAAAACGGGGTAGTGGTATTTGTGGGGTTTGACTGTGGGTTTGACCCCGCGTTTTTAATATAAAGGTGTGGGCCGGGTTTTATTTATTTTGGGCCTTGTGGACTGGATCTGGGTTTGGTGTTGGGTTTATAATAAAAGGGTTAAGTAGTGATAGGTTTAGGTCCGGATTTGGTATATTAGTAACATAGGCCCAAGGACTGAATTTGTAACTTCTGAAAATTGAAGGACCAATGTTGGCAAGTTTCCAAAAATGTCATAGGGACTTTATTTGCCATTCATGAATAACCAGAGGACCATAAATGCACTTTTCCACTTTTCTAAACTCCAAGGACTATTTTTGTAATTTCCTCAAACTCCAGGGACCATTCTTGTAATTTTCTGAAACTTGAAGGGTTAAACCTGTAAATATTAAATAATTAACAATAAAGGACCAATTATGTCATTTGTGAATAGTATAAGGCTTATTTTGAATATTTTCTTATTTTTAAACCTTAGGGACTAATTTTGACACTTTTCCAAAGTTGAGGGACCATAGTTGTAAATATGTGATTTTTAATTTCAAAGGACTTTTCCTTACAACTTTTGAATCCCAAGGACCTTTTATGATATTTGTACAAGTTTTTAAAATTACCAGGGACTAGATTTGCCAATTTGTCAAAGTTCAGGGACTGAAACTGTAAATTATGTAAAATGTATTGTTTTTCATCAGTTTTCATCCCTTTTGCACTAGTAACACTTAAAAACACAATTTCATGATATTTCATGTATTTTAAAGTATATCTGTATGTTTTCAGATGTTTTGTAGCTTAAATGTGACAGAAATGATGAGTATTTAGACACTCATCACTTAATTTTAAGACATTTAACGCAGGAAAAGGTTCTTCCTTGGTTATAAAATAGCAAGATGATCCATACGGTGTAAGTATTGTATTATAAAATGAATGGACTAAGGGCCCATTAAATATGATAAAGTGTTCAAGAAAGCTACCGTGTGTGAAAGGGAAAAGGTAAAAATAGAAAAATAAAAATACTCCGTAAAATATCTCTATATACTATCCATTGGGCTTTGGTGCCCCCTTTTTTTTGCAGCTACAGTTGCTTTGTGAGTGGAGGAACAGTAATAATATTATTTTATTCTCTCTTGTAACACCGCCAATTCAATGATGCAGCGGAATTCAAACTGGGTGTTACTCGACAGCACAACAGTCATAATAATAGAAAACGATCTCTAACTGAGTCGTTTTAAAAAGACTTATCATTCGAATTATTCAAATATATCAGAGTTTACATAGTTAGGTCCCAAAAGGTTCCATGTTTACAAAATACATCAATATAAAGTCTTTTGATGTTTTATCGAATGACAAAGTAGTTTATAGCCTTCTTCATTTAGTCCGTGCCCCTTCGTGCCATCCTTGATCATCATGGGCCTGAAATACATGCTTAAGAGGTCAACACAAAGGTTTAGTGATATTCATAGAGTTTGTTAAGTAGTGGAACACAATATGTTGGTAGTATGAGTTAATTAGACTCATACTCATAGTTGGAAAACAAAATAGTTATTATCATTTACTAAGCTCATAACACCAAAACGTTAACGGGTACCAATATCAATCGGCGGAGTTATCCCGGTAGGTACTTTGCCATCATACCTAAGTTTCAAATATAGTGCATTTGTTTGAACTTAGTCAATACAAATGGGATTCGTCAATCCCAATAGATCTATTCACAATACTCGCGCTCACTAATAATAGTGATTAAATGGTTCATAATAAGGGATATTGGATTGGCAAGGATGGTACTTAGTGATAATAAAACAATCAAATAACATACAATTTCAAAGCATTGTGTTCGGTTTAAAATAACATGTATTCCCCCCAAGGGTTTGTAAAACAATTAAGTAATGGAAAGTGGGGCTATGAACTCACCGTGAGTTGGATGATGTAAAAAGAGAATGGTGGATATGCCGTGAGAACTTCTACTTGCAACCTAGAATAATTGTTGCAACTTAGGTTTGGAATAATATCTAAGAATATGAAGAGTTGCCTATATATATCTTGCATATAGTTCATGATGTAGTACTTAGTATATAGTGTAAGTCTTTGAATAAAAATGGTTTATGAAACATGTAGTTTGTATATCGCTTACTACCGTTCGGGCCATCATAATTCAGAGGTCATGTAGTAAACGTTCGAGGAGCCAGGACACTTTAAATCGTAAATCCACAACTCATCTCGACGGTTTACTTTAATGAACCCCTCACATGAAGCTCCCTAGTGTTGTAGTATTTGATAAAAATATATAAGTTTTTTATCTGAAAAGTTACATGTCCAAATACTTGAATAAACTTAGGAAAGTTTATTTTAAATGAAGATTGTTATTTCAATGAGTTTCTTAAGTCTTGAAAGAATATTACTTGCAAAAATCATGGTTATTTTGATGGAGTAGATCCAAATTGGATGTTTATGTTACCATTAACTCTTTAGTTCATGTTTTCGTCTTGGTAAGTTATATGGTCATTAGCCATGGCTTTGCCGTGACTTTGGTCATTGTTACCATGGTCTTGAGACTCATACTTAGCCTTAGCCATGGTTGTGGTCTTGGTTTTAAGGTCATTAGACCTCTTGGTTATACTTAACCATAACCAATTCATAGTCATATGAGTATTTTGAAAGGGCTGTTAAGAAATTGAAGAAAATATCATTCATTATGGGTTTTCTGGACCTGTGCACCTGAGTTTCTGTAGAAAACATCATTCCGGACAACTTTCATGTTTTAACGTTTTGATGAAACGGACCAGAAGGGCCTCTTTTTGCGTGTTTAGTGTTCTGTCACACAAACATTTAGGCAGTTTTGCCGCAAAGTTTTAGTAACTTCTAATAGCCATAACTTTTGACTCATGTACTCATTTTAGGTGGTTCAAATTGCTATGTTTTCCTTGTTAAGTCCTCTACTACAATATGTAATTATCCAATATCATGAGTATACCATTTTGGTCGAATTTCTCCATGGAAGTCACTAGTTTGCTTGTTTACTTATCATAAGTTAACTTATAGTTTCCAGAACATGTTTTACTAGTTTTTATACATCATGAACATAATAACAAGATCATATATAGTATGAATGAAATATAAATAGCATGAAAATGATATTTAAGCAAAGAAGTGTATTAGGGTTTCCTTACAACTTTAGGCTTTCAAAAAGAAAGGAAAGTAACTAGTAAGGAAAGGATTTTGATTGACAAGCTTCTTTTCACTTTAGCAATCCTTCTACTTCTTGTATTCTTGAAGGATATGTGATGATGGTTGAGGTGACTTGAGTGGATCTAAACTCAAGAGAATCACCAAAAGTTTCAAAGGATTGGAAGTAGTTTGATAAATCAAAACCAAACTAGGGTTTAGGTGTTGATATTTCACTTGATTCTTGCATAGAACTTGAAGTAAATTAGCTAAGGATATTGTGTTTGTGTGTGATATGGTGGACGGCAAGAGAGGGAGGAGAGGGTATTTATATGAGCTTGAGGAGGTTACATAACTTAGGATATTTTAGGAGATTAAACACATGTACTCATCCAAGAGCTATTTGCATGAGATCAAGCCACATATGGGGTGACTCCTCCCCCTATTGGCGGTTTATCGAGCGTGCTTATGGTGTCTTAAAAGCAAGGTTCCCAATACTAAAACAAATGGCTCCTTATCTTTTTGCGGTACAAAGAAATGTAGTGATTGCCTGTTTTGCGGTCCACCATGTTTACTACTGAAGAACAAGGTGAAGGAAGTGAGGGACAAGGCATGGACGACACACAATGGGGTCCCCAAGGCAATGAATATATGGCTAATCTCCATAATCAGATTGCTAATGAGTTATTTTTAAATGCTTCAACCTAAGATTAGTTCGTAATTTATATTATTTTATGATCAAATGTTAAGACTTATTACATTTTTATTCCAACGTTACTTTCTTTATATTATATTTTTATTCGAGTTAATAATTTTTTACCAAACGGTATATTTTGTTCAATACAAAATCAGACAGAAGGTTAAATTGGTAATTTCATGCAACTCAGATTACTCATTCAAGACAAATATCAAACAATCATTTTCACTCAGAATCAGGTTCACTCAGCATCCTTGTAATCATTCAGCAGCTTTGATTCATTCAGTGCTAAATCATATTTTTTTATCAAACAGGCCCTAAGAAGGTGATACCAATAAAACCAAAATAACTAGAAAATTAGATAATAGTCACTAGTCAGTCAGCTGATAAAAAAAATGGACGGCAAAAACCGCCGACCATCACCGTCACCGGAGACAGCAAGTTCACGAGACACAACTCAACAAATCCAAAAATATATCATTAATTTAATTCATTTATCAATCCGCTTATTATAATCATACAAGTAGAAGAATATGAAAGTATATTAAGTAAGAAGATATATCATTTTTCTTACAAAAATCAACACATTTAATTGCTAGATAGAACTATTACACATCTACGTATTGTTATCAACACTTCCCCTTCGTGAGTTGACACTCGAATTTACTTCAGCTATCTATTTCGGGTTTTTGTATGGCTGAATTAATTATATCTACTTTATTTTAAGGGGAGAAAAAATAAAATAAAATAAAAAATCTTTGCAAAAACACCAAAAATCTAGCTACCTTATTATGCGAGTAGATAAACATATAAGATGACCCTTTTGTAACTTTTGTTTGCATAACAAGTACTCGAAGAATTGAATCAAATTGCTTCAGTTACGACGAATTATTTTTAGGGAAGTCTTTTTCTTGTCATTTTTTTTAAAACTCGGGTATAACGTATTAAATTTTAGTATTATTTTCGTTACTAAACATTACACCATATTCCAGCCATTTTAATTTACCTCTTATTCTATCTTCATCTCTCTTATATAAACAAAATGTCATTGTTAAAAGTAATGAAGTAAGAATAACTACTAGAAGTGAACACATGGCCAGTAGGCCAATTTTATTGAATACATAATCTGCAAGTGGAAACCATGCAATATAATGCAACCTTATTTATGGCTAATTATTCATAGTAAAACATTAACCAACTTGATCTCAATCCCTGAGACAGTTAGATCTTCGCAACCTGCCCTTGCCACCAAAGCCACCACCGCATACTCTTCGTCTTCAGTTTTTGTGTCCTCCAAAAGCTCATCTAAATTGAACCTCGCTGCACTTCGCATCAACATTCCACCTTTGTTGCCACCGTGTGGAACCTGTGCAAAGAAACCAGCAAACTCAGGATCACATGGTGTTGGCAGGTCCTCCTTCTTGGTATCTTTGTTAACTTTATCATTCACAAACACATCGAATTTGACAAACTTGTTGCTGTTGAATTGTATCCCGTTTATACGCAAAGTCTCCTGCGCCTCCTTCTTCTCCTCGGGAGTCCTGTTTGTAGCTGGCCTCTTCACACGAACCTTAAGAATTGGGTCCACACGCGCTGGGCCAGTCTTAAAGGCTTCCTCTACTGTTTCTACCTCTCCTATAAGAGAGCTCGATAAATACTTGGACTTCTCCTTACGTTGGGCTGGTCTTCTGTACTTCCAAGGTGTCTTTGACTCTTCAAAATCATATTTGAACTTATCTATGTTGACAGAGTCTTTGTTGTAGACACGTACACGATTCTCATTCTCGTCATAGAACACATATGATGCATTTAACCAGTCATCTGCGATCGGTTCTGAATGTCCAGCAATGCCCAAATCCTTCCACAGTTTCCACATACGGTCGACGTTTGCATGGTGAACGTAAAACAAAGGGTCGTATCCCGAAGAGTATAAGTTTCCCATGTCCTCTCCATTAGGAGCAATACTTCTTGATTGACCTACCCATACGTGTACAGTAGTGTGAGAAAGTTCTATAGACCCGGGTTGCGTTTTATCAGTCTGACCAGCCACGTATTCTCCTCCGAAGAAGCTTTCGGAATCACTTCCGTTACTTATCATAACTCTGTACACCGTACTAAGATTGCAGGCTATCTGGTTTTCAAATCTCTTATCAGGGTCTAGTGTATTCACAAAGTCTTTTTTTTCCTGGTCATCACTGTAGAACAGATTTACTACATTTGGTGGGAGATGATCCTGGTTCCGGTATACGTCATAGAGAGGATTTTGTTTTCCATCATCATCTTTTTCATCTACAAAAATTTGAGGAATTCTCATTCCCTCTGGATTGTCCCAGTTCCAGTAAGGTAACGCGAAATCGTCATCCCCACTGTACTTTCTGAGAATTCTTTCATAGAAATAAAGGTACCAACGATGGAATGGAAGGAAGAGCCATGAGTTATGAACATCAATTTCGATTCCTGGATAATCGCTATCGATTTCAGTATAACCACCGTTACAATAAGCACAATGAATTTTAGCTTGGCTCAAGAAACTGTGCGGGTGGTCATCTGGGAGATTCCGAATGGCTTGAATGGCTTTCTTGTAGCTAGCCACTTGCTTTTTCGAACCTTTATGTGCCGGCCATCGCACCCTTGTCTTTTCTAATTTACTTGGAAACTCAAACGGTTGAATCTTCTTCTCGAGTCCAGGAGGGCAGCATTTCGCTGTCCTTAAAGCAACCTTCGGGTCAAAGCCTGTTTTTGATTCCTGGCAAAAGGAATCAGGAGTCGTTATGGGGAGAGCCAATGCTGAAGGCAAGGAAGCGACGTTTGCAGCGGTATAGAGTCCACCAAGCCCCACGAGGAGGTTCCTTCGGTCTACATTATTGGGGAGTACAAGCTTTTGTGTTTTGGGTAGTATGAGTTGGTTTTCATTAATATTGTCTTCTGGTGAAGCCTTGCATGAGACTCTGAACCCATGGGCTTGCTTGGTTCGAGCCTTGAAGGATGATGAAGAGGTAGTGAAAGTGGTGGAAAGTAGGAGTGAAGATGCCATTACATTTAGTAGAGAAAGAGGAGTGTTTGTGAATGTATTGGTCCGCGAATGAGCTCCAATTAATAAGGATTTCATGACAACATTTTTAATTGTCACACGCACTATCTGACACAAGGTACCACATTTTTAACGCATATTAAAAGGTTTGTGTAACACGAGTTTAAATTGTCACATTGCTATCTGAGACAAGGTACCACATTGTTGGGTGCAATAACGAACATCAACGACTTTCATTTTATAATAGGCTTTACAAATAATGTCTTAAAAAAAAAATAATAAAAAAATGCCATAGCAGTTACTTCACAGCCCAATACAACACACATTTACCCCAAAAAAATAAAAAATAAAAAAAATCTAAACTACATCTTCAACTTTCAACACACACTACACACAAGACAAAAACACATATCGAAACATGTCTTGTTTCCAACAATCTCCAACACTCCGATCTTCAAATGTTTTTCCGATGAGATCTATGTTAAGTTTCCACCAATTTCTTCTTGATGGGTTTTAATCGTTTTATAGGATGAGTAAAGATCATTTGAGGACCAAACTTTTTTTACATACCAAGGGACTAATCTCCACCCTCCATCTTCCCTCTATCTTTATTTGATCTAACGGATGAGATTAATCCCAACAATTTAAAAAACCCACTTTCATCCTTTTTTTTCAAATATTAATATCTTTCAAACCGTTAATCGTTAAGCGAAAAAAAATATACCGTTACGACGAGCATTTAATTATCTTTCTATAGATAGGCTAATTGATATATTTTTGACAAAAAAAATTTTTTTCGTTTTTTTCACGTTTTTTTTCGTGGCCGAAAAAATCATATATGATATTACATATAATATCATATATGATATTATATGTAAAATCATATATGATATTGCATATCATATATGATATGCAATATCATATATGATTTTACATATAATATCATATATGATATCATATATGATATTATATGTAATATCATATATGATATTGCATATCATATATGATATGCAATATCATATATGATTTTTTTTTCGGCCAGAAAAAAAAACGTGAAAAAAACGATTTTTTTTTTCTTTCAAAAGTATATCAAAGTGCCCGTCTATAGAAAGATAATTAAATGCCCGTCGCGATGGTGTAATTATTTTCGCTTAACGATTAACGGTTTAAGAGATATTTAAATTATAAAAAATGAGTGAAATAATAAAATCCTTTTAATCTTAACCATTGATTTCCTTTTTAGATGGATGGTGAGGATGAGTCCCTTGATATGTGAGGAATGTTTGGTTTGTAATATAACTCGACTCTTGATAGGATATAGTTATGTTGTTTTGTGTTTGTGTGAATCGGTTGACGAGAAAAAAAAAGAAAAAAAAAAAAAAAGAAAGGAAATAAAATAAAATAATAAAAGAAAAAAAACTCGACCAACATGCAACCGACACCAACTACTCAAGTACCTTTACTACCGCAGCCTTAAATTATCACATGTAAAGCATCTAGGTATATGATATCCATAGAATTGTTATCTCTTTCCGTCAAATTTGACTTTACTATGGATTTCCCTTAACTTGTTTCTTGTTTTTTTCTTGGTTTTTTGTTATTATGTTGATATTTGTTTCCTAAAACATGTACCCACCTATTATTTCTTTCCTATACCACGTACCTACCTATTTTTTTCTTTCCTAAAACGCGTGCCTAACTATTTTTCATATATATCTAATATTTTTTAAAAATCCAATAAACCAATCATTATCATAATTTTTTTAATAATAAAATCTTTTATATAATTTGAGAACCCACTTTTAGCCAAATCGAGGGATTCGATTAACCAATGAGAGGGCTTCATTTTGAAATCGAGCCCTCTCATTGGTTAATTGGTTTCCTAATCGAGAGAATGTCGCTACGTTAAAAGTGTTTTTTGAGAAGCCTCCCCAAACATGGACGTGTCGAAAACGCGGATAAAAAAACCTTTGAGAACCGGGTGTGTTTTCTGAAACTTTGGTGTCGCGGAGTCTCTAGTGATATGAGAGGCACGTTCTAGAAAGTTTAAAAAAAGATGGTTATCCTTTACAATATCTTTTCTATATTTGAATTACACGTTATCTATTGGGCCAGGGTTGCAAAACCCTAATCCTGAGCCTATATATACTCGCACAATGTGGGTGCTCATCGTTCATTGGTATTCTAATCTTTTTGCCTTCGTTTTCTTATTGCATGCAAAACAATGTTCATGATTTCTGTTTTTGATGTTGCTGGCATATCTGGTGAGTGCAAACATTTGAGTTATATTTGGTATTGATTATTAGTTCATGTATAAGTTTTGTTCTGTTTTCACAAAGTTTATTGTCAAGGTTTTAGATCCAAAAAATGATCCTAAATTATGTTTAGGATTTATGTTACAAGATTTGAGGTAATATGCTAATAATAAATTTATTTAAAATACTATTATGTTGATTTTTTTGGTTGTTGATTTATATAGATATGTCACAATCCTATACACATATTTGTGTGACCTGACTTTTATCATGGTAGAACATGGTACATGTTGTAGTAAGTCTTAAGATGATTAATTAATATATCATTCAATTATATATTACTTTTAGATTAGATGATTTAACTTTACTAAAAATATGATTTACATGCAGTTTGTGTTATGTTTGATTCGTATTCTGATATTAAAACAAGCTTGATCATCAACAGTTAAATTCCACGTAATCAGATATATAATAAAAATTAAAAATATTTTTTTCTAAATATACTTACATGATATATCATATTATTCTTAATAATTTATATTTTTTTTCCTTTTTAACAGCTTGCAGGATGGTGATGATAATGAATTTGAGATTCTCAAATTGGCTGATGAGCATGAGTTGTATTTATCGTTAAATGGGTGTTTAAAAATGTATATTAATTATGCATTAATAAATTGTAAATATTGCATGAATACGTGTATTGCTTAATTTTAAGACATTTAATAGAGGAAAAGGTTCTTCCTTTGTTATAAAAATAGCAAGATGATCCATACGGTGTAAGTATTGTATTATAAAATGATCAAGGATAGCGACGGTCGCTACGTTGCCGGCGTGCCTATTTTTTTCCCCCAAAATTATGATAACCCGAAATTAAGCTGAAAAGTTCATATCCTATCACAATTGAAAAGACCTTATATTATACATCTTTATTAATTCATAAAATGTTAAGCATGCAAACATTTTAATAGTGTCTTGTACTTGTCAACATTCAGTGTTCCAACTCACATTAACTATCATTGCTCAAAAAACATGCGACATATAATCAAGATATTCACCTCATGTTTCGTCTGACACGGGTAGGTTGACCTGATTGGGGTGTACGCTGAAGATTACCCGAAGCAGCCGGAGAGGAATCAACGCCATAGGGAGCACGTGTGGTAGCTGAGCCTCTGTAAGATACAGAGCACAGAAGTAAAAAACACAATAAAAATGTAAATCTTTTTTATTAGAAGTGCACCATTTAGTATAGATTACCTCTGGAGCCATCCATCGACAGTTTCCGGTTTCTGCAGCCATCATCTCCGTTAATGATTCTTCTCTTGCTAAACTGGAATCCGCAAGTTTCAGAATCTTGTGGTCTACTGTTAGCATCAACTTTTCTGAAAACAACAATTATATGAAAACTATGAATTAGTTGTCATGGGGAGGCAGAATATGTGACAAATTGTTAGTAAACAAACAACGGATTCTTTCAAAAACAATTCTTACGATTTAAAATTGCTACATGAGACCTTGTGCTGGAGTCGCTTTGTTAATGCCTCTCGTTGACACATGTTACAAATAGACAACTACTAAAAATATATATAAATAAATCGACAAAACTTGATTGATTTACTCATATGATCAGTTCT
The DNA here is from genome assembly GCA_030686995.1 of Artemisia argyi. Lineage (NCBI taxonomy): Eukaryota > Viridiplantae > Streptophyta > Magnoliopsida > Asterales > Asteraceae > Artemisia > Artemisia argyi. The sequence continues at coordinate 183,794,992 of CM060688.1, read as the reverse complement.
TGGTATCAAAGACCATATCTTCTCATGTTCAATATTATTACGGGTACCCATGTAATTCCCGCTGGTGAAACTTCTCTCAACATAATGAACCTTGGCCGTCAATGGTACCCATGTGCCTGCAAATATTCAGAAAGCAATAAGCATGAGTTATTCCAATCACCTCAACCCCATAATATTATAAAAGAGCAAAGACGTTGATGAAATATTATGTACTCACGAATTGGCATGATTCTTCAATGGAAACCTATACAACTGATACGTGGGAATTGCGCCCTCGCAACAGGTTTTACCTCTCAAGGGATCTTGAGAAGCTTACAACCCCCACCAGGCAGTGTACCTGACTGTTGTAGTATAGTACAGTGACAAGTACCGGGGGATTGATCGTTCAACTCAGGAATAGTGCCGTTAGGATTAGAAAGCCTACTAAACTAGGTTTAGAGGTGAGGGATGATTCTTTTTTGTGTTTTTTTATTTTATGAAAAGCAAGTAAAATCTCGGGTTTTGAAGGAGTGGGCGGAATTAGTTGCTAGCCAACTAACCCAATTAACTACTAATGCAATCAAAATAAAATAAAAGAAATAAAAATTAAACTAATATGCTAATGTGGTGGAAACAACAATGAGAAAAGTTGTGTTTACTTAGATTTTATTACTCCCTAGATATCTTTTACCGGTTGATTAGCTTGTTACAATTGCATGGAGGACGGGTTGTATTCCTTAATACTAGTCGTAGGGTCGTGTACAATATTCCCTAACTCTATAAGATCCTACTTCACTCCTATGTCGAGCCGTTAAAAGCTCCTAACATGGGTTCATTAGAATTCACTTACGCATTAAATACAACCAAAAATTGTAGTACACCTACGATCATGTTTCTTAAGACGTTCAAGCAAGTTACCAATGGAAGTCTGTCAATTTTCTTAAGCCTAACATCGAATATAATCATCCGTAACAATTATAAAGAAACAATCAACCAATAATCAACATCTAGGTTTCACTACATCTAAGCAAACACAATAAAAACCTAGCCTAACATGTTAAAAGAAAGATACACATAAGATAGAATCAAACAATACATAGACATATTGAATGATTATTGAAGTACTTATCTTTATTCAAACATGGAAGAAAGAAGGGTTTGAAACCCCTTCTAGATGCAGGAAATTCGACCTAGGGTTTTTACAAAACTTGTTCCACAGAAGTTCCACACTTTACAATGAAAAATTGGAAAAATATATATAAACTATGCATCCTGACGGCGTAACGTGTCAACCTCTGACGTCGTCAACTCGCCGCCAAGTTGAAATTCGTATTGCCTAGATCCACTTCTGACGCCGTCACGTAGGAATAAGCTCTGGGCCGTCACATGTATTTGGACCCTGACGGCCTAGGTGACGCTGTCAGGCCAATATCAAAGAAAACACTCTGGGCCGTCACGTTATAATTTCCATATCCACCTCTTTTGTCACTCTTGACGCCTTCACTAGTAAACCCTTGACGTCGTCAGGTACTGTTCCAGCAAGGAATTTTGAGACTTTGCCGTTTTCTTCACTTTAATGCTCCAAAACGTCTAAAATGCTTCCTTTTCCAGATTTCTCCTCAAAAGTACCTAAAATGACAAAAGGAACGATTTAGGGCAATAATTGATCAAATAATCTCGAATTCGGGCTTAAATGACCCCTTAAAAGCGGTACACTTTTCGCCTCATCAAATACCATTACACTTGAGATTTGCTTGTCCTCAAGCAAATGCGCTTTTATTTTAATCAAAATACAAGTTAGGGGTCATTTAACACTAATATAAAAGTAATTACAACAAATAATCGTTCACTAAAAACCAAAAACAAGCACGGAGGTCATACACAAGCACCTCACAAATAGTGTTTAGATACTCACATCTCTCGGGTGTAATAAAGTATATATCACAAATGGAAATGGAAAACATGTCTCACTACCTTTCATAGCAAATAAATTACCATAAACTTGGGAAAGGATCAAACCTCCACCATTCGGCGTAAGCACCTAGGATAAACTATCAAAGAGGTCTTTTGAAGGGTTATAACGTTAGGTGTAGGGATATGGAAAATACGGTTTTGTTGGATAAAGGCAATATTTACTGGTTGCGAGTTAATCATCTTGGTTAATTACATGTAAAATATGGCGTTGCTAAACCAAGACTCGACTCGACAAAAACATAAAACAAACATAGAATGAAACGGGATGGTATTCCGTATGTTTTTTATTTATTTATTTATTTATTTTATTTTTTGGCATACACTCTTGCCCTACCATCCAAAATAATACATCATAGGGGATGTACATTCCCCTTAAACTTGAATTTTTACATACTTTACAATAAAATATTCTAATGACTCGAGTCAAGATAATCAAAACACTTGGAGTACTTTTTATGATTAACGCACATATGGAGGTAATAATTTGATGTTTTTCCCCATTACTCCATAACACAAGTACTTTACCCATGAGTCCCAATCGTCCCAAAACGTACAAGATATGACTCGACTTAGAAACCATGTAATCAATTAGGTAATTAACTAAGGGTTTAAACAAATAACAATAATGCACTAAAGATGAGTGCATACACGGAAGGCTAAGGCGATTTGGTTGCACATTTGGGTGGGTTGTAACAAATTCTTCCTTTAAGTAAGATGCTTAAAGTTAGAAACGAAAAAGATAGGCTCAGAGGGGTGTACTAAGGGTATCGAGTACTAAAAATGAGTACAACGCTAAGGTGTTAGAAAAATTAATTGACTTTACTAGTCAAGTAATATGACTTAAATGGTCAAGTAATTATGATACGGGTTTAAACACAAGGGTGATCCTAATGCCTCTTATCATGTAGTAAATCCTACTACACGAATGTAGTCTCACTAACGGTCTCGGGATGCATCACTAACGTAAGTTCTAGAATCTAAATGCTACCGGTACACTCATAAGCACTAATAATGAATGTTTTTCCTATCAAATCTAAAGGCGAACCTCACATATTTGGGTGGAAAATTTTTCTGAATGGTACGGTTTTGTGCTAGTCATACAACTTCTATCCATGAGACGCTTGTTAGGGCTAAAGTTTCACTCCTAAATGTTGTAAAAACAATTTAAATTTGGCGCTAAAATTACACTAACATGTATTTCTCTTAGTTTTATTACACACCTACCATCAAACAAACAAACTCAAGTGCAATTGTATCCTATAAGGTATCATCATTTACCCTCCCCTTACACTTAGGATGAACATTGTCCCCAATGTTCAATTAAAGGATGTAAAAGTAAAAATAGGTAAAAGAATGAAAACAAATACTCCCCTGATTCGTTCGATGCGGATAGTGTATCAACAAGGTTAGATCTTCCTTCAAGAAAATGAACGTTGAAAGCTTCCCTTCCATAAATATAAATAATCTTTTTGTCATATATAACATGTTAAACTTGAGAAAATAATCAAGGCAACCTCGCGTAAAATTGGCAGCAATCTATATATACTAATAAATCCTAGAAAGCAATTTAAGATATAATGCTTGTGGAATGAATGTTTGCAGATTTTCTGGAGTTTATAAAACTAAAGAATCAACAAAAATTTAAGACTCTGGTTTAGACAAAACTCGCAAAATTTTTCAGAATTTTGATACCTGACGCCGTCAGGTTTTAACTCCTGACGCCGTCAGAATGTTCCTGGAAAAATCTTATGTTAAGTTTCCGGAAAATTTCTGGAAAAAACTCATGCCTGATTTCCTGGAAAACATCATTATGACTCGATACAAGCATTTGACTCTAACAATTACTAATATACATGCTCATTTAATATTGTGGCGAATCATGATCATTTTCGTTCTTATAAACAAATTTAGATTTCCCTTACACTTAGCTTTTGCAAAATACCTTTATATGAAGTTAAGACGAAGTTAAACAACAAAACAAAGCATTTTCACAATTTTAGTTTGAAACATGATCTACCAACAATAAAAATAAAACATGCATACGGAAACAAATAACATCAAACAAATAAAAACACACAAAACATGGGTTGCCTCCCAAGAAGCGCTTTTCTTTATTTACGAGTCTTGTAGCTAGACTCAAGGTCATGGGTTATTTCGTGACCTCGTCATCAAATGTTACATCCTCCTCACTAATCATTTCATTACCACTTTCTTGATAATGTTTTACGTGTTGTATGTGTACAGTGAATTCTTTATTTTCATCGTCCATTAACATAACAGCGCCCGCTTTAGAGGTGCTTCTCACTGTAAAGGGTCCATACCATCTAGACTTAAGTTTCCCGGGAAAGAACCTTAACCGGGAATTATACAATAGAACTTTGTCCCCTTCTGAGAACTCCTTAGGTTTCTTAATTCGCTGGTCATGCCATCTTTTTGCCCTTTCTTTATATGTAATGGAGGATTCATACGCTCCTAGCCTTAATTCATCAAGCTCATGGAGCTGCAAGAACCTATTCGTCCCAGTGACCGTATAGTCCAAATTACATGCCTTAAGTGCCCAATAAGCCTTGTGTTCAAGTTCTACTGGAAGGTGACACGCCTTGCCATAAACCATGCGGAACGGGGTCGTTCCAATAGGTGTCTTGTAGGCCGTTCGAAATGCCCATAAGGCTTCATCGAGTTTAAATGACCAGTCCTTTCTGTTCTGACTAACCATCTTTTCCAACATTCTCTTAATCGCCCTGTTGGTGTTTTCAACTTGATTGTTGGTTTGCGGGTGATAAGCAGTCGAGAACCGGTGGGAGACTCCATATATTTTCATGACCTTTTCCATTTACGCATTGCAAAAGTGGCCTATCACTAATTAGAGCTTTAGGAATGCCGAACCTAGCAAAAATCTTTTTCAGAAAATGAATGACTACCCTAGCATCGTTGGTCCTAAGGGCTTGTGCCTCCACCCATTTTGAAACATAATCAATGGCCACTAATATGTATTCGTTCCCCCCTGAAGATGGAAAGGGTCCCATGAAATCAATTCCCCAAACATCAAAAACCTCACAAACTTGTATAAAATTCTGAGGCACTTCATCTCTTCTTGACATATTCCCGGCTCGTTGACATGCATCGCTGATACGTGGGAATCGCACCTTGCTTTACCTCTCGAGGGATCTCGCGAGGCTTACAACCCCCACCAGGCAGTGTACCTGATCGTTGTAGTATAGTATAGTGACAAGTACCGGGGGATTGATCGTTCAACTTAGGAATAGTGTCGTTAGGATTAGAAAGCCTAATTAATAGTTCTAGAGATGAAAGATGATTATTTTTGTGTTTTTATATTTTGTAAAAGCAAGTAAAATCTCGGGTTTTGGAAGAGTGGGCGGAATTAGTTGCTATTCAACTAACCCAAAACTATTATATAATTAATTAAACTAATAAAAATGAAATTAAACTAATATTAAACTAAGGTTGTGAGCAGTAATTGGAGAAATTGTGTTTACTTAGACTTCATTACTCCCTAGATATCTTTTACATGTCAATTACTTGTTACACTTGTATGGATGACGGATTGTATTCCTTAATACCATTCGTGGGGTGGCATACATAACTCCCCAACTCTATGAGCTCTTATCTCCTCCTACACCATGACCCAGCACAACTATAGGGATTGTAAACAGTGGCTCATGCATTAAATACAACCAATAAAGACCTAGTACGCCTCGGTTCATGTTTCTTAAGACGTTCAAGCATGTTACCATTTGGAGATCTGCCAGTTTTCTTAAGCCTAACATATAATATCATTCATCCAAAACAAGAATAGACAAGTAATCAACACATAATCAACATCCAGGTTTCATTAGATCTAAGCAAACACAAAGTAAATCTAGCCTAGCATAGTAGAATTAAGATAAGAACAAAAGATAAACAACCAACACATAGACATATTGATTGAATTAAGAGTATACTTATCTCAATTACAATGCAAGGTCTCAAGGGTTTGGAACCCTTGAAAAACCTGTAAAAGAGGCACCAAAATCGTCTTTAGGGTTTCACCAAAACTTCTCCTTTTTTTTTAATGAAAAAAACTAGAAAACTATATATAGGAAAAACGTTCTGACGGCGTCAAGAGTAAAGTCTGACGCCGTCACCTCGCCGCCATATACTTCCTCGGACGCCCTAGATCCACTTGTGACGGCCTATGTGACGCCGTCACCACCTACGGTATTTTATTCCTTGCCACTTTGACGCCGTCACCTAACCATCTGACTCCGTCACCAGCTACGGTATTTTATTCATCATGTTTGACGCCGTCAAGAAGGAAGTCTTGACGCCGTCACCTTGTATCTTCAGCATGGATTTTTGGTACTTTGCCGTTTTCTTCACTTTATGCTCAAAAAACGTCCAAAATAGCATCTTTTCCAGAATTCACTCTCCAAACACCTAAAATCACAAAAGGAACGATTTAGGGCAATATTTGATCAAATAAAGTCGGATTCGGGCTTAAATGACCCCCTAAAAACGGATCATTTTTCGCCTCATCATATACCCTTACACTTGAGATTTGCTTGTCCTCAAGCAAATGAGCTTTTATTCTACTCAAAAGACAAGTTAGGGGTCATTTAACACTAATATAAAAGTAATTACAACAAATAATCGTTCCACTAAAGACCAATAGACAAGCACGGAGGTCATACACAAGCACCTCACAAATAGTGTTTAGATACTCACATCTCTCGGGCGTAATAAAGTAATATAACATTATGGAAATGGAAGATATCTCTCACTACCTGTCATAGCAAACTAGATTACCATAGGCTTGGGAAAGGATCAAACCTCCACCACATGGCGTAAGCACCTAGGATAAACTATCAAAGAGGTCTTTTAAAAGGGTTATAACGTTAGGTGTAGGGATATGAATTACACGGTTTTGTTGGATAAAGGAAGTTTTACTGGTGGCGAGTTAACAATCTTGGTTAATTACATGTACAAGATGGCGTTGCTAAGCCAAGACTAGACTCGACTTAAGCTAATAAATGAAAAATAACAAAAACATAAAATGAACATAGAATGAAAACGGGATGGTAGTCCGCATGTTTTTTCTCTTTTTTTTCTTTTCTATTTTTTTTTCTTTTTTTTTCTTTTTTCTTAATTTTTTTCGATTTTTTTTTTTTTTTTTTTTTTTTTTTTTTTTTTTTTTTTTCATACACTTTTACCCTACCATCCAAAATAATACATCATAGGGGTATAAGCAATCCCCTTACACTTGAATCTTTACATACTTTACATTTAAACTAATCTAATGACTCGAATTAAGAAAATCAAAACACTTGGAGCACTTTTTAGATTAACGTACATATGGGGGTAATAATATTATGTTCTTCCCCATTACTCCATAAAATAAGTACTTACCCATGAGTCCCAATCGTCCCAAAACAATATGTACAAGGATATGACTCGACTTAGCAACCATGTAATCAATTAGAAAGTTAACTTAGGGTTTAATAAATAACAATAATGCACTAAAAATGAGCGCATACACGGAAGGCTAAGGCTATTTGGGTGTACATTTAAGTGGGGTGTAACAAATTCTTCCTTTAAGTAAAATGCTTAAAGTTAAAAACGAAAAGATAGGCTCGGAGGGGTGTACTAGGGGTATCGTGTACTAAAAATGAGTACAACGCAATGGGTGTGGGAAAAATTAGTTGACTTAACTAGCCAAGTAATATGACTTAAATGGTCAAGTAATTATGATACGGGTTTAACACAAGGGTGATCCTAATGCCTCTTATCATGTAGTAAATCCTACCACACGAATGTAGTCTCACTAGCGGTCTCGGGATGCATCACTAACGCAAGTTCTAGAATCTAAATGCTACCGGTACACTCATAAGCACCAATAATATATGCTTTTCCTATCAAATCTAAAGGCGAACCTCACATTTTTGGGTGGAAAATGTTTCTGAATATACGGTTATGTGCTAGTCATACAACCTCCTATCCATGAGACGCTTGCTAGGCTAAAGTTTCACTCCTAAATGTTGTAAAAATTTTTAAATTTGGCGCTAAAATTGCACTAACAAGTATTTCTCATAGTTTTATTACACATCTACTATCAAACAAAACAAACTCAAGCGAAAGTGCATATGTAAGGTATCATCTTTTTACCCTCCCCTTACACTTAGGATGAACATTGTCCCCAATGTTCAAGTAAAGAATGTAAAAGTAAAAAGTAAAGAGAATGAAATCAAATACTCCCCTGATTCGCTCGGTATGGATTATAGGTTGGCCAGGTTAAATCTTCCTCCAAGAAAATGAACAATCAAAGCTTCCCTTCCAGAATATAAATCATCTTCTTGTCATAAATAACCTGTAAATTCTGACAAAAGTAGACAAGGCAACCTCGCGTAAAATCGGCGGCATCCTATATAAATTACTAAATCCTAGAAAACAAAGTAAGATATAATGCTTGTGGAATGAAGTTTGCAGATTTCCTGGAGATTATAAAACTTAATAATTCACAAAAACCATAAGACTCCGTTAGAAAAACAAAACCGGTAAAATTTCCAGATTTTTGACTCCTGACGCCGTCAAGAGCAATAGCCTGACGCCGTCAGAATGGACCTGCAGAAATCTTTATGTTAAGTTTCCGGAAAATTTCTGGAAAAACTTTGTCCTACTTCCTGGAAAATCCTGCAAAACTTCATTATGACTCAATACAAGCATTTGACTCTAACAATTACGAATATACATGTTCATTAAATATTGTGGAGAATCATGATCGGCTTGTTTCTTAAAAACATATTTGGGGTTTCCCCTTACACTTATCTTTTGCAAAAATACCTTTAGGTTGAAGTTAAGACTAGGCTAAACAACATAATAAAGTATTTCCACAATTTAATTTAGAAACATGATCAACCAACAATAAAAATAAAACATGCATACGGAAGCAAATAACAATCAAACAAATAAAATCACACAAAACATGGGTTGCCTCCCAAGAAGCGCTTTTCTTTATTTACGAGTCTTGTAGCTAGACTCAAGGTCGTGGGTTACTACGTAATCTCATCATTGGTTCCACTCTCTAGGTCGTCTTCTAAACCAGTTTTGTATTTCGGACCTAGTTGCAAGCATTCTTTGTAGAAACCAAGCATCCTATTTCTAACATACTCTACTCCTCTACGTCTATCCTCCTCATTCCTATAATAAGCCGCTTGCTTATGTTCCTTTTCGAAATTAGAGAGAAGGCGGTATTGTTCGATCTTGTAGGGCATTTGATAGGCAACCTCATCATTATCTTTCTTGAATCTAACTATCCCTAAAGTCAGATCATAACTCATCCTAGTGGCCTCAACAAATGGTTTCCCGAATATTATTTGGCTTAGGTTAGCATCAATCACCGGACGAGTGTCTTCCACTATCATAAAATCAATCTCATAGGTGAGATTCCCTATAATCACATGCAATCCTTGCACTCTTCCTGCAAAATTACTTATCAGATTCTTACCGGGCATCATCCTAAAATTGAGTTGCTTCTTCATCACCCAATTGTAATAAGTCCTAGTCATGATGTTCACGGGTGATCTAAGGTCGATGTAAGCTTTCCATATATGCATGTGCCCTATATTACATGGAATGTTAATGTTGGAGGGATCTCCCATTTTGATCAGGGGGTCGCCAAAGATATATGTTTTCTCGGGACTATCGAATAAGGGTTAATTATGGCAAAACGTACTATACTTGCCCAAAATATTAGTTTTGAGTAGTGAACAAAAAAAAAAATCTTATCTAAGCATTAATGTTGACACTTTTGTCTTTCTTTAAGTATTATGACAGTTTTACCCTTTCCAAATTACATAAATGGTCCCTGTTGGTTGCGAAAATTGCATCCAACGTCCTTAGCCTAAATTACATAAATGGTCCCTGTTGGTTTGCGAAAATTGCGTCCCCCATCCTTATTCTCTTTCCAATTCTTTTTTCCGAAATTTTTATTTTTCTGATTTTTTTTAAATTCTTTTTTTTAATTTTATTTAAATCATTTCGAAAAAAAATTCGTGAAATTTTCGAAAAAAAAAAACATTTTCGAAATAAAAATATTTTCGAAAAAAAAATATTTTCTAAAAATAAAAAAATATTTTCGAAGATAAAAATATTTTCTAAAAACAAAAAATTGGAAAAAAAAAATATTTTTGAAAAATGAAATATTTTCGAAAAAAAAATTTTGGAAAAAAAATATTTTCGAAAAATTTGACAAAAAAATATTTTTGAAAAATTTGAAAAAAAAAATATTTTCGAAAAAAATATTTTGAAAAAAAAATATTTTCAAAAAAAAAATTTCTAAAAATAAAAAAAATTTTCGAAAAAAAAATATTTTCTAAAAACATAAAATTGAAAAAAAAAATATTTTTGAAAAATGAAATATTTTTGGAAAAAAAATTTTGGAAAAAAATATTTTCGAAAATTTTGAAAAAAAACTATTTTCGAAAAAAAAATATTTTTGAAAATTTTTTTTTCGAAATAAAAATATTTTTGAAAAAAAATATTATCGAAAAAAAATATTTTGAAAAAAAATATTTTCTAAAAATAAAAATATATTTACGAAAAAAAAATTTCAAAAAAAAATTGGAAAAAAAAATTACAAAAACTTAAGGGTAAAATGGTCTTTACAAAAAAATTCTTTGTCTTTACTACTCAAATTAAGACAAATATGTCAACATTATTGCTCAGATAAGTATTTTTTTTTGTTCGCTGCGCAAAAGTGATTTTTTTGACAAGTATAATACGTTTTGAAAGAATTAACCCATCGAATAAATCCTTATGGTATTCCCGTTCCTCCTCGGTTGGCAACTTGTCAAAGTATTTCTCTATAGGTTCTATCTCCTCCAATTTCTCATCCTTTTTAACCTCAACTTCCCTATTCTCATCCTCACTATTGGCTTCTACCTTAGCTTCATCCTTGTCACTCTCCTCTATCTCTCTATCTATCGGCTTAATGGTGACAACATTGACAAAGTGGACATGTTTGGATGATGAGGGGTCCTTAATTTGAGTTCCACTATTGGTGTCCCTAGTGTCCTTCCTAGGTGTGGCTAATGTTTGGTTGTTGAGGGCTTTCAACAAGTTGTCGATTTTGTTGGTCATTTCCGTTTGTTGTTGGTTGAATTCGTTTTCGAACCTAACTATGCGGGCTTTTTGAGATGCCATAAATTTCGACATCAATCCTTCAAGATTGTTGGTACTACCATAGTTGTTAGAAGGATTGTTGTTGAAGGTACGGTTGGATGGTGGACCGTTTGATTGGTAACGATTAGGCGGATTGGAAGAATTGGGTTGATTTTGTTTCCACCTAAGGTTTGGGTGATTTTTCTATGATGGGTTGTATGAATCACCGTATGTGTTCGGCTCGGGCTTGAAAGTGTACCACTTATCTCCCGCTTCGTCGGTACGCGTGGATGCGTAGTCCGCAAAAGCTGTTCCGGGGAGTTCCATACAATCACGAGTGTCATGGGGACCACTACATAATTCGCATGAAGAAGTGATTTTGTTCACTTGGCTTGAATGCTTCGGAGCTTCGTAAGATTTCATGAGAAACTTGACTTGGTCCTCAAGTTCCATGATCCTACGGTCGGGAGTGCTTGAATTGTTCGAAGGCAAAGATATTGCCTTGACCGTTTTGTTCAAATCACGGGGATCATTCCAACTTTCGTTGTCATAGAGAGCAAGATCTTCTATGAGTTCCCATGATTGTTCCGCACTAAGATCACGTAGCTTACCACCGGCCGATTGGTCAATGGTTCGCCTCGTGGGGATATCGATATGGTCATAGAAAATTTGGACTTGGAGCCAAAGATCTATGCCATGATGAGGGACTTTTTTGAGTAAGTCCTTGAAACGAGTCCATGCTTCATAAAGAGATTCATTTTGACGTTGTTGGAACATCAAGATGTCATTCCTAAGCTTAGTAGTTCTCCCCGGTGGGAAAAATTGAGCAAGGAAACGAGTGGTGAGATCATCCCATGTGGTGATGGATCCCGCGGGTAAACGCTCAAGCCATTGACTAGCTTGATCCCGTAGAGAGAATTGGAATAGGCGTAAACGGGTAGTCTCTCTAGTTTCAACACCTAGGTCTATGGAATCTACGATTTTGAGGAAGTCCTTAAGGTGTTGGTTTGGATCTTCAGAATGAAGTCCATGGAATGCACATCCGCTTTGCACCAACCGGATGGTGTCGGATCGCAAGGGGGTCACATTGGCTCCGGTGAGCTCAATGGTGTTTCGGTAGCCTTGGTGGCTAGGTCGGGAATACTCTCCTAAGGTTCGGGGCCTAAGGGGTTCTAATGGTGGGTTTTGTTGTGGTGGGATGATGGGTTCAAAGATGTTACCACCTTCCATGATGTCGGATGGTAAAGAGTTACGAACAAAGGCACGAAGAGATAAGATAGACTAAAGAAGACCTAAAAATAAAAAAATAAAAATCTTACTAGAAAGGAATCTAGCAAGTAGACCTAATAAAAAGAAATCCTAACCTAGACAATAACTATTCCCCGGCAGCGGCGCCAAAAACTTGATGCGTGGGAATCGCACCTTGCTTTACCTCTCGAGGGATCTCGCGAGGCTTACAACCCCCACCAGGCAGTGTACCTGATCGTTGTAGTATAGTATAGTGACAAGTACCGGGGGATTGATCGTTCAGCTTAGGAATAGTGTCGCTAGGATTAGAAAGCCTAATTAATAGTTCTAGAGATGAAAGATGATTATTTTTGTGTTTTTATATTTTGTGAAAGCAAGTAAAATCTCGGGTTTTGGAAGAGTGGGCGGAATTAGTTGCTATTCAACTAACCCAAAACTATTATATAATTAATTAAACTAATGAAAATGAAATTAAACTAATATTAAACTAAGGTTGTGAGCAGTAATTGGAGAAATTGTGTTTACTTAGACTTCATTACTCCCTAGATATCTTTTACATGTCAATTACTTGTTACACTTGTATGGATGACGGATTGTATTCCTTAATACCATTCGTGGGGTGGCATACATAACTCCCCAACTCTATGAGCTCCTATCTCCTCCTACACCATGACCCAGCACAACTATAGGGATTGTAAACAGTGGCTCATGCATTAAATACAACCAATAAAGACCTAGTACGCCTCGGTTCATGTTTCTTAAGACGTTCAAGCATGTTACCATTTGGAGATCTGCCAGTTTTCTTAAACCTAACATATAATATCATTCATCCAAAACAAGAATAGACAAGTAATCAACACATAATCAACATCTAGGTTTCATTAGATCTAAGCAAACACAAAGTAAATCTAGCCTAGCATAGTAGAATTAGGATAAGAACAAAAGATAAACAACCAACACATAGACATATTGATTGAATTAAGAGTATACTTATCTCAATTACAATGCAAGGTCTCAAGGGTTTGGAACCCTTGAAAAACCTGTAAAAGAGGCACCAAAATCGTCTTTAGGGTTTCACCAAAACTTCTCCTTTTTTTTAATGAAAAAAACTAGAAAACTATATATAGGAAAAACGTTCTGACGGCGTCAAGAGTAAAGTCTGACGCCGTCACCTCGCCGCCATATACTTCCTCGGACTCCTTAGATCCACTTGTGACGGCCTATGTGACGCCGTCACCACCTACGGTATTTTATTCCTTGCCACTTTGACGCCGTCACCTAACCATCTGACGCCGTCACCAGCTACGGTATTTTATTCATCATGTTTGACGCCGTCAAGAAGGAAGTCTTGACGCCGTCACCTTGTATCTTCAGCATGGATTTTTGGTACTTTGCCGTTTTCTTCACTTTATGCTCCAAAAACGTCCAAAATAGCATCTTTTCCAGAATTCACTCTCCAAACACCTAAAATCATAAAAGGAACGATTTAGGGCAATATTTGATCAAATAAAGTCGGATTCGGGCTTAAATGACCCCCTAAAAACGGATCATTTTTCGCCTCATCAATCGCATACTTGTATCATATCCTTCACATCACGAAATATTGTAGGCCAATAAAATCCTGCATCGAAATTTTTTTCGTGCGGTGGTGTTTATCCCATAATGGCCCCCAGAAGGGCCCGAATGACATTCTTTCATAATCTTCATCACCTCTTTTCCCGAAACACAACGCCTGATTACTTGATCAGGACATCTTATTAATAAGAAGGGTTCGTCCCAGAAGTAGTATTTTAGTTGGGTAAAGAACCTTTTCTTTTCATGTCTAGTCATGTGTTCCGGAATAAGCCTGCTTGCAAGATAATTAGCATAATCAGCGTACCATGGCTCAGAATCTATCATTGACATAAGATGTTCATCAGGAAATGAGTCCCGAATCTCACTCTTCTCAAGCTCACTAAGGAGGGGATCTTCGAGACGAGAGAGATGATCAGCAGCTAAATTCTCTGCCCCCCTTTTATCACGAATTTCAACATCGAATTCTTGTAACAACAAGATCCATCAAATTAGTCGTAGTTTAGCGTCTTGCTTAGCAAAAAGGTATTCTAGAGCCGAATGATTAGTAAAAACGACCGTCTTTGAAAGGACAAGATATTGGCAGAATTTGTCGAAGGCGAACACCACGGCTAATAGTTCTTTTTCGGTGGTAGAATAATTCTCTTGAGCGGGATTCATTGTTTTGCTAGCGTAGTATATTGGTTGGAATTGTTTGTTAAACCTTTGGCCTAATACTGCTCCAACAGCAAAGTCACTAGCGTCACACATGATCTCGAAAGGTAATTCCCAGTTGGGTGTAACCATGATTAGGGCTCGCGTGAGTTCCTTTTTCAGGATATTGAATGCATCCTTGCATTCTTGAGAGAAATCGAAAGGGGCATTCTTTGCAAGCAATTGAGTCATTGGCCGAGCTATTTTAGAGAAGTCCTTAATGAACCTCCTGTAGAACCCCGACATGACCCAAGAAGCTACGTATTGCCTTAACAGTAGTGGGATAAGGTAGTTTAGATATAGCTTCAACCTTTGCTTGGTCCACCTCAATCCCATTTCCTGAGATCTTATGCCCTAGCACAATCCCTTCTTTTACCATAAAATGGCATTTCTCCCAATTTAGTACCAAGTTGGTTTCCTCGCAGCTTTTGAGCATTTTTTCAAGGTTAGTGAGATAGCGGTCGAAAGAGTCCTCGAAGACTGAGAAATCATCCATGAAAACTTCCATGCTGTCTCCCATTAACTCGTGAAAGATTGCAGTCATGCATCGCTGAAAAGTGGCAGGAGCGTTACACAGCCCAAAAGGCATCCTCTTATAGGCGAATGTTCCATAAGGGCAAGTAAATGTGGTTTTTTCTCGGTCCTCAGGGGCTATGGGGATTTGGAAATATCCTGAGAATCCATCAAAGAAACAGTAGTACTCGTGCCCGGATAATCTTTCCAACATTTGGTCAATGAACGAGAGGGGAAAGTGATCCGTTCTGGTGGCATCATTGAGCTTTCTATAATCTATGCATACCCGCCAACCTGTAACCGTTCTCTGGGGTACCATCTCACCATTGTCATTTTTTACCACAGTCATTCCTCCTTTCTTTGGTACAACCTGTACAGGACTAACCCACAGGCTATCCGAAATTGGGTATATCAGCCCTGCATCCAAGAGTTTGATAACTTCCTTTTTCACCACCTCCTTAATGTTGGGATTTACCCGCTTCTGGGGTTGCACGGCTGGTTTATAGTCTTCTTCCATAAGAATCTTATGCGTGCAAAAGGTTGAGTCAATCCCCTTAATGTCCGCTACACTCCATGCAAGGACTCCTTTATATTTCTTTAAAACTCTTAAGAGTCTATCCTTTTGCCCATGTTCAAGGGAAGAATTTATGATCACTGGCAGTTGATCCCTCCCTGGAGGAAGGCATATTCCAGGTGGTTTGGGAGTTCTTTAAGTTCTAGCTTGGGTGGTACGATAATGGAAGGCTTTAGCTTGTTTTCGGGTTTACGGAGTTTGAGCAGTTGAGTGGTCTCTTGTCTGGGTAGAAGGAGACTGCGCTAGCGCTCTCCGTCCTCTCCTTCTCCATTATGGGGAGGAAACTCTCATCACGTAACCAGCCTTCTTCGATTTGTTCATCAACACAGTTGTCAATGAAATCAGTTAATTCATCGACCTCTCCGATGAAATAGAGCCGGTTAGCTGCTTCGAGAGATAGGTTCATAGTGTCTTTAATATCAAAGGTCAAGCTATCAGTCCCTACTCGTAAGGTTAACTTTCCGTCGTGAACATCAATAACTGCACGAGCGGTGGCAAGAAAAGGGTCTCCCTAAGATGATGGGCACCAAGTCATCCTCCTCCATCTTCAAGATCACGAAGTCAACCGGAAATTTGAACTTCCCTACTTTAACTAGCACATTCTCGCATATCCCCAAGGGATATTTGACCGATCTATCGGCTAGTTGGATGTTCATACGGGTAGGTTTTAGTCCGGAATATCCTAGTTTGAAGAACATGGAGTAGGGCATGAGGTTGATGCTTGCCCCTAAATCGGCAAGAGCATTCTTTATCGATAGAGACCCTATGGAACAGGGCAAGGTGAAGCTGCCTGGGTCGCCTACCTTTTTTGGTAGCCCTCGTTGGGTCACCACCGAATATTCTTCTCCCAAAGTCACAAGACCCTCGAGCTTATTTCGGTTGGCAAACAATCTTTTGAAGTATGAGCTATACTTGGGCATGTGATAGCAAGCATCAAGGAGAGGTATGGTGACCACTGAATCTTTCAGATTTTACAAGAACCTCTTATTATCGTTTTCAATCTTCTGATTTTTTAGGCGGAATGGAAATGGGATTCTCACAGGTTGGTTAGGTGGAGTTGGTGGAGATGGGGGTCATCAGAGGAGGTTGTTCAGGATCCTCGTTGCTCACGTTACCTTCCTCCTCGCGGGGATCATTTGGCTCAACGGTGACATGATGTTGGCTTGGATAAGGAGGGTCCTTGGTTGTTGCTCCAGCTCGAGTAGTAACCGCGAGCAGGGGATCTTTTTGGCTTACTGGGGGCCTGTTATGACCATCAAGGGTGGCATTAAGATTGTTGAACCATTTTTCCATGTCATTCTGTTGCTCAGTGATGAGCTCGTCAAGCCCTTTCAATTGTAAGCCTTTTTCTTGAGTAAAGTGCCCAAGGTCATCCTCAAAAGTGCTCCTGATTTTGAATTTAGGGCCTTCCTCTCCCTCTTTTCTTTTCACCAGATTCCCCAAAGGATATAATCATCGTTTTGGTAAGAAGGTAAAAGGGAGGGGTCAGCGTAGATGTCATGTCCCGACAAACACGCATGTTCGGTCGTGGTTTCTCCTCTGCATTCCTCTACTTCGTGCGGGCCCCCACAGTAGTCGCAGATCAAGTAAGGATTTGAAAGTTGTTTAGTTGTTCGCGACCCTGCAAAGTATACCACCCTTTCGTGAATTTTCCTTAGCCGATCCGAGGGTGTTTGTATGATTTCGGATATGCTCATAGTCGAATCGGGTTCATCCCAAGTATTGTCCTGGTCTTGAGCATACTCCTCAATCCTATTCCACCCTTCCTCGGCGCTCAGATTAGCTATTTTCCCTTTTCTTGACTTATTGATTCCGTTCTGGTCGTTTGGGGAGACATTCGTAGAAGATTTGAACCAGGAGCCAAAGTTCGATGCCATGATGGGGAACTTGTCTTGTTAGATCCTTGAATCTAATCCATGATTTATGGATGGGTTCGTCCTTTCCCTTTCGGAAACGGAGGATCCTATCCCTAAATGCTGAGGTTTTCCCTGCTGGGAAGAACTTCTCATAAAACTTGGATATAAGTTGCTCACATGTAAAAATAGACTTGGAGGGAAGTCTATCATACCACTCATTGGCTTTTTCATAAAGAGTGAAAGGGAAGAATCGTAATCGGGACGTGTTTCTAGTGGCCCCATCCGTATGGAGGGTGTCCACTATCTTCAAGAAATCCCTGATATGTTGAATTGGGTCATCCGTATGTAGTCCGCGAAACTTGCATACACTTTGGACAAGCCAAACATCGTTTTCACGCAAGACCTCATCGGCGCCTTCATTTGGGAAAACAATGGCATTTGAGAAGCTACAAGGATTCGGTGAGGAGTAGTCCTTAAGGCGCTTAGGGGTGGGAGTTTCGGGGGTGCTCATATCGTTGTTAGATTGGGGGCTAGAGGGCGTGAGGTGATTATCTGAATCTTCTTCAGAAAGGGCCTCATCAAAGTTGATGGCTAGGCTAGATGGTTCGGGTGTTTGGAGAGATTGCTTTAGCCTATGCATTTCCCTTTTAGGTTCTTCATATGGCAAAACAAGATTCCTTATGGAACTACGACTCCTAGTGATTCTAAGGTTAGAGAGATCTTCATTTGCCATGATGGCGGATAGTGATGGTTACGAACAAAGGAACGAAGAAATAAGATATACTAAAGAAAACCTAAAAATAAAAATAAAAATCTTGCTAGAAAGGAATCTAGCAAGTTGACCTAATAAAAAGAAATTCTAACCTAGACAATAACTATTCCCCGGAATGCGGCGCCAAAAACTTGATACGTGGGAATTGTGCCCTCACAACAGGTTTTACCTATCAAGGGATTTTAAGAAGCTTACAACCCCCACCAGGCAGTGTACCTGATCGTTGTAGTATAGTATAGTGACAAGTACCAGGGGATTGATTGTTCAACTCAGGAATAGTGTCGCTAGGATTAGAAAGCGTACTAAACTAGGTCTAGAGATGAGGGATGGTTCTTTTTTGTATTTTTATATTTTATGGAAAGCAAGTAAAATCTCGGGTTTTGAAGGAGTGGGCGGAATTAGTTGCTAGCCAACTAACCCAATTAACTACTAATGCAATAAAATAAAATAAAATAAAAATAAAAATTAAACTAATATGCTAATGTGGAGGAAACAATAATGAGAAAAGTTGTGTTTACTTAGATTTCATTACTCCCTAGATATCTTTTACCGGTTGATTAGCTTGTTACAATTGCATGGATGACGGGTTATATTCCTTGACACTAGTCGTAGGGCCGTGTACACTATTCCCTAACTCTATACGATCCTACTTCACTCCTATGTCGAGCCGTTAAAAGCTCCTAACATGGGATCATTAGAATTCACTTATGCATTAAATACAACAAAAAATCGTAGTACACCTCCGATCATGTTTCTTAAGACGCTCAAGCAAGTTACCAATGGAAGTCTACCAGTTTTTTAAGCCTAACATCGAATACAATCATCCGTAACAATTATAAACAAACAATCAACCAATAATCAACATCTAGGTTTCACTACATCTAAGCAAACACAATAAAAACCAAGCCTAACATGTTAAAAGAAAGATACACATAAGATAGAATCAAACAATACATAGACATATTGAATGATTATTGAAGTACTTATCTTTATTCAAACATGGAAGAAAGAAGGGTTTGAAACCCCTTCTAGATGCAGGAAATTCGACCTAGGGTTTTTACAAAACTTGTTCCACAAAAGTTCCACACTTTACAATGAAAAATTGGAAAAATATATATAGACTATGCATCCTGACGGCGTCACGTGTTAATCTCTGATGCCGTCAACTCGCCGCCAAGTTGAAACTTGTATTGCCTAGATCCAGTTCTGACGCCGTCACGTAGGAATAAGCTCTGGGCCGACACATGTATTTGGACCCTGACAGCCTAGGTGACGCCGTCAGGCCAATATCAAAGAAAACACTCTGGGCCGTCACGTTATAATTTCCACATCCACCTCTTTTGTCACTCTTGACGCCATCACTAGTAAACCCTTGACGTCGTCAGGTACTGTTCTAGCAAGGAATTTTGAGACTTTGCCGTTTTCTTCACTTTTATACTCCAAAAACGTCCAAAACGCTTTCTTTTCCAGATTTCTCCTCAAAAGTACCTAAAATGACAAAAGGAACGATTTAGGGCAATAATTTATCAAATAATCTCGAATTCGGGTTTAAATGACCCCTTAAAAGCGGTACAATTTTCGCCTCATCAACAACAAAACAGGACACAACACTTATCCAGCGACAACGTAAAGTGTAAAATTGAGAACCCATAAAAGCTTTACGACATACAAATTCCTAAAATAAGGTGGATGAACTTTTACCTTGGAAAGTTTGGAGACCTCGCCTTCAAAATGGCCGCTTTTGACCCGTTACCTGACCTACCTTGCCTCACCCCATTGTTCAGTAACATCTAAATAATCGAAACTACTTATCTACTTGTATGGCTCAGACAACCTACCAGCCTTGAGCATCTCATATTTGTTCTGGATCAAAAGCTTGACATGCTCAATGGGACCAACAACTGTCTTTGACACAGTAGCAAAGACCACTCTCATAAGAAAGTCGACAGCGAATCCTGAAAGACATTTCTCAGCTGGTGGTTGAAGGTCAAGTAAAGATCAATTGATTGTTGGGTTTGGTACTGGAATGTGGCGTTTGAGTAGTTTCCATATTGGAAACGCCTCTGGTAAGGCTGTGGTTGTTGGACAACCTGTGTCATGGTGGATCCGTAAAGACCAAGTTTCCAGGAAACATTTGGAAGTGAATGATCAATTGCCATTGCTGAAAAAACAAAGACACGTAAGATTAGAGAATGTACCTTAAAGTATAATCCAAACTGTAGGCACATATAAAACACGTGCAAACAATTTTATTACCCTGTTAACATTAAAGAAAATTTTCAACATATTGAAGAATTATCAAATTTCTAACATCGTTCTTTATTGATAATTTATGGTGTGTAAAACTACGATACATGTCTATCTTACGAATAAAGTGACAGTAAACACTCTAAAACAGCAACTGGTATAACTTAACCAACATCTAAAAGTAGTAATACATGGAGCTGATGCAAGAATGCATCAGTACCTGATTTCAACTATGTCTAAATAACCATGAAATTAAATGAAGTGCCGTTTGGAACATTGTGTTTGACAACAATTTTAAAAGCAAAAAGTATCCATTTTAATTTTCTTATTAATAAAAGAACACATTGTAAAAATAGTTATTCCAACTCAGAAGAGCTAATCAAATTGAGTCCCGTCAAACAGAACTGCAATAGTAACAACTCAACTATGCATAAGCGTTGCCACAATTTAGAAGTGTGTTATTCTATAAATTTTGACACAGCAGCAAAGACCACTCTCATAAGAAAGTCGACAGCGAATCCTGAAAGACCTTTCTCAGCTGGTGGTTGAAGGTCATGGAAAGATCAACTGATTGTTGGGTTTGGTACTGGAATGTGGCATTTGAGTAGTTTCCATATTGGAAACGCCTCTGGTAAGGCTGTGGTTGTTGGACACCCTGTGTCATGGTGGATCCATAAAGACCAAGCTTCCGGGAAACACTTGGAAGTGAATGATCACTTGTCATTGCTGAAAAAATAAAGACATGTAAGATTAGAGAATGTACCTTAAAGTATAATCCAAACTGTAGGCACTATAAAACGCGCGCAAACAATTTTATTACCCTGTTAACATTAAAGAAAATTTTCAACATATTGAAGAATTATCAATTATCAAACATCGTTCTTTATTGATAATTTATGGTGTGTAAAACTATGATACATGTCTATCTTACGAATAAAGTGACAGTAAACACTCTAAAACAACAACTGGTATAACTTAACCAACAACTAAAAGTAGTAATACATGGAGCTGATGCAAGAATGCATCAGTACCTGATTTCAACTATGTCTAAATAACCATGAAATTAAATGAAGTGCCGTTTGGAACATTATGTTTGACGAAAATTTTAAAAGCAAAAATTATCCATTTTTATTTTCTTATTAATAAAAGAACACACTGTGAAAATATTTATTCCAACTCAGAAGTGCTAATTAAATTGAGTCCCGTCAAATGGAACTGCAATAGTAACAACTCAACTATGCATAAGCGTTGCCATAATTTAGAAGTGTATCATTCTATTAATTGCTAAAAAATAGTTAACATAAACATACCCCAGTTGGCATAACCGGTATAATGAAGTAGCTGGTTTTGAAGACTAAAAATTCATAGCAGGTATATCCTCCTCTCTGTCCCATGCGTTTTTGTCTTCTGAAGCACCTCTTTAACTCATTCCTACAGAGACTGTTAAATAATCTGTATTACTACACGTAGATGGTCGGTACAGAGATCGTGTCCCACACAAATTTGTTGGTGTTGATGACAATTGTAAGGCCTCTGGTCGAACAGTCTTGGTTACGGAATTTTCCGTGGCAGCTGTGCTGGCCAGTTTATGTAGTTGTTTAGCAGGAACCCGCAAATTGTTGGGCCAACATGTGCTGAGCAGCGACGACAGGTTGTTCCAGGTCCATGGACGCGTTCGGTTCAATATGCGTTCCTAATTCGTTCCAGATTGTAAGTGCATTGCAATTCATATTTGGTACAACAGTGTTTCAGTGGCTCTGGGAAAAATAAGTAGTGGAAGCGAAAAAGTTTTTTTTTTCTCTATGTATACCTTAGTATAGCTTTTAACGGGTTCCAGCTTTTGATGGTGGTGACATTTCGCCAGGTGGATTCATTATTGTTCACTCGGCACTTGTTTGCACGTCGCACCCTGTAAAATACAAAGATAAGATACTCTTAACCCGAAAGAAGGCGTGAAGCAAAATCTATTAATGCAATCTATAAATGAAAGCACTGGAATATACATGTACCATGGTTATACGAAACACATCAACCATGTATTCCTTTATAGCAGCACGTGCCCTTATCCTGCATCAAAACCTTCTCAAATTAGGCTAACATTTTAGCCTAGTTTATAAAGTTCAATTGTACGTCTACAATCTGCAAATATGCAATGAGAGGACAACGGTTGTTACATTGTTTTATACGAATCACATTGGAAGAATTTGTAAGTAAAAAAGGTGTGTAGGAGATAAACAAAGAATATAAGCAATCCGAAAAGTCTAACCTTCTCAAAGTGCTCATTACACATCGGCCCTTGCACTCCATACCTATTTCAAAAATAAGCATTAAAAAAACTATTGAGATGCGAAGACAACTTAAAAACATATGAAAACCATTATAGATCAAATATAAAGTTCTGAAATTGTGTTAGTGATACATCCTAATCTGCGCCAGCCTCTTTTAAAGAAATAATATATATGGCAACTACTATCTAGCATAAAAAAGTAATGCTTTATATATTTCCAATTTCTCAATATAAGGTTGAGGTAGAAAAATCATTCTCTTAAGGCTAGTGTTAATTTGCATTTAAGTAGAAAAATCATTCTCTTAAAGCTAGGATTATATGTCACATACCTCGAATACGAACATTGTTGCCAAATAAATTTTGAAAAACGGAACGGGTAACAGTAGTAAAACGGATAGAAGTTGCTTACAACTTATTTTTTTGTAATGAAAGAAGCGTTTGTGACATATATCAAGCACTTCTCAAACTAATATTCCATGTATATTACGACACACCTACATTTGTTACACAAATTTATTCATTTCAGTCATGAAAATTCAGTATGGCAATATAATATGATTGTATGACAGTCGATTTATGTTCACAAAGCAAACCAACTCTTTAGTCCGGACAACATGTGTGGCTATCCTAGCAAGAATTCTTATAACCTAATCGGGTAGATACTACTCTAATTCGTTATCCTAAACCCTAAATAATTTCAATCAAAAATTGAAAACACAATAATTTCGGAAACAAAACACCAATCAAGAAACACAATCATATTACACAAAAGATCACAAAAACCCCATTAAAAAAATAAGCAAAACCTATTAAGGCATTTCATCAAACACCTTGCCTACAAAACAAAAAACACCTCAAAATGAGCCAATTTTTTATGGGTATTCACAAAATGAGCAAAAAGATTAAATACCTTGCTGCAAAGATAAATGATTTCCATATCGACAGGGACGGAAAAATCACAACCACAGGATCCCCTATTCCAACCGCAACAATCAGATGGAAGCAATCGATCTTGAACCTCATCGTCCTTCCCCATCTCCTTCACAACAATAGCAACCACATGTTTTGGATGTGCGGGTACCTAGAAACATCCGCTATACTTATCTAATAAGGTTGGGCCAGGACGGGCCATGGAAAAAGGCCACAAAGGACGGCTAAACGGGCTAATAAGTTGGACCAGTTTTTGGCAGGAAAAAGGGGTGCAAAACGGCACCGTATGTATTGATATTTAATATAAACTCTAATGGACTAAGGGCCCATTAAATATGATAAAGTGTTCAAGAAAGCTACCGTGTGTGAAAGGGAAAAGGTAAAAAACGAAAAATAAAAATACTCGGTAAATAAATAACCGTTGGGCAATGGCTAACTTTTTCAAAAAAATAATAATAATAAATAACCAACAACAAGCTACATCAACAAACGAGCTACAACATAATCAAACCACAAGTCCCAGCATCTCAAAACTCGAAACAAGACTCTCGAAACAGCACCTGCCTGGTTCGAATAACACATCAAACCCATGTCAAGAATTATCAGGGTTGTGGTTATGTGTGATCTTTGGTTGGTTGCTAGTATAAGATAAGGTTGTTTACTTTTTTGGGTAGCTGCATATAAAAACTGTTGCATCTATTTTTGGTTACTATAAAAGAAAGGGATAGACTTAAGAGAGTAAAGAGAACTGGGGCGAGAGTTTTTGCAACAGATAACACTTTAACTTATTTTTACACTACTTTCTCTTTATTAAAACATATACTACACTTTTTACCAAAAATTATGAGTGTGATTCATCTTTTTCTAATTCGTTCGATCTCGATGATCTAAGTGACATCGAGTTGATTATGCAAGCTGTTCAGTACTATTGGAAGGTGATTTTCCTTGATTTGCATTCATCACCAAACCGTATATATTGATTACATGTGATGATTCTAGAGACTATGCATGGGCTAGGCCTAATATAATACAAATGGGCCATAATACAAAACAATAACTAGAACTATATAAATGTCATCTAATAAGCCCCCGCAGTTAGAGCGGGAGGAGGCCGGACGCTCAAACTGGATCTAAATTCTTCAAACAAAGCTGAAGGTAGTCCCTTGGTGAAGATGTCGGCATACTGAAAGATTGAGGGAACATGTAGAACGCGCACCTGACCAGCGGTATCCATGTCACGAACAAAATGTATGTCAATCTCAATATGTTTCGTGCGCTGATGTTGAACCGGGTTTGCAGACAGATAAATAGCACTAACGTTATCACAGTAGACAAGTGTAGCAGACGATAACGGAGAATGTAGCTCACGAAGCATATTACGAATCCATGCAGTCTCAGCCACAACGTTAGCAACACCCCTATATTCAGCTTCGGCACCGGAGCGGGAGAGGGTGTGCTGACGCTTGGATGACCAAGACAGTAAATTATCACCCAGAAAAACACAGTAACCAGAGGTAGACCGTCGTGTGGAGGGGCAACCTGCCCAATCAGCATCTGTATAACCAACAAGAGAAGTAGTAGAAGAGGAGTATAAATGAAGTCCAAAATCCAGAGTCCCCTGAACGTATCGCATGATACGCTTGAGAGCAGCAAAATGAGGCTCTCGCGGATCGTGCATATAGAGAAAAATCTGTTGTACTGCATAAGATATATCCGGACATGTAAATGTGAGGTACTGAAGTCCACCTGCAAGACTACGATATAAAGTTGGATCCTGAACCGAAACACCTTCTGGACCCAGTTTAGATTATGTATCAACAGGAGTCCGAGAAGGGTTACAATTGGCCATGTGAGCACGCTCAAGAAGCTGGAGAGCATACTTCCTCTAAGACAAAAACAACCCTGTAGAATGACGAACAGCAGAGATACCAAGAAAATAATTAAGTTCCCCAAGATCAGTCATGTCAAACTCACTATGTAAGGAACCAATAATCTGCTGGAGGAGAGTAGTAGATGATGCTGTAAGAATGATGTCATCCACATATATAAGTAAATAAGCAACCTCAGACCCCTGTCGATAAATAAATGGTGAAGAATCACATCGGCTATGGTAAAATCCAACCCTGGTAGCATAACCTGCAAACCGCTGAAACCAAGCACGAGGTGCTTGTTTCAGTCCATATAGTGATCTCTGCAAAAGACAAACATGGTGAGGGTATCGAGAATCAACAAACCCCGGGGGCTGATGCATATAGACAATCTCAAATAAATCACCGTTAAGAAATGCATTCTTAACGTCAAGCTGATGAATAGGCCACTTGCGAGAGACATCAAGGCTAAGAACAGTGCGAATGGTGGCCGGTTTCACAACCGGGCTAAACGTCTCATGACAATCAACACCAAGTTGCTGACTACTGCCATTAGCAACCAAACGAGCCTTATATCGGCTCAAAGTCCCGTCAGCATGAAACTTATGATTATATAACCACATCGAGCGAACCAAATTAACATCTGAGGGCCTCGGTACAAGAACCCAAGTATCATTTTTAACTAACGCATTATACTCATCATACATAGCATTACGCCACTGAGGAACTTTTAAAGCGACAAAGGGAGATTTAGGTATAGGAGAAATAGAGGAGGTATGTAAAGTGAGACGAACAACGGGTTTGACAATGCCCGATTGAGACCTAGTGACCATGGGGTGAGTACGAGGGGGTTCGTTTACGGGCTGTGGTGAGTGGGCCGAGGCGGTGTTTGTTTGGTTGTTAGTGGGCGATTGTTGGGGTACGGTTTGAGTTGCATTAAGTGGTATGGTACTATCATTAGTGGGCTGTGAAGAGTGTGCGTTGATGGGCGACTGTTGGGTTTGATGAACAGGGCTCGCGGCATAAGGTGAGGTATGATTGTGAGGAGTGTTTTCGGTGGATAGAGGAAATTGGGTTTCGTCAAAAGTGACATGTCTAGAGAGAATAATTTTATTTGTTTCAAGATCGAGGCAACGAAAACCACGGTGATATGCGGGAAAGCCCAAAAAGATGCACGGGGTTGCTCGTGGTGCGAGTTTGTGAGGGGAGTGAAGGTGTGGGTAACAAAGGCACCTGAATATGCGTAATCTAGAATAGTCGGGTTCTTTGTGAAAAAGTCTTGTGTAGGGGATTTCGTTGTTTATGGCGGTTGAGGGTAGAAGGTTGAGGAGATATGTGGCCATGTGGAGGGCCTCGACCCAAAAGGTAGGTGGTAGGTGTGCTTGAAAAAGGAGGGTACGGATGACGTTATTTATTGTGCGGATCATTCTTTCCGCCTTGCCATTTTGTTGAGAGGTTTTTGGGCAAGAAAATCTAAGTTGTATACCATGTTTAGCAAAAAGTGTATGAAGTCGGTTATTATCGAACTCACCACCATGATCACATTGGAAACTCTTGATTTCACATTTAAATTGATTTTTAACATAATTACGAAAATGTAAAAATTTATCGAACATGTTAGATTTAGAACGGAGATGATAAATCCACAAGTAGTGAGAGAAATGATCGAGAAATAGAACATAATATTTAAAACCACTAGAACTAACAATAGGAGATGTCCACAAATCAGAATGAATAATATCAAAGGGATGTTCAACAATAGAATCCGAACTATAAAAAGGAAGTTTCACATGTTTGCCAAGTTGACAAGCATGAAAGATATGTGGAGTCTTTTCTTTATTACAGGAAATAAACTGACGTGAAACAAGAGATCGTAGCACTTCGTCACCGGGATGACCAAGACGTTGATGCCACGTGGATGGGCTTGTGGAAACAAAAGCAGTAGGTATAATTGACGGCTTGGTAACTGGATAGAGATCACCCGAGCTGTCACATCGAAGGTGGATGTGGCGAGTCAGGAAATCCTTTATAGAGAAACCAAACGCGTCAAATTCAATAGTGCAATTATTATCCCTAGTAAACTGTCGAACAGAGATGAGATTTTTAATGATGTTAAGGGTGACAAGTACATTATGAAGGTGAAGAGGGCGATGAAGAGTAGGAATAATGCTATGGCCGGTATTGGTGACGGGAATAGAATTACCGTCACCAACATGCACAGATGGAAATAAGCGTTTATTAAAAAGGGTACTTAAATTACTTGCATTAGAATTTAAATGAGAAGATGCACCTGTGTCCATATTCCATGTCGGGTCCTGCGAGGTCATAGTGCTAAACACACTAGGAGATGAAGTATCTTGAGACATGTACGAAGCCGGAGCAGCGCCAAGGATACCACTTGTTGGATTATTACCCTGTTGAATAATTTTGGGGTACATAGCTAACTGTTGGGTTGGTGTAGATTGTTGGGCCGTGTAATAGACTTGGGGATGTTGGCCCATTTGGTTTTGAAACATGGGCTGTTGTGATGTGTAGGGTACACGAACCTGGTAGGGAACAGTAGGGTAGAATTGTTTTTGTTGTATAGAATTTGCATTGATGTTAAGCATGCAACCTGTAGTAGTATGTCCTACAAATTTATTTGAGGCCAATCTCGATCGGTTTCGATGGTCGTGTATATATTTGCAATGATCACCAAATTTACATGTGCCCTTTTTGAAGTGATTACATAGTGGTGGTAAGCTTTGGGATTCATTAATGGAAGTATTATGGGTACCTTTATGATCGGATGAATGAGCAATGATTGCAACAAAACAATAACTAGAACTATATAAATGTCATCTAATAAGTACGAGCAATCATTGCAACAACAACAAAAAGCAGGAAGTTCACGTACTCCGATTATAGCTATCGGTGAAATATGAAGCTTGGGATCACGTCGAGAAACTCTTTCTTGACAACAAAAGAACACGACTATCGCTTTAAAAGGTGAATTATGTGTTATCCAAATGGGTGAACTCAGTGCCGACGCATACTTTAGAAAAATCGAATCAATTGTCACTTTGCTCAATGACCTTGGTTCTTCGATGTCTGATGACAACATTGTTACATACGCCATCAACGGCCTTAGTGAGAAATTCGCCAATCTTGCCACTATAATTGCTCATAAGGATCCGTTTCCAAAGCTTCGGTTAATGTACGGAAACTTGATTGGAAGGCTTCATGGCCACCTCAGCAAAACAATTATCCATCTCGTCACAGGTGATAACACTGTCATGTATACCTGATAACCAGCACCTTCTTTTGCTAACCAGTAGAGTAGTAGAGGTGTCAAATGGATGGGTTAGGCGGTCAATGGGTCAAAACGCGTCAGGTTGGGCCAGACAGTCACTTTTTTGTCTTCGTTTCATAAATTTTACAAATGTATGTTGTGAAAATATTTATCATCTGCTTACTTAAAGCTGGTTGGGCCAGCCTGCAAACACTATTTTGGTAAAAATGGGACGGGGTGTTTGGGATTGCTCATCTAAAGCTGATCAGCAGTTTTTAGTGTTTGTATAAAAGTAACTTATCTGCTTATTATGCAATTTAAGAGCGTGTCTGGATTGCTTCTTTTATGAATTTGCGTGACTTTTGCGGTTTTGCCCCACTTTGACCACTTTCCATTTTTTAGAATTACCCATTCAAGGCAGTGTTACCAAATTGACCAATTTATCTATAAACGAGTCGAAATTATCACCTCTTCTCACCAGTGGTTTTGTGTCGACATGCTATTGTAATCTAGTTATGCGTGGAATCTATCAGAACTTGAAGAACTTGAGAAGGTATCTTTACTGGTAGCTGCTGATGTAATATACAGTGATGACCTCACCGATGCATTATTCACTACTTTAGAGAGATTGATGTCACAGAGTATACAAAAGGTACAAGTTAAAATATTATAATGTTTGTAGAGGTGGAAACTTCAACCTGTTATTAATCGGGTTGATTTGGGCTATGTTTGCATAAGAATGGGTTCAACTTTCACCATTGCTTTTTGAATACAGCAGCTGATCATGTGTTCATATTTCAGGTGTTATATTTGGCTCTAGAAAAACGTTACAACTTCAATGTTGATGATCTTGATGTCGTAGCAAACGGTTATTCATGTTTCCGAAGTTATGTGAGGGATGAAAGCGGTAAGATCCTCTCCTGTTAGAAGTAATCCATTAGCATGGGCAGGTCGGACGGGTTGGCAACATATCAAATGGGTTTGGGTCAAAATGGGTTTAGCTGACCCGAAAAATCTTTTCTTTCCAATTTTGTAAATTCTATAGATTAATTGGAAACGATAAATGATGCAGAACACGACAAAATTCCAACTGGATCTTCACGCGTCTTTATTGGCACGCGCCTTGATCTCAGTAAGATCCCTTAGTATGCAAATGATTACATTCGAGGACAGGACGTGGAGCTTTGGCAAATCAAGTACGCAAGAGAAGAAGAGAACCTATAATTTAGGACTGCGTTTTTTAAGTAGTTTTCCCCGTATCTCCCTTTTTTTTTTTTGGTATACCTGGTTTCCGACTCGACATTACGAGCCGACTAATCCCAGGGCGACTACCCATTTTGGATAGCCCAGAGTCGTCGCATGTGAACCTCGGTGGCCATTTTGGACTACCCATTTTGTATCTGCCATTTTTAAGCGCAGTTTTGAGTATTTGGATGAAGTGATGAGTTTAGGAGCAAACTGATTACTTTTGAATTTTTGGATCACAAATCTTGAGAAATTTATACTGATCATATTGTAGCTATATTAGCAAGGAATAATACTATTTGGGTGTATGACCTTAAATGATCAACTCTTGGATTATTATTAACTGGGCTTATTTGCAAAGTTAAGTTTTAAAACTTTGACCATTGTAAATTTTTACTAACCATAATAATCTTTTTTAATATCAATTATTTCTATAAACTTCATAAAACTTTTCGTACCATTTTAGCATTTTCTTTTATTTTTTATTTATTTATTTTTTAATGACGTTTTGGCCGACTAACCCACGACCATTTTAGCCTTTTTGTTATAACAGATATACTATTTTAGTCTCTACAAAATTTAGTTCTTATAAATTGTGATTATTTAAGTTTTTTAATAATTCTTTCTATAAACATTTTATCACATAAAGACAATTTTAGTCCTTTTACAATCTCTCTAAAAATTTGACTATTGGAGTCATTTTAAGACATTTTGACAATTACATTTCTATATAAAAATTCTGGTATCTAACTTTTTGGCTAAAAATAAACATTCTACTTTTTGGCTGCCTAACCAACAATTAAACATTGGCATAATTGTCAACTATCCTCCCTGACTTCTTTCTTACATAATTAGCCTCCAAAATTTTTCAACACATCTTACAGAACAACAAACATGGGGTGTTCCGAATCAAAGATAGACGACAAACAAACCACGAATCAAATGCAAGCGAAGTAAAGTATATATGAAATACTCAATATCTGCCCATGCCACCTTTGCTGATGCCCATTTCGCCTACACTTTGGCTCTCAAAAACACAGTACTTGAAGAATTGAATCAAATTGCTTCCGTTACGACGAGTCATCACAACAGCTAAAACAAATTATTTTCTGGGAGGTATTTTTCTAGTTGAAGAATTGTTTCCATAACCTAAAGTGTTATAAGTTTTGGATTTATATTTTTATGCGCTGTTAAGACATTCACGAATTGAAAGCAAATAGCTAGTGAGCGACAAAGGAACACAAGCTAATTACGTACAGTTTCTTGGAGCAATTAGTGTCTGGATTGCAAGATGACTAGCTAATCTGTCAAAATTTTATACTTCTTGGATTTCTCCTCTCTAGGTATCTCCATAAGGTCAAAAATCCCCTTTAACTTATGAGTAGTGATTGTCACACTCTCAAAATTTATTGGCACACTCCACTCAATGCATTAAAGAGTTGTACTTTACGTATAACTTGCTTTAACTATTTGTACAGTTGAGTGTGCAAAAATTTTTTGAGAGTGTGACAATCACTTCTCTTAACTTATACGTATAAATCAAGATCAGCTACAAGCCAATATATCCGTTTCTCTAGTCATTTTTTTAGCTTGAGTATAAAACATAGCTATGGAAGCCAACGTTAGTATAGTTGTACAATATATCCGTTTCTCTAGTCATTCTTTTAGCTTGAGTATAAAACATAGGAATGAAAGCTAAAAACACGCATAATTATTTAAAACAGCTAATGTACGCAACAAACTTTAAAAATTACCATTGTACGCAAGATATTTTCAAATTTGAAACAATGTACGTAATATGACCGGTAACTAATAGGTTACCAAGTTTCCAAGTTTGAAAATTGACTTGAATGGTCCCTGTGGCTTTCGTTGACTCTCACTGGTCATCCTTGAACTTTTTTTCACTTACAAAAGTTACAATAACGGTCCCCATGGTTTGCGTTGACTTTCACCTTTAGTCATTGTCTTTTTTTTTTCACTTATAATCATTTCATGCATCATCCAAAAAAAATGTTCAATTTTTTTTTAAATAATTAACAAAAAAATATTTTCTTAAAAAAAATTCAAAAAAAAAATCGAATTTTTTTAAAAAATATTTTTTAAGAATTTTATTTTTTAAAAAAGAAAATTCATTTTTTTTAAATTTCAAAAAAAAAGTCATACAAAAAAAAAATTTTAATTTTGAAAAAAGAAGATTAAAAAAAAGGTTTTTGAAAATTAAATTCGAAAAGAATTTTATTTTTAAATATTTTAAGAAATATTTTTTCGAAAATTTATTTCTATTTTTTTTTTCGAAAAATTATTTTTGAAAAAAAATTAAAAAAAAATTATAAATAATTATCGAAAAAAAATTCTTAAAATATTTAAAAAAAATTCTTTTCGAATTTATTTGTCAAAAACTTTTTTTTTTTAAATTTTATTTTTTCAAAAACTTGTTTTTAAATTTTTTTCTATGACTTTTTTTTTGAAATTTGAAAAAAAAAATCTTTTTTAAAAACTAAAATTCGTAAAAAAAATTCAAAAACTTTTTTTTGAATTATTTTTTTTTTGAAATTTGAAAAAAAAAAATCAGAAAGAATTTTATTGTTTATATATTTTAAGAAAACATTTTTTTGATAATTATTTTTGAAAAAATTTTTTTGAATTTTTTTTCGGATATTGCATGAAATGATTATAAGTGAAAGAAAGACAATGACTAAAGGTGAAAGTCAACGCAAACCATGGGGACCGTTATTGTAACTTTTGTAAGTGAAAAAAAGTCAAGGATAACTAGTGAAAGTCAACGAAAGCCACAGAGGCCATTCCTGTCAATTTTCAAACTTGAAAATTACTGGTCATATTACGTACATTGTTTCAAATTTGAAAATATCTTGCGTAATGGTAATTTTTAAAGTTTGTTGCGTACATTGGCTGTTTTGAATAATTATGTTGCGTGCGCGGGCGCAGCTTCAGAGGGGGGGGGGGGGGGGGGGGGGGGGGGGGCGGCCGACCCCCCGAATTTTTTTTTTGCGATGTAGGGGTATATAGTTTTCGGGTAGAAAAATTTTGGTATTTTCGGTTTCGCCCCCCCCCCCCCCCCCCAATTTAATTCGGTTTCGACTCCCCATAGTGTTAGGGAAAAAAAATTAGATCCCGACCCTCCACTCGAAATTTTCAAGCTTCGCCCCTGGTCGCGTGTTTTTAGCTTTTACCCAAAACATAGCTATGGAAGCCAACGTTCGTATAGTTGTACTTTACGTACTACTAGAAGTACGTAAGCAAATGGCTAATGAAGTAGTTTTAAAAGACATTATTAATTAGAAGCTAACAAATAACGTACTACTAGAAGTACGTAAACAAATGGCTTAGTAGGCCAATTTTATTGAATACATAATCTGAAGTGGAAACCATGCATGCATGCATGCATGCAATATAATGCAACCTTATTTTAGTACAAAATAGGTTCCAACTTGATCTCGATCCCTGAGACAGTTAGATCTTCGCAACCTGCCCTTGCCACCAAAGCCACCACCGCATACTCTTCGTCTTCAGTTTTTGTGTCCTCCAAAAGCTCATCTAAATTGAACCTCGCTGCACTTCGCATCAACATTCCACCTTTGTTGCCACCGTGTGGAACCTGTGCAAAGAAACCAGCAAACTCAGGATCACATGGTGTTGGCAGGTCCTCCTTCTTGGTATCTTTGTTAACTTTGTCATTCACAAACACGTCGAATTTCACAAACTTGTTGCTGTTGAATTGTATCCCGTTTATAAACAAAATTTCCTTCGCCTTCTTCTTCTGCTCGGGAGTTCTGTTTGTAGCTGGCCTCTTCACACGAACCTTAAGAATTGGGTCCACACGCGCTGGGCAGGTTATGGCTTTCTCTACTGTTTCTACCTCTCCTATAGCGCTCGATAAATACTTGGACTTCTCCTTACGTTGGGCTGGTCTTCTGTTCTTCCAAGGCGTCTTTGACTCTTCAAAATTATATTTGAGCTTATCTATGTTGACAGAGTCTTTGTTGTAGACACGTACACGATTCAGATTCTCGTCATAGAACACATATGACGCATTTAACCAGTCATCCGCGATCGGTTCTGAATGTCCAGCAATGCCCAAATCCTTCCACAGTTTCCACATACGGTCGACGTTTGCATGGTGAACGTAAAACAAAGGGTCGTATCCCGAAGAGTATAAGTTGCCCATGTCCTCTCCATTAGGAGCAATACTTCTTGATTGACCTACCCATACGTGTACAGTATTGTGAGAAAGTTCTATAGACCCGGGTTGCGTTTTATCAGTCTGACCAGCCACGTATTCTCCTCCGAAGAAGCTTTCGGAATCACTTCCGTTACTTATCATAACTCTGTACACCGTACTAAGATTGCAGGCTATCTGGTTTTCAAATCTCTTATCAGGGTCTAGTGTATTCACAAAGTCTTTTTTTTCCTGGTCATCACTGTAGAACAGATTTACTACATTTGGTGGGAGATGATCCTGGTTCCGGTATAGGTCATAGAGAGGATTTTGTTTTCCGCCTTCATCTTTTTCATCTACAAAAATTTGAGGAATTCTCATTCCTTCTGGATTGTCCCAGTTCCAGTAAGGTAACGCGAAATCGTCATCCCCACTGTACTTTCTGAGAATTCTTTCATAGAAATAAAGGTACCAACGATGGAATGGAAGGAAGAGCCACGAGTTATGAACATCAATTTCGATTGCTGGATAATCGCTATCGATTTCAGTATAACCACCGTTACAATAAGCACAATGAATTTTAGCTTGGCTCAAGAAACTGTGCGGGTGGTCATCTGGGAGATTCCGAATGGCTTGAATGGCTTTCTTGTAGCTAGCCACTTGCTTTTTCGAACCTTTATGTGCCGGCCATCGCACCCTTGTCTTTTCTAATTTACTTGGAAACTCAAACGGTTGAATCTTCTTCTCGAGTCCAGGAGGGCAGCATTTCGCTGTCCTTAAAGCAACCTTCGGGTCAAAGCCTGTTTTTGATTCCTGGCAAAAGGAATCAGGAGTCGTTATGGGGAGAGCCAATGCTGAAGGCAAGGAAGCGACGTTTGCAGCGGTATAGAGTCCACCAAGCCCCACGAGGAGGTTCCTTCGGTCTACATTATTGGGGAGTACAAGCTTTTGTGTTTTGGGTAGTATGAGTTGGTTTTCATTAATATTGTCTTCTGGTGAAGCCTTGCATGAGACTCTGAACCCATGGGCTTGCTTGGTTCGAGCCTTGAAGGATGATGAAGAGGTAGTGAAAGTGGTGGAAAGTAGGAGTGAAGATGCCATTACATTTAGTAGAGAAAGAGGAGTGTTTGTGAATGTATTGGTCCGCGAATGAGCTCCAATTAATAAGGATTTCATGACAACATTTTTAATTGTCACACGCACTATCTGACACAAGGTACCACATTTTTAACGCATATTAAAAGGTTTGTGTAACACGAGTTTAAATTGTCACATTGCTATCTGAGACAAGGTACCACATTGTTGGGTGCAATAACGACCATCAACGACTTTCATTTTATAATAAGCTTTACAAATAATATCTATAAAAAAAAAATTGCCACAACAGTTACTTCACAGCCCAATACATCTTCAACTTTCAACACACACTGCACACAAGACAAAAACACATATCCAAACATGTCTTGTTTCCAACAATCACCAACACCAGAACCTCCGATCTCCAAATGTTTTTCCGATGAGATCTATGTTAAGTTTCCACCAATTTCTTCTTGATGGGAGCAGCACGAGCGCCAATATTTTGAGTCATAGAGAATCGTCGAATACGCTTTAATAAGGTCACTGCATCTTTTTCAAGTTATCCGATATCAGCGCATTTAACCTCATATTTGACACGTTTACGTTGTGCGGCTTCAATAACCGCCCGACCGGGCATAAAATCAACCATACTCGAACGCGTCAAAGGTGACGATCCTGTAAGATCAACACAAACATCAAGCCCACCTTCTCAAGGGTAAAGTAACATATCAGCTGGGCGTAAGGTTTTGTCCCTCTCTCCATAAAGCCCAATATCAACCTCCTTACGAGCTGAAATTCCAGACCGAGAACATATATCAACAAGAACATCACGCACAACATTATGCCGATGTTTAATACCAACTATACCTGCGCACGAAACAACATGATACCCAAAAATATCTCCAGAAAAAACTTTAGAACAAGCTGAACACGACATCTGGACAGTAAAAAGAGGAACACCCAACTGATAACACAACACACATCGGTAAGTCCTGGCATTCATAGTTTGTCCCAAACCAGATATCGGTGCCACCCTAAGCCAATCTGACGTATAATCCTCTTTTAGTGAGCTCCATAACACCATCTGTCTAGGGGATAATTGGAAGGTGGATTCAACCGTTTGGGCAACACGTGTGAAATGTATATCTGCCAATTTCTTCATAAGTTTGGGGGCAGCGATCTCACTAGGATTACTCAAAAGGTCAATACCCATATTCACATTAAAATTATGCAAAGCATCGTCAAATGAGGGACCAGTAGTCAAAATACCAGAACTACGGAGAAGCTTAGTCTGTAAGATGGCAGATTGGAGTCTAGAAGCAAGGAAGACATAGTTCAAGACATCACCTGCAGAATACACACCAAGCCCCTCAAAAGCAAAAGGTAGGGTAGCAAGTCTCCATTACCAATCACCAAAACTGGTTCCAGAAGTAGTGACAATACGTTCTAAAGAAGAACGAAGTGCTGCATCAAAAGAAACCTGAGCACCCTCAAAGACCCGAGGAGAACATGTGCGCAAAGAAAAATACAACTTGGAAATACCAGCACATGCACGTAATAGCAACAACTCACATTGAGGATCATTAAGCTTAGCAACAGCATCCATAAGTTCAATAGTTTTAGCAACCCTTTTCATAACAAGCTTAATACTAAACTCGAAATCCACACTGGCGGGCCCACCTAATAATTTAACACCATGCGAAGGTCGGAAATATTAGGGGGAAAAACATCAACATACCTGCTCCTGGGGTCTTCCTTTGGCCAAAAAACCTCAGTTTTATCAACGTTGAGGTGTAATCCACAACTAGGTCCATCCATCATAATCAACTCTAAAACCTTCCCCACAACCAAAGTATCTCTAATAATAGTACCATCATCCAGATACCAAACTTGAATAGAAAGGGTAAAGGAGTCTCTAATCTTACATGCCAAGGGATGTAACACTAAAGCAAAAAAAAAAGGCCCAAGCGGATCACCCTGTTGCACCCCTTGGTGCGACCATAAAGTATGCTCACCATAATATAATCTTGTAGGACTGGAGTAACAAAATTCCACCCAACGTGAAATATCCGGAATACGAAGGCAAACTTTCCGTAACATAACCGCACGATCCACCATATTGAAGGCGTTTATAAAGTCCACCAACAACATCGATAGACCGACATCGCCCCCACGGTCTTCAATCAACCGATTCACAGCATGAAGAATTGCCTCCCCACCTCCCGATATCCCCACGCCAAATTGCAAACCATCAAAATAACCATCCAAAGAATGGCCAATCATAGAAGCACAAACCTTGGAGACTAATCGCCTCCAAACAGTCCCAACAGCAATAGGACGGATCCCCCCTCCTGGTTTAACCAAAGGCGTGAAAGGAGCACTAGCAACATACTCACATTTACCCTCAAGAAAAAGGTTCACCACTTGGGTGATAGAAGTGACTAACTCATCAGAAATAGCAATAGCAGCACCATTTAAACAATCCAAAAGGTGTTGGGCACGCAAACCATCCCGTCCACAAGAAGTACCACGAGGGAAACTATTATTATTATTATTATTATTATTATTATTATTATTATTATTATTATTATTATTATTATCATTATTATTATTATTATTATTATTATTATTCTTTTATTTATTTTTATTTTTTTGTTATTTCAATTCACGTAGCTGTTTTCTTTCTTTTTTTTTCTTTCTTTTTTCTTTTTTTTTTCATTCCTTTTTGTTGTACTCTCACTTTTTTTAATTCATTTTTTTAATTCACTTTTTTTAGTTTACATTTTTTTCGCTTTCATACGTTTTTTACTGTTTTTATACGTTTTCGTCCGTTTTTGTCTGTTTTCATACATTTTCGTCCGTTTTCTTACGTTTTCATAAGTTTTCGTTCGTTTTAATATGTTTTCATCCATCTTCTTTCGTTTTCGTTCATTTTTCATACATTTTCGACCGTTTTCAGACGCGCTCATACGTTTTGTCCGTTTTCATACGTTTTCGTCCGTTTCTTGCGTTTTCATCCGTTTTCTTACACTTTCGTCTGTTTTCATACGTTTTCGTTCATTTTCATACGTTTTTGTTCGTTTTCATCTGTTTTCTTTCGTTTTCGTCCATTTTTCATACATTTTCGTCCTTTTTCATATATGTTTTTACGCGTTCATACGTTTTCATTCATTTTCGTCCGTTTTTAAATGTTTTGGCCATTTTGAGACATTTTCATACGTTTCTGAATATCATAAGAGATATTCTGTGATATTCAGAATATCACAAGTGATATTCCATGATATTCTGAATATCACAAGTGATTTTTTGAATATCACATGTGATATTCTTTTCTGAATATCACAAGTGACTTTCTAAATATCACAAGTGATATTTTTTATACGTTTTCATCCGTTTTTAGACGTCCTTTTATGTTTTTATACACTTTTGTCCATTTCATACATATTCATCTGTTTTCTGGCGTTTTCATCCGTTTTCTTGCGTTTCTGTTCGTTTTCATTTGTTTTAATCCATTTTCATCCGTTTTCTTTTGTTTCGTCCTATTTTTCATACGTTTTTTTCCTTTTTCATACGTGTTTTTATGCTTTTATACGTTTTCGTCCGTTTTCATACATATTCTTTTGTTTTCTTACATTTTCATCGTTTTCATTTGTTTTCGTCAGTTTTTCAATGTTTTTGGCCATTCTTAGACGTTTTCATACGTTTCGGAATATCACAAAGGGATATTCTGAATATCACAAAGGATATTCTGAATATCACAAGTGATTTTCTAAATATCACATGTGATATTTTCTGATTTTCTGAATAT
This sequence comes from Artemisia argyi, assembly GCA_030686995.1. NCBI lineage: Eukaryota > Viridiplantae > Streptophyta > Magnoliopsida > Asterales > Asteraceae > Artemisia > Artemisia argyi. The sequence continues at coordinate 183,755,745 of CM060688.1, read as the reverse complement.
CACAAGTGATATTCTGAGTACCACAAATGATATTCTGAATATCATAAGTGATATTCTGTGATATTCAAAAAATCACAAGTGATAGATATTCAAAAAATCACAAGTAATATTCAAAATATTACGAGTGATAATCCGAAAAACATAAGTGATATTTAGAATATCAATTGTGATATTCAAAAACGTATGAAAACGTAAGAAAATTGATGAAAACGAAAGAAAACAGACGAAAACGTATCAAAAAGAACGAAAACATAAGTAAACAGACAAAAATGTATGAAAACGGACATAGACGGGTGAAAACGTAAGAAAACAGAAAAAATCGTATGAAAACGTATAAAAATGGACGAGAACGTATCAAAATAGATGAAAACGTCTAAAATTAGACGAAATTGCAGAAAACGGCGCAGCCAAAAATTGCAATTGTGGTTGAAGAAAGCACAACATATCTATAAAATAAACTGAAGAAGCTCAAACACTTGTAATATCACATTTGATGTCACATTGATATCACCGGTGATAGCACATGTCATATCACAGGTTCCTCCATCACCAACACTGATTCAACAAATAGAAAGAAGCCGACACACTTGTAATATTACAAAATGTAAAGTAGTACGAACTTGCAAGTTATCAAAATGAATATCAGCAGAGATATCTTTTTATTTTCATGTAGTAGGTTATAAGTTGTTGAAAATAGCAAAAAAATGATATTCTTCTTCGTTCGGATGTTCGGTTGCAGAAAACGGCCCAGTCAAAAATTGCAATTGTGGTTGAAGAAAGCACAACATATCCATAAAATAAACTGAAGAAGCTCAAACACCTGTAATATCACCGGTGATATCCTATGTGACATCACATGTGATATCAACTGTGATATCACAAGTGATCGCACTTGTCATATCACCGGTGATATCACCTGTCTTATCACAAGTTCCTCCATCACCACCAATAGATGAAAGCCGACACACTTGTGATATTGCCAAAACGTAAGAAAACGGACAAAAAAGTATGAAAACGTAAAAAACACGTCTGAAAACGGACAAAAATGTATTAATAATAGACGAAAATGTATGAAAACAAACGAAAACGAAAGAAAATAGACGACAATGGGCGAAAAAACAGACGCAAACGTATGAAAGCGTAAAAACACGTCTAAAAACGGACGAAAACGTTTGAAAAATAGACGAAAACGAAAGAAAAAAGATAAAAACAGACAAAAATGTATGAAACGGACAAAAATGTATGAAAACGTACGAAAACGTATGAAAACGAACTAAAACAGAAAACATACGAAAATGTATGAAAACGGACGTAAACGGGCGAAAACGTAAGTAAACGGACGAAAACGTATGAAAATAGACAAATACATATGAAAACAGATGAAAACGTTTTAAATAGACGAGAATGTTTAAAATGGACGAAAACGTATGGAAAATGGACAAAAACGTATATAAACGTATGAAAACGGACGAAAATGTTTGAAAATGTATAAAAATTGACAAAAACAGATGAAAACGTTTGTAAAGAGACGAAAACATATGAAAGCGAAAAAAAACGTGAATTAAAAAGAAAAAAAGTGAATTAGAAAAAAAGACGAAAACATAATGGAGTTGTAAAAAAGCAAAAAAAAAAAAAAAAAAAAAAAAAAAAAGAAAAAAAAAAAAAAAAAAACGTGAATTGCAAAAAAAAAAAGAAAAGAAAAAAGAAAAAAGAACGTGAATTTGTTAGAAAAAGGAAAAAAAAAATACAAAAAGAATAATAAGAAATACAAAAAGAAAAAGAAAAAGAAAAAGGAAAAAAAAATATAATGAAGTTAGGTTTTTAGGGTTTAATATTAGATTAATCCTCACAATTAGATCAAATTAGATAAATTGTAAGGATTTATCCCCTTAGTATGCATCAAAATAAAGGTATGTATTTAAATTTTTCCCATATATCATTTTCCTTACATAAATCAAACACATTTTATTGCTAGATAGAACTATTACACATCTACGTATTGTTATCAACACTTATCCTTCGTGAGTTGACACTCGAATTTGCTTCACCTATATTTCGGGTTTTTTTATGGTTGAATTTAGGGAGGAGCATTTTGACCCGAATTCTGGTATCGAATCAGAATCGTACCGGTATTGTACCGAAACGGTACCGACTCCCAATACACAGTACGATACCGGTACCATGAATTGAGCTTAAAAAAATTCGGTACCACTAATACGGTACCGGTACCAAAGCAGGAAGTATAAAAAAAATCCCGAAAATTGAGTAGTCATATTTTTGAATTAGATAACTTATCCAAACACCCATTTGGCTCGTTTCATATCAAACAATAGTCATGTAAAACATATAAAAATAAATCAAACGTTCGAAAAACTTATTGTAGCAACTATAGATCCTTCATAAACGCACCAAAAATTAAACCCGAACTTATTTTATAAGTTTTTGAATGGTATGTTACGAATATCTTGGTGATGTATTTATTTAAGTGTTGGTTGCGTTTTGTGCAACGTCGTGGTTTGAAATCACATGAAAATACATGTTTTTTCCTATTTTTTGTTGCATTTTCTTGAAATCCTATTTGGTTTAACAAAAAACAAGAAGAGCCGTATAAGTACCGATTTCCGGTACCGAGTACCGGTACTGGATCCGGTACCCGAGTCCCATCCAGTACGGTACCGGTACCCACTTTCATGCTCGGGAAAAAAAAAACGGTACTATCAATTCGGTATACCATTCTCTCAATTAATTATCTCTACTTTATTTTAAGAAAGGGGGAGGGGAGGAATAAGAATAAAAAATGTTTGCAAAAACAACAAAAATCTAGCTACCTTATTATGCGAGTAGATAAACATATAAGATGACCCTTGTGTAACTTTTGTTTGCATAACAAGTACTCGAAGAATTGAATCAAATTGCTTCAGTTACGACGAATTATTTTCAGGGAAGTCTTTTTCTTGTCATTTTTTTTAAAACTCGGGCTAAATTTTAGTATTTTCGTTACTAAACATTATATTCCAGCCATTTTAATTTACCTCTTATTCTATCTTCATCTCTCTTAAATAAACAAAATGTCATTGTTAAAAGTAATGAAGTAACAATAACTACTAGAAATGAACACATGGCCAGTAGGCCAATTTTATTGAATACACATAATCTGCAAGTGGAAACCATGCAATATAGTGCAACCTTATTTATGGCTAATAATTCATAGTAAAACATTAACCAACTTGATCTCAATCCCTGAGACAGTTAGATCTTCGCAACCTGCCCTTGCCACCAAAGCCACCACCGCATACTCTTCGTCTTCAGTTTTTGTGTCCTCCAAAAGCTCATCTAAATTGAACCTCGCTGCACTTCGCATCAACATTCCACCTTTGTTGCCACCGTGTGGAACCTGTGCAAAGAAACCAGCAAACTCAGGATCACATGGTGTTGGCAGGTCCTCCTTCTTGGTATCTTTGTTAACTTTATCATTCACAAACACGTCGAATTTCACAAACTTGTTGCTGTTGAACTGTATCCCGTTTATAAACAAAATCTCCTTCGCCTTCTTCTTCTGCTCGGGAGTTCTGTTTATAGCTGGCCTCTTCACACGAACCTTAAGAATTGGGTCTACACGCGCTGGGCGGGTTATGGCTTTCTCTACTGTTTCTACCTCTCCTATAAGAGAGCTCGATAAATACTTGGACTTCTCCTTACGTTGGGCTGGTCTTCTGTTCTTCCAAGGTGTCTTTGACTCTTCAAAATCATATTTGAACTTATCTATGTTGACAGAGTCTTTGTTGTAGACACGTACACGATTCTCATTCTCGTCATAGAACACATATGATGCATTTAACCAGTCCTTATCTGTCGGTTCTGAATGTCCAGCAATGCCCAAATCCTTCCACAGTTTCCACATACGGTCGACGTTTGCATGGTGAACGTAAAACAAAGGGTCGTATCCCGAAGAGTATAAGTTGCCCATGTCCTCTCCATTAGGAGCAATACTTCTTGATTGACCTACCCATACGTGTACAGTATTGTGAGAAAGTTCTATAGACCCGGGTTGCGTTTTATCAGTCTGACCAGCCACGTATGCTCCTCCGAAGAAGCTTTCGGAATCACTTCCGTTACTTATCATAACTCTGTACACCGTACTAAGATTGCAGGCTTTCTGGTTTTCAAATCTCTTATCAGGGTCTAGTGTATTCACAAAGTCTTTTTTTTCCTGGTCATCACTGTAGAACAGATTTACTACATTTGGTGGGAGATGATCCTGGTTCCGGTATTTGTCATAGAGAGGATTTTGTTTTCCATCATCATCTTTTTCATCTACAAAAATTTGAGGAATTGTCATTCCCTCTGGATTGTCCCAGTTCCAGTAAGGTAACGCGAAATCGTCATCCCCACTGTACTTTCTGAGAATTCTTTCATAGAAATAAAGGTACCAACGATGGAATGGAAGGAAGAGCCATGAGTTATGAACATCAATTTCGATTGCTGGATAATCGCTATCGATTTCAGTATAACCACCGTTACAATAAGCACAATGAATTTTAGCTTGGCTCAAGAAACTGTGCGGGTGGTCATCTGGGAGATTCCGAATGGCTTGAATAGCTTTCTTGTAGCTATCCACTTGCTTTTTCGACCCTTTATGTGCTGGCCATCGCACCCTTGTCTTTTCTAATTTACTTGGAAACTCAAACGGTTGAATCTTCTTCTCGAGTCCAGGAGGACAGCATTTCGCTGTCCTTAAAGCAACCTTCGGGTCAAAGCCTGTATTTGATTCTTGGCAAAAGGAATCAGGAGTCGTTATGGGATCAGCCAATGCTGAAGGCAACGAAGCGACGTTTGCAGCGGTATAGAGTCCACCAAGCCCCACGAGGAGGTTCCTTCGGTCAACATTATTGGGGAGTACAAGCTTTTGTGTTTTGGGTAGTATGAGTTGGTTTTCATTAATATTGTCTTCTGGTGAAGCGGCGTTGCATGAGACTCTGAACCCATGGGCTTGCTTGGTTCGAGCCTTGAAGGATGATGAAGAGGTAGTGAAAGTGGTGGAAAGTAGGAGTGAAGATGCCATTACATTTAGTAGAGAAAGAGGAGTGTTTGTGAATGTATTGGTCCCTAAATGAGCTCCAATTAATAAGGATTTCATGACAACATTTTTAATTGTCACACGCACTATCTGACACAAGGTACCACATTTTTAACGCATATTAAAAGGTTGTGTAACACGAGTTTAAATTGTCACATGGCTATCTGAGACAAGGTACCACATTGTTGGGTGCAATAATGATTAATGAACATCAACGACTTTCATTGACTTTCATTTTATAATAAGCTTTACAAATACGAGTAATATCTAAAAAAAAAAAAAAAAAACAGTTACTTCACAGTCCAATACAACACACATTTACCCAAAAAAATAAAAAATAAAAAAATCTAGACTACATCTTCAACTTTCAACACACAAGACAAAAACACATATCCAAACATGCCTTGTTTGCAACAATCACCAACACCGATCTCCAAATGTTTTTCCTATGAGATCTATGTTAATTTTCCACCAATTTCTTCTTGATGGGTTTTAATCGTTTTATAGGATATAGTTTTGTTGTTTTGTGTTTGTACGTGTGAATCGGTCGACGGAAAGAGAATGAAAAAAAAAAAAAGAAAAAGAAAAAAAAAAAAAAAAAAAAAAAAAAAAACTCGACCAACATGTAACCGACACCAACTAGTCAAGTACCTTTACTACCGCAGCCTTAAATTGTCACATGCAATATCTAGGTATATAATATCCATAGAATTGTTATCTCTTTCCGTCGAATTTGACTTTACTATGGATTTCCCTTATCTCGTTTCTTGTTTTTTGTTTTTATATTGATATTTCTTTCCTAAAACACGTACCCACCTATTATTTCTTTCCTATACCACCTACCTAGCTATTTTTTCTTACCTAAAACACGTACCCACCTATTATTTCTTTCCTATACCACCTACCCACCTATTTTTTTTTCCTAAAACACGTACCAAACTATTTTTCATATATAATCCAGTTAAAGAAAGTTCGATGTATATCCAATATTGGGATTTTCTAACATGCGCCCTTAGGCACATGTTAAAAGGTGAGCCCCTGTGTCCTTTTTACTCAGAAATCTACAAAAAGTACACATAAAATAATTTTTTATTTGAAAAATAACAAGAATACATTTTAAAAAGACACAGGGCCCACCTTTTAACATGTGCATAAGGGCACAAGTTAAAAAATCCCATCCAATATTTTTTAAAAATCCTATAAACCAATCATTAGTATAAATATTTTGATGAAAAAATCTTTTATATGATATGAGAACCCACTTTTATTCAAATTGAGGGATTCGATTAACCAATTAGAGGGCTCCATTTTGAAATCAAGCCATCTCATTGATTACTCGGTTTCATAATTGAGAGAATGCCTTTACGTTAAAAGTGTTTTTTGAGAAGTCTCCCCAAACATAGACGTGTCGAAAAAGCAAATAAAAAAAATTGAGAACCTGGTGTGTTTTCTGAAACTTTGGTAAGTCTCTAGCGATATGAGATGCACGTTCTAGAAGGTTTTAAAAAAGATGGTTATCCTCTCCGATATCTTTTCTATATTTGAATTACATGTTATCTATTGGGCCACCGTTGCGAAACCCTAATCCTAAGCCTATATATACTCGCACAATGTGGGTGCTCATCGTTCATCGGTATTCTAATTTTTTTGCCTTTGTTTTCTTATTGCAGGCAAAACAATGTTCATGATTTCTGTTTCTGATGCTGCTGACATATCTGGTGAGTGCAAACATTTGAGTTATATTTGGTATTGATTATTAGTTCATGTATAAGTTTTGTTCTGTTTTCGCAAAGTTTATTGTCAAGGTTTTAGATCCAAAAAATGATCCTAAATTATAGTTAGTACTTACGGTTAATAACCAACGACCGTTAAGTCCTTCTAGTGTTAAATAATAATTATATATATAACAATTAATATATATCAATTATTAATCTTTTATTCTCGTTTGTAATGTGTGCAATCCCGAGATCTCGGGTTCGATACTAGTCATACACACATTAATATTTATACACATACTTTAACAGCTCTCACTTGTATATCTATTAATGGTATAATGACATTGGTTGGCGTCTTGCAACACTCCAATGGCCCTAGTATGACTCGAGCTAGGTTTCCTGGAAAACCTTTAATGATTTATCATTATAATTATCCTTTTGTTACTAATACTACATTAATAAAGATATGAGATTAATCATTCTTTATTAGCTTTCCGTTTCTCGTTTCTTAATGATTGAACAAAATTATCAAAACATCTGAACGTATTCCAGATAAACTTTGGGCGTGGCCACGCAAACATTTTGTCAACCCTACGAGGGGCCCAGCAGTATTAAACTTCAAAATAAATTCAAAGGAACAAATTCTCTCTTGATTACAAGAATAACCCATGAACTTTGCAACACTTCTGAAAACAATCCTTATGACTACCAGTTACGGATAGCGATAAATTGCTTCACAGAAATGCACTACATCCATGACACTTATCTGGTATCTCAAGTCTGAGGATAACTTTTAAACATTATTCACATAAATGTGAGATCATATAGTTGGGATAAGTCCTATATTCAATTCATTGAATATAATGTGAAATTGGTATGACTACGCATCAATATACTTTCAAGTATATTCTAACCAATACTCAAATTTGTTTTAGTTTAATGATATTCCCATATCATTAACCGACAACGGACAATTTAGAATAATAATTTATTCATGGATTTAAACATGCAAATACAGGATATATTATTAAGACAATGATAAATAAACATAAACAATATTTTATTCTATTAAAATAATAATTGTACATTACATCCTTTATCCAAATACTAATCACAAATGGGCATGAAACTATCAGCTAAACGAAGCCCTATGCCTTCAACATGCTTATAAAGTTTAGTGCCAGGTAGAGGCTTTGTTAATTGATCTGCTAAGTTTTCATCTGTGTGAACTTTGAGTAACTCGATTTCACCTATTTCGACTTGTTCTCGAACATAGTGATGTTTAATCGAGAAATGTCTGGTGCCTTTCATGATTCCAGGTTCATTGGCAAATGTAATTGCAGCTGAGTTGTCTCAATACATTTTAATAGGTCTTTGAATCGATGGCATAACCCCAAGCCCCGAAACAAACTTCCTAATCCAAACAGCTTCCATTACAGATTCTGAAGCAGCTATGTACTCACTTTCTGTTGCAGACATCGCTAGTGTACTCTGCTTCTTGCTCCTCCAATCCACAGCTCCCCCGTTAATGACAAAGACATAACCCGTATGAGACTTCGTATCATCTTTATCACACTTCCAGGATGCATCGCAGTAACCTGTAACATCAAGTTCTGTAGTTGGATTACCCCCATAAACTAAGAACATCTCTTTAGTAGCCCTAAGGTACTTAAGAATATTTTTAACAGCAGTCCAGTGAGCTTCACCTGGATTCTGCTGATATCGACTAGTTAAGTTATGAGAAAATGCCACATCAGGCCTTGTGCTTTTCACCGCATACATAATAGATCCCACAGCCAAAGCATAAGGGACTCTCTTCATGCGTTGCACCTCTCCAGGTGTTGAAGCACAAACTTTGCTACTCAAGCCATGTTGCTCTCGCATCGGCAAATATCATTTCTTGGAATTTTGCATATTGAATCTCTTCAATATTTTATCAATGTAAGCACTTTGGCTTAATCCAATTAATCGCTGAGATCTATCTCTATATATCTTGATTCCAAGAATGAATGTAGCTTCCCCTAAATCTTTCATAGAAAAACACTTTCCAAGATATGCCTTAACCTTTTACAAACTTGGAATGTCTTTTCCCATGATCAATATGTCATCGACATATAAAATAAGGAAAATTACATCACTCCCACTAGCTTTGTGATATACACATGGCTCATCAAGATTTTGAGTGAATCCATACCTTTTAATCTCACTGTCAAATCTTTTATTCCATTGTCGTGATGCTTGCTTCAATCCATAAATGGATCTTTGAAGTTTGCATACACGATTTGGGAATTCTGGATTCACAAACCCCTCAGGCTGCGCCATATAGATGTCTTCATCTAGGCGACCATTTAAGAACGCGGTTTTGAAATCCATTTGCCAAATCTCATAGTCATAGTATGCAGCTATAGCTATGAGAATCCTAATAGCCCTTATGTCACCTACAGGAGAAAAGGTCTCCTCGTAGTCAACACCAAAAGTTTGAGTATAGCCTTTAGCTACCAAACAAGCTTTATAGGTGTGTACATAGCCATCCATGCCAGTTTCCTTTTTGAAGAGCCACTTACTCCCAACTACCTTGGCATTGGACGAAAGGTCTACTTCAATCCAGACTTCATTATCTTTCATGGATTACATTTCCCCATTTATAGCAACTCGCCATTTTTCCTTTTCAGGACCATTCATGGCAGCCCTATAATTAGCAGGTTCATCAAGATCCCCTAGTGTAGTTTCCTCACATTCTACGTTAAGACATAGACATTTAGGAGCTTTCACAGATCTTGATGATCTGCGAATGGGAACCACTTCAACTTCAGGTGGAGGACCTAAACTTTCAGGTTCCACAGGAAGTTGGCTAGTATTTTAAGAAGGTAATACATCTTCATGATCGTCTTCCAGATCATATACTCTCCCACTGAATTCTTGAGATATGAGTTCCTTCTCTAAGAAGTCTCCATACCTTGCAACAAAAACTTTGTTTTCAGGTGGGTAATAAAAATAGTAACCCATTGTTTCCTTTCGGTATCCTACGAAGATGCACTTTATAGATATTTGTTGGAGTTTATCTGCTGAGTCATGTTTAACATACGCCTCGCAACCCTAGACCTTTAGATAAGACAAGTTAGGAGCTTTTCCAGTCCATAAATCATATGGTGTCTTATCCACCTTTTTTGTTGGAACCATATTTAGAATGCGAACCGCAGATTATAACGCATAATCCCAAAACGAAAAAGGAAGAGTTGTTAGATTAAACATAGATCGTATCATGTCTTGCAATGTACGATTCCTTCTCTTAGGTACACCATTTTGTTGTAGAGTATATGGAGAAGTAAGGTGCTGGACAATTCCTTCTTTTGCTAAATAATTTATAAACTCTTGACTTAGGTATTCACCACCTCTATCAGATCGAAGAGCTTTAATCTTCTTTCCAAGTTGCAACTCTACTTCTGCTTTAAACACTTTGAATGTTTCAAATACCTCATGCTTATGTTTAAGTAAATAAACATAACCATAACGGCTATAATCATCTGTAAATGTTAAGAAGTAGCTAGCACCCCTCCTTGACACATGTCTAAGTGGTCCACACACATCTGTGTGAATAAGACCAAGTAGATCAGAAGCCCTTTCAATACGATTATTAAAAGGTTTCTTTGTCATCTTCCCAGCAATACAAGATTCGCACTTCTCAAATGATTCATCATTGATCTTTTCAAAAAGCCTATCATGTTGCAGCTTTTCCATGCGAGCCTTGCCTATGTGAGCAAGTCGACAATGCCAAAGATAAGACGAATCCAGACCTTTTTGATTCTCTTATTATTGATGCTATACATTGAATTATTATTACGATTATAGGATACATTCTCATTCAAGTCAATTTCAAATATACCATTCACAACAATAGCATTAAAATAAAAAACATCATTATAAAAAATAGAAATTGCATTGCCATTAATAAAATGTTTAAAACGAAGATCCAACAAACATGAAAAGGAAACTACATCCCTAACAATTGAAGGTGCATAATGAAAGTTATTTAAAAACAGTACTAAGCCCGAAGGCAAGACTAATTCGAAAAAACCTATAGCTTCAACAACTGCATTTGCTCCATTACCAACGTGCATATATTGTTGTGCATAGGCCAGCTTCCTCTCAACTCTAAACCCCTGCATAGTATTGCAAATATGAATACCACAGCCCGTATCATATACCCAGGAATTTTTACGAGTTAAAGAAAATAATTTAATCATGAAGAACTCACCTGAAGTACTAGGAGCACTAGACTCATTCTTTGATTTCTTCTGTCGCAAATCATGAATGTAAAATGGGAAGTTCCTCTTCCAATGACCTTTTTCATGACAATGATGAAAAGCCTGATCCTTCTTGTTTGGAGGATTAACCTTGTTCTGCTTAGGCTGATGCTGATTCACCTTGGGTTGTGGTTGATAGGCCATGATCTGCTTGCCTTTATCACCTTTCCCTTTACCTTTGTTCACATGCGATTTCTTTTGGATTCTCCCCCTTAATCGCCAACACTTGCGGGGTAGGAGCCTTGCCCTTGGCTGGTAGACCTTTCTCATAATCAACAAGCAATGCGAGTAATTCTGAGACTGTCTTACCCGAGCAATGCATGTTGAAGTTTTGAACAAAACCAGTAAAGTCCTTGTTAAGGGACCTGCTGATCAAGTTCACTTGCACATTCTCAGGGTAACCAAATCCAATTATGTGAAGTTGATCAAAGTAGTCTTTCATCTCATTCACATAATCTTCAACTGGTTTACCATCACCATGCCTGCAGCTGTGTAGTTTATTAAGAGACTCATACAATTCAACTGCAGGAGTCTTTTCATAAGACTTCTGAAGTTCTTGGAGCATATCGTATGGAAAGTAGTACTCAAACTCCTTTTGTAACTTAGCATCCATACTAGTGAGCATTAAGCATGCAATTTCATTGTACTTAGCATGCTCAAGCCTCCAAGCTGCCTTAACCTGTTGGTTCAGTTTCAGCAGGCTCCTCAGGGCAAGGAGTATTTAAATAATTGAGTTTACCAGTCGCCCTCAAGACAATTCTGAGCGATCTGAACCAATCATTGAAATTCTTTCCAGTCAGCTTTTCCCTCTCAAGATGGCTCTTGAAAGCAGAAATCACAGTTGGGTTATCGGGTTGAGCCATATCTACAAATTAAAGTTCAAACGTTAGTATTTTCGATAATTAATATTCCAAGAAAATATAATACCCAAGGCTATATTTATATAACCATCTAATTTTCTTGAAAATCTAGGATCCAACTTTACATAGATTCCACCACATAAGTTGATCTGCTAGTGGTGAAAGTATAAAAGATAGGAATCTGTCGAACAATAATTGGCAAACAAGTTTTCCAATTCCTAGATCATTATGGGATTTACATCAAATTGATTCATCAATTTGCAATGTAAGCATGTTTCATCCCATCTCATGCCTTAAGTTTTAGGTCTCACGCACAACTTAATTAAGTCGTCTACCTTAAAAACATGTAAAATTACTATCTATGGTCTCACGCATTAACAAAATTTTACCTTGTTATTAAAATTTAGCCCAGGTCTCACGCTTACTGAATTATAACTTCAAGTGTTTCTTATAGGTAGATAGCATTTAACTTAAATTTTAGTGTATTTAGTTTGATGTGACAATCAAAACATGTATAAAGATGCATGCACTCATCTTTATAACATAAGTTTTCAAAACCTTTTTACTACCAATTCTTAAGATTAATACAAAAAGTTTTATTTGAGGTATCGGGTTCACCAATTAAAGAAGAACCTTCAGTTATCGCCCATAAAAGTGGAATTGAGGTAAATCACCCTTAAGATGATATTGTACAAGAATGGAGATAAAAGAAAACCGTCTAAGACGCATTCATAAGTGTGATAACCAAGGCAGACTCTAAGGCTCTTTCCAAGCCTTCTTACCATCACTATGAATTTGTCTTATAGGACTTATTTTTAAAACCATGTGTACAAAAACATCAATCAAGAAAAAGTTTATGGATTAAATCTTAAAACATGTAATAAAGTATGAATCTTACTAGTCTTGCCTGGGAGCCAATTACCGTGCGAAGCGAACCACTGTCGGCACATAAGACACCGCAAGAATCAATCTTTATTACTTAAAGTTTCACCATTATTAGTCCAATTAATTTTCTTTATTAAAAATTACTCTTTTATTGCTTACAATCATGTACAACAAATAAAACAATAAAACAAGTAATCAAAGCCAAATCAAGCAACTAATAAACATAACAATTATAAAGGTGAAACAAATAGCCACATGCATACTTGGTTATAAAACCACAAACCCTAATTAGGGTTTATAGAAAAAATCGACCCCCCCTTAAATTAGGGTCAGGGTTTCGAAAAAATTAAAAAAAAAATTAAATAAAACTGTAGATCCAAAACATGTATCTAGAACTATTAAAGATACGTTTTTTATTATGTTTTAGTAATCAATTACATATTATACATGGCTCGTAATGCCACTGTTAGAATTTAAATAACTTGACAATCATATAAATAAAATCATAATCAAAGTATTCACGTATGCGGAAGCAATAGATCGATTATAACATATAATTATTAACGAAAACATAAATAGGAACGTACCGTTTTGCACTTCAACAAATCTTGAATATAATCAACAATAGATCAATGATAAACCCCTTACCGTTTTGTTTATCGATATCTTGATAGTGAGTTATTACCTCGTTCTTGTACACACAAACTAGTAATGAATAAAAGTGATTGCAAGATCAATAAAAACACTAGCTTTTGATTAACAAAAAAATCGACTAGAACCCTAAGGGGTGGGAGTCGATCGGTTTTTGCAAGGGAAAAAGGAAGAGAAAAACTTAGGAATAATTTGTGTGCACAAAAGGTGAGAAACAAATAACCCTTGTGTATATATATATATATATAGCCTTGTAAACTTGTTGTCCAAATTTGAGAAGGATTGGGTTTCCCCAACCCTTGATCGACCGGCCATGGGCCTTAGGAAGGCATTCCGGATCCTTCTTGCTATATATTTCATTCCTAGTCCTTTAACTTAACATTTAACGATAGTTAGTACTTACGGTTAATAACCAACGACTGTTAAGTCCTTCTAGTGTTTAAATAATAATTATATATATATATATATATATATATATATATATATATATATATATATATATATATATATATATATATATATATATATAACAATTAATATATATCAATTATTAATCTTTTATTCTCGTTTGTAATGTGTGCAATCCCGAGATCTCGGGTTCGATATTAGTCATACACAAATTAATATTTATACACATACTTTAACAAATTATGCATTAATAGATTTTAAACATTGCATGAATACATGTATTGCTTAATTTTAAGACATTTAATAGAGGAAAAGGTTCTTCCTTCGTTATAAAAAAGCAAGATGATCCATACGGTGCAAGTATTGTATTAAAAAATGAACAAGATTGGCAACGATTGCCGCGTTGCAGGCGTGCCTGTTTATTCCGTCAAATGTTTTTTCAGTAAATAGAATATTTAGGGATATAAGAATTAAGTTTCATGTCGTTGATCATGTATAGGAAATAGAACCTTCAATGTAATCACAATTGAAAAGATCTTATACATGAATTAATATGAATTGAAAAGATCTTATACATCTTTATTAATACATAACCTGAATAGTGAAGTAAACATTTATATGTATGTTTAATTTAAAAGCCTTAGGAAGGGGAAACTTTTTTCTTTTCTCTTCTAGTACAACTGATAATGGCGCGTTTTCATCCACTTCTGCTACGTATTTCTGAACTGCTAGCATAGTTCTTAATTTCGCGCATAAGACCTCAAGCTTTCTACACCATGAAAAATCTCACCTGCTTCATTTCTTGTCATCTAAACCTTCCATATAATCAAATTCAACACCCGCGGTTAAAGAACATCATCAGCAAGATCAATGTATGACCATATTTAGGTGTAATGTTGAATGTGACATGTGTTCATGTAAAAAAAAGCCGACTTGGTAGAATTTAAATAGATTCACTTACCTCAAGTATTCGATCTGTCCATGAGTGGGATGCACCTTCAAGTGCATCATTCAAGCATTTGTAACTTTCCTAAAAGCAAGATGCAAAAATAGCACAAACATATAAGTGAACTAAAATATAATGAATCAACAACAAAAGACTGAGTTAAGCTATATCATTATACTAAGAGGTCAGAACACTATTTAAAACATTATAATGATTACATAGTACATAATGTGTTTGTAGCATGTGTTTCAAAGGATACAACTTTCGGATTGTCGGCACACCCTCTTAACCACAACCACCCTCTGAACCACACCCTCTTGCAAGGCAAACAATCAAAACACTAAACACATATTTAGCTTTTTACCACTTAGTCTTCTGCAATAATGGCAAGTGAGACACGGTTGCCGACGGTAGGAGGAAAAGGCGCTTCACTTTCGCCAGCTTCTGTTTTCGAGTTTGCCACTGCTAGTGACCCATCTGCTCTTGTAAGGCAATCTGCACTGAAATCACCATCATTTCCGTTTAGGGACATAACACAACGATGATACATTATTAAAACCGATAACCAAAGGTAAAATTGAAGCCTTCAAAAGAAATTGATTGTCAAAAACAAAACTATAATCTTATAAACTTACATATCGTAACGTTCGGTTTACATCAAAGGATATCATAGTTTGGATATCGGGGATACATCAGACGCCTTTAATCTTTTACACATGTGTTCAGGTATGTCAAGTCATGTTTGGGTCACTCATAACCACCAAATCCTAAGTATGAAAAGGGGGTATAGTTACAACTACTTAAGTAGTTTTTGTATCGAAATGAAGTTCAATTGCCGTATGTTTCAAAACATGAGGTTTTACTACTAGTAAGATTCTACTATAATTACATGCAACATATACGGGTTTCAAAACATGAACTTTTACTACTGTTGAGATTCTACTATAATTACATGCTAGAGATACGGACTCTATCACCAATACTTCCGTTTAAAAATGGTAATTTTTCCCAACTCCTTTTGTTGCAACTGTACCTTCACTGTGGTTATACCTGAAGACGACGCACCTGAAATGG
This sequence comes from Artemisia argyi, assembly GCA_030686995.1. NCBI lineage: Eukaryota > Viridiplantae > Streptophyta > Magnoliopsida > Asterales > Asteraceae > Artemisia > Artemisia argyi. Next base: position 183,739,825 of record CM060688.1, on the reverse strand, counting down.
ATTATCTATCGGGTTAAAAGCAAGTCCATTTTTGGACTGCCTTCATTTCATAAACCACAGGGATGATTAGGGCCAATTAGACGCGAATGCCACGCTTTCCCTATCAACTCCTAGAATAGAGGAATGGTTGGCCGCAACATGACCCTGCATACAGCACAGAAGGGTGGTCAGCGAGCAAATCCGGCAGATGCAATGACTTTTTTTTGCAAACTACTTGGTCTCGAATTTTTTCTGCACAGACACTAATACACAGTAAGGAAATGACTATCTGATTTAAGGCCACATGATGCTTACCAATGTATCTCAACGATTTGTGTTTATCCAAACTCAGAATTCGCCAACAGTTCATGTGTTTTCCTGCAAAATATAAAACCACGTAATTATAATTACAGTAAAAAATACCCCTTATATACAACATTTGGCCCATAAAATGACTATTTAAGGTACTAAAGAGATTCTAACAAATGCTTGTTACCCAAATCCAAAATATGTAACAATCCGAAGAATCATGTTGTTCTTTCAACCCACCCATTATTTACCTCTAGCAGATCCTAACAATGCAAGAAACCCATATACCTTATCTGGAATTAGTGACATATCCACATCAGGTTGTTCTTTCAACCCACCCATTATTTAAGCAAGTTTTATATGTCAAATGGCACTTTCACTGATAATTAAAGTATATTTCTTGTCGAGACAGTCCCAAAGCAACATAATTTTTTTTAAACTGTTGAAGCATGGGTTGTTGCAATAGACACTCATTTGTTCCATTATTAGAAGTTGGCGTATTTAGCAAGAAACGATCTTGTTTGATAGGAACATTTTGTTAGCAAGATATTTTGCTGTTCATTGTTATGACAATTAAAAGTTTTTAGTTATTATTAATTTGTTAATAAACCAAGAAATCAAGTGTAATTGTTCGATATATTAAAAAAAAGTTACATCTACCTCATAAACCAAACAAATGTTAAGAACAAAAAAACTCAATCAAATGGACCATCTTTTGTCTTCAAACTAATTGAGATTACTTAAGGACATATAGAAGAAGTACACTTTAACAGCCAAAAAGCCAATTACATACAATTAGTTAATGTCAAGCTAGATAATCCATTCAAATAATATAGATGAACTTTCAGCAGTATGATGATATTGTTCATCTTCATAAGCAAAAAGATCACTACAATTGAAGTACTTACTTGACGCAGGGCTTCAGAATCTTTTACTTTTTTTCTATATAATTTAAGTACTTTTATTCTCCTATGTTGGTTTTGCCAAATATACTGTGCACAAACTGATAATTCATGGTATTTTCTTTGTTTAAAAACTGTATGTGCTGAACCTGAATTTGATTTTTTTATAACCCGACATCCCAAATCACCCGACCCGATAAACACCCGAACCCTATAACCCGATTTCTTATAGGGTCGGGTTGCGGTTCACTTTTTTAAAACTCAACCTGACTCAGCCCGGCCCGATAAACCCGAAAACCCGACCTGATAACACTCCTATGTGCATATCAAAAGTGGCCGATATTAAAGAAAATAAAAACAGATTTAGCAGCTATAACATAACATGCTATAAAAGATAGTGTTTCAAAATACTTATATTAAATTATTAGATAGTCAATTATGTTGGATTTAGTATGAAACCGATAATTCAAATAGAGGATCCAAACACCCTTAAGAAACAGTTGCACAGTTCATTTTGGAACATAACTTTAAGAAAGCAAAAGGAGAAGAGCTCACCAATGAGGTGGTTTAGGCATGGCTCCCGATATTCACATCTGGAAACCAAATCCCATTCCCATTCGGGCTAGCAACCTTCTGAAAATGGCATGTTTTCGTGATACTATCTCTTTCTTCCCATCTGGCAAAGACTGCGCTAATAATCCCTTCGTCGATCATACGCCTTTCAGCATATCAACGTTAACATAAGCTGTTCCAGAACGCATATGAGAATCACACATAATTGTTTAACATAAAATCAGGAAAAAGTTGCACAGGTTGCACAACAAAATTGAGTACTGAGCTGATCAAAACTAAAAATTACTCACACCCATAAAAAATAATAATAAAAAAAAAAAGGACATGATCAGTCAAATATGCATCATTAAAATTAACAACGATGGGGTTTCGTTTCATACTTTGTTCTTAGCAGGAGCTTTCTTTTGAACTGCTAATGTTGGACCTCTTGGTTTTGGCACCGCAGGAACATTACCTAATAAACATCAAAACAATAATTGTTATTCATGTCAGCCGTTTGGAACCTTATCTATATAAAAAAAAATAGAAAAAGGCAATTAGAAATTATCATGACCAAAAAGGAAAAAAATACAAAACACTAAACGTTATACTTTGTAAACACAGTAACCCTTAATAGGTTAAAGAGTATAAAGGCAGACATGGCACCATAGATCAAGGGCAAAACATAAAACCTATTCAACGGATTAATTTCAAAATAAAAAAAAAAAAATTATACTAACCAAGCTAAACAAATAAGGTAATACAACTGAGCCAAAAAGCAAAAGATGACTCCTTTTACTCACCATCGTTCAATAGTTTAGTTACCCATAGCTGAGTGGTTTGTAGGTATTTAGCTCTTGAATATTCTACCACCCATGTGACTTGATATAAATGTTTGAATATGAATAATACAACATCAGCTCACTACCTACAAAAAGCTACAGAAGAAAGAAAAACAGACATAAAATTCAAGTAAAAAAGCGGTAAGCAGTAATTCAGTAGTACAATAAATTCCAGATTTACCTTGAACACATTGACATGTTCTTTCTAAATGAAAATTTTAAAACAGATAGGCATCACCTGTCCAGAATTCGATGGTCAATAGTATTATCTATAGGTAGATCAAATAAAGAAGAGGCATACATTTACAATAAAAGCGTATAAGAATCTGAAAATGGCTACAAATATGCATATTTATAATTCTTGGCTATAATTATTGGTGTTAAGAAACCATTTTTAGTACCTTTCTGGTGTGAGGATTAGAAGTCTGTAACACGGCCTCAATCGCCTTATAATCCATCTTCGAAGGCTACTTGAGTCAACTGAAACGATCTTATAGACACCACATCTTTACATGCTGCAAATTCATGAAAAAAGATATTAGAATCTAAGAATGTGTCTGCGCGAGCAACATAAATAACTAAGCTTCAAGTTATAAAAGTAGGGCTATTTCTTCTTTCACATAGTTCTCCCGCTTCTTTTTTTCGTCCATTCAGATTTTCCAAAGGTACCACCTGAAAGATTATTATGCGCTAGTTACATTTGAGCATTTTAATCATAGTATCTAATGTCTACCTACCTTAAAAATTCATATTCTAACTCGAGAAGTGAGCCTGTAAGTTTTTTTTCTTCTAAAAGCAAATAAGGCTAAAGCGGGATAAATAAGCTGCTAATCCGAACACCCCCTAAATAAGCAACCTAGTTATTTACTATTTGAGGCATAAGCAGCAACCGTAATTTATTATAACAATCAATTCCATGTAGCATTCAACAACATCTACAACCGTAATGTTATAAACCCAAATCCAAGTAACCCTAGCCTTAAAAATCAGTACTCATAACCAAAATTTAAAAACCCCCAAAACATATTCAACACAATCCAGGAATTCATATAACACAATAAAATCATAAACCTAAATCCAGTTTCTTTTTCTCGTTTGACTGAGGTAAGTGACAAAAAACTACACCCAAACTTGTGTTAATCATTCGGAGTAACAAAACCTATATCTTTTACCATGCGGGTCCAGGCCACTACATCACGACGGCCGTCAATTATCAGTCTATTACCAATATGGTGTGTGACGGCTACCAAAAACTCCAAAATTGGAACCCGGATATGGTGTGTGAGAATGGCCGGATAAGCAGGCTAAATGGTGGAGAAAGAGGCCGGAGCAGCAGGCTAGTTTTAGCCCAACAATTTTGGCGGGAATAGCCCTATGCAAAACGGCGTCGCATGTATTGTGATTTAATTTAATATAAACTGCTAATGGACTAAGGGCCCATTAAATATGATAAAGTGTTCAAGAAAGCTACCGTGTGTGAAAGAGAAAAGGCAAAAAAAGAAAAATAAAAATACTCGGTAAATAAATAACCGTTGGGCAACGGCTAACTTTTTCAAAAAAATTATAATGATAATAAATAACCAACAACAAGCTACATCAACAAACGAGCTACAACATAATCAAACCACAAGTCCCAACATCTCAAAACTCGAAACAAGACTCTCGAAACAGCACCTACCTGGTTCGAACAACACATCAAACCCATGTCAAGAATTGACAGGGCTGTGGTTATGTGTGATCTTTGGTTGGTTGCTAGTATAAGATAAGGTTGTTTACTTTTTTGGGTAGCTGCATATTAAAACTGTTGCATCTATTTTTGGTTACTATAAAAGAAAGGGATAGACTTAAGAGAGTAAAGAGAACTGGGGCGAGAGTTTTTGCAACAGATAACACTTTAACTTATTTTTACACTACTTTCTCTTTATTAAAACATATACTACACTTTTTACCAAAAATTATGAGTGTGATTCATCTTTTTCTGATTCGTACGAGCAATCATTGCAACAACAACAAAAAGCAGGAAGTTCACGTACTCTGATTATAGCTATCGGTGAAATATGAAGCTTGGGATCACGTCGAGAAACTCTTTCTTGACAACAAAAGAACACGACTATCGCTTTAAAAGGTGAATTACGTGTTATCCAAATGGGTGAACTCAGTGCCGACACATACTTTAGAAAAATCGAATCAATTGTCACTTTGCTCAATTACCTTGGTCCTTCGATGTCTGATGACGACATTGTTACATACGCCATCAACGGCCTTAGTGAGAAATTCGCCAATCTTGCCACTATAATTGCTCATAAGGATCCGTTTCCAAAGCTTCGGTTAATGTACGGAAACTTGATTGGAAGGCTTCATGGCCACCTCAGCAAAGCAATTATCCATCTCGTCACCGGTGATAACACTGTCATGTATACCTGATAACCAGCACCTTCTTTTGCTAACCAGTAGAGTAGTAGAGGTGTCAAATGGATGGGTTAGGCGGTCAATGGGTCAAAACGCGTCGGGTTGGGCCAGCACAGTCACTTTTTTGTCTTCGTTTCATAAATTACACAAATATATGTTGTGAGAAGATTTATCATCTGCTTACTTAAAGGTGGTTGGGCCAGCCTGCAAACACTGTTTTGGTGTAAAAATGGGACGGGGTGTTTGGGATTGCTTATCTAAAGCTGATCAGCAGTTTTTAGTGTTTGTATAAAAGTTACTTATCTGCTTATTATGCAATTTAAGAGGGTGTCTGGATTGCTTCTTTAATGAATTTTGTGTGACTTTTGCGGTTTTGCCCCAGTTCGATCCCTTTCCATTTTTTAGAATTACCCATTCAAGGCAGTGTTACCAAATTGACCAATTTATCTATAAACGAGTCGAAATTATCACCTCTTCTCACCAGTGGTTTTGTGTCGACATGCTATTGTAATCTAGTTATGCGTGGAATCTATCAGAACTTGAAGAACTTGAGAGGGTATCTTTGCTGGTAGCTGCTGATGTAATATACAGTGATGACCTCACCGATGCATTATTCACTACTTTAAAAAGATTAATGTCGCGCAGTATACAAAAGGTACAAGTTAAAATAGTATAATGTTTGTAGAGGTGGAAACTTCAACCTGTTATTAATCGGGTTGATTTGGGCTATGTTTGCATAAGAATGGGTTCAACTTTCACCATTGCTTTTTGAATACAGCAGCTGATCATGTGTTCATATGTCAGGTGTTATATTTGGCTCTAGAAAAACGTTACAACTTCAGTGTTGATGATCTTGATGTCGTAGCAAACGGTTATTCATGTTTCCGAAGTTATGTGAGGGATGAAAGCGGTAAGATCCTCTCCTGTTAGAAGTAATCCATTAGCATGGACAGGTCGGACGGGTTGGCAACATATCAAATGGCTTTGGGTCAAAATGGGTTTAATTGGAAATGATAAATGATGCAGAACACGACAAAATTCCAACTGGATCTTCACGTGCCTTTATTGGCACACGCCTTGATCTCACTAAGATCCCTTAGTATGCAAATGATTACATTCGAGGACAGGACGTGGAGCTTTGGCAAATCAAGTACACAAGAGAAGAAGAGAACCTATAATTTAGGACTGCGTTTTTTAAGTAAGTTTCCCCGTATCTCCCATTTTTTTTTTGGTATACCTGGTTTCCGACTCGACATTACGAGCCGACTAATCCCAGGGCGACTACCCATTTTGGATAGCCCAGAGTCGTCGCAGGTGAACCTCGGTGGCCATTTTGGACTACCCATTTTGTATCTGCCATTTTTAAGCGCAGTTTTGAGTATTTGGATGAAGTGATGAGTTTAGGAGCAAACTGATTACTTTTGCATTTTTGGATCACAAATCTTGAGAAATTTATACTGATCATATTGTAGCTATATTAGCAAGGAATAATACTATTTGGGTGTATGACCTTAAATGATCAACTCTTGCATTATTATTAACTGGGCTTATGTTGCAAAGTTAAGTTTTAAAACTTTGACTATTGTAAATTTTTACTAACCATAATAATCTTTAATATCAATTATTTCTATAAACTTCGTAAAATTTTTCGTACCATTTTAGCCTTTTTTTTTTAATTTTTTTTAATGACGTTTTGGCCGACTAACCCACGACCATTTTAGCCTTTTTGTTATAACAGATATACTATTTTAGTCTCTACAAAATTTAGTTCTTAAATTGTGATTATTTAAGTTTTTTAATAATTCTTTCTGTAAAAAATTTATCACATAAAGACAATTTTAGTCCTTTTACAATCTCTCTAAAAATTTGACTATTGGAGTCATTTTAAGACATTTTGAGTTTTTGACAATTACATTTCTATATAAAAATTCTGGTATCTAACTTTTTGGCTAAAAATAAACATTCTACTTTTTGGCTGCCTAACCAACAATTAAACATTGGCATAATTGTCAACTATCCTCCCTGACTTCTTTCTTACATAATTAGCCTCCAAAAATTTTCAACACATCTTACAGAAGAACAAACATGGGGTGTTCCGAATCAAAGATAGACGACAAACAAACCACGAATCAAATGCAAGCGAAGTAAAGTATATATGAAATACTCAATATCTGCTCATGCCACCTTTGCTGATGCCCATTTCGCCTACACTTTGGCTCTCAAAAACACAGTACTTGAAGAATTGAATCAAATTGCTTCCGTTACGACGAGTCATCACAACAGCTAAAACAAATTATTTTCTGGGAGGCATTTTTCTAGTTGAAGAATTGTTTCCATAACCTAAAGTGTTAGTATAAGTTTTGAATTTATATTTTTATGCGCTGTTAAGACATTCGCGAATTGAAAGCAAATAGCTAGTGAGCGACAAAGGAACACAAGCTAATTACGTACAGTTTCTTGGAGCAATTAGTGTCTGGATTGCAAGATGACTAGCTAATCTGTCAAAAATTTATACTTCTTGGATTTCCTCTTTATGTATCTCCATAAGGTCAAAAATCCCCTTTAACTTATGAGTAGTGATTGTCACACTCTCAAAATTTATTGACACACTTCACTCAATACATTAAAGAGATGTACTTTACGTATAACTTGCTTTAACTGTGTACAGTTGAGTGTGCAAAAAATTTTTGAGAGTGCGACAATCACTTCCCTTAACTTATACGTATAAATCAAGATCAACTACAAGCCAATATATCCGTTTCTCTAGTCATTTTTTTAGCTTGAGTATAAAACATAGCTATGGAAGCCAACGTTAGTATAGTTGTACAATATATCTGTTTCTCTAGTCATTTTTTTAGCTTGAGTATAAAACATAGGGATGAAAGCTAAAAACACGCAACATAATTATTTAAAACAGCTAATGTACGCAACAAACTTTAAAAATTACTATTGTACGCAAGATATTTTCAAATTTGAAACAATGTACGTAATATGACCGATAACTAATAGGTTACCAAGTTTCCAAGTTTGAAAATTGACCGGAATGGTCCCTGTGGTTTTCGTTGACTCTCACTGGTCATCCTTGGACTTTTTTTCACTTACAAAAGTTACAATAACGGTTACCATGGTTTGCGTTGACTTTCACCTTTAGTCATTGTCTTTTTTTTTTTTTTCACTTATAACCATTTCATGCAACATCCAAAAAAATGTTCAATTTTTTTTTTAAATAATTAACAAAAAAATATTTTCTTAAAATATTTAAAAAAAAAAAATTCTTTCCGAATTTTATTATTCAAAATTTCAAAAAAAAGTCAGTGAAAAAAAAATTCAAAAAAAATCAAAAAAAATTTTTAAAAAATATTTTTTAAGAATTTTATTTTTTAAAAAAGAAAATTCATTTTTTTTTCAAATTTCAAAAAAAAGTGATACAAAAAAAAATTAATTTTGAAAAAAGAAGATTAAAAAAAAGGTTTTTGAAAAATAAATTCGAAAAGAATTTTATTTTTAAATATTTTAAGAAATATTTTTTCAAAAATTTATTTCTAATTATTTTTTCGAAAAATTATTTTTGAAAAAAAATTTAAAAAAATTATAAATAATTATCAAAAAAAATTCTTAAAATATTTAAAAAATAAAATTCTTTTCGAATTTATTTTTCAAAAACTTTTTTTTAAAATTTTTTTCTATGACTTTTTTTTTTGAAATTTGAAAAAAAAAAATTAATTTTCTTTTTTAAAACTTAAAATTCGTAAAAAAAAAATTCAAAAAAATTTTTTTTGAATTATTTTTTATTTGAAATTTGAAAAAAAAATCAGAAAGAATTTTATTGTTTAAATATTTTAAGAAAATATTTTTTTGATAATTATTTTTTAAAATTTTTTTTCGAATTTTTTTTCGGATGTTGCATGAAATGATTATAAGTGAAAGAAAGACAATGACTAAAGGTGAAAGTCAACGCAAACCATGGAGACCGTTATTGTAACTTTTGTAAGTGAAAAAAAGTTCAAAGATAACTAGTGAAAGTCAACGAAAGCCACAGAGACCATTCTTGTCAATTTTCAAACTTGGAAATTACTGGTCATATTACGTACATTGTTTCAAATTTGAAAATATCTTGCGTAATGGTAATTTTTAAAATTTGTTGCGTATATTGGCTGTTTTGAATAATTATGTGACGTGTTTTTAGCTTTCACCCAAAACATAGCTATGGAAGCCAACGTTAGTATAGTTGTACTTTACGTACTACTAGAAGTACGTAAACAAATGGCTAATGAAGTAGTTTTAAAAGACATTACGAAGCTAACAAATAACGTACTACTAGAAGTACGTAAACAAATGGCTTAGTAGGCCAATTTTATTGAATACATAATCTGAAGTGGAAACCATGCATGCATGCAATGCAACCTTATTTTAGAACAAAATAGGTTCCAACTTGATCTCGATCCCTGAGACAGTTAGATCTTCGCAACCTGCCCTTGCCACCAAAGCCACCACCGCATACTCATCACCTTCAGTGTTTGTGTCCTCCAAAAGCTCATCTAAACTGAACCTCGCTTTACCTCGCATCAACATGCCACCTCGGTTGCCACCGTGTGGAACCTGTGCAAAAGAACCAGCAAACTCAGGATCACATGGTGTTGGCAGCTTCGACATCTTGGTATCTTTGTCAAGTTGATCATTCACAAACACTTCGAATTTCACAAACTTGTTGCTGTTGAATCGTATCCCGTTTATAAACAAAATCTCATTCGCCTTGTACTTCTGCTCGCGAGTTCTGTTTGTAGCTGGCCTCTTCACACGAACCTTAAGAATTGGGTCCAAACGCGCTGGGCCAGTCTTAAAGGCTTCCTCTACTGTTTCTACCTCTCCTATAAGAGAGCTCGATAAATACTTGGACTTCTCCTTACGTTGGGCTGGTCTACTGTTCTTCCAAGGTGTCTTTGACTCTTCAAAATCATATTTGAGCTTATCTATGTTGACAGAGTCTTTGTTGTAGACACGTACAAGATTCTCATTCTCGTCATAGAACACATATGATGCATTTAACCAGTCAGGATCGTTCGGTTCTGAACGTCCAGCGCCCAAATCCTTCCACAGTTTCCACATACGGTCGACATTTGTATGGTGAACGTAAAACAAAGGGTCATATCCCGCAGAGTAGAAGTTGCCCATGTCCTCTCCATTAGGACTAGTAGTAGGATTCTTTGATCTACCTACCCATACGTGTACAGCATTGTGAGAATTTTCCACAGGTCCGGGTGACGGCTCCTCTTCCGGACAGCCAGCCTTGTATTTTGCTCCGAAGAAGCTTTCGGAATTACTTGAGTTACTTTTCAAATCTCTGTACACTACACTAAGATTGCAGGCTATCTGTCTTTCAGGGTCTAGTAAATAATCATCAGTACTGAAGGTCAGGTTTACTACTTTTGGGAGATGATCCGGGTTCCGGTATTCGTCATAGAGAGGATTTTGTATTCCTTCTTCTAGAAAAATTTGAGGAATTGTCATTCCTTCTGGATTGTCCCAGTTCCAGTAGGGTAACGCAAAATCGTCATCCCCACTGTACTTTCTGAGAATTCTTTCATAGAAATAAAGGTACCAACGATGGAATGGAAAGAAGAGCCACGAGTTATGAACCTCGATCTCGAGTTTTGGGAAATCGCTAGCGACTTGAGTGTAACCACCGTTACAATAAGCACAATGAATTTTAGCTTGGCTCACGAAACTGTGCGGGTGGTCATCTGGGAGATCCCGAATGGCTTGAATGGCTTTCTTGTAGCTATCCACTTGCTTTTTCGACCCTTTATGTGCCGGCCATCGCACCCTTGTCTTTTCTAATTTACTTGGAAATTTAAACGGTTGAATCGTCTTCCCGAGGTTAGGAGGGCAGCATTTCCCTGTCCTTATAGCACCCACCGAGTCAAAGCCTGATTTTGATTCCTGGCATGAGGATATGATATCAGGAGTCGTTATGGGATCAGCCAATGCTGAAGGCAACGAAGCGATGTTTGCAGCGGTATAGAGTCCACCAAGCCCCACGAGGAGGTTCCTTCGGTCAACATTATTGGGGAGTACAAGCTTTTGTGTTTCGGGTAGTATGAGTTGGTTTTCATTAATATTGTCTTCTGGTGAAGCCTTGCATGAGATTCTTAACCCATGGGCTTGCTTGGTTCGAGCCTTGAAGGATGAAGAGCTGGTAGTGAAAGTAGATGTTGGTGTGCATGAAGAGGTAGTGAAAGTAGTGGAAAGTAGGAGTGAAGATGCCATTACATTTAGTAAAGAAAGAGGAGTGTTTGTGAATGTATTGGTCCGTGAATGAGCTCCAATTTATAAGGATTTCATGTGTAAAGAGGACAACCTAGACGTGCGGACAACACTTTTAATTGTCACATGCAATATAAATTTGAGACAAGGTACCACATTTCTGTTTGTGTAAATTCAACACGAGGTTAAATTGTCACATGCAATCTCTAAGACGTACAAGGTATCACATGTAAGCATCTAGGTATATGAAATCCATTGAATTGTTATCTATATATGATATCCGTAGAATTGTTATCTCTGTCAGTCGAAAATTGACTTTAATTTTGGATTTCCCTTATCTCGTTTCTTGTGTTTTGTTACTCCGTTCATATTTCTTTCCTAAAACACGTTCCTACCTATTTTTTCTTTCCTAAAACGCGTACCTAACTATTTTTCATATATAATGGTTTCGTACTATAAATATAAAATCACTCTGCAATTACTCCTACTTTTGAAAGAGAAAAGTTTTCGGAACAACGAATTGGGTTTCTCGAGTCACATTTGTTCCAATATGATCATATTTTATAAGGTTACAAGGATTTTATATCCGCAATTCGTTGCGGGGCACGGGTTTTTACGCCAAAAATTTACATATAAGATTACATATAAATTGGGTTCGAGTTTTTACACCTAGCATGTTTTAAGCATATACAAATGATTACTAAATTTTAAACTCACAAACGATTTTTGATATCAGGGAATATTTTATGTCAATTTAAGTCAAATCTAAATACTCAAAACGCAAGACTTGACAAAATTTTGGCAGCATAACGTTTAGTTTGACTTGATAATTGGTCTTCATAATAGCAAACCGCAGTGGCAAACTGCAATCTTTAGAAGCAAACCGCAAAGACCAAATCGCAACAACTTGAGACAAATCGCAGTCTTCTTAAACCAAATCGGAGAGACCAAACCCTAGAAGCAAGTCGCAATGATGAAAATGCAAAGTCAACCTACAACAATGATGCGGGATCACAAGACCTCACAAAAGGTTTTACTTCTCAAGGGATCTTGAAAATCTTGCAATCCTCCAGGCAGTATACATGATCCTTGCAGTGTAGTGTAGGTAAATCCGGGGGATTGATCGTTCTCTAGGGGAATAGTGTCGTTAGGTTAAAATGTATGATGAGATAGGTCTAAAGGTGATGGATGATTCTTTTTGTATTTTTATGTTTTATGAAAAGCAATTAAAGATCTCGGGTTTTGAAAAAGTAGGCGGAATTAGTTGCTAGTCAACTAACCCAAAACTACTAATTAAACTAATATGCAAGAAAAGTAAATTAGGGTTCTACACGGGAAGTGAAGCGTATCTACCTATGATGTATTACTCCTTGCTAGCTATCCAATTCTACCTACTGAATTGCCACGTCTATTTCCTGCAAAAACTCATAAACCATATTCACAAGTAGGCAAAAGTTCTTTATAGATCCAACTTTTACCATATAACCCACCAATCAATTTTAGCCACTCATTTTTTTTATCAAAAAAAAAAAAAAAAAAACAAAAAAAAAAAACAAAAAACAAAAAACAAACTTGCACCCTTTTATTAAAACTTAAATATCTCGCAAACCGTAAATCGTCAAGCTACAAAAAAAATACCATCTCGACGAAAATTAAATTATCTTTCTATAGACATGCATTGTTATATACTTTCGACGGATTTTTTTTTTTTTTTGATAATTTTTTTTTCAAATTTTTCGCCCAGAAAAATCATATATGATTTGTAAAAATCATATATGATTCTTACGAATCATAAATGATTCTGAAAAATCATATATGATTCATAAGAATCATATATGATTTGATTTTAACAAATCATATATGATTTTTATAAATCATATAAGATTTTTCTGGGCGGAAATTTAAAAAAAAAAATCATCGAAAAAAAAAGTTCATCGAAAGTATATAATAATGCATATCTATAGAAAGATGATTTAATTCTCGTCGCGATGGTATTTTTTTTTGTAGCTTGACGATTTACCGTTTGAATGATATTTTGTTTTAAAAAAAATGTGGAAAATAAAAAAGGGTGGATATGATTGGTTTATTGGTTCTATGACAAATATTAGATCTATATTAATCTCATCTCTTCACAAGTATTGACACACAAAGACAAATAAAAAAAAATTAAAAAAAAAATGCCAATAATTAAAACTATAAAACAACACATAATCAATTTAGGTTCATAATAACCACATATGATCTTCCCTACACTTATTTCATGCAACGTACCTTTAATTACTAATGAGACGAATTCAAGAGAAAAAGAAAGCATAATTGCATACAAACCAATCATGTAACAATTCATAATCAAATACTAGCATGCAAACAACCTAAAAATAAAATTAAAACCAAAACAAAGCAAGTAAATAAAATATGCTCGGGTTGCCTCCTGAGAAGCACTTGTTTTTGTTCGAGTCACGAGCCTGACTCTACCCTTATTTAACGGATAAAGGGGAGGTTTTCCCTACATTTAGGATTAAGTGCGGGTGATAGTAGTGATACACACCTTTAGAGTGGAAATATGCCACTTGAGGTGAAGGGGGTTTGTGAATGGCTTCCTTCATCCTAAAACTACCCGGACTATATGGGTTGATGGGTGGGTCGGTTCCTCTTTTGTCTCCTAGATGTATATCTAAGGATGAAAAATTGAGCAAAGATTGAGGTTGAGGTTCCGATTCATCAACACTAGGAACTTCCCTAGAACTAAAAGTAAGGTTGTGACTACAAGTATTCAAACATATATCCTCTAGTTGCATTTGGTTCAAAGGTTCTACCTCTATCGGGATTTCTAAAGTCTCTTCTACTTCTTCTGGGTAAGTCACGGGTGGTGTGTATGCCTCAAATGATGGTAGGACTTGTGGTGTATTTAGTAGGCCTATGTTATTTTCCTCATCCTTCCTCGTGTCTAGATCACCTATATCTTCAACATGTGTTTTAGTAGAATCTAACCAAAACATGTTCCTAAGTATCTCAAATCCTTCTCTAGCCATTTCAAATTCTAAGTCCGATTCATAAGAATCTTCCTCAATAATTTGATTACTATGTTCCATTTTTCTAAAGGATTCCTCATGTGTTTCTTGAGATTCAAAGTCATTGTCCTTAAAAACTAGGTCTTTTTGCTCAATGTGCTTATGTTCAGCTAAATCCTCCTTAAGTGTTTCCTTAGGTAGTGATAAAAGCAAACCTAGTGCTTCATCCAACTTATGGTTTATTGCAATAGAGTTTTCTGTAATTTCTTGGTAAACTAGGTCGCTTTTCCTAAGGGCCTCACTAAAACGAGTTGATCCTAAACATGGAGGTTGTTCATAAGAATCTACCCTAGGAGAAGGCTTACATGATTCATAGGTATCCCAGAATAAAATATTTTGAAATCTTGAGCGTTTTAGCCACTCAATCCTACTTTGCAATCTTAGAAGTCTAAGTGAAATATCCATTTGAAGCAAATTACAAACAAAAGCACAAAGAAGAGATAGACTACGAGAAAGCTACAAAAATAAAAAGAAAAATCTCACTTGATAGGAATCTAGTGAGTACACCTAAACGAGATAGAAATTAAGCCTAAGCAATAACTATTCCCCGGCAGCGGCGCCAAAAACTTGATGCAGGATCACAAGACCTCACAAAAGGTTTTACTTCTCAAGGGATCTTGAGAAGCTTGCAATCCTCCAGGCAGTGTACCTGATCCTTGCAGTGTAGTGTAGGTAAGTCCGGGGGATTGATTGTTCTCTAGGGGAATAGTGTCGTTAGGTTAAAATGTATGACGAGATAGGTCTAAAGGTGAGGGATGATTCTTTTTGTATTTTTATGTTTTATGGAAAGTAATTAAAGATCTCGGGTTTTGGAAGAGTGGGCGGAATTAGTTGCTAGTCAACTAACCCAAAACTACTAATTAAACTAATATGCAAGAAAAGTAAATTAGGGTTCTACATGGGAAGTGAAGCGTATCTACCTATGATGTATTACTCCTTGCTAGCTATCCAATTCTACCTACTGAATTGCCACGTCCTTGTTTTAGTTGAAGCGTTGTATTTCTTAATACTGGTCGTGGGGGCGTGCAAACTTCCCCAACTCAATCAATATCAATTTATCCTACAACCTTAAGTTAATTAAGCAATCATAGAATCATCGTCATCAATTCATGCACTAAATACAACAAGAAAAACCTATCACTAGTACAAAAAGTGTTATTGGTCACGCATGATCGATTTTGAAATGTCACACTGTAACATTTATACATGACTAAATGTACCAGAATAAAATGAACAGCCACACTTGATCCGACTTGTGTGACCATTTCGGAATTCTATTGTCACACATTTGAATATTTATGTGACTAGAGGTAACTGGAAAAAAAAATTTGGATTATTTAGTCACTTTTAATTCGAGACGTGTGACAGATACAAATGAGCTCGAAACATTAGTCACGCTATAGATATACATATGTGACAAATATATGTCACACAATTTAAAAGTGTGACCAAAATAGATATATGGTCACATGAGGTAATTGTGTATGTGGCTAAATTATATAGTCAAGTTTGTCACACATTATTTAAACGTGACTGCTATTCTTTGCTGAATATTTAGCCACATAGCGTTGCTGCGTGGGAATTGCACCAGGCTTTACCTCTCGAGGGATCTCGAGAAGCTTACAACCCCCACCAGGTAGTGTACCTGATCGATGTAGTACAGTATAATGACAAGTACCGGGAGATTGATCGTTCAGCTAGGAATAGTGTCGCTAGGATTAGAAAACCTAAAGACTATGTCTAGAGATGAGGGATAATTCTTTTTGTATTTTTATATTTTATGAAAAGCAAGTAAAAATCTTGGGTTTGAAAGAGTTTGGCGGAATTAGTTGCTAGTCAACTAACCCAATACTAAAGATGCAATCAAAATAAAATACTAAAAATGAAAATAAACTAAATTAAACTAGAGTTGTGAGCAATATGTGGGAGAATTGTGTTTAATTAGATTTCACTACTCCCTAGATATCTTTTACATGTTAATTACTTGTTATAGTTGCGTGGATGACGGATTGTATTCCTTAATACCATTCATGGGGTGGCGTACTTACTTCCCCAATCCTATGAGCGCCTACTTCACTCCTATGTCGAGCCGGCTAAGAAGCTCCTAACATGGGATCACTAGAATTTGCTCATGCATTAAATACAACCAATAAAACCTAGTACACATCGGTTCATGTTTCCTAAGACGTTCAAGCGTGTTACACAATGGAGATCTGCCAGTTTTCTTAAGCCTAACATTGAAATCATTCATCCAGTACAACCACAAGTCACACAGACTTCCACTTTTTTAACCTCAGCAGGGGGAGGATGTTGTGGAAATGAAACTTTCTTTGTTTGGGCGAGAATCAAAGCTTGGATCGCTTCAGTGAGCTTGTCAAGCTTAGCATCCGTGCTAGATTGACCCACAGAAGATGAAGTAGAAGGACCCGCATTGATTTGAGAAACAATCAGTTTGCTTCGTGTAGAGCGGACCTTAGACTTGTTTTCTATGATTTGCAAAGCTTCTTTTGTGGTTCTACTCAAAAAATTACCTCCCACGGAGGCATTGAGAGAATCCTGATCAGCTTGGCTCACGCCATTGTAGAAAGTATCGAGTTGCGTCAACTCAGAGAAACCATGATGTGGACACTTGCGGAGTAATTCTTTGAAACGATCCCACGCTTCACCAAAAGATTCATCATATTTATGAGTGAACTTGGTGATTTCGTTCTTAAGACTCGTGGTCTTGGAAGGTGGGAAAAATTCGTTCACAAATTTTTTGACAAGATCTTCCCATGTCTCAATAGATCGTGGAGGTTGTTTTTCAAGCCAAATCCGGGCTTGTCCCTCCAGGGAGAATGGGAAGAGAAGGAGTTTTATTGCTTCACAAGGGACATTTTTGTACTTGATGGTCGAAGTGATTTTATTGAACCATCGAATGTGAGCATGAGGATCGTCCCCCTCAAAACCGTAGAATTGACTTGAGGTTACAAGATTGAGTAACCCGGTTTTGAGCTCAAAATTATCAGCCACGATGGCTGGAACAACAATGGAATCTCCGTAACCCTCGATGGGTGCTTGGAGAAGCTCACACATGGGGCGGTCTTCCGCCATGGTGACAGTGGGTGTGACAACAGTACGGATCTCAGATCCGACTGTTGGTGCAGAACGTCTACGAGGTCTTCGAGGTTTCCGGACAAGCTCACGTAATGGCCTAGTGGACCTTGAAGAACGAGTGCGCATGCACTAGGGATAAAAACTTTTTGGACAATATTTTTGGAATCGTCCCGTGATCTAAAATCGTTTTTCTTTAAGAATCACCTTAAAAGAAAACCGAATCAGAAAATGTTACGATATGTTTTGTTGTTTTTTAATTTTTTTTGGTGTTTTAACACTTTAGGAAAAGTGTCAATGACTTTTTGTGTTTTTGTTTTGATTTTGAAAATATACACAAGTAGTGGTTTTTGTACAGTGAGTGAGGTGAGATAACACTAATCTCGAAAGACGCTGCAGAAACGCGCACACCTCCCCGGCAGCGGCGCCAAAAATTGATTGATGCTAAACCACCAACTTATATTGACCAAAGAATGGTCAACAAAGTCAAATAGCCTAGATCAATGCTCCGGGTAATATAAGGTATCACCAGGTCGTTAAATCCCGACAAGGTGTGAATTGTGACTGAGCGTGCTTTGTGATCGGGTGTTTATTCACAGAAAAGGTTTGTTTATGAGAATTATTTGCGAATTATGAAATTAAATAGCTTAGGAAAGCTATATGATTGATTACGTGAATTGAGATTAAGAAGATTTGAGCTAAAACCTAAAAACGTACGTTTTAATTAAAAACGTACACAGACGAACGAAACAAAAAGTACAACTGATGGACGGGAAAGGTTACAAGTGTAAAATTATTATTTTTACAATCCTAACAATTAAAGAAAATTTTAAGAAAAAGAAAAATTATTTTTACACTATTTAATTATTAATTATTAATTAATTACTAATTATTTATTAATTAACTAAGTAAACTAATTAGATTTATTAAAAATACTAAAAAGACTTAGAAAATTAAGAAAAATTTTAAAAATCTAATTAACCATCATAGGAATCCTAAAAAATTATAAAAAGTTGATTTTATGTATTTTTAAACTAATTTACTAATTACTAATCTAATTATTAATTAATTACCACTTAAACTATTTATATTATAAAAAAATAGAAAATGAGCAATATAAATTCTAGAAAAATTTTTAAAAATGTTTTAACTTATATAAAAGCTAGAAAAATTGTAAAAACTAGGTTATACTTTATAAATTATAATTATGCTATTTAATTACTTAATATGAATTAAAACTTAATTAATCTAAAATTAATTATAAAAACCACTAAAAGACAAAATAAAAATCTGGAAAAATTTCTAGAATTATTTTATCCTAAAATAAAAATATAAAAATGATATATTGCTTATAAATAAGCTAAAATGAAAATTAAAATGCTAAATCCTATTAAATAGAAGCTATCACTATAATTAAAGTTGGTTTTTTTTGGTTTTTTCTTTTTCCAAACTGATTAACTACTAAAAACAAAAACTTTTTATGAAAACACTTTTAATTTAACCAAGAAATAAGCACTTGAGAGCTTATTCACCCAATCAGTTGACTTTTGTTGACTGTGGAGGTAATTAAGCTCAAATGAAGTGATGTGGGGTCCACAATGGTGAAAGTAGGTTTCTCTAAGTTAGATGAACACTATTAAGCAGGATTTACACAAATAAGCAGCTTCAATAAGCAACAAATCACAAATAAGCAGTTTGCTTATTGCATTCTGAGGCAGATTTGGGGACAAGGTTTGGGACCAAATTCAGGTGGGGTCCACTAGTCTAAGGGCCAAACTATTGGTCAACTATCACTCCCTGGTAGGAGGGGGGTTGTAAGGACCCAAAGGTGAAGTGTGGGACCTACTGGGTTAACCACAAACAACCACCAAAGTTGGGTGGGTGAGCTGGGTCTGAGTGTACAGGGCAAGCAGCTTGCCCTGCAGGTCAGTTCAAAGGGTATTTTGGTCCACAGAAAAAAATCACAAAAATATTAGCACAATGGAAATCACAAGTTAAGCTGGTATATTAAGCACACAACAAGTTTCAAACTCTAAATCACAATACAAAAATCAGATTAATTCACCCAATTTTTCCAAAAATATGAGATTGCAATTTTGACTTCTTAGGAAAAACTTGCAGTTTGACTTTTTTGAACTATGATCACTGATTTTATGACTTGTTTGGATTAATTAAACCACAATAAGCTCAGAATTAGCAAGAGCTTGTATTTTTAAGTTGAAATGATGCTTGGTGGTTGTTTACTGTCACCACAGATGGTGATTAAGCCAAACTACATGGGATTTTGACTTCTACTCACTTTGTTACTGATTTTATGGTTAATTTATCCTAAATAACTCTAATGTAGCATGTTTAAACCAGAAAATAACAATCAAAGTTCCCTGAGCCTTCTTGAAAGGCTTATGCCAAACACCCCTTATAAAAGTGAATTTGAATCAAACTAAGTTAACAAGACACCACAGTGCAATCTACTTAATATAATTAGTCTAAATAATGATAAACAAGTAATCTAAGTGGAAATAAACAACTTGATAACACCAAAGAACCCAAACACAGATTATGCACAAAATACTCTAAGGATCTAAAATTTGAAAATAAAGAAGCTTTGAACCTTCCCTAGCTTTTACTAGGGCTTCTCTTTCAGCTACTAGCTCCTAGCTTATCAATGATAAGCTAGGTACAAGTCCTTCCACCAATTCCATTACTTGGTGCTTCCATTAGCTTCCCACAATGTGCAAGGGTACCCTGTGACTTATTTGCTACTAAATTTGTATTTTTTCTGTTTTCTTTTCACATTTTTAGATACTAGGTTGGAGTAAGAGTGCTTATATAAAGCTTATATTCAATAATTAACTTAGATATGAAACTTGAAAAACTTGATGAAACTGAAAATTGCTATTGATACTTTAAAAGATAAAAACTTTCATTAACTTGAAAAAGTATTGATCAGTGCTGAACCGTCAGATTATTATTAACCAAGGTTAATAAGTCAAAAACAGCTTAGACTAATGCTCCGTGGAGTACAATGTATCCTCGGGTCGTATTTCCCAACGAGGCGTGAAATCTGTAATAAAACGAAATTTGGGATCGGGTGATTATGAATGGGCAAAGGTGAGTTTGATTTATACTACTGATTTACACAATTTAAACAAATAAGCAAATAAACTTTAAACAGTTACGTAAGCAAAACAAACGTATACAAATTAAAACTTAAGTCTACATACAGGAAAAAGGTTAGTTTTAATGCAAATTTAAACTACAGGGGGTTAAATTGAAAATTCTACAAACTTAAAATTAAAAGAAAATTTAATTTAAAAGGAAAATTATTTTTTAGATTATTTTACTATTTAATATTAATTATTTAATTAAAAATGTATTTAACTATTTATTTAAAACTAACTTAATTAAAACTAAAAATAATAAACACTACAAATTAAACTAAAAATTTATAAAAATAATTTCTAAACTTAAAAATGAACTTGAAGAAAGTATAAAAAATTAAAATAAATATTTTTGTCTTTTTATGAATTTTCTATTAATTTAAAACTATTTATATTAATTATACTAATTAAACTATTTTAAATTATAAATAATACTAAACTAACTTAGAAAATTATGAAAAGTTTTATATATCTAATTAACCATCATGGGAATCCTAAAAAATTATAAAAACTTTATTTTATATATTTTTAAACTAGTTAACTAATTATTATTCTATTTATTAATTAATATCTAATTAAACTATTTAATTTATGAAAACTATTAAATGAATAGTAAAAATTCTAGAAAAATTACTAAAATTATATTATGACTTATGGAAGCTAGGAAAAATATAAAATGTAGGTGTTACTATATAAAAATTAATTATGCTATTTAATTCTTATTTATTAACTAATTATTAATTAAACTAATTTTAATTATAATAAATACTAAATGGAAAGTTAAAATTATAAAAATTTTTATACAACTATATTAAAGTAACAGAAACTTTATAAAAATATAAATTTCCTAAATACTAATTAAAAAGCTATTTCTATAATTAATTACTTATTTATTATTTAAAATCTAATTAACTAAATTTAATTAAAGAAAATAGGAAATGAACAGTAACAATTATGAATTTATTTTTTACAAATACCCTATGGTCTATAAGACTTTAAAAAATATATAAAAAGATGTTATTATTAACTAAAAATTATTAAAACTATTTAATTATTTAATATTACCTAATTACTCATTAAACACGGATTAATTAAATTAATTAATATTTGAAAAGTAAAAATTATAAAAAAATTACAGATAGTATATTAAGTGATGACAAGCCTAGGAAAAATAAGCTTGGGTAAACAGCTTATTCGAATAAGCAGTTATAAGCCAAACGGCTTATTTAAGCTTATTTGGCCAAAAATTGTGTTAAGTATATTGTTTAGGGAAAGGTTGACGGAACTGGTGCCCCAGAGCTAATGGAAGGGGTGTGTGACTTAAGCATGTATACTAGCCAAGAGGTCCCGAGTTCGAATCCCACACACACCCAAATTTTTGCAAACTTTTATTTTTTTGATTTTCTTTTTACAAACCTATTAAATAAGCAAAAATAACAAACTTTAAAAAAGGAAAACTTTTTATAACAGCCAAATAAGCTCTGTATGAGCTTATTTGCTTATCAGTTAGCTTAAAAAACAAACTTGGATTTTTGAAATGAAATAAGCTAAGAATAAACTACAAAATGGAAACCTAGAGTATTTTAAGCTACAAGTAGTTGAGATACACCTAAAATAAGCTAAATTAACTTAATAAGCTAAGGAAATAAGCTAAAATCTCAAATAAGCACTTTTGAATCCTGCTACAACCAAACAGTCCACAAGGGAACTTGCAGGCTTGTGTGGGGTCCACTAGGGGGTTCAAAAGTCCAAAACCAAAAGTGAACCTTCAAGTTGGATAGCTAGTCTATCAATTGGACCAATAAGCTGACCAATAAGCTCACTAATAAGCTCAGAATGAGCTTAGGAAATAAGCTCAACAACCTAAGTTTTTAGTATGCACAGGTGGTCAAGGCCAATAAGTAGACCTGTGTGGGACCCACAAATAAGCTCAGGGGTCCAAAATGCAAGGTGAACCTAAAAGCTGGGTAGGAGGGCTTATAAATAAGCCAAGGTTCAAGCAGTGGGATCCACTAATAAGCTCTCCATGAGCTTATGAACATGGGTGTTTGGGCTGACCACTCAGTGAACTGAGTTTGGTCAGGCCACAAGTTGGGTACAAAACAAGCTATCTCCAATAAGCTAAGGGTCCAAATAAGACTAGGGGTGAAATTAGAGCTGATAAGCTCTCAGTAAGCCAAATGGTTAGGGTTTGGGGTTGACTGATGAGCTTGGTACAAGCTTATGAAAAACCTTTTAAACACTGAGTGATCAGTGTGCTTTTGTGAAATGGACAAACAAAAAGCTAATAGCAGCCCTAGTGAAAAAGCTAGAAATGGGCAAATAAGCCCTGATCTTACAAGCTGGACTAAAAGGCTTCTTAAAATGCTAAAAATCTTGTAATGGGGCCCACTGGAGCACTCACAACAAGCCAAAGAAAATGGCTCAACCCCTGATGTGCAGGGGAGCTTTTTGGTCAGCAGGCTAAATTAAGCTATCATATAAGCTACCAAAAAAAATTCACAAAAATGAAACAACTACAGATTTTTAAAGTTGAACTGGTATATTTTTAGCACAAGAAGTTTCAAGGTCTCACTTGCTATCTAAAATTCAAAAAAATTCTTTGAAGTTTGGAATTTCTAACAAGATATGCAATGTTGACTTTTATGATTCTGACAACTAGTTGACTTATATGAACTTTAAACCAAATCTCCCTACTGTTTATGTTATATTAAGCTGAAAAGAAGTTAGATTAAGCTAAGTAACCTAATAATGAGCTAGTGAAATGAAAATGAGCAAGTAAATTACCACAGATAGCAATTTAATTGATGTTCCAAGCTATTTTGACTTTGAGCCTTATAACTGCTTATGTGAAGGTTAATTTTGACTATAATACTACTGAGTAGGATAGTCACATAAACTTTAAGCACCAAAAGGTACAAATGAATCACTGCACAGACTAATCCAAACAGTACTTTATATGGACTGATTTTATGATTTCAAAGGATCTCACAGATTCTTGCCATATTACTGATTTGCAGACTTATAATATAGTTTAATAATACTAAATTATCACAGAACAACAAGTATTACTCACTAATTAATGATATTATGTCTTAAGCTAGATTTGACAGTTAAAACTAAAATACTAAGTAACAATCAATTTTAAATAATAAGCTACTGATTTAAGGCAAAATAAATATTAACTAACACTAAATAAGCTTAAAGATACAAAGATAATCAATAATAAATAGTTTGAACAGTACAAAGCTTAAATTGAGAATTGAGCTTACAATTTGTGCATTCCAGCTACAACTGAGAACAAGGTTCAAAGTATCAACCTAGAGGTTCCCCATGAAACCACTAAACCATAGCCATCCAGAACTTGCTATGCTCCAACTTGAATCATTCAAAACTGCAAATTTTTATTTTAACACTATTTTTCTTTATTATTTTTTTTCTTTTTTTCTTTTTCAAGTTATACTGATGCTTAATGTTTTTAATAGATTTAATAAGCTATATCAATAGCTTATTTGAGCTTAATGATCAATAACAGCCACAGATTATAACTAGAAAGCTTAAGGAAATTTTGGAATTTAGAGTAAGATTGCATAAACTGAATTTGAACATAAGATTATAATTGAAGCTTAATATGAGTTTATATTAATACTAAAAACACTAGTACAATACTTTGAAACTGAAAATTGAGATGAGATTGTAAACTATTACTTAAACGACATACATGAATTTTAAAACTAAAAACTATATCTTCTTCCTCAGTCTCTTGCTCCTTTTATAGCACTCCAAAGTGTTCCAGGTGTCTTCTCAGGCAAATCCCACCACTCTTCAACCTTGACACGTATCTAATTTAAGTACACCTGTTTAAAAGATATTTTGGCGCCAAAACCCACATAGGTTGCTTGCAGCCATTTTTCAAGCATTTAATGCTTCTGATGTGACAATGGGGGGTTAAGGGAACCAAATGAGGTGTCATGGGTGATGGTGGTGTAGTATGGTGTGTAGGGGTGATGCAGGGATGGTGGAGTGGTACGTGTCCAATTGTGGAGCAAAGCTGAGGTTTGAGGATTCTTGGAGAGGGTTACACGTGGACTAGAGGTGGAAAGGTGATGGCAAGTGGAGGTGGTGTATGGTGGATGGTGATGCAGCAGGTGAGGAAGGGGGGGAAGGTTGAAGAAGGTGGATGTGGTGTTGGTCAACGCGGGTCAATGCCCGTGTTGTTTAAAGGGTGAAGTGGGCTTGGTGTTGTTTGGGCTTTTGGATTTAATATGGACCAGGCTTATTTTTTTCTTGGATTGGATTTTAGATTTTGTTATTTATTTGATCCGTTTGGTTTTGTAAAGTTTAGCCCAAGGACTAAACTTGTAAAATCTGATTTCCAGGGACCAAACTTGAAACTCTTCCAAATTATATCAGAAAGGACCTTCTTTGCCATTTAAAAATATTATAAGGTATTTTTAATATTTTTCCAATTTAAAAACACTCGGGGACCATTTTTGCCAAATTTATAAAGTTTGAGGGTAAAAAGTGTAATTTTCCAAAAGTTAATAAAAAATGACTTGATTTGTTAATTATGAATAGTACAAGGGTATATTTTGATAATTTTCCATTTTTAAATACCCAGGGACTATTTTTGCCATTTTTGAAACTTCAGGGACCAATTTTGTAATTTCCTCAAACTTTTTATCCAGGGATTAATTATGATACTTTGTGAATTCCCAAGGACTAAAATTGACTTTTCTTTCCAAAATAAACTACCAGGGACTAAAACTGACAAGTTTTGAAACTTGGGGGACCTGTTTTGCCATTTGTGCAATTTTGAACTTTCAAGGGTAAAATTTGTTATTTCATGATTCCTGGGGGACTTTTGTTGATATTTCTTCAAAATAACTTTCCCAGGGACCATTTCTGACATTTCTTGAAAGTTCAAGGACTGATTTTGCCAATTGTGCAAACTTTGCACGTTTTTCATCTGTTTTCAATCCTTTTGCACCTGAAACATATAAAAAACACATTTCAAAGATATTTATAGTATTATGTGGTATTTCTGTGTGTTTTTAACTGTTTTTGTATTTTAAACAGGACAAAAATGATGAGTTTTTATGAACTCATCAATCCCCTACACTTAACTATTGCTAGTCCCTAGCAATCTGGCATCCACTAAAAACCCATTTTTAAAATTTAATGGATTTTTGATATCTCTTTACCAGACAGCCATTACTTCTGGAGTAGCCAGGTGTGAAAACTGTGGTACACCTGATAACCGTGTGATTTTGAGCAAACCACCAGCTGTCAACGGATTTGATTAGTCTTTACCAAAAGCCGTTTGCTTCTGGACTAGCCAACTCTTGATGGACAAAGTCAACATCTTGGTGAGCTGATTACCAATTATGGATTTTCACTGCCTTTACCACAAGCCATAATCTTGCGGGCTAGCCAACTCATTTGCTTTATGGGATATGGGGAGTTGAGGAACCATACAATTTTTGGCAAATTGCAAGCCATAAACGGGTTTAAGTTATCTTTACCAAGAGTCGTTTGCTCCTGGATTAGCCAGTCCTTGTGTGGATTAGACATGGTGGACTAATAACCATTTGTTGTGTTAATGCCAAGTACTTCATTAAGTGAAAATTTTGAAAAAAATTTTCAAATTTTTGGCAAAAACGGGGGTACTAGATGTATAATGTAATTAAATTCGCTAGAATTTCCCCCCTACACTTAGAAATGAATATTGTCCTCAATATTCAAAGTCCCGGCTATTATGCCGACTCTTTGAACGTAAAAAGGGAATATCACAAGCTAAATGTAGGAACAACTTTTATTTTATTTTTGTATTTTTTTATTTTTATTCTATGTACTTTATTTACAGTAGGGCAAACTCCCCTACACTTGGGTGATATACACGGGTGAAAACCCATGCTTATTCTACTGTTTTTGATTTTTTTACTTTTATAAATGTTTTTGTATTTTTAAATTTTATATATATATGTACAAAAGAAAGAAAATTCCTTACAACCGCCCCTCGAAAGGGAATCTGGGTCTGTCAGAGCTCAGTAACTGTAAACAGCCAACAACTAAATGTTGTAACTAAGGGAATAATCAAACTGGGCAAGTTGTGTGCAAAGGAAAAATATTTTTGTATTTTATATTGTTTATGTAATCACTACCTCCCAGGCTTGTGTCAGGTTTACCACGCTAGCTAATCACTTGTGAATGATTAACTGTAATAAATATGTCCTGACAGCTAGGGAGTTGAATGATAAAGTATATAATATACATACAAGGATAGATATTTGAACAAAAATTTACAAAATTTCATTATTATTTATGTACATGATACTAATGTTTTTGTTTTCCGAGTCACTAGCTTGACTCGACCCCGTATTAATTAGTCCGTGGGGAAAGTTTGGAGATCTGGGACAACCACTTGTGGTATGTCCCCTCCAAAGTAGTGTTTCAAACGATGGCCATTTACTTTAAAGTTGGGACCGTCGGGTTGTGATAACTCAACAGTTCCGTATGGGTATACTTTTGCTACAGTAAATGGTCCAGACCAACGGGTTTTTAGCTTGCCAGAGAAAATTTTCAATCTTGAATTGAAAAGAAGAACTCTGTCACCAACGTTGAAAACGCGGTTCTTTATTTTAGAGTCATGTATTTTCTTAGTCTTTTCTTTATAGATTAAAGAATTCTCGTAAGCTTGATCACGTAGTTCATTTAGTTCATTTAGCTGAACCTTACGGTGATCACCCGCTGTCTGAATGTCAAAGTTTGCATGTTTCAAAGCCCAGTAGGCTTTGTGCTCTAATTCGATCGGAAGATGACATGTCTTTCCGTACACCAACTTGTATGGAGTACACCCAATGGGTGTCTTATAAGCTGTACGAAAAGCCCAGAGTGCGTCGTCCAATTTGTCCGACCAAGAAGCACGGTTTTCACCAACCGTCCTCTCCAGAATTCTCTTTATGCCTCGATTTGAGACCTCCACCTGCCCACTAGTTTGGGGGTGATATGCAGTAGAAAGACGGTGAGTTACACCATATTTCAGCATCACTCTTGCAAATTGATCATTGCAAAAGTGTGTACCACGATCACTGATAATGGCACGAGGAGTTCCGAAACGAGCAAAGAGAGACTTCAGAAATTTTACAACTACTCGGGCATCATTAGTGGGTAAAGCTTTTGCTTCAACCCATTTAGATAAATAGTCTACAACCACGAGTATATACTTGTTACCTCTTGAAGATGGGAATGGGCCCATAAAATCAATGCCCCAGATATCAAATATTTCATAGACTTGGATGATGTTTTGAGGCATTTCATCCTTCTTAGAAACATTCCCGTGATGCTGACAAGCATCACAAGTTTTGACAAGTTCTTGGGCATCTTTATAGATGGTGGGCCAGTAAAATCCAGAATCAAACACCTTTTTGGCGGTGTAGTTTGAGCTGTGATGTCCCCCAGTGGGTCCATCATGACATGCTTTGAGGATTTCCATGGCTTCATTACCATGGACACACCGTCGGATGACTTGATCCGCACATATCTTAAAGAGGTAGGGGTCGTCCCAGAAATAGTGTTTAACGTCTTTGAAGAATTTTTTCTTCTGTTGGGACGACATCCCTTTCACAACGAAATTACCCGCATGGTAGTTTGCAAAATCTGCAAACCATGGGGTAGAAGTATCATCCCGGGTAGAGATTAGATTGAGAGTCTCCAGAGGAAAAGTTTCATTAATTTCTTTTCTCTCGAGAATATCCTGATGAGGATTCTCTAACCGGGATAAGTGATCAGCAGCAAGATTCTCTGCTCCTTTTTTGTCCCGTATGAGTATATCGAATTCCTGAAGGAGCAGGACCCAACGGAGCAGTCTTGGCTTTGCATCCTGTTTAGTGAACAGGTATTTCAAAGCCGAGGGGTCCGTGTACACCACGCATTTGGTTAGGATTAAGTAAGACCTAAATTTCTCAAAGGCATATACCACAGCTAATAATTCTTTTTCTGTGGTGGTATAATGTACTTGAGCTTCACTCATGGTCTTACTTGCGTAGTGTATTGGCTGAAAATGTTTGGATTTGCGTTGCCCCAGAACTACACCAATAGCGAAATCGCTAGCATCGCACATAAGTTCGAAGGGTAAGTCCCAGTCGGGGGCAACAAGGATTGGTGCCTCGGTAAGCTTTTTCTTTAAAGTAGAGAAAGCTTCGATGCACTCGGGGGAAAACATAAAAGGAGCATCTTTTTCAAGAAGATGAGTCATCGGTCGGGCTATTTTAGAGAAATCCTGAATGAATCTCCGATAGAACCCGGCATGGCCAAGGAAACTCCTTATTCCTTTAACAGTGGTGGGATGAGGCAGTTTAGCTATAACATCAATTTTGGCCTTATCGACCTCAATCCCACTTTTTGAAATTTTATGGCCGAGGACAATGCCCTCTTTAACCATAAAATGGCTCTTCTCCCAGTTTAGACAAAGATTAGTGTCTTCACAACGTTGAAGCATCTTTTCAAGATGGGAGAGGCATGAGTCGAAAGAATTCCCAATGACTGAGAAGTCATCCATGAATACCTCCATGGTTTTCCCGATCATGTCGTGGAAAATAGCCATCATGCACCTCTGGAAGGTGCCCGGAGCATTGCATAACCCAAAAGGCATGCGACGATAGGCAAATGTTCCGTAAGGGCATGTGAAGGTAGTTTTATCTTGATCCTGTGGATCAATGGGAATCTGGAAGTAACCCGAGAAGCCGTCGAGGAAGCAATAATACTCATTCCCCGCTAGTCTCTCGAGCATCTGATCCATAAAGGGTAGAGGGAAATGGTCTTTGCGGGTGGCTTCGTTAAGCTTTCTGTAATCAATACATACTCGCCACCCTGTAACCAAACGAGTTGGTATCAACTCGTTATCCTCATTTGTGACAACCGTGATGCCACCCTTTTTTGGAACACAATGTATTGGGCTAACCCAAGGACTATCTGATATAGGGTAAATCAATCCCGCATCGAGAAGTTTGATAACTTCTTCCTTGATAACTTCGTGGATTTTTGGATTTACCCTTCTTTGATGCTGCACTGTAGGTTTAAAGTCCTCTTCCATTAGGATTTTGTGTGTACAAAAATCCGGGTTAATACCCTTTATGTCTGAGAGTTTTCAAGCAATTGCTTGCTTGTGGGACTTTAAAACCTTATGCAGCGCGATTTTCTCCTCATCCTTTAAATCTTTAGCAATAATGACCGGTAACTTATCGTTACCTTCCAAGAATGCATATTCTAGATGAGGAGGCAGGTCCTTAAGTTCGACCTCGGGGAAATCATCAGTTTTCTCAACATATTTGACTTCCGCGTTATGAAGTTGTGGAGGTAGAACAGGAATGGGAGAGGGATCTTTGTTCAATAACTTCTCGAGGAGAAGTATATCCCTTTCCGGGTCAATCTCTTGGTTATCAATCCCCTCGGGAACTGAATTACTTTTGAGAAAGGCCTCTAATTCCTCAAGGACGAAATCACTTCCCTCAAACGGAGTGAGGGAAGGATAAGAATTAGCGATTATGGGGTGAGAAAAAGGAGTGGGATTGCCACTCGGAGAACTATCAGCGAAGCCAAGGATTTCCTGAGCATACTCCTCGGATGCAATGTCAATGACATCAATTCGGTTGACCGATTCAGCATCATAATTTGAGGAGTATCTCGAGGTTTGATCAAGGTTAAACGTTATCGCTTCAGTGTCAACTCGTAACGTGATTTCCTCATCGAAAACATCGATTAATGCACGACCCGTCCTTAAGAATCCCCTCCCAAGAATGAGAGGAACTCTTGGATCCGCATCGAAATCAACAACGACAAAGTCTGCCGGAAAATGGAACTTTCCCACTCTTACAAATACATCCTCGGCAATACCAAGGGGACGTGAAATTGAACAGTCTGCAAGCTCGAGAGTCATGCATGTGGGACTAAGTGCCTGAAGAGAGAGCTTTTTCCAAACTGAGTAGGGCATTAAGTTGATGCTTGCACCAAGATCGGCCAAGGCAAAGCAGTCAACCATTCCTGGAAATACGCAAGGTATTAGAAATCTTCCAGGATCTCCTAGCTTCGCGGGAAGCTGTTTCAACAGAACTGCAGAGCAGTTCTCGTTGAGTGGAGTTCGTGCCATCTCAAACAGTTTTTCTTTATTGCTCAACAGATTTTTGATTGTCGATGCGAATTTGGGCATTAAAAGAAGAGCATCCGCGAAGCTAATATCGAAGTGTAGTTCTTGAAAAATCTGAAAGAATTTTTCCATCTGATGATTAGCTTTTTCACGGAGCTTCTGGTCTTGCAATCGTGAGGGATATGGAATTGTTGGTTTTGGGTTGGCTTTTGGATTTTCAACAGGACCTTCGGTAGTTTCAAACACAACTCTTTTAGGGGGAGTCGGGACCGGGATAACTGGAGGTGGGACGTCGTCGGTACTTCCATTATGAATAGGAGGTATCGTGTCCGTTGTAACCTCAGCTTCTTTTTCCAGTACCTCAGGAGAAGAGAAAGAGGTAGATGGAGTTTTAGGTCCTTTATATGAAGCTCCACTCCTTGTGGTGATCGCCTTAACATCGCCCCTCGGATTAGCGATCGTGTTGCTAGGTAAAGTACCTGAGCCCGAGGGTCGATCATTTAAAGATTTCTTTATGTCAGAAATCTGGCTGATCAACAACCTGTTGGTTTCTTCCTGTGCTTTCATGAATTGTTTTAACAATTCATCAGAAGAGTTAGGGTTTGGAACAACAGCTGGTGTTTGAACGGGAGGGGTTTGCCCTCGAGTGTTCTGCTGAAACCCTTGATTTTGGAATTGTCCCTGATTAGGGTTTCCATGAAAGTAGCCAGGATTATAATTACTCGGCCCTTGATTTCTATTCCCCTGATTTTGAAAGTTTTGGGGATAACCTTGATTAAAGTGACCTTGGTTAGGATAAGCTTGGTTACTTCTGTTTGGGTTTTGGGGACGGTTTTGGGTGTTCTGGTTAAAACCAGGTGGTACAGAGTAAGTGCTCGGACGCCATGGTGGCTCAGCAGGAGGACGATATGGATTGCCTCCTTGGCTAGAACTACCAGCAATCGCGTTGGTTTCAAATGTGTTATTGTCTGTGGCAGTACAATTATAATAGGCATGTGGTCCACCACAGGTAACACAAACATCCACTTTTTTCACTTCAGCATGTGAAGGATTCTGTGGGAACGAGACTTTCTTCTGATTGGAGTGAACCAAGGCTTGTATAGCATCCGTGAGTTTATCAATCTTAGCATCAGTACTAGATTGACTCACGGTAGAAGAAGTAGAAGGATCGACCTGTTTATTACGTATGGTTCGAACCTTAGACTTATTTTCAATTATTGCTAAAGCTTCTTTGACAGTACGACTCAAAAAATTCCCTCCTGCTGAGGCATTAAGGGAATCTTGGTCTGCTTGGCTTACTCCGTTATAAAATGTGTCGAGTTGCATTAACTCAGAAAATCCATGGTGGGGGCATTTGCGAAGCAACTCTTTGAATCTATCCCATGCTTCACTGAATGTCTCACCAGGTCTTTGCGTAAACTTGGTGATCTCATTCCTCAGATAGGCAGTTTTGGATGGTGGATAGAATTCATTCACAAATTTCTTAACTAGATCTTCCCATGTTTCTATGGATCGAGGGGGTTGTTTCTCTAGCCAGATTCTGGCTGCTCCCTCGAGAGAAAATGGAAACAGAAGTAGTTTAATAGCCTCCGATGGGACATTCTTATATTTGATGGTGGATGTAATCTTGTTAAACCATCTTATATGTGAATGAGGATCGTCCCTTTCGAAACCATAGAACTGATTAGAAGTAACCAGATTAAGTAATCCGGTTTTTAATTCGAAATTATCAGATACTATAGCTGGTACAATAATAGCATCTCCATAACCCTCGATGGGTGCCTGGAGAAGCTCTGACATTGGGCGTTCTTCTGCCATGATGACTGTAGGTTTAGGTTCAGCCTGTATTTGAGTTTCAATTTTCGGGGCAGATTGTGTACGTTTTCGAGGAATACTAACAAGCTCGCGATGAGGACTTGTAGACCTAGAAGAACGTGTGTGCATGTACTAAAAACAAAATTTTCAAAATAAGATCGAGGCAAAACCACAGTAAACTTAACCCAATAATCACAGGTAAAATGGCTTCTTTATAAAAGGTACACCACTTACACGGATATTACGTTAAATTTTTTATATCTTATGTTTGGGAACTTATTCTGAAGGTTATTTAATTTATTCACAAGAAAATGTTTTTGGGTATATGTGTATGGGTGAAAACTTGGAAAATATTTTTGGAATCGATTCGTTAACCGAAATCGTTCTTTTAAAATCACTCGCAGGCTAGCGGGAGGAAATAAATGGATTCCTCTTCAGTTCGCAATTTAATGTCAGAACTTACCTTATACCAGCTGTTTCAGGTTGTGATTTTAAAGAAAACGAAGTAATTTAACTTCACGATTTATTTTGTTTGTTATTTAATTTTTTTTGGTGTTTTTAACACTTTAGGAAAAGTGTTAGTGAACTTTTCAGTTATGATATTTATTTTTACAAAAATTTACAGACTGATGGTATTTGTACAGTGAGTTGATATTCAGAACCACGTATGCTTCCAAATTCGTTGTACGCAGCACACCTCCCCGGCAGCGGCGCCAAAATTTGATCAGTGCTGAACCGTCAAATTATTATTAACCAAGGTTAATAAGTCAAAAACAGCTTAGACTAATGCTCCGTGGAGTACAATGTATCCTCGGGTCGTATTTCCCAACGAGGCGTGAAATCTGTAATAAAACGAAATTTGGGATCGGGTGATTATGAATGGGCAAAGGTGAGTTTGATTTATACTACTGATTTACACAATTTAAACAAATAAGCAAATAAACTTTAAACAGTTACGTAAGCAAAACAAACGTATACAAATTAAAACTTAAGTCTACGTACAGGAAAAAGGTTAGTTTTAATGCAAATTTAAACTACAGGGGGTTAAATTGAAAATTCTACAAACTTAAAATTAAAAGAAAATTTAATTTAAAAGGAAAATTATTTTTTAGATTATTTTACTATTTAATATTAATTATTTAATTAAAAATGTATTTAACTATTTATTTAAAACTAACTTAATTAAAACTAAAAATAATAAACACTACAAATTAAACTAAAAATTTATAAAAATAATTTCTAAACTTAAAAATGAACTTGAAGAAAGTATAAAAAATTAAAATAAATATTTTTGTCTTTTTATGAATTTTCTATTAATTTAAAACTATTTATATTAATTATACTAATTAAACTATTTTAAATTATAAATAATACTAAACTAACTTAGAAAATTATGAAACGTTTTATATATCTAATTAACCATCATGGGAATCCTAAAAAATTATAAAAACTTTATTTTATATATTTTTAAACTAGTTAACTAATTATTATTCTATTTATTAATTAATATCTAATTAAACTATTTAATTTATGAAAACTATTAAATGAATAGTAAAAATTCTAGAAAAATTACTAAAATTATATTATGACTTATGGAAGCTAGGAAAAATATAAAATGTAGGTGTTACTATATAAAAATTAATTATGCTATTTAATTCTTATTTATTAACTAATTATTAATTAAACTAATTTTAATTATAATAAATACTAAATGGAAAGTTAAAATTATAAAACTTTTTATACAACTATATTAAAGTAACAGAAACTTTATAAAAATATAAATTTCCTAAATACTAATTAAAAAGCTATTTCTATAATTAATTACTTATTTATTATTTAAAATCTAATTAACTAAATTTAATTAAAGAAAATAGGAAATGAACAGTAACAATTATGAATTTATTTTTTACAAATACCCTATGGTCTATAAGACTTTAAAAAAAATATAAAAAGATGTTATTATTAACTAAAAATTATTAAAACTATTTAATTATTTAATATTACCTAATTACTCATTAAACACGGATTAATTAAATTAATTAATATTTGAAAAGTAAAAATTATAAAAAAATTACAGATAGTATATTAAGTGATGACAAGCCTAGGAAAAATAAGCTTGGGTAAACAGCTTATTCGAATAAGCAGTTATAAGCCAAACGGCTTATTTAAGCTTATTTGGCCAAAAATTGTGTTAAGTATATTGTTTAGGGAAAGGTTGACGGAACTGGTGCCCCAGAGCTAATGGAAGGGGTGTGTGACTTAAGCATGTATACTAGCCAAGAGGTCCCGAGTTCGAATCCCACACACACCCAAATTTTTGCAAACTTTTATTTTTTTGATTTTCTTTTTACAAACCTATTAAATAAGCAAAAATAACAAACTTTAAAAAAGGAAAACTTTTTATAACAGCCAAATAAGCTCTGTATGAGCTTATTTGCTTATCAGTTAGCTTAAAAAACAAACTTGGATTTTTGAAATGAAATAAGCTAAGAATAAACTACAAAATGGAAACCTAGAGTATTTTAAGCTACACGTAGTTGAGATACACCTAAAATAAGCTAAATTAACTTAATAAGCTAAGGAAATAAGCTAAAATCTCAAATAAGCACTTTTGAATCCTGCTACAACCAAACACTCCACAAGGGAACTTGCAGGCTTGTGTGGGGTCCACTAGGGGGTTCAAAAGTCCAAAACCAAAAGTGAACCTTCAAGTTGGATAGCTAGTCTATCAATTGGACCAATAAGCTGACCAATAAGCTCACTAATAAGCTCAGAATGAGCTTAGGAAATAAGCTCAACAACCTAAGTTTTTAGTATGCACAGGTGGTCAAGGCCAATAAGTAGACCCAGTGGGTCCCACAAGCTCAGAAAGGGGTTACAAAATGGAAATGAAGCTGTGGTGAAGTATTATTAGTTTAGGTTTAGTTAATTGTAGTCGTATGTAGTGTAGTTTATAATTTTAGTTGTAATTTCCCTTAAAAACACTTGTACTCAGTTAGTTTCATGTAATTTAATCTTTAAATCAAGATAATTTCAAGTTTCATTGGTTATATCAGTTTATGCTATTTTCAAGTTTGATAAAAAATTCTCAAAAACTCAAGTGTTGTTATCAGTTGTTGTTAAGTCAGTTCATTAGTTCATATAAGCTCTGAAAAAGATTATCAAAGTTTTTAAATATCCTCAGAATCCATTTTAGTAGTGAAACACAAAAATTCCAAGAAAATCAAATTAAATAGAGAAAAAAATAAAAAATAGAGGAAAAAGAGGAAGAAGATTGGAGCTTGATGTTATTTGGATATGTTTCTGGTTTAGAATCCTATGGGGGATACTAGGTTATGATATGATTCACTAATTCTTGGTTTCTCAGTCACATACCTTTGTAAGCAATATTTCTATTTTATGCTTTTTAGTTTGATAATGCTTGTGCTGTTTAATTAAGTATTCTTAAGTGTTTATTAGATATCTGTTATTGATAATATAGCAGAAGACCAGTTGCTTGTTCATTAAAAATCATTTGTACTCAAAACCATAATCTCACTGTGTAAAACTTAAATTTGACAAATCTGAGTTTTAGGCTTGTATTGTGGTTGATTTCTGTTTAATTATTCTTAAATAATCATAGAATAGTGATAGGAATCAGTGTTTTTGCTTGAAGTCACCATTAGCCTTGGAAATCATAGATTGATAAAGTTATAGGGGTGTTTGGCTCAGGGTTGCTCAGTGAGCTCAACTGAGTTTAAGTGTGAATTTGTGATTCAAATTAGTAACTTAGGTTCATACAAGCTCAGTCCACCCATAACTTGGTCACTTATACAACCAAAAGTCAAAATCCACCTCCAAAGTCCTTGACAGTTAACTGTCAAGGCTTTAAGGTCCACAAACCCTCACCTTAGCTTATATTGATTAGTTCTAGCTTAATTTAGATTAGTCATAGCTTAAAACATCTTAATCAATCAGTAATATAGTCTAGAAATTCAAATAAGTCAAACTAGCAAGTTTTCTACAAAAGTCAAAATTACACTCCTCAGGTTTTGACAAAACTTGAGTGATTTGTTTAGAATTTTGTAGCAGGTATTAGACCTTGTGCTTTTTAGGATTTCAAGTCTACCATCTCAACTTTAGTATCCAATCTTTGTCTTATTTTTAGGATTTTTCTTGTGGCCCCCACACAGCCCTAAACACCACTGCAGGGAGACCTTCTCCCCTGCACATCAGTACATCACCACACCACCACCACTTTGGTGGTGTTTTGTGACCACACCAGTGGGTCCCACTACCTCTAATTAGTTTCCCTCAACCCCCTCCTAGTAGGCTACCTAGGTTGACCAATTGTTTGACCTGCACCTCAGTGGACCCCACCTAGAACAAGCTACCAAATCTGTCCCCATTCTGTGTTGCATTTTAGGTTTTGGATTAGCTTATTGTGGCTTAACAGCTTTTCTACTGAGCTTATTTAGCCAAATTAAGCTTTGACAAGTCCAAATACCTATTAGAACCAGATTCATCCAAGGTGGGTCCCACATAAGCTCTTGTGAGCTTATTTTCCATCTCAGTCAACAAAAGTCAACTGTGGAAGCAATAAGCTTCCACAGTGCTTATTTCTAGCTTATAAAATTATTGTTTTTATTAAAGTTAGTTATTTTTATGTATAATATAGTTTTGTAAAATAAAAATCCAGAAAAAACAATATAAAATTAAGTGATAGTTTCTATTTAATACAATTTAATTTTAATTTTCATTTTTATATTTTTATTAAGTAATCTGTATTTTTATATTTTTATTAATTTCCTTATATATTAAAGTATTTTTCATAATTTTCTTAGATTTTTATATTGTCATTTGATATTTATTAGAATTAAAAATAGTTTTATTAATAATTAATAAATAAATAAATTTTAAATAGCATAATTAGTTTTTATATAGTAACACCTATATTTTATATTTTTCCTAGCTTTTATAAGTCATAATATAATTTTAGTAATTTTTCTAGAATTTTTACTGTTCATTTAATAGTTTTCATAATTTAAATAGTTTAATTAGATATTAATTATAAATAGAATAAATAATAAGTTAACTAGTTTAAAAATATATAAAATAAAGTTTTTATAATTTTTTAGGATTCCCATGATGGTTAATTAGATTTATAAATTTTTCCATAATTTTCTAGTTTGATTTAGTATTATTTGTAATTTAAAATATTTAAATAGTTTAAATAATATAAATAGTTTTTAATTAATAGAAAATCTATAAAAAGACAAAAACATTTATTTTTATTTTTTATACTTTCTTCAAGTTCTATTTTAGGTTTAGAAAATATTTTTATAAGTTTTTAGTTTAATTTGTAGTGTTTATTATTTTTAGTTTTAATTAAGTTAGTTTTAAATAAATAGTTAAATAGTTTTTATTTAAATAATTAATAATAAATAATATAATAATCTAAAAAATAGTTTTCTTTTTAGATTAATTTTATTTTAAGTTTAAGTTTATATAATTTTCATTTTTAACCCTTGTAGTTTATTTTTCCTTAAAACTCACCTTTTTCTCAGCACGCAGTCGCGTCTGATTTTAAATTGGTTTACGTTTTAACGTTTTAGATATCTAGGTTTTACGTAATCGTTTTAATAGTTAATTTAAGTTATAAAACCCTAGTCTAATCACACACACACACTTTTATACCGTTCCCTGTTCAGATTCACTCGATCACAGATTCGTTTTAAATCATCACAACCTCGTTGGGACATTACGACCCGGGAAAACACTGTATTCCTCGGAAGCATTTGCCTCGGCTGTTTGATTATTACAGTTGGCCATTCACAAGTGGCTGATCAATAATTATCTGACTGTTTGAGGCGAATCAAAATTTGGCGCCGCTGTCGGCGAATCAAACCTCGGATACATTGTACTCCCCGGCAGCGGCGCCAAAATTTGATCAGTGCTGAACCGTCAGATTATTATTAACCAAGGTTAATAAGTCAAAAACAGCTTAGACTAATGCTCCGTGGAGTACAATGTATCCTCGGGTCGTATTTCCCAACGAGGTGTGAAATCTGTAATAAAACGAAATTTGGGATCGGGTGATTATGAATGGGCAAAGGTAAGTTTGATTTATACTACTGATTTACACAATTTAAACAAATAAGCAAATAAACTTTAAACAGTTACGTAAGCAAAACAAACGTATACAAATTAAAACTTAAGTCTACGTACAGGAAAAAGGTTAGTTTTAATGCAAATTTAAACTACAGGGGGTTAAATTGAAAATTCTACAAACTTAAAATTAAAAGAAAATTTAATTTAAAAGGAAAATTATTTTTTAGATTATTTTACTATTTAATATTAATTATTTAATTAAAAATGTATTTAACTATTTATTTAAAACTAACTTAATTAAAACTAAAAATAATAAACACTACAAATTAAACTAAAAATTTATTAAAATAATTTCTAAACTTAAAAATGAACTTGAAGAAAGTATAAAAAATTAAAATAAATATTTTTGTCTTTTTATGAATTTTCTATTAATTTAAAACTATTTATATTAATTATACTAATTAAACTATTTTAAATTATAAATAATACTAAACTAACTTAGAAAATTATGAAAAGTTTTATATATCTAATTAACCATCATGGGAATCCTAAAAAATTATAAAAACTTTATTTTATATATTTTTAAACTAGTTAACTAATTATTATTCTATTTATTAATTAATATCTAATTAAACTATTTAATTTATGAAAACTATTAAATGAATAGTAAAAATTCTAGAAAAATTACTAAAATTATATTATGACTTATGGAAGCTAGGAAAAATATAAAATGTAGGTGTTACTATATAAAAATTAATTATGCTATTTAATTCTTATTTATTAACTAATTATTAGTTAAACTAATTTTAATTATAATAAATACTAAATGGAAAGTTAAAATTATAAAACTTTTTATACAA
This sequence comes from Artemisia argyi, assembly GCA_030686995.1. Taxonomy (NCBI): domain Eukaryota; kingdom Viridiplantae; phylum Streptophyta; class Magnoliopsida; order Asterales; family Asteraceae; genus Artemisia; species Artemisia argyi. The sequence continues at coordinate 183,700,334 of CM060688.1, read as the reverse complement.
CTATATTAAAGTAACAGAAACTTTATAAAAATATAAATTTCCTAAATACTAATTAAAAAGCTATTTCTATAATTAATTACTTATTTATTATTTAAAATCTAATTAACTAAATTTAATTAAAGAAAATAGGAAATGAACAGTAACAATTATGAATTTATTTTTTACAAATACCCTATGGTCTATAAGACTTTAAAAAAAATATAAAAAGATGTTATTATTAACTAAAAATTATTAAAACTATTTAATTATTTAATATTACCTAATTACTCATTAAACACGGATTAATTAAATTAATTAATATTTGAAAAGTAAAAATTATAAAAAAATTACAGATAGTATATTAAGTGATGACAAGCCTAGGAAAAATAAGCTTGGGTAAACAGCTTATTCGAATAAGCAGTTATAAGCCAAACGGCTTATTTAAGCTTATTTGGCCAAAAATTGTGTTAAGTATATTGTTTAGGGAAAGGTTGACGGAACTGGTGCCCCAGAGCTAATGGAAGGGGTGTGTGACTTAAGCATGTATACTAGCCAAGAGGTCCCGAGTTCGAATCCCACACACACCCAAATTTTTGCAAACTTTTATTTTTTTGATTTTCTTTTTACAAACCTATTAAATAAGCAAAAATAACAAACTTTAAAAAAGTAAAACTTTTTATAACAGCCAAATAAGCTCTGTATGAGCTTATTTGCTTATCAGTTAGCTTAAAAAACAAACTTGGATATTTGAAATGAAATAAGCTAAGAATAAACTACAAAATGGAAACCTAGAGTATTTTAAGCTACAAGTAGTTGAGATACACCTAAAATAAGCTAAATTAACTTAATAAGCTAAGGAAATAAGCTAAAATCTCAAATAAGCACTTTTGAATCCTGCTACAACCAAACAGTCCACAAGGGAACTTGCAGGCTTGTGTGGGGTCCACTAGGGGGTTCAAAAGTCCAAAACCAAAAGTGAACCTTCAAGTTGGATAGCTAGTCTATCAATTGGACCAATAAGCTGACCAATAAGCTCACTAATAAGCTCAGAATGAGCTTAGGAAATAAGCTCAACAACCTAAGTTTTTAGTATGCACAGGTGGTCAAGGCCAATAAGTAGACCTGTGTGGGACCCACAAATAAGCTTAGGGGTCCAAAATGCAAGGTGAACCTAAAAGCTGGGTAGGAGGGCTTATAAATAAGCCAAGGTTCAAGCAGTGGGATCCACTAATAAGCTCTCCATGAGCTTATGAACATGGGTGTTTGGGCTGACCACTCAGTGAACTGAGTTTGGTCAGGCCACAAGTTGGGTACAAAACAAGCTATCTCCAATAAGCTAAGGGTCCAAATAAGACTAGGGGTGAAATTAGAGCTGATAAGCTCTCAGTAAGCCAAATGGTTAGGGTTTGGGGTTGACTGATGAGCTTGGTACAAGCTTATGAAAAACCTTTTAAACACTGAGTGATCAGTGTGCTTTTGTGAAATGGACAAACAAAAAGCTAATAGCAGCCCTAGTGAAAAAGCTAGAAATGGGCAAATAAGCCCTGATCTTACAAGCTGGACTAAAAGGCTTCTTAAAATGCTAAAAATCTTGTAATGGGGCCCACTGGAGCACTCACAACAAGCCAAAGAAAATGGCTCAACCCCTGATGTGCAGGGGAGCTTTTTGGTCAGCAGGCTAAATTAAGCTATCATATAAGCTACCAAAAAAAATTCACAAAAATGAAACAACTACAGATTTTTAAAGTTGAACTGGTATATTTTTAGCACAAGAAGTTTCAAGGTCTCACTTGCTATCTAAAATTCAAAAAAATTCTTTGAAGTTTGGAATTTCTAACAAGATATGCAATGTTGACTTTTATGATTCTGACAACTAGTTGACTTATATGAACTTTAAACCAAATCTCCCTACTGTTTATGTTATATTAAGCTGAAAAGAAGTTAGATTAAGCTAAGTAACCTAATAATGAGCTAGTGAAATGAAAATGAGCAAGTAAATTACCACAGATAGCAATTTAATTGATGTTCCAAGCTATTTTGACTTTGAGCCTTATAACTGCTTATGTGAAGGTTAATTTTGACTATAATACTACTGAGTAGGATAGTCACATAAACTTTAAGCACCAAAAGGTACAAATGAATCACTGCACAGACTAATCCAAACAGTACTTTATATGGACTGATTTTATGATTTCAAAGGATCTCACAGATTCTTGCCATATTACTGATTTGCAGACTTATAATATAGTTTAATAATACTAAATTATCACAGAACAACAAGTATTACTCACTAATTAATGATATTATGTCTTAAGCTAGATTTGACAGTTAAAACTAAAATACTAAGTAACAATCAATTTTAAATAATAAGCTACTGATTTAAGGCAAAATAAATATTAACTAACACTAAATAAGCTTAAAGATACAAAGATAATCAATAATAAATAGTTTGAACAGTACAAAGCTTAAATTGAGAATTGAGTTTACAATTTGTGCATTCCAGCTACAACTGAGAACAAGGAACAAAGTATCAACCTAGAGGTTCCCCATGAAACCACTAAACCATAGCCATCCAGAACTTGCTATGCTCCAACTTGAATCATTCAAAACTGCAAATTTTTATTTTAACACTATTTTTCTTTATTATTTTTTTTATTTTTTTATTTTTCAAGTTATACTGATGCTTAATGTTTCTAATAGATTTAATAAGCTATATCAATAGCTTATTTGAGCTTAATGATCAATAACAGCCACAGATTATAACTAGAAAGCTTAAGGAAATTTTGGAATTTAGAGTAAGATTGCATAAACTGAATTTGAACATAAGATTATAATTGAAGCTTAATATGAGTTTATATTAATACTAAAAACACTAGTACAATACTTTGAAACTGAAAATTGAGATGAGATTGTAAACTATTACTTAAACGACATACATGAATTTTAAAACTAAAAACTATATCTTCTTCCTCAGTCTCTTGCTCCTTTTATAGCACTCCAAAGTGTTCCAGGTGTCTTCTCAGGCAAATCCCACCACTCTTCAACCTTGACACGTATCTAATTTAAGTACACCTGTTTAAAAGATATTTTGGCGCCAAAACCCACATAGGTTGCTTGCAGCCATTTTTCAAGCATTTAATGCTTCTGATGTGACAATGGGGGGTTAAGGGAACCAAATGAGGTGTCATGGGTGATGGTGGTGTAGTATGGTGTGTAGGGGTGATGCAGGGATGGTGGAGTGGTACGTGTCCAATTGTGGAGCAAAGCTGAGGTTTGAGGATTCTTGGAGAGGGTTACACGTGGACTAGAGGTGGAAAGGTGATGGCAAGTGGGGGTGGTGTATGGTGGATGGTGATGCAGCAGGTGAGGAAGGGGGGGAAGGTTGAAGAAGGTGGATGTGGTGTTGGTCAACGCGGGTCAATGCCCGTGTTGTTTAAAGGGTGAAGTGGGCTTGGTGTTGTTTGGGCTTTTGGATTTAATATGGACCAGGCTTATTTTTTTCTTGGATTGGATTTTAGATTTTGTTATTTATTTGATCCGTTTGGTTTTGTAAAGTTTAGCCCAAGGACTAAACTTGTAAAATCTGATTTCCAGGGACCAAACTTGAAACTCTTCCAAATTATATCACAAAGGACCTTCTTTGCCATTTAAAAATATTATAAGGTCTTTTTAATATTTTTCCAATTTAAAAACACTCGGGGACCATTTTTGCCAAATTTATAAAGTTTGAGGGTAAAAAGTGTAATTTTCCAAAAGTTAATCAAAAATGACTTGATTTGTTAATTATGAATAGTACAAGGGTATATTTTGATAATTTTCCATTTTTAAATACCCAGGGACTATTTTTGCCATTTTTGAAACTTCAGGGACCAATTTTGTAATTTCCTCAAACTTTTTATCCAGGGATTAATTATGATACTTTGTGAATTCCCAAGGACTAAAATTGACTTTTCTTTCCAAAATAAACTACCAGGGACTAAAACTGACAAGTTTTGAAACTTGGGGGACCTGTTTTGCCATTTGTGCAATTTTGAACTTTCAAGGGTAAAATTTGTTATTTCATGATTCCTGGGGGACTTTTGTTGATATTTCTTCAAAATAACTTTCCCAGGGACCATTTCTGACATTTCTTGAAAGTTCAAGGACTGATTTTGCCAATTGTGCAAACTTTGCACGTTTTTCATCTGTTTTCAATCCTTTTGCACCTGAAACATATAAAAAACACATTTCAAAGATATTTATAGTATTATGTGGTATTTCTGTGTGTTTTTAACTGTTTTTGTATTTTAAACAGGACAAAAATGATGAGTTTTTATGAACTCATCAGTATAAGTGGGAACGGGTTTGGGCATTTATTGTGGTGGGATTGTTTGGTGTGAAGTATTAATTGTGGGGGGGGGGCTGGTTGGTGAAAAGTTGAGAGGAGGGGGGAGACAGGTTGCAGGTTTTGGGGGGGGGGGGGGAAGTGTGGGGAAGGAGAAGAGGTTGACCGGTCTTTTGACCGGTTTGACTTTGTTGACCGGGGCGGTTTTATATTAAAAGGGAGTGGGCCGGGGTATTTGGGCTTAGGGTGGACTGGATTTGGAATTGTTTTGGTTTTGGATTGGGTTTTGGTTTGATAATAAGGTCTGGATGGTTTGTAATTTTAACAAGGACCATTTTTGTAATTGTACCAAAACACAAGGACTGATTTTGTTGTTTTTCCAATTTGCTTCCAAGGTCCAAATATGTTATAAATCCAAAGTCCAAACCAATTTTGCTATTTTTGATTTTTCAAAATTCCCAGGGACCTATTTTACCATTTTTGAAAACTCAGGGACTAAACATGTAATTTTGGAAAGTTTATGACCCAAGTGTAATTTTTTATGATTTTTGACTTTCAAAACCTTGGGTTGACTTTTCCTTTCAAAATAAATGCATAGGGACTAAAATTGACAAGTTTTGAAACTTGGGGGACTGAAACTGCCAATATTGCAAACTTTGTACGTTTTTTCTTTGTTTTTGCACATTTTGCATTTAAAACACATAAAACACAATCCCTGGGATAATTTAAGTATTTTGATATCTTTTTGATTGTTTTTGTATGTTTTGGCAGTTTAAATATATCAAAAACGATGAGTGTTTGAGCACTTATCACCTAGCATGTTGAAATCAAGACAAGCATAAGATATATTCAAACAACACATAGACATATTGAATGAATTTAGAGAAGACTTATCTCAATTGAACATAAAAGGATTCAAGGGGTGAAAACCCTTGAAAACACTGTAAAATATGACCTAGGGTTTACAAAGTTCGGCCCCAGTTTTCTCCACACAAGTTCCTCTCTCTATGAATGAAAAATAGAAAACTATATATGGATTTTGATAGGTGACGGCGTCAAGAACAAATGTCTGACGCCGTCATCTCGCCGCCAAATAGTTTCTCGGACTGCCTAGATCTGGGTCTGACTCCGTCATGTATTCTCCTTATGCAGGCCGTCACCAAAATTAGTCTTGACGCCCTTGTTGTGACGCCGTCAGGATTTCACTGGGTCGTCACCACTTTTACTCTTGACGCCGTCATGATCTTCCTCTTGACGCCGTCAGGTACTGTTCTCAGCATGGAAAATTAAGACTTTCCCGTTTTCTTCACTTTTATTCTCCAAAAACGTCCAAATTGCTTCCTTTTCCAGAATTTACTCCCAAAGTACCTAAAATCTCAAAAGGAACGATTTAAGCTAATATTTGATCAAATAAATTCAATTCCGGGCTTAAATAACCCCCTAAAAGTGGTTCATTTTTCGCCTCATCATACACCCTTACACTTGAGATTTGCTTGTCCTCAAGCAAATGCACTTTTATTCTAATCAAAATACAAGTTAGGGGTCATTTAACACTAATATAAAAGTAATTACAACAAATAATCGTTCAACTAAAGACCAAAGACAAGCACGGAGGTCATACACAAGCACCTCACAAATAGTGTTTAGACACTCACATCTCTCGGGTGTAATAAAGTAATATCACAATATGGAAACGGAAAATATCTCTCACTACCTGTCATAGCAAAATAGATTACCATAGGCTTGGGAAAGGATCAAACCTCCACCACATGGTGTAAGCACCTAGGATAAACTATCAAAGAGGTCTTTTTAAATGGTTGCAATGTTAGGTGTAGGGATATGGAATACACGGTTTTGTTGGATATAGGCAGTCTTTACTGGTGGCGAGTTAACAATCTTGGTTAATTACATGTACAAAATGGCGTTGCTAAGCCAAGACTAGGCTCGACTTAAACTAATAAATCAAAAATAACAAAAAACATAAAATAAACATAGAATGAAACGGGATGGTAGTCCGTTTTTTTTTTTTTTTTTTTTTTTTTTTTTTTTTTTTTTTTTTTTTGCATACACTCTTACCCTACCATCCAAAATAATACATCGTAGGGAATGTACATTCCCCTTACACTTGAATTTTTACATACTTTACAATAAACTAATCTAATGACTCGAATTAAGAAAATCAAAACACTTGGAGTACTTTTAAGAATAACGTACATATGGGGGTTATAAATGATGTTCTTCCCCATTACTCCATAAAATAAGTACTTTACCCATGAGTCCCAATCGTCCCAAAACAATATGTACAAGGATATGACTCGACTTAGCAACCACGTAATCAATTAGATAATTAACTTAGGGTTTAACAAATAACAATAATGCACTAAAGATGAGTGCATACACGGAAGGCTAAGGCGATTTGGGTGTACATTTAAGTGGGGTGTAACAAATTCTTCCTTTAAGTAAGATGCTTAAAGTTAGAAACGAAAAGATAGGCTCGGAGGGGTGTACTAGGGGTTTCGTGTACTAAAAATGAGTACAACGCTAAGGTGTGGGAAAAATTAATTGACTTAACTATCCAAGTAATATGACTTAAATGGTCAAGTAATTATTATACGGGTTTAACACAAGGGTGATCCTAATGCCTCTTATCATGTAGTAAATCCTACTACACGAATGTAGTCTCACTAGCGGTCTCGGGATGCATCACTAACGCAAGTTCTAGAATCTAAATGCTACCGGTACACTCATAAGCACTAATAGTAAATGCTTTTCCTATCAAATCTAAAGGCGAACCTCACATATTTGGGTGGAAAATTTTTCTGAATGGTACGATTTTGTGCTAGTCATACAATCTCCTATCCATGAGACGCTTGCTATGGCTAAAGTTTCACTCCTAAATGTTGTAAAAAATTTTAAATTTGGCGCTAAAATTAAACTAACAAGTATTTCTCTTAGTTTTATTACACATCTACCATCAAATAAACAAACTCAAGCGAAAGTGTATTTGTAAGGTATCATCATTTTACCCTCCCCTTACACTTAGGATGAACATTGTCCCCAATGTTCAAGTAAAGAATGTGAAAGTGAAATAAGTAAAATGAATGAAATCAAATACTCCCCTGATTCGCTCGGTATGGAAAATAAGGTGGCCAGGTTAGATCTTCCTCCAAGAAAATGAACAATCAAAGCTTCCCTTCCAGAAAAATAAATCATCTTCTTGTCATACATAACCTGTAAATCCTGAAAAAACAGACAAGGCAACCTCGCATAAAATCGGCGGCAATCTACATATGCTAATAAATCCTAGAAAACGAAATAAGATATAATGCTTGTGGAATGATGTTTGCAGATTTCCTTGAGATTATAAAACTAATAATTCAACAAAAACTTTAAGACTCCGTTAGAAAAACAAAACTGGTAAAATTTCCAAATTTTTACACGTGACGCCGTCAAGAGTAAACTCATGACGCCGTCAGAAGTGACCTGCAGAAATTCTTATGTTAAGTTTCCGAAAAATTTCTGGAAAAACTTCGTCCTACTTCCTGGAAAATCCTGCAAAACATCATTATGACTCGATACAAGCATTTGACTCTAACAAATACGAATATACATGTTCACTTAATATTGTGGAGAATCATGATCGGTTTTGTTTCTTAAAAACATATTTGGGGTTTCCCCTTACACTTATCTTTTGCAAAAATACCTTTGGGTGAAGTTAAGATTAAACCAAACGACAAAGTAAAGTATTTTCACTATTTTAGTTTTGAAACATGATCTACCAACAATAAAAATAAAGCATGCATACGGAAGCAAATAAAAAACAAACAAAATAAAAATCACACAAAATATGGGTTGCCTCCCAAGAAGCGCTTTTCTTTATTTACGAGTCTTGTAGCTAGACTCAAGGTCATTGGTTACTACGTTACCTCATCATCAAACGTTACATCCTCCTCACTAATCATTTCATTATTTTTTTCTTGATAATGTTTTACACGTTGTATGTTAACAGTAAATTCTTTACCTTCATCGTCTAATAACACAACGGCTCCAGTTTTAGATGAACTTTTCACCGTAAATGGTTCATACCATCTAGACTTGAGTTTCCCTTGAAATAATCTTAACCGAGAGTTGTACAATAAGACTTTGTCCCCTTCTAAAAATTCCTTGGGTTTCTTAATTCTTTGGTCATGCCATCTTTTTGCCCTCTCTTTATATGTAATGGAGGACTCATAAGCTTCTAACCTAAGCTCATAAAGCTCGTGTAATTTTAGGAACCTATTGGTTCCTGCAATTGTATAGTCTAAATTACATGCCTTAAGCGCCCAATAAGCCTTATGTTCTAACTCTACTGGCAAGTGACATGCCTTACCATACACCATGCGAAACGGGGTCGTTCCAATGGGTGTCTTGTAGGCAGTTCGGAATGCCCATAAGGCCTCGTCGAGTTTAAATGACCAGTCTTTTCGATTTTGACTAACCGTTTTTTTCTAGTATTCTTTTAATAGCCCTGTTTGTATTTTCAACCTGGCCATTGGTTTGTGGATGATAGGCGGTGGAAAACCGATGGGAAACCCCATACCTCCTCATGACCTTTTCCATTTGCGCATTGCAGAAGTGGGTCCCCTATCACTGATGAGGGCTTTAGGAATCCCGAATCTAGCAAAAAGCTTTTTCAGGAAATGAATAACCACCCTGGCATCGTTGGTCCTAAGGGCTTGTGCCTCTACCCGTTTTGAAACATAATCGATGGCCACTAAAATGTATTCGTTCCCCCCTGAAGATGGAAAGGGTCCCATGAAGTCAATTCCCCAGACATCGAAGACTTCACATACTTGTATAAAATTCTGAAGCGCTTAATCCCTATGTGATATGTTCCCGGCCCGTTGACATGCATCGCATGCCTGTACCATTTCTTTGACATCACGGAAAATTGTGGGCCAATAGAATCCCGCATCGAAAATCTTTCGGGCGGTGGTGCTTATCCCATGATGCCCTCTAGAGGGACCAGAGTGACATTCCCTCATAATCTTTACTGCCTCACTCTCCGAAACACAACGTCTTATTATTTGGTCAAGACACCTTCGGAATAAAAATGGTTCATCCCAGAAGTAGTATTTTAACTGAGAAAAGAACCTTTTCCTTTCGTACCTAGTTGGGCGTTCTGGAACGAGTCTGCTTGCGAGATAGTTGGCAAAATCGGCGTACCAAGGCTCCGATTCAGTCATTGACATGAGTTGTTCGTCAGGAAATGAATCCCGAATCCCACTTCTATCGTGCTCATCCAAGGGGTTTTCAAGACGAGATAGATGATCTGCGGCCAGATTTTCTGCCCCCCTCTTATCACGAATCTCAACATCAAATTCTTGTAACAACAAGATCCACCGAATTAGTCGTGGCTTAGCATTCTGCTTAGCAAAAATATATCGAAGAGCCGAGTGATCAGTGAACACGACTGTCTTTGAAAGGACAAGATATTGCCGGAATTTGTCGAATGCGAACACTACGGCTAACAATTCTTTTTCGGTGGTAGAGTAATTCTCTTGAGCGGGATTCATGGTTTTGCTAGCGTAGTAAATAGGTTGGAATAGCTTGTCACATCGTTGGCCCAATACAGCCCCGACAGCGAAATCGCTAGCGTCACATATGATTTCAAACGGTAACTCCCAGTTGGGTGTAATCATGATTGGAGCTTGTGTGAGCTCCTTTTTTAAGAGATCGAATGCATCCTTGCATTCTTGGGAGAAATCGAAAGGAGCATCCTTCATTAGCAATTGAGTCATTGGCCGAGCTATTTTGGAGAAGTCTTTGATGAATCTCCGGTAAAACCCGGCGTGCCCCAAGAAGCTGCGTATTGCTTTAACAGTCGTGGGATATGGTAGCTTAGATATAGCTTCAACCTTAGCTTGGTCCACCTCTATTCCATTACCAGAGATCTTATGTCCTAACACAATCCCTTCTTTCACCATGAAATGACACTTTACCCAGTTTAACATCAAGTTGGTTTCCTCACAGCGTTTAAGCATTTTCTCTAGATTAGCAAGACAGTGGTCGAAGGAGTTCCCGAAGACCGAAAAGTCATCCATGAAAACTTCCATGCTGTCTTCCATAAGTTCGTGAAAGATTGCGGTCATCCATCGCTGAAAAGTGGCGGGGGCATTACACAGCCCAAAAGGCATTCTTTTGTAGGCGAACGTTCCATAAGGGCAAGTAAACGTGGTCTTTTCTTGGTCCTCAGGTGCTATTGGAATTTGAAAATATCATGAGAATCCATCCAAGAAACAATAGTACTCGTGCCCAGACAATCTCTCTTACATTTGGTCAATGAATGGTAAGGGAAAGTGATATTTCCTCGTGGCATCATTGAGCTTTCTATAATCGATGCATACCCGCCATCCAGTAACCATTCTTTGGGGTACCATCTCACCCTTGTCATTCTTAACTACAGTCATTCCACCCTTCTTTGGTACAACCTGTACAGGACTAACCCACGGGCTGTCCGAGATTGGGTAAACCAATCCTGCATCCAGAAGTTTGATGACTTCTTTCTTTACAACTTCCTTAATGTTGGGGTTCACCCGCCTCTGGGGTTGCACGGTAGGTTTATAATCTTCTTCCATGAGGATCTTATGCGTGCAAAAAGTTGAGTCAATCCCCTTAATGTCGGCTACACTCCATGCAAGCACTCCCTTATATTTCTTTAGGACCTCTAAGAGTTTACCTTTTTGTTCATGTTCGAGGGAAGAGTTTATGATTACCGGCAGTTGGTCCTCTCCTTGAAGGAAGGCATACTCTAAATGGTTAGGAAGTTCCTTAAGATCTAGCTCAGGGGGTTCGATAATAGAAGGCTTAAGCTTGTTTTCGGGTTTTCGTAGCTCAAGATGCTCCGTGGCCTCTTACCTAGGGTAGAAGGAGACTGCACCAACATCCTCCATCTTTTCCACCTCTAACAAAGGGAGAAAACTCTCATTCCGTAACCAGCCTTCCTTGATTTGTTCATCAACACAGCTATCAATGACATCCGTGAGTTCATCGACCTCCCCAATGACATAGAGCCGGTTAGCTGCTTCGAGAGAGAGAGAGATCCATAGTGTCCTTAATATCGAAAGTTATGCTATCAGTTCCTACTCGTAAGGTTAACTTGACGTCATGAACATCAATGACTGCACGAGCGGTAGCAAGAAATGGTCTCCCTAAGATGATGGGTACCAAGTCATCCTCCTCCATCATTAAGATTACGAAGTCGACCGGGAATTTGAATTTCCCAACCTTGACTAGCACATTCTCGCATATCCCTACGGGGTATTTGACTGATCTATCGGCTAGTTGGATGTTCATATGGGTAGGCTTTAATCCAGAGTATCCTAGTTTAAGGAACATAGAGTGAGTCATGAGGTTGATACTTGCCCCCAAATCAGCAAGAGCATTCTTTATTGATAGAGATCCTATGGAGCAAGGCAAGGTGAAGCTGCCTGGATCGTCTACCTTTTTTGGTAGCCCTCGATGGGTCACCACCGAACATTCTTCCCCCAGGGTCACAAGACCCTCGAGTTTCTTTCGGTTGGCGAGTAATTTTTTAAAGTATGCGCTATACTTCGGCATGTGATAACAAGCATCAAGGAGGGGTATGGTGACTACTGAGTCTTTTAGATATGACAGGAATCTTTTATTATCATTCTCAGTTTTCTGGTTTTTTAATCGGGATGGGAATGGGATTCTCACAGGTTGGTTAGGTGGGGTTGATGGGGAAGGGGTCGCCAAGGGAGGTTGGTTGAGAGCTTCGCTGCCCACATCATCCTCCTCTTCGCGAGGCTTGTTTGGATCGGGAGTGATGGGGGGCGAGATCGGGTAAGGGGGTCCTTGGTTGTTGTTCCAGCTCGAGTGGTTTTCGCGAGCATGGGGTCTTTTTGGCTTACTGACGGCATTTCAAGGTTATCGAGGGCGGAGTTAAGCTTGTTGAACCATTCTTCAATGTCATTCTGCTGCTCATCAACAAGTTCATTAAGACCTTTTAATTGTAAGCCTTTTTCTTGAGTGAAGTGACCAAGGTCATCTTCAAAAGTGCTCCTGATTTTGAATTCAGGACCTTCCTCTCCTTCTTTTCTTTTTACCAGATTCTCCAGAGGGTGTAATCGTCATTTTGGTAAAAAGGCAAAAGGGAGGGATCAGCATAGATGTCACCTCCTGACAAGCATGCATGTTCACTCGTGGTTTCTCCTCCCCATTCCTCTACCTTATGCGGGCCCCCACAGTAATCGCAAATCAAGTAAGGATTTGAAAGTTGTTTAGGTAACTGCGACCCAACTAGGTATTCCATTCTTTTGTGAATTTTTCTTAACCGATCTGAAGAGGTTGAAGTGATTTCAGACAGGCTGACAGTCGACTCAGGTTCATCCCAAGTGTTATCCTGGTCTTGAGCATATTCTTCAATCCTATCCCATCCTTCTTCGGCACTAAGATTGGCTAATCTCCCTTTTCTAGAGTTGTTGATTCCGTTCCGATCATTTGAGGAGACATTGTCGTAGAAGATTTGGACCAAAAGCCAAAGTTCGATGCCATGATGGGGAACTTGTCTTATTAAATCCTTGAATCTAATCCACGATTTACGGAAGGGTTCGTCCTTCCCTTTTCGGAAATGGAGGATCCTATCTCTAAACGCCGAAGTTCTCCCAGGTGGAAAGAACTTCTCATAGAACTTGGATACGAGTTGTTCCCATGTGAAAATAGATTCAGAAGGAAGTTTATCATACCACTCTTGGGCTTTTTCATAGAGGGTGAAAGGGAAGAATCGTAATCGGGATGTGTCTCTAGTAGCCCCATCCGTATGGAGGGTGTCTACTATTTTCAAGAAATCCTTAATGTGTTGGATCGGGTCATCATCATCTAACCCACAAAACTTGCACATACTTTGGACAAGCCAAACATCGGTCGCATGCAAGACCTCATTGGTGTGTTCGTTTGGGTAGACAATGGCATTTGAGAAGCCACGAGGGTTTGGGGAGGAGTAGTCCCTAAGGTGCTTAGGAGTGGGAGTTGCGGGGGTACTCATCTCGTTGTTGGGTTGGGAGCTAGGGGTTGTAAGGTGATTTTCCGAATTTTCTTCAGAAACGGGTGCATCAAAATCGATGGCCATGCTAGATGGTTCAGGTGTTGAGTGAGATCGTCTTAACCTACGCATTTCTCTATCGGCTTCTGCATAAGGCAAGACAAGGTCTCTAGCGGAACTACGACTCCTAGTGATCCTAAAGTTAGAGAATTCGTCGGTTGCCATAATGGCGGATGGTAAAAGTCACGAACAAAAACACGAAGAAATAAGATAGACTAAAGAGAACCTAAAAATAAAAATAAAATCTTACTAGAAAGGAATCTAGCAAATAGACCTAATAAAAAGAGATTCTAACCTAGACAATAACTATTCCCCGGGTTGCGGCGCCAAAAACATGATGCGTGGGAATTGCACCAGGCTTTACCTCTCGAGGGATCTCGAGAAGCTTACAACCCCTACCAGGCAGTGTACCTGATCGATGTAGTATAGTATAATGACAAGTACCGGGGGATTGATCATTCAGCTAGGAATAGTGTCGCTAGGATTAGAAAACCTAAAGACTAGGTCTAGAGATGAGGGATGATTCTTTTTGTATTTTTATATTTTATGAAAAGCAAGTAAAAATCTCGGGTTTGAAAGAGTTTGGCGGAATTAGTTGCTAGTCAACTAACCCAATACTAAAGATGCAATCAAAATAAAATACTAAAAATGAAAATAAACTAAATTAAACTAGAGTTGTGAGCAATATGTGGGAGAATTGTGTTTACTTAGATTTTACTACTCCCTAGATATCTTTTACATGTTAATTACTTGTTATAGTTGCGTGGATGACAGATTGTATTCCTTAATACCATTCATGGGGTGGCGTACTTACTTCCCCAATCCTATGAGCGCCTACTTCACTCCTATGTCGAGCCGGCTAAGAAGCTCCTAACATGGGATCACTAGAATTTGCTCATGCATTAAATACAACCAATAAAACCTAGTACACATCGGTTCATGTTTCCTAAGACGTTCAAGCATGTTACACAATGGAGATCTGCCAGTTTTCTTAAGCCTAACATTGAAATCATTCATCCAATACAACCATAAACAAGTAATCAACACATAATTAACATCTAGGTTTCATTAGATCTAAGTAAACACAAGATAGATCTAGCCTAGCATGTTGAAATCAAGACAAGCGTAAGATATATTCAAACAACACATAGACATATTGAATGAATTAAGAGAAGACTTATCTCAATTGAACATGAAAGGATTCAAGAGGTGAAAACCCTTGAAAACACTGTAAAATATGACCTAGGGTTTACAAAGTTCAGCCCTAGTTTTCTCCACACAAGTTCCTCTCTCTATGAATGAAAAATAGAAAACTATATATAGATTTTGATAGGTGACGGCGTCAAGAACAAATGTCTGACGCCGTCATCTCGCCGCCAGATAGTTTCTCGGACTGCCTAGATCTGGGTCTGACGCCGTCATGTATTCTCCTTATGCAGGTCGTCACCAAAATTAGTCTTGACGCCCTTGTTGTGACGCCGTCAGGATTTCACTGGGTCGTCACCACTTTTACTCTTGATGCCGTCATGATCTTCCTCTTGACGCCGTTAGGTACTGTTCTCAGCATGGAAAATTAAGACTTTGCCGTTTTCTGCACTTTTATGCTCCAAAAACGTCCGAATTGCTTCGTTTTCCAGAATTTACTCCCAAAGTACCTAAAATCACAAAAGGAACGATTTAGGGCATTATTTGATCAAAAATTCAATTTCGGGCTTAAATGACCCCCTAAAAGTGGTTTATTTTTCGCCTCATCAAGCGTTTGAAATGTGTGACAACGGAAAAGTAAGTTTGAAGTGTTAGTCACGATATACATTTAATAGTGACAAATATATGTCACACAGTTGACGAGTGTGACCAAATGTCACATATGGTCACACTAAACCATATAAACATGATTAAGTGTAACGAAAATTCGATACATATGGTCATGTAAGTTAATAAGTGTGTCTAAAGTTTAGTGTGTGTTTGCTTGCCAAATCCTAATGGGTATTATATGTGACCAATACATTCAAAATAGTCACATTGTGAAATATTCATGTGACTATTATTTATAGCAAAATGTGAAGTCAGTTATCATTAACCTTGATATTTGTCACATTGAGTTTTTGTGTGACTAAATTAAAGATGCTATATATATGGTCACATGAAGCATTTATTTAGGTGGCTAAATCATAGTGTCATATTTTGTCACACATTATTTAAATGTAGTCACAATTCGATACATATGGTCACACATTTCTGATAACTTATGTAACGTACTCTATCTACCTAGTTTGAGTCTAATTTGATATTCACTGCATGAATTGAGTTCAGACTATTAGTCATGACTCTTCATCTGCCCCATTACAATGCTCCTAGTTATACTTAGAACTGTTAAGTATATTTAGATGTTGGGATGATTGTGCATATGTTATGGCTTGTATTTTCTTTGTTTCTAGACTAACATTTTGCAGGAAAAGCAAAGAAAAAGTTGTTTGGATTGGAATATGGGTGAATGCTAGTAACTCCGAAGTTAATGCTGCTAAGGCAGAACTTAATGCTGCTAGGCAGAACTTAATGCTGCTAGCTCGTTAGTGCCCTTACGTGCTTTGCACGTCAGGGTATTTTCGTCACTTCACTGTTCCCGCTATAACACATTAACACACTTCAGCTACCTCCCTTTTACGAAAATCGACGAGGATATTTTTGCAAATAACAAAACTAAGTCGTGTTTAACACAACATAATCACACTCACATAAACACTCTATCTTCTTTCAACCTAATATCTCAAACAATACAGTCGGTGCTTAGCAATAGTGATTCTTCAAAAAACACACGTACCAGGTAACCACATTTACTGATTTTTACTTCATTCAAACGGTATTTTGCATTGTCTTATTACCTTAATCGTTAATGCAGTAACCATGTTTGGTAATCAATTTATTTACGCTGTGGACAATCCTGATGTTTTGGATGAGTTTGCAGGTTAACACCATTATTGACAAGCTGTTATTTCTCTAAGAAACTAGTTTAATTACTCCTTCCCATAATTATGGTCCACTGTGGACTTTTGAAGTCTTTAGTTTTCAACTTTGACTTTAAATATTTTTATTTGTGTTATATATTACTTGATGCAAAATATATGAATGGATTAAGTTTTGAATGTATTTTCTATTGGTATAATTTTTATCAACTATTATATAACACAAATAAAAATATATAATGTCAAATTTGCCAAATGAAGACTTAAAAAGTCACACATTAAGTGTCCACTCTGACTTTTTCAAGTCTTTTTTCTTCAACTTTGACTTCAAATTTTTTTGTCCGTGTTATATAGTACTTGATGCAAGATATATGAATGGATTAAGTTTTTAGTTGTGTTTTCATTTGTATACTTTATTTTCATATACATGAACTGCATAATGATTATGTTCTAGGAGGTTCCTATACTGGAAATGGTTTTATTTTCTTAGTTAACTGTGTGTGTGGGGGGGGGGGGGGGGGGTTAGATGGAAAGTTCGTGTAAGGAGAGTCTCACAATTTAAGTGTGTTGTTGAGGGAGCAATGTGGAATGATTTTGTCATTCACAACATCTCCTGTTCTGCTGTTGAGTACATACATTTTGTTGAAGAGGGTGAGGATGTGTTCTATGTAACTTGCTATGGTGAGAATGGGTTGGAGTTTCACAATTATGAACCCGAGAGTGCCCCATTTTGGAGATGTTTAGTGCCTGTCACAGACACATCTCTGCTTATGTAGTCGTTGGAGGAAGACTTTCTGAGATATCTGGATGGTCCAACTCCTACTGATTCGGTCGTGGTTTCCACTAACATGAATGTCTACAATGTTAGGGTGGCCAGTGATAATCTAAACGGTCGATATGTCCACTCCTTCTTATATAGCGGTGGTTGGGTGACACTCACTCGAGACCTGAATTTGGAGGCTGATCAGTGGATGGTTTTTACTTAGGTTCACCCGGGCCAGGAATTTAATGTGATGTTGTTTGAAACTGATGGAGGGGCCATCACAACTGTGGAGACATACATCACCAATATTGCCATGAATGCCTTGTGTCACCAACCAAATGACTATGGTATTTTTTCCTTTATTAGCTTTAACTACATCAAGTATATGATATCTTTGTAACATTTTAGATTATCTATAACTTACTCATTTTGTAATATTAAATTCAGATTTTGAAGCCCGACGGATAAACTGGATGTGCAGATGGTCGTTTCACACTGTCCACGACCAAGAAGATAGGGCATTCTACCGACCATTGACTGCATGCTTCTGGAGAAATGGACAACTAGTAAGTGTCTTGAAAACTTTGATAATTTGTCAAATAGTAATTATGCTACAATTTCAATGAGATTACAAACTAAACAACTATCAATCTATACCAGTTGTAACTTTGTACATTTTGTAACAGACTATACCATCAAAAATTGTGCACAAGTACAACTTGTATGGGTACTCTGTCGCTGTTGTGAAGCACCAAATGATACAGAAAGTGTTCCAAGTACATGAGAGAACAGTGGTGGTACCTGGTCGAGGGAAGGTGAGGAGGAAGGTATTTATTGTTTCATGCTCTGGTTTCAGGGAGTTGAGACAGGAAGCCGGCTTTGGTGCAGCTGCAGGGTCCGCTTCTTTTTAACAGATGACACAAACAGGTCCCAAGGAGTCTTAATGTTTGATGTGTGTTGATGGTTTGATGGTTGTTGATGGTTTTATGTTTGTTGATGGGTGAAACAATGTTTGAAAGTTTTTGTAAGTTGGATAAACTTTTTTGTAAGTATCTGATGTATGATAAACCAAATGGGTTTGTCACTAGACAATGGTATGTAATTAGCTAATGTAGGATGAACCATATGGGTTTATCCGTAGACAATGTTATGTAGTAAACCATGTAGGTTGACATTATTGTACGAAAGCGGCTTATACGGGCTTATAACTAGTTAATTGGGGATTTAAACCCTTAAGTGTAAATGTTACCAATCCACCCCTGCACTCTCATATCTAGCAGTACAAACCCACCTGCAGTAACGTTTTCTTAGCAGCAGAAACTTTTGATTTTGATAACTTTTGATTAACATGATACAAAATATATCCCAAGTTCTTGTTAATGAACACAACAATCATAATATTGTAACAATTAAGTGTAAATGTTGCCAATCCACCCCTGCACTCTCATATCTAGCAGTACAAACCCACCTGCAGTAACGTTTTCTTAGCAGCAGAAACTTCTGATTTTGATAACTTTTGATTAACATGATACAAAATATATCCCAAGTTCTTGTTAATGAACACAACAATCAAAATATTGTAACAATTAATGAGAAAATTTAGCAATGACAAAGTACGGGAATTAAAATTAAACATGTTCCATTAATACTTGAAATGAAAAATTACAAAATACTGGTAACAAAAGGTACACATTCTTAAACTTTACTAATCTAAAAGGATTACAACATGGTTATTCATAAAGTCAAATAAAGTAGTACAAAAGGATTACAATGTTTATTCAAATTACTTCCTAACTCATCAAAAAGCTCTTTGGCAGTCTTTTTTGGAGTTTTAACCTTCCTAGCATCTTCCTTTTTGTGCCTGATCCAGAATATCCCTTTGGAAAGTAGTCTGCCCATGTAATTGGAGGACCTTCAGAACTGCTTGATATGTGAAATGAACTTGAGTCACTGCTGTCAATTTTAATGATTTCTGCAAAAAAATAAAAAATTTAAAAAGTGGTTAAACTAGGATTTGTGATTTGAGATACACATGGAAACGAGTATAAAAAGGGGATATGGGAAAACCAAACTACCTATGTTTAATGCAGGAAAGGATTGATGTTTCCCACTGGTGGCTTGAACTTTTTCAACATCTTCGGGCCAATCATGATCCATTGGGACGAGCGTTTTTCAGGGATGAATGCTTATATATAACACTTGACAGAACTATATACATATTAGTCGCCAACAAAGACTAGTCACAATGGAACATGATTGACTTGAAGAAATCTGCAAAATTTCATGATTGACCTGATCCAAATATCCCTTTGGAAAGTAGTCTGACCATGGATTTGCTGCAAAAAAATTAAAAAATATATTAAAATTTTAAAAAATATAGTGTAAATGAAATAAAAGATAATGTTGCAATTCAGGGTGTGTTTGAAACAACCTTTGTTCTTGGAACTCCAATGGCCACATTACCTGGTGGATGGTTGGTTTTAGATCATAAAAAATAATGGAATGCAATAAACCAACATACGTAACCCTTCTAAGCTCTCGCTACTGCTCGCTTTGCCGTTTCAACTCCCTTTGAGCAAAGGACTGCACCAGCCGCATTGCTAGATTGTTGAAAAAACAAAGCAAACAGTATGGGACCTTAGAATGGAAAGGTATGTTGAAATTACAGACTCAAAGTAATACAAACAATCTATAAATGTTAAGTAAAGAATAGAGTCTAAGTAACATCACTCATCTTGAATGCGATAATGGAGTGTGGCATGTCATGAACAGTACACACTATATCATTATTGCATTGATCAGGACAGATCTATCTAATGTTGCAGTACCGTCTAATAACCACACAAACGGTAGTAGACGTTTTCCAAATTAAGCAATGGAACCATCTACAACGCTATATAGAGCGCCCTAATCATTGAGCCTTAAGTTATTAGAAAACAAATTCTTACTATCATTTATATTGCTCCCTTAGATGTGACGAACATACATATTAATTATGTAGATTCTACGACATTAGAGAGCTAATTGTGCATGAATGAAATCATATAAAATTTATATTAACAATGCAATGAACTACCATCCTTTCTACCCTAGCCAACAACAACATATTATTCAGCCTTGAATCTCTAACCTACCAACATGCTGGAAGGCGAAGACGCTAAATTCAAGCATCGAGCCTACAAATTATACTTGATAATTGTTTCTGTATTTTGGCAAAGAGCAAAGATGAATCATCGATGGATGAAACACCACAACAAGTTTATGTTCATACTTGAAAGTGGTGTCTTTGCATCCATCGATGATACTTCTTCCATCTTTGATACTTGGATATTTTAGCCTAACTATTCGTACACACATCCGTCATTTTTCTTCCTTATTCTCTCAATACAAATGCAACATAATTCTTATACCAGATAGTCAACCTAAGCCTAAGATAAAATAAGCTAATCTAAGCAAACCTTAATATCTCTTTTGCTCAAATTATTCGCAAAAACAACACAACATGTTCTTCCTTATTCTATCAATACAAATGCAACGCAATTCTTATAACAGATAATCAACCTAAGCCTAAGAATAAATAGCTCTAAGGGGGTATTTGGATTATATTAATTAATTTGTGATCTTATCAACTTTTTGAGATTTGGGATCAAAACCCTAGATCCGAGTGAGTTGCAACAGTGAGTGTGAGAGAGAAAGAGAGGATTATGTTCAAGTGTTCGAAGTGTGTTTGATAAGAAAGAGAGGATCAAAACCCTAGATCCGAGTGAGTTGCAACTGTGAGTGTGAGAGAGAAAGAGAGGATTATGTTAAGTGTTCGAAGTGTGTTTGATAAGAAAGAGAGGATCAAAACCCTATATCCGAGTGAAGTGTGTTTGAAACCCGGTTCGACTCGGGTGGTTCAACCGGTTGAACCGTTCCGGGTGAAAAATGAGTCTATTTAAACCTGGTCAACTTGCTAGGTTGGGTCGAAAACGGGTCAAATTAAACTGGGTCAACCCGCCGTGTTTGAAGAGTCCCGGGTCAACCCGGTTTGTGTTTATTTGGTTGTACTTAATTTGATAGATCTGTTTTTAATTGGTTGTACAATGTGAATAAATCATTGTACTTTTAAGTAATGGATAATGTTTTGAAACCCGGTTCGACCCGGATAGTTCAACTGGTTGAACCGTTCCGGTCGAAAAATGGGTCGATTTAAACTGGGTCAACTTGCTAGGTTGGGACGAAAACGGGTCAAATTAAACCAGTTCAACCCGTTGGGTTTGAAGCGCCCCGGGTTAACCCGGTATGTGATTTATATTAATTGTTTTAATTGGTTGTATTTAATTTTTTAGATACGTTTTTAATTGGTTGTAAACACCGAAACCAAATGCTTGGTTTGTCGGTTTCTCCGGTTATACAAATTTACAAATTATTATATATCATAAATACAAACTTATTATATATCATAGTTTTGTAATATCATTTTCTTAAGATCCTATGGTCAAGATCGAGATCCTATAAGATCTTAAGCTTTCAAAGATCCTATGTAAGATCCGGATCGTTTTTGCTTTGTAGTATCGTAAAATCGTAGTGGTGGGCCCCTTGGTATAAAAGATTCATACCTTACTCTTTTGAGGTATATAGATTATAGAGTATGGAGGATTTCTATTATTCATTACCATAGTTGTGGGCCCTCTCATATTATAAACAAACAGATCTACCAAATTACTTAAAAGTACAATGATTTATTCACATTGTACAACCAATTAAAAACAGATCTATCAAATTAAGTACAACCAAATAAACACAAACCGGGTTGACCCGGGACTCTTCAAACCCGGCTGGTAGACCCAGTTTAATTTGACCCGTTTTCGACCCAACCTAGCAAGTTGACCAGGTTTAAATCGACTCATTTTTCACCCGGAACGGTTCAACCGGTTGAACCACCCGAGTCGAACCGGGTTTCAAAACATTATGTTTAATTCCCAAATCTTTAAACTTTATTATTTTTCGATTATAACATATAATTTTTTTTATCAATAAACTATCTACCGCTATAAAAAATCTCGTTGCTATGAAAAAATTGTACAAAAATGTAATAAACGTTTCATAACGTTTTAATACAGAGGAAAAATTCAGAAAAGCTAAGAACATCTGAAAACGAGCGAAAGTTGCCGAAAACATTCAAAATGGATGAAATCGGTTGAAAAGGGTCGCAATCGGTCGTAGTCGAACTAAAACGGTCTAAATCCGTCGAAATCTGCCGAAAATTGTCAACGTCGGTCGAAAACTAGCGACATCAATCAAAATCGATTGAAAACGGTCAAAAAGGGACGAAAAACGTTACAAACGGATGAAAACGTTTAAAAAAAATACAAAACGTATAAAATGTTGTATAGTATTTGTCTTAGTTTACAAAATCCAATGCACATGACCCATGACCCATGTTAATTACCCACTGTCGATCACCAATCATGTATTGGTCGATAACATATATGACATGTCACTACAACCCAATATTAATGCACATGACCCATTACCCATGTTAATTACCCCATGATCAACAGTCATGGATGCGACGACCAGTGATAACCTAATGCATATGACCCATATGATGTCAAATACCCATTATTGAATGTGACCAATGATAACCTAATGCATATGATCTATGACCCATTGACCCATGTGAATTATAGCCATTATCACCGGTCATGAATGAACTCGGTTTGAGCTTGATCACTCGAAAAGCTCGGTTTATTTATACGTAAAGATGTGTTGTCTTACACAAATTAATTAAAATTGAAATATAATCGCTCGTTTTTTGCTTACAAGGATCGGGTTCCTATACGATCTTAAGCTTTCAAAGATCCTACATAAGATCCGGATCATTTTTGCCTTGCTGTATCGTAAAATCGTAAGATCCTAATATCAGGACCGCGATCCTGACAACCATGCTCAATACATTTATAATTAACTATTTACACTTAGTACGCTTACATACAATATATATATATATATATATATATATATATATATATATATATATATATATATATATATATATATATATATATATATATATATATATATATATATATATATAAACATGTGCTATATCACTTACAAGCTCGAAAACTCAACAATAACTCGAGTCGAACTTTTATAAGGTCGGCTCATTTCCGCCTCTTATAAAAGCAAAAAATTAAGATACTTCATGTGTTAAATTTATATGTAATATTTTACATGTCCCTTCACTTAATTGCCTAAAATAAAATTTCCCTTTTAACTTTTCCAAAGAGCCCAAAGAGCCCGCCTAAAATTTTTCCCCAAATTTAAATTGCCCCTCCACTTAATTTCATTGAACCCGCCAATGTTTTTCAATACTCCATCCCAAATATATATCCACCAAAACTAGATCTGGTCTTCTTCTATCTCCTCAACACTCTCCTCACCAAAACACACACACACAGTGTGCGCAAGTCTAGTGATGATAGGACAGGCGTATGAACAATACGAGAGATTTACAGGGTCACCTGGTAAGGTTTTAAATGTAAATTAACTTATGATATTTCATGTCTAAAATCTTACCATGTCTTTTTAATTCTCTCATGTAGCATAAATGTTTCGATTCCTGGATTTGGGATCTTAATTACAATGGCGGTGATGGTTTCGACTGATAATATATGGCGGTGGCGGTATTCAGCTCACTATTACAAATAAAAGGTGTAGAATCGATTGTAAGAAAGCCAAAAATTGGAAAAAGACCAAGATCTGACTATAAAAAAATATAGCTGTTACTAATCAAGTAATTACGTTGGTCTATTTGATTTTTTCAGCTTATCTTTTCCATTTTTAGTTGGGTGGTTGGGACAAAGTTACTTGTACCTTTGTAAACCATTCCTAGAGTTTAATCTATACCTTATTTTACATAATCAGGGCTATCAGTTTTGGACTCAAAATGACAATAAAGGTTACTTTTAGATCAAGAAGGTCCGCCCGTGTCAGTATAATTTATATGCTTGGGTTCCTGGGTTCCTAGGTACATCGGTGATTATATGCTTGGGTTCCTGTTTCTTTACAGCACCTTACGATTTTGTTTCATATGCTCATAGTTAAAGGTGGCAAAATAGCTAGGCAGGTTAGGTAATATAGTTCAAAACTTCAAATTTTGGTAGGGTAGGAGTCAGGTTAGATTGGCCCAATGGTGATACACTTACCAAAGACTCCGAACTTTGTGATTTTATTTTTAAATAGTTAATGTCAAATATATACAACTCTTTAAATATACATTAGATATAGTAAGTTTTATACCATATAAAATCTACTTCAGATGAAAATACATTGGATCTGAAAAAAGTAAGAGCACAGGTAATTGATCTTTTTTTTATGCATTTTGCCCTCTTTTACTTTCACTTTATTCGAGGAAAATACCATAGACCTTGTTTGTGCAGATAGTTGAACCAGTGGCGCATCAAGTGACTCAAAACCACCAAAGCAGATAGTTGAATAAGTGGCGAATCAAGCGACTCAAAACCACCAAAACAACATATATATAGTTGAACTAGTGGCGCCTGACAAACTAGATGCACATGACAAAAGACATGGCAATAGTGTCTCTATGTCAAATGTCAAGAAATAGATGCACCCGTCAACAATATATATAACCACATACTTTTTAGAGAGGAAGGTTTTATAGCAGCTAATCAAGAACTTTATTCCGGTATGCTCATCTACTTCTGTCATGTTGTGTGCTTTGACATGTTCTAGTTCTGCTCTCATCCTGATGTGGTTATTGTTGATATGCAGCAGCCTACATTTTCAAGGCTTTTATATCCAGATGATGAGATTAGATCAATGGAGAAAAACTTGTAAGTTTAACTGTAAATTTTATTATTATGTTCATTGGTTTGGATTAAAAGTTTTCATGATGCTGTTTGAATTACTACTGCTCATGTTTGTGTTAATATTACTTAGATGGATTTAGTGCTGCTCATGAACTTCAAAGAAAATGTGCTAAGTATTTACTACTGCTAGTACAAAAGTTACTACTGCTAGTGACAGTTGGTACTGCTCAGAGATCAAGACGGCTCGAAGTTGCTAGCTAGTTGCTTCTGGAAAAGATTATAGATACTTAATTAGGAAACTATTGTAATCCGACTAGGACTCCTTGGTGTATAAAAGGATGGCCAATTTTATATTTGGTTCAGTTATATACATTCCAATTTTATTGTATTTGAATTTGTTTTGATTGGTCTTTTAAATGTGACTAAAAGATGCATATAGTCACACTTTTTGTCACTGTTTTCTTAATTCGTTGTGTGACTAAATATTAAAAAAGGCCACACAAACATAAAATTCATGTGACCATTGGATGATCAATAGTCACACAAAATACACATTTGTTCACTTTAAACAGCATATGGTCACACTTATTAACACTTTTGGCCACTGTTTGCTTAATGGTATGTGACTAAATACCCAAAACAAACATGCTTTGAGTGACTAAATATTACAAAAGGCCACGCAAACGTAAACTTCATGTGGCCATTGGATGATCTATAGTCACACAAAATACACATTTCTTCACTTTAAACAGCATACGGCCACACTTATTAACACTTTTGGCCACTGTTTCCTACATTGTATGTGACTATATACCCAAAACAAACATGCTTTGTGTGACTAAATATTACAAAAGGTCACACAAACATAAAATTCATGTGGCCATTGGATGATCAATAGTCACACAAAATACACATTTCTTCACTTTAAACAGCATATGGTCACACTTATTAACACTTTTGGCCACTGTTTCCTAAATTGTATGTGACTATATACCCAAAACAAATATGCTTTGTGTGACTAAATATTACAAAAGGCCACACAAACATAAAATTCACGTGGCCATTGGATGATCAATAGTCACAAAAAATACACATTTCTTCACTTTAAACAGCATATGGTCACACTTATTCACACTTTTGGCCACTTTGTGTTAATTTGTATGTGACTAACTCCAAAAAAATAACACCCATTGTGTGACTAAATCATCACAAACGTCACATTTATTGTATATTCATGTGGCCATTGGATTATCAATAGTCATACAAAATACACATTTACTTGAATATATCATCTCAAATGTCACATATATTATATATTTATGTAGCCAAAGGACGAAAAATAGTCACTCTCAAAAAGCATTCGTGTGACTATAAGGTGTTTACGGTCACTGATAATGACTAATCCAACAAAACTTGTGCCTAATTTGTCACATATATTCGGGGTTTTGGTCACTCTTTTTCGATGGAAAAGGCCACGAACTCAACAATGTGACCATATGCCACCTACGGTAGCGGGACTTTTAGTGCACACAACGAAAAAAACGTGTGTGACTATATGCATATCGTCACACATTTTTGGCGTGACCAACAGAAGTTTTTGTACCAGTGTATATTGTACGATATGGTTACATTTTCTAAGACGTTCAAGCTAGTTACACAAGGAAGTCAGCCAGTTTTCTTAGCCTTACGTGAAGCAATCAACTAAACAATAGACAACAGAAACCAAGAATTATAAACCAAATCAATTAGACTCATTGAGTTTGTAATGAAAACAATAAGATCTAATTAATTATAAACAAGTTTCAGACAATCACAGGTAAATTCAAGGTGAATTAGCCAAGCATAATTAATGAAAAGCAAGCAACAATAATGATAATTGATGACATAAAATAAAATTGAGTCAATAAACAAACCATTACAAGATGTTTATGGAATGATTAAGACCTTCTAAGTTGCTGGAAAAACACATACCTAAACCCTAGAATCGGACTTAGGGTTTAGGGCTTGCAAAAAGTGAAGTTACGATGTTCTATTTATAGGTGATTTTGTTGTCAATTGGTCGAAACCCCTTCAGCCTGAACAAGTGATGGGGTCAGGTATAAATTCTGAAAGGGGTCAGAGTAGGGGGTCGCTTGTAAATATAGAATTTTCAGAATCTTTGACCTTCAAGTGACGGCGTCACTTCACAAGTGTGACGCCGTCATCCCGCCGCCTTTAGGGTTTCGTCCTCTCCAAGTCGCTGTTATGACAGCGTCAGGTTGTATCTTCTGACGCCGTCGCCTTTATGATCTCAACACGTGACTCCTTCCTCCAAAATGCACCTGACGCCGTCAGGTGCAAATTCTTGAAATATCTCTGAAGCGATGTGTGTTAATATTCATCCAGCTCAAATAACAAGTGACGATGTCACATTGGAATGTGTGACGCCGTCAGCCTTTCTTTTTCTGACGGGTTTTCGTGACTTTGTCATTTTCTTCACCTTTTTCGTCCAAATATGCCCAAAAAATGCTGAATTCCAGAATTTTCGTCCCAAGTACCTAAAAATACAAAAAGAAACGATTTGAGGCAATATTTGATCAAATAAATACGACTTTGGGCTTAAATGACCCATTAAAAGGTATCAAATAAATCTTTATCAAACAAGCAAACCGCAATTAGCAAATCTCAACACCCAAACTGCAACCTTAGGTCAAATCGCAATTGCAAGTAGACAAACCGC
This sequence comes from Artemisia argyi, assembly GCA_030686995.1. Lineage (NCBI taxonomy): Eukaryota > Viridiplantae > Streptophyta > Magnoliopsida > Asterales > Asteraceae > Artemisia > Artemisia argyi. The sequence continues at coordinate 183,672,660 of CM060688.1, read as the reverse complement.
AATGGACAAAAAGGTCACTTTCACAAGATTTTGTCCTTTTTCCCTTTTCAGCTACTAACTAAGCCATAACGTTGGAACTGACCAAACCACAACAATTCACTTCCTTTACACAAATCGAAAATAAGAATTTGTCACTGTTAGCCAAACCGCAACGAGGAAAACTTCATCAAACTTTCAAGAAAATAACCAAGTGAACTATAGACAAGCAAGGCACGATACAAGAGATAGTATTGAATATGAAAGTATAATACTTTAACAAATCTAAGCACAAACAAATATCATATCATGATGTTTTCTTTCATTTCTAGTCGAACCAAACAAGAACAAGAGAAACACCAAGAATGAGCCACAAATCCGAGAACATACAATCAATCTAACCAAAACATGGCTCTTGATACCAATTGTACCTAATATCAAATCATAACATACATAAATCTTTGAGGTTTGGCCGAAAATGTAGAGAGAGAAAGAGAAAGAAGTTGAGAGTTTTCTAGAGAGAGAAAATAAAGCAAATGAAATCTCCAACCCTTTACCACGGGTGGGAAAGGGTATTTATAGTTCTTACAAAAACCGCCCCTAAAGTGGGCTACGGAGTGAGCATACAGTGGGTAAAGATCCGGACCAGCTCAGTGGATAATATGATAAGTAAACGTAACTAAACGTTTACTATTAAGCCTACGAGATAACCTATGTTAGATGTTACTCAGGGTGACCGAGTCTTTTATATGAATTTTTGTATTCCTAACATACTCCCGAGCATAAGGTAAGCTACCTCGTTGTGACGGTCATACTGAAGACTCCATGTTTCCAAGACATCATGAGGTGAGTCTTGAGGAGGAGCTGGTGCCAAAGGTTGTTCCAATACATCTAGTCTTTTAGCAACCATCAAGACTATCCTAAGTTGCCTAAACTAGTCATTGAAATTGTTGCCAGTCAATTTTTCTTGATCAAACATTTGTTTGAAAGCATAACTTAGTGTGTTATTATCGGGTTGAGCCATTCTACAGAAAAAAAGTTCAAAAGTTAGTACTTTCGATAATTCAACCTTTAAAGAAAATTAAATACCCATTAGTTAATACAAATAAACCATAGAATTTTCTTAAAGCTAGATTCCTAATTGAAATAGTACCATTACATCAGTTGATCTGCTAGTAATGATAGTACTCAACAAGGTAAGTGTCGAACAATAATTGCCAATCTAGTATTGTAATTCCTAGATAATTATGAGACTTACTAATTGCCAAACTATTTGCAATGTAAGCATGTTTCATCCCATCTAATGCATTGGGTTAAGAGATATCACCATGTAACTCAATTAAGTTGTCCAATTTAAAAAACTGTAAATTTATTCCAGCTACGTCTCATGTAACGTGGAGATTTAGCTTGGGATTACAATCTAGCTACGTCTCACGTAACGTAAATGGTAACTGCAAGTGTTTCTTTAATTGGATAGCATAAACTTAAATTTCTAAAGGGTACATTTAATTTGATGTGTAATCAAATATGTACGAAAAAGCATGCACACATCTTCGTATCTTTGAATTTTAATAATAAAAAAAACTTTACTCAATAAGTTCTTTTATTAAGAATAAAATAACAAAGTTTTAATCGAGGTATTGGGTAAACTAATTAAAGAATTACCATTAATTATCATCAACTATATCTTACTTCTGCATGAGTCAAAAGACCCAAGTTATTCGGATAATTACCACAAAATGGCGCGTAGAATTAAGGTAATTCACCCTTAAGATGTTTTTGTCAATCAAATTAGTCTTCGGTAGCTCCATTTGACGTACAAAGAAGCAGAGAAGCGGGTCAGCGCGAAGCTTATTAAAAACCTTCTTCTTTAGGGTGCTAAGCAACCCTCCTTATACCTCTCTTATAGTTTGTCACAATGGGTGAGCCGATTTGACTAATGTTAACAACATCAATTGAATAAAAGTTTAAGACTTTATGCTAAAAACACATTAAAACCATTAAATCTTGTTAGTCTCGTCTGGGAGAATATTACCGTTATCATCGAACCACGATCGACATAAGACTTTTGCAAGATATAGTTTATAATTAATCAAATTTCACCATTGATTAGTCCGGTTTATTTTATATTCAAAAAATACCCTTTACTTGTTACTTATCAAACAATAATAAAAATAACCAACTAAATCAATAACATGCGTAATTTAAATCAACTAACATGTATATATTTAATCTAAGACTCCTACTTGTTTTCGAGCAAGGTACAAGTGGACCACATACATCGATAAATTGATTGCTTAATTCCTACATTAAATATATACAATAACCAAACAAGTTGATAAAAAATAACTATGCATATGGGGTCTTCCTCAATTTTATAATTAATTAAATATTAGATAATTAATGTGTCATACAAAACTTAATTACTAATAACCCTAATAAATTAACATATATCGTTCAATTAAGCATGCAACACGCACTTAACAATTAATGCATACAATATCATATATATTAAATTATTAGATCCATGATAAAACATGCATGTTTTCATCATGGATCCCACATAATCACGTATTATCACCTAATCAAGGTAACAAGATCGTTTACTAATGACATAAGTCCAATTTTTCGTTAACAAAACAAATTAAAAATTGCATGCAACCTAGGGTTTCTATAATTTTCAAAACCTAAATATATATATATATATATATATATATATATATATATATATATATATATATATATATATATATATATATATATATATATATATATATATATATATATATATATATATATATATATATATATATATATATATATTAATGGAGGTTGATCGACCCATAAATAAAAAATTAGGGTTTTCAAAACAAAACCTAGAAAACCTAGTTAAACATGCAAACAATTATTCAAGATTCGAATTTTATGCATTTAGGTAATTAATTACACGATATTAACAACTCGTTATGCCACTGTTGAAATTATATTATCGTGACATACATATAATAAACATAAAACACAAACTCGCAGCTGAAGACATAGATCAAATATATGTAATTAATTAACCTTAAATTAAATAGTAAACGCACCTTATTAGCTTCCACGCGAATCAAAGATCAAGAATCACAAACCCTAAAAAGTTAGGGTTTATATAATCTATTTAGGGGTAAATTGATTTGGGTAAACACAAAATCCAAGAGGGATTTTTCCTACGGCCTTGTACATGCTTATTGTTAGCGATTCAATTAGAATGCTAGTTTCTTGATCACGTAACAAATCAATCACTTATTGAAAGAACAAAAATCGAATCCCTTACCAGTAGGGGAAGTGATCGATCGGCCAAAGAAAGAGGGAAGAGAGGAAGAAAATTGACTTGCTAGGTTTCACAAAAATTATTAGTATATAATGAAACCAAGGGTTTTTATTTATACTAATCAAAACTTGGAGAACAAGCAAGCCTAATCACCTCCTCTTAGGAGTGATCGGCTGAATACAAGCCCAAGAGAGGTTCTAGAACCTCCTCTTGGCTTGTTTCCTTTTCTTGTCCTTCCTTTTATTAATTAACGACCGTTAGACTAACAACCGTTAGACTAACAACCGTTATGTACTAACGAATATTAAGTGATTTTACATGAAATAATAATTAAATCATAACTTATTATATTAATTATTATTTATTGAATCTCATACGCAATGCATGCAACACCATACTCTTGAGTTCGAACCAGACTTGCGAGTATTAAATATTGTCCACAAACTAACAAAAAAGACACCATATTTTATCTCACACCAATCGACCAATTTTTGCTAGAACTACAACGACAAAAAATGCAAGAGATCAAATGATTCAATCAAGGCATGCTACGAATTAGGTTATTAGTTTAAGTTTTTAATAAATATTATAATGTTTTAATTTTATTTGAATTATTATGTAATTTTTTAATTATTAATGAAATTTAAGTTTGTTGTTAAAAATGTTTTGAAAAAAAAATGTCGCCTTTATTTTGGCAACCAATCGCATGTAGGTTACCGGAATGAGAAAACTAACGTGACAAATAAAATGATAGTCAATGTTTCCCCTTAGAGCTTTCGGTAAGGTAACTTTCGGGGTGAGTTAAGCTTTAACGCAGCAAAAAAAATGGGTGAGTTACCTTACCGGGCATGAAAGTCAAAAGAAAGTTAACTTTGTGCGTTAAGCCTTAACCCACGTTAAGGTGACTTCTTTGCTAAAATAAATAAATAAATAAATAAAATAAAAATAAAAATCCCACCCCCTTTAACGGGGTTGAAATTGAAAATACTAATTGAGGTGGAGGTAAGTTAAGGTGAGTTAAATGTAAGTTATGTTACCGGGGTGAAAAGTCAAGAGTTAAGGTTAAAAGGTAAAAGCTGATGTTGCGCTGACATGGCAGTGCGTTAAGTTTTAACCCGGGGTAACCTTACCGTGTGCTCTTAGTGTGTCCAACATTAAAGAGGATAATGAATATAGACGTATGGACTACGGACAACACTTTTTAATTGTCACATGCAATATTTTAGACAAGTTGGTACCACATTAAGTGTAAATTCAATAATGCAAATAGCCAAGGCCCCTCGGTATGATATTCAATAGAATTTTTATATCTTGGATTTCCCTTATCTGTTATTATGTTCATATTTATTTCCTACATCACGTACCTAACTATTTTTCATATATAATGCACTATCATAATATCTATATCTATATTTTATCTTAATATCTTAGAAATCATTTAGCCTTTTTGTGGCATTTAATGCCTTAAAATTCAGCAATAAAAGTATTCTTACTAAATATACAAGTAATTTAAAAACGTTTTTCTAACATTAAATTACTTAAAAAACTTAATTTTCAGCAATACAAGTATTTATACAATGTTTACAATTCATTGATGCATAATTAATATACATTCTTAAAGCACTCACTTAATAATAAATACAAGTATTAAAATACATAGTACAAGTCTTGCAAGCTGCTAATTAATGATAATTTCACAACCCCTTTCAATTAAAAGAAAACGTTGTACAAACCAAGCAATCTAGTTAACACAAAAAACAAATAAATACTACTCTCTCCGTCCCACATTAAGTGACCACTATAACTTTTTCAAGTTTTTTTCTTCAACTTTGACTTCAAATTTTTTTGTCCGTGTTATATAGTACTTGATGCAAGATATATGAATGGATTAAGTTTTTAGTTGTGTTTTCATTTGTATAATTTTTATTAAGTATTATATAACACAAATAAATATATTTAATGTCAAAGTTGGTGAAAAAAGACTTAGAAAAGTCATAGTTGACACTTAATGTGGGACGGAGGTAGTATAATCTTTTATATAATAAAAGAATTACATTATTTCGGAATGATTTTGTAAAACCCTTCTTATTGAAAAAAAAATTGGGCTAATAGGAAAGCTCGATTTTTCCACGTAGGTGAAATCAAGCAATATGATTGGTCAATAGAAAGTCAAAATTAAATTGATTTTGGTCAATCTTAATAAATTTGGTGAGAGATTTAGTTAAAAAAAATGCATAAAAATATAAGTGTCAAATTTATGAAAACAAGAACTTAAAAAAAGAGGAAGTAATTAATAAAACTTTAGTGGTTGAATTTTAAATAAATTATGTAGACCTAAGTGTAAAATTACAAGTTTCCATGTTTTTTAATAACTTTAGAAAAAACACAAATAACCCCTTACACTTTATACCTCTTATACTTTATAATATTAACTTTATTTAAAATTACATGAGTATTAATATTAGTTTTTAGACTTTTATCCATTAAAATTACAAAATTTGGTAAATATGTGAATGTATAATTAAGTTGAGTTGCTGATTTAGATAATACATGAATGTATTTTAATGTACCAAATATGTATTTTAGTGTTTATATGCGGATTTTATGGTATGAATTCTTAGCATGTGTCTTTGAATGAGTTAATGAAACTTAGCATGTGTTTGATGTCATTGATAACACTATAATGATTTAGGCCAATTGTAAAGAAAGCTGCACTAAAGTAAAAGATCGGTAAGGATTCGAACAATCCTAAAGACTTGCGAATGTACTCTTTGTCATTTTTTTCATGCATTTATAAATATAATTTCCTTATATAGTTTGGTCTCAGAAAAAAATTATTTGTATACATTATACATAAACGTAAGATTAAATTTGAGTTCTACCCATTACATCTTTTTTTGTTTATCTTTATTTATAAAGAAGCTATAATTTAAGCATATATGCTAATTTGGTAATTTTATGATCAAACATGAGAAGTAAATAACACAAACTTATGAAAATACAATTTTCCAAACAAAAATGTACATTACTAAATATGGTATGACGGTCATTTATAATCAAGGAAATGAATCAATCTTCAAAGCTATTTAAATATGCTACATATTTTAACAAAAATATAAGTAAAAGAAATACCAGAACACATCGTAAATTTATCGCATGGATTTGCAAAACTAAAAGCATATATCACTAACATTTCATGCAAGTCAAGTATCATCATTTGATTTTGCTTGAATAATAAAATATAATTTTAATTTCAAAAGCATTCTCCTAAAATAATAGGTAGATTATAACATATATACATATGATTTTATATTTTTAGTCCACCAAGTAAAACCAATTGAAACATATTAACTGATTCATTTCTTAATCGATAATAATATATAATCAAACCGAAATTTTAAAACCATGTGCGTGCACACGTATTATAACTAGTAATACAAGCTAAGCAAAATTTCACCAAACTTTTGATATTGCTTATAGTCCTTAAAAGAACAAATTAATCAGTAAAGTTATTGCCAAAAAGCATACAAATAAAATAAATTATTAGCGGAAAAAATTAAATTACATGACACCCGTAGTCGCATCGCACGAGGACACTGCTTGTGTTTGTGTATATATATATATATATATATATATATATATATATATATATATATATATATATTTCATATTTACATCTTTAGTCCTTCTTTTTATTAGTCTTCTACTATTACAAGCCTCACAAAACTTATTCTTTATTTTGACCCTCAAACTACTACAATCCCTAACAAGTGTTTACTTTGTTAGAACATTGTAAACCCGTATGTATAACTTTATTATTAAACCCTATATATAATAGTGAAACCCTAATACACAAAACCCACAAATTGGGTTTGGGCCTAATTATCCACTAATACTCCTCCGCAGTTCGAGCGGCGAAATCGCGAAAGCTCGAACTGGAGTAGTAAACTAAGAAAACAAAATAAAACAATAAACCAATAAAACGGGGTAACCCAAAGTTTTTTTTTTTTTTTTATTTACGGATAACCAAAGTATCCGAAGGATAAACCAAAATATCCCAAACAGTCCTCTCGGGAATAAGAACCCTAGATTCGACACCAACAAAAGTCATCTCAGGAATAAGAACCCTAGATTCGACACAAACAAAAGTCGTCTCGGGAATAAGAACCCTAGATTCGACACCAACAAAAGTCGTTTCGGGAATAAGAACCATAGATTTGACGCCAACAAAAATCGTCTCGGGAATTAATACCCTAAATTCGACATAAAACAAAAAACAAACAATTAAATAACTTTAACTTTTTTTAATGAAAATATATATATATATATATATATATATATATATATATATATAAATAAAACAAGATCCACCACAACTTCTTCTATTATTCTTGATTGTCCCATCTTTGACTTTTCCTGTAGCTTATGTTTCTTGTCCTTCTTTATTAATCAATTCAAGCAAACTGAAGAATAACATGAGCATACTTCTTTCTTTCACAAGTAGACCCTCTTTTTTTTTAGGGTAAATTGCAAAAATGGTCCTTAATGTTCCACGAAATTGCAAAAATGGGACCGAGACAAAAAGTAGCGCAAAAAAGACACCAACGTTCCACATTTTCGCAAAATCGCCACCGAGAGGCCTTTTCCGTTAATTTTCTCGTTAAGTGCCACGTAGTTGAGGGTAGTATCGTCATTTCATGTCCTTTTTTATCTCCCGCCAACTTTTGAGGGACTATTTTTTGTGAAAAGGCCTCTCAATGGCTAATTTGCAAAGTTATTTTCAGGTTTCATATTAAATTGTCAACGCCTTCACACACACACACACAAGCAGAAAAACACACATACACCCGTAATCAAATAATTATCATTCCTTTTTCCAGTAACATGTCTCGCTGTCTTGATCTCGTGGTTGCTTGCAACTCGTTTGTCATATCGGAAATGATGCTAACCCATTACCGGCGAGAGGTTGAGGAGGACTTTCATCATGCACAAGAGTTGATGAATAGGTGCCAAAAGCTGTCTAATATGCTCCGTATTAGGGGGGACCTGATTTTGGAACTCCAAAACATAAGGGGCTCGAGAACTGCAAGGGCCAATGTGAACAAGCTTAGGAGGATTCAGTCAGCTGATATGAGAAAGATGAGGGGGTTGATGAGGATTCTTAGGCAAACAAACGACAGCATTGTTTCCAAGATTGAGTTTGCTAGGAGGCAAACTTACATGTGAAGGCATTGGGTGCTGGAGGCTGGAATGGGTTCTTTTTTTGTGTTTGTTGTGTATGATGAATGTAGGTAGTAGGTGGTTGGGCACTTGTGGATTTGTGGTTTCTTTTGTTCATTTTAGTGCCACTGTCGTAGTGTCCTAAGCTAGGTAGATGTAGGTGATGATGTAGTTAGGGGTTATGGTTTCCCCTAAGGTTGTAAATGTATCCCTATGGTTTATGAATGGAAGGGATCGTTTGATCCCGTTTGTCTTGATATACATTGTTCAATTCGTATCACAAACACATTCATAAACATGAAACTGACATAATTGAAACCATAATACAATACACAAACACATACATTTAAATGCTACTAATCAAAGCAAATAACATAACCACAAAACAAACACAAGCATATTCAAAGTAAATGCTATTAATCGAAGCAAATGACAGAAACATAAAACAAACACAAACATATTATGCATAGGAGTCAAGCTTGACTAAACATTTAACCCCATATGAAATACTTCAATTTACATAATATTGTTCGGCATGTACCAAAAAGATGAACCCATCACAATGCCTGCCCACACCCTTTGGTGTATTCGAAACTGTAATACCTCAAATTATAAAGCATGTAAAATGACTAAAATATCCCTAAGTCCAAAAATTTGAATTAATACTTAAACAATACAAAATAAACCCAAGAAATTTAGAACTTTGCAACAGATGATCACAATAAATTATGTGTAAATAAAATTTGTACATTTTTGTAAAAGTAAAATAATTTTTATCATATAAATAAATAAAGTTGATTTATATATATTATATATATTAAATATATGTATTTAAATTAAGAAATAAATCCCAAATCAAATAGGAAACTTATCTAATCTTTTATTTTACCTTATCACATAAACTTGCAGCCCAAGATAAGGATTTCACTCAATATATATATTAGATACACGTTTTATTTAATTGGATAATCCCTAACCGACTTTTATTATAAGTCGACAATTCCAAAAATCCACTCCACACGAAATAAAATTTAAGAGAGCTTCTAGATATTTTTCCTGGACTCCTTCAAGGTCTAAGAAGGTTATAAAAATAGTGTTTAAGGTTGTGAAGGCAGATTCGATAGTGGGAGCATTCTTTTGTTTGATTTGTTTTTGCCGAGAGCTTTAAATCCATTCTGCCTCATTCGTATGTTCTAAAATTGTTCTGGTAATTTTTTATCACTTTATATATCATATGTCATCTGTATAAAATACTAAAATTGGTCCATGCATGCTAATGTGATTGTACGAAATTATATAAAGATATAAACCCAAAATTGAATGAAAATAAGAAATCAGACCATGCGGATTTTGTAAACTTTGTAAATATTTTTTTCAGTTCCTATGAGCATTATATAACATCAGAAAAATAAGTTTGAAAATTCTCGAAGCCTAGAAAATCAGTTTGGATTTTGTTTATAATCGGGTTATTAGAGAAAAAAGAGAATAAAAGGAAAAGAAATAGAAAGAGGGTTAGGTTTTTGATGTTGAACCTGGTGTATTAATGATGTTTAAGGTTGTAATTAATGTTAGTAATGATTGGGTAACCTAGGGTTAGGGTTTGGTGGTTTTTTATTAAAATCCGATTATGTATTATAAGTACAAGGGTATGTTTTGTAATTTTGAAAAAAGTGTGGGCTATTTTTATAAGTTGTATTAGATCAGTGATGAATTGAGAAAAATATAATATGAGGGTGTCATGTGTAAAATATGCAACAAAAAGGTTTAAATAGTAAATTATGTAATTATATATATAAATAAATCCGAATTGAATTAATTAAGAACAGAGGGACCATTTTGTAAATTATGAAAACCAGAGGGTTAATTTGTATATAAATTATTTGAGGGACTAAAGGTGTAAGTTTGGTAATTAAAAGGATTTATTTGTAATTTCTATAATTAAAAAGATATAAATTGTATTTATTTTAATTAAAGGGTTAAACTTGTAAACTTTGAAAGTGAAGGGACTAAATGTGATAATATGATATTTATATTTCGAATCCTGTACTTAATAAGGTTACACTTTAAACCCTAAATCATTATTAAAACCCTAAAATTTTATTAAAGATTTATTTAAATACTTAATCTAATGTGAAATTGTATTGAATAAGTAAAACATACTAAATCAGAAAATCTGCTAAAAAGGGAAAGTTATTAAATTTGGAAAGAAAACTTAATATGGAACATAAATAAGAAATTGAATGAACAAACTTTTAATAACGAATACATCATATGTAGATTTCTGAAGAAGGGTATTATCTCCTCATTTGATCTGTCTACTTCTGTCAGCTTTGATTTTGTTCAAGGTACGGATATTCTGACCTTACTCTTAAGGTTTCCTTTGTGATATGAACCTCTGATATGAACCTTTGATATGAACCTTTGTTTTCTGAACTTTCTGATAAGACAAGTATGATTTGAACCCTTAAATATGAACCATTTGATTACATGAGTTTCACTAGGCATGGGGGTTCCATGTCCGTGTCAGGGATGCACCTCTGACATGACTCTAGGGCAGTAGAGTGATGTTCTGCCACGTCCCTTGGTTTGGCTGCAAATGTTTATGTGTTGGGAAGGGGCGTATGGATGCATCCTAGATCTGTTTCTGTTTCTGTTTCTGTTTCTGATATGATATGATTTGTCTGGTGAATGTGGCTATGTGTGCAATACACGTCCTTGTTGAACTTAAAGACCTTGATAGATCTTATTGAGCACTCTAGAATCGTTAGCAATGTTATTGTAATCAACAACACACTAATAGACAATCTCTGCAACTTGTATTTCTAAAGCGGAAATAAAACACAAGCTTTTAACTAAGAAATCTTGATCCTCTATGGATCCTTTATAATAATAATAACTCACTAAAAAGTTGTTCAATACATAAACGTGTGTTCCTTTTATACACAAGGAACCCTAAACCGTTTCACAAGAAACGTATATTCTAAAACTTCTAATAGATATGCATTATCACTTCCTAAATAAACTCATGCATATCCAAACTATATTACATAAAATACGGAATTTCTAAATCCGCAGAAACTAATAAAGCTGAAACTAGTCTTCAGCAGATATACTACTTCAGCAGAAACGAAACCTTCAGCAGAATCTTTTCAGCAGAAATAGCAGCAGAATCCTGACTTCACAGAATTCCCAACAATCCTCCCCTAATCTTGAATTTGACCTGGTTAAGTTCAAGATTCTTGATAGATCTTCCAAATAACATACCAAGAGGATTGTAAGAGCACCAGCAAAGAATCATCTTTAGGAAAATCTCTATGATCAGCATATTCTTGAAAGCTCCATTCTTTGCAGCAACAAATGACTTAAGGTACATCAAAACAAATGACTTTCATACGATTCTCATCACTTCCAGGTGTGTTAACTCCTGTGAGAGGTGAATCATTGAAAATAATGGATTTGATGTCTCTTTACCAATAGCCATCACTACTGGAGTAGCCAAGTGTTCAAAGGTACACTGATAACCACATGATTTTTAGCAAATCATCAGCTATAAACGGATTTGAGATGTCTTTACCTGTAGCCGTTTGCTCAGGACTAGCCAATTATCTTGATGAAAATCATCTTGATTAACTGATTACCAAATATGGTTTTCCACTGCCTTTACCACAAGCCATATACATGTGGGCTAGCCAATTATTCAGAATCCATAAATGGAAAAATCCATGGTCAATTGACAACCATTTCAACTACTCAGCAATAAAGCATGGGTGAGTTGAAACCCCTATGGTTTTGAGCAAACCATTACAGCTATCAACAGATTTGACTTGTCTTTACCAAAGCTGTACCCTTTGGACTAGTCAACTTTATGATGGAATACTCAACATCAGGTAAGTTGATAACCAAACCTGCAGACAAATACTATACAACAACACATTTTTTTTTTTTAAATAACTAAACAACAAGATATCTCTACTCAGATCCTGCTTTAGATGTCTTAATTCTTTGTTTGAAAACCTTCACCAAAGATTCAGCAAACAATTTAGTATTACCAGCTGGGTCAGGAGGTATTTCCAACTTCTGATGTAACATTTTCTCCATCAATGAAACCTTCAAAGGATATTTGTTGATGATATCCATGATAAGCCTCAGACCAGTGGTAGTTTCCAACACATGAACATAAGACATAGGATAGAACTTCCAACTGTGCACTTTCCATTTCTGATTGTTCTTCCATATATCATAACTTGCACCAGCAGGAGTAGAAGAATCAAACAAAACTTGAAGATCACCCAACAAGTACAATCCAGAACCCTCAGGAATATGAGTGGCATAATACTTAGTAACCAGCTCATATAGAGTGAGCAAATCTTGATAATTCACAAGATGTAGAATCTGCTGAAGAAAGGCAAATGATATGGAAGTCTTATCCAATCTATAAATAGTATGGATTTGACCATCTTTACTCAACTCCCAACTTACCAGCATAACTCTATTACCTTCTGGCCATTCATCAGATGATCCTTCTCTTAAAAACGAAGCATCAGAATCATTCACATTGATTAAACATTGTTTCCTTCTAGCCATTCTCTTGCCTCTTCTTCCAGGAATATAAATAGCAGCAGGAACTGAAGGTTCAGCAGAATCACCTTCTGCAGCTTCATTATCCACATTATCATCAGCAGAATCTTCAGAAGATTCAAGTACAGCAGATGCATATTGTTCATCCATAGCCTTCCTTATCTGTTTGTTTCTGGCAGCTTGAATCTCTACTTCTCTTGTTTTCATTTCATGAAATCTGGCAAGGGCTTCTCTTTGTTCAGCTTCTTGATCTTCAACTAACTTTCTAGCAGTTTCCTCACCTAATCTTTCTTGCTCCAATTGTCTCCTAGTTCTCTTTCTAGTTGGAGCATCTGATGTTGTTACTTTAGCTTTACCTTTATCCATAGAAACACCAGCAGAAGTATCAGGTAAAGAGACATGTTCAGCAGCAACATGAATATTCTCAGATGCAACATTTGCAGTATTGACAAGAGAAATATTCTTTGAAGTATCCATTCCAGCTTTGACATTCCTAGCTTTGATCTTATTGTAAATCTCAACTAGTTTGTCAAAAGGAAGACCCCACACATATTTCTTGGACCAAGCATTATTATACAAAGAACTACTCTGATTCTTCACAAATGTTCTCATATACTCTGTTTGTTGTGCTTGAGTCATAGGTTTATCCCTTTTTGCTTTAGCTTTCACTTCATCAGCTGCTCTCTTTCTCATCTTCAGCATTTTTACAATCTCAGATTCATAGTCTTGTTCCTCTACTTTCTTACCAATAATGTCAGCAGTAACTGTTGGATTTGCAAGCATCTGTCTTCCAATCATCTGCCAGTCAGACTCATCAAAGTCTAGAACTGCTGCATCCAATTCCTTTTGTCTGGCAATAGGTAAGGTAGAAACATATCTTTGAGTCTCTGAATCTAATTCTGCATTACACTGAACTTGTACTTCCTCAGCTAGATTTGCACTCTTCATATAATTTTCCCAGTCTTGGAGTAATTTACCTTGCTCAGCTCTCTCTTCAGCAGTTACAAGCTCATCTAAATCATCATGAAAGACACCATCATGAGGAATATTATCAGCAGCAACATCAACATTATCCATCTGTACATCAGTCATAGGTTCATCATGTACAGATTGAGCAATATCTTCAGATACTGGTATATTCTCAGAAGAATGATGTACAGGAGAATTCATATATTCTCTCCCTGCTACAAAGTATGTGTCTCCAGAGGTATTTCCTTTGTCAGCAGGTTGAGCAGCAGTAACCCCACTAAATGCCTGTTTCTCCTGAAGGATATCAACAGCTTCAGACATCAGCACATCACTAGAACTACCAGATACTTTTGATGCTTCAGCAGCTTTCTTGGCCAAATACTGTCTTGTACTTCTTCTTTGAACTAGTATCATTGGCTTAGATGTAGGTGCTGCAGCAGCTGTAGATGGAGCAACCTTAGATTGTCTAGCAACTTCAGCTAGAATTTCAAGAGAATCCAAGTTAGTCTCCTTTGCTTCTTCAGTAGAATCCAATCCATCTTTGCTTTCCATCTGCTGACTTAACTTTGACTCCAGATTTTTGACTTTGCTTTTCAAACTTTGAATTTCATTACCAAGTGTGATCTTGGTCTCAGCAAGTTCTTTCTGAAGATCTTCAGTCATTCTCATGTACCTGCAAAGAGAATCATATACAATGATGAGAGTAATTGGGTTCTCTGCTCCACCAGCAGATTGCTCAGTGGTATGAGGAGCTTCATTGAACCCAGCAGGATAAACAGACTCATGTACAACATTAGGAGAACCTACATTGATTTGTTCTCCCATTGAATTTGGTGAAGGCAATCTAGTATCAGGTTCAAAAGTCTGTAAGTCATCTTCAAACTCATGAATTTGCTCAACTGGAGCAACCTGAACTGGTGAAATGGTAGGACTTTGTACAGGGGTAGGTGGTGGTAAGTCAGTAGAATCAGGCAAAGGTTCAGCAGTTGTGGCTGGTAATTCTTCCATTACCACTGAAGGATTACCATCAGCAGCAACACCAGAAGATGATGGATTACCATCATCAGCAGCATTAGAAGCAGTCACATTACCAGCATTATCCTCCTCAACTTCATTGGTATTGCCTTGAGGCAACATAGCTTCCAACACAGGATAATGATCCCCAGTGTAATTAGTTTTCATTGAGGCAAACAACTTAGAACCTAGACTTTTAATGGGTATGTGGGTTGTATCCTCAGTGGTTATGTCTAATATTATTTGTAAAAATCTAGGATACATGAGAAACTTATGTTGTTCCTTATCTATATTTTCTAGCATATTTTCAAAAATAAACTTAGAAAAATTATAAGTTTCACCCTGAGAAAGACAAACAATACCACAACCCAGTTGCAAAGAGAACTGATTCCATCCTCCACACTTGTTGCTCATACATTGAAGTAGCAGATGCACCAAATACCTCCACTTTGGACAGAATTGATTCTTGTGCCATTTGGATGTGTCAGTACTTTGATAACCAGCTTTTCTCAGCCCAGCAAGAATATCGGCAGTGTTGGAATGATACACACCATTTTCATCATCCAACTTAAGCTTTGTCCTTATCAACCCTTCTGTCACCACATACTCTACACCATCCACTTCAGCTACAATTTCTGTAGCAGATCTCTTGGTAGCAGTTGCCCAAAATTGCTTCACCAGGGATTCACACACCAAATTAGGACAATAAGTCGAAGCATAATTTATCTTTGACCTTTGAAGAAACTCCACCATCAAATCAAATTCTTCATGTCCCTTCTTTGTTTTCAGAACAGCAAATTTGTTATGATCACCCTTCAATTCAAGTTGAGCCATTTGATTGAATGTGTGTAATAGAGTTATGAATTGCTCCAGTGAATAATGGGATTATTTGAAGTGTTAATCGAATAATCTTTGATTCGAAAAGATATGCACAATGAGTTAAATTTGGAAGTTACCCAATCGTGGTCAAAAATATCGGAACTGCTTATTGACCAAGTCTGACACAACTTCTAAATTTGAAAATTAACCTTTCAGCAGCAATGAAAGTCAAACCTGCTGAAGAGTAGTCAAATTTCAGCAGAATCAACCAATGGTAAAAATATCTTCGGTCAATATCTTTATTTTACTGTGCCACCCAACTCGCATTTATTTTCGTAACCCCCAAAATTTCCTTATTTAATCATCCCAAATTACACATCTGATTCATCAAATTTCCCAAATTAACTCTCAAACCCTAATTTCAAATATCCCCAATTCAGCAATCAACAATGTCTTCCAACCCAAAAAGTTCGGATGCAAATTCCTCTTCTTCATCAGCAGAATCAGATGTGCTACCTTATCCATGGGGGCTGGAAGGTTCAGCATTTGAAAAAGCTTTGGAGGAGCGCTGGGAAGCAGAAGAGAGACGATGGAATGCTCATTTGAAGAGTTACTCCAGCCATGTATCCAATCCTGCTGAGAGTGAGCAGGTCTCTCCCTTCATCTATACCTCTGATGAAGACTCCTCAGAGGAAGATCATGAAGAAACAATCTTTCTCCCTCCTTCCACACCAGAGAGATCCCAACCAAGATCAAGTAAAGGGGATCCATCTCTTTCAACATCACAGAATTTGGTGTTGAATCTTCCTGCTCCAGGACCTGGTCTTCCACATCAAGAACATATTGGACAAAGCAAGAAGTCTGAGATCACACATAAGGGAAAGGAGAAGATGAAGTAGATGACTGAGGGATGTAACCATGAGGCAAAGTTCTTGAGTATCATCTTGGCTTTAATTCATGAGCATCTTCCCAATCCTCCTTCTCTTCTTTTTCCATTTTCAGCTTCAGCTTCTTCATTGTACTTGTCATAGCCTCAAGTATTTTGTAATAATTGATAGAAGCTAGTAGTACTGAGTTAGCTAATAGTTTAGGAATGGTCATTGTAACTCATTTGTAATCTCGAATGTAAGTTGTAACTTGTTTCTATGAATGAATGAAAAGATCCTCTTTTGAGTTAATTCAATGTATCAGACCTTCAGCATTATTCCTTTAATCAGTAGAAACCACATTCAGCATATTGACCACATTCTTTGACTTTAGCTTTTGGTGACATTAATCTTGGGACTTACATACTCAATTCATCTGCAACCTAACCATCAACCAAACAAATACAACAAACTACTTGTACAATGTTATATGGTTAGTGTTAGAAAAGCATAACATATACAACTTCGACAAAAATATACAAAGTTTATACAGATATCATCCTCCCCTGAGGCATATGCCTCCCCTGAGGCTTATGCCTCCCCTTAAACTTTGCAGTTAAGGGTTTAACATGCCAATATGGACCACCAAATATTGAAACCTTGGTCCATCAAATGCCTTGGTTAATAAATCTGCCACATTCTCATCTGTGTGAATTTTGACCACTTTAACCAAATGTTTTTCATAAGCATCCCTGATAAAATGATGTCTTATTTCAATATGTTTGGTTCTATTATGAAAAACTGGATTTTTGACAATACAAATGGTACTCTGATTGTCAATGAAAATGGTAGTGTTCATGAAGTTATACCCATAATCCAGTAATTGATTCTGAATCCATAGAACCTGACCACAACAATTGGCAGCAGCAACATACTCTGCTTCAGTAGTAGAGGTAGCAACTATTGTCTATTTCTTGCATTGCCAAGAAATCAGTCTTCTTCCAAGAAATTGACAACCTCTAGTGGTGGATCTTCTATCCAGATTAGCCCCAGCATAGTCACTATCACTGTAAGCTGCTAGCTGAAATGGAGACTCTTTGGGATACCAAAGACCTAAGTTTGGTTGGCCTTTCAGATATTTAAAAATCTTCTTGACAGCATTCAGATGAGAAGTAAGTGGAGTGACTTGATGTCTGGAACATGCACTCACAGCAAATGTAATGTCAGGCCTTGAGGCAGTCAAGTACATCAAAGAACCAATCATAGATCTGTACAAATGGACATTCACAGGGAGATCAGGAGTAAGATTGGTCTTAGTTTTGGGAGCCTCATATGGAGTAGTGGCAGTCCTGACATTTTCCATGGCAAACTTGGACAACATATCTCTGACATATTTCTCCTGATGTATGAAGATCCCATCAGGTTTCTGCTGAACTTGTAACCCCAGAAAGAAAGTGAGTTCTCCCATGGCACTCATCTGGAATTCTCCCTTCATTAAATCCTCAAACTCTCTACACCAGGCTTCTTTGGTAGAACCAAAGATAATGTCATCCACATACACCTGCACAAGTATAATATCCCTAGAATCTTTCTTCAGGAATAAAGTCTTGTCAATGGTACCTCTTCTGTAGCCATTCTTCAGCAGAAATGTGGAGAGTCTAGCATACCAAGCTCTGGGAGCTTGATGAAGGCCATAGAGAGCTTTCACAACCTTGTACACATACTCAGGATGATCAGGGTCTTCAAATCCCTTGGGTTGAGTCACATAAACCTCCTCCTCAATCTCTCCATACAAGAAAGCACCTTTAACATCCATCTGATAAACCATAAAGCCCATATAAGAGGCATAGGCCAAAAATATGCGAATAGCTTCAACTCTGGCCATAGGTGCAAAGACCTCATCATAGTCAATGCCTTCCTCTTGTCGAAAACCTTGAGCCACTAGTCTTGCTTTGTTCTTCACCACAATACCCCTGGCATCTCTTTTATTCTTCAAAATCCATTTAGTCCCAATGGCATATTTCCCATCAGGAAGAGGAACTAGAATCCAAACCTGCTGATTCTTGAATTGCAGCATCTCTTCTTGCATAGCCTCAAGCCAACTTGAATCAGCCAGTGCTTGAGGAACACTAGTTGGTTCAATTTGAGAAAGAAAGCATGCAAATAAACAATGTTTGAAGTCTGTGTGATTGTTCCTCTTTTGATTGTAAACATAAGAGATAAAAGCAACTTCTCCATATTTGGTATTTTTGACTGTGCTTCTTGTTCGAACAGGGTCATTAGGATCACCAATAATCTTTGATAAAGGATGAGCATTGTGAATCCTTTTGGTAGTATGGGGTGGAACATCAATGTTGGCATCAATGTTGGTGATAGTTGGCTCAAACTCAGTATCATATGAGGCTAAGTTAAACAAGCCAGACTTTGGTTGGTGATTTCCAAGATCAGAGGGACTTGGAAATCTGGTAAAGGGCTTAGCAAAGTCTGCAGAGACTTCAGTAGATATGGGAGATTGAATAGCAGCAGAATCAGCATCTGGAACATCATCAGTGGAAACAGGTGTGCCTTCAGCAGAATCCTTGTTGCCACTGACTGCTTGTGCTGATTGATGTAGGAGAGCCTCAGTTTCTTGTGTAACCTTGTTATTGAGTTTCTGAGCTTCCTGAGTAGCAGCATGTTCCTGCTTCTTCAATCTTGCAAGATCTTCTGCATAATGTGACTCATCATCTTGTTCAGCAGCAGAGTGATTACCTACAAAATGGTTAGATGGAAAAGATGGTACAACAATAGTATTCTCTTCTGGCTCAGACTCACATTCTGAGTCATCATCCATGGAACCTGCAGGGTTAGAACTTGGATCTTTGACACCTGCATCAGGATTAGAAGCATGCCTAGTATAACCCAAATAGTCAGTCAAATAATCTAGGTCAAAATACCAAGAGTGGCCTTGTCCCTGAATATTAGGCTGATCTTCAAGAAACCTCAGATTAAGGGTCTCTTCAATCTTTTTAGCATTCAGATTATATACTCTGTAGGCCTTGCTATGAGCTGAATACCCAACTATATATCCCTCATCAGCCTTCCCATCAAATTTACCCAGAATATCAGCAGTATTCAGAATAGTCACCTTGCATCCAAAAGGCTTAAGGTAATGAATGTGTGGAACTTTCCCAGTGAGAAGTTCATAAGGTGTCTTGACATGTAGTCTAGTGATGGATACCCTGTTCAAGACATGGCATGCAGTGCTGACTGCTTCAGTCCAGAACATAGTGGGGAGTTTAGAGTCTGCAAGCATTGATCTAGCAGCCTCAATGAGGGTTCTATTTTTTCTTTCAGCAACTCCATTTTGTTGTGGAGTCCTTGGAGTACTATAGTCCCTTCTAATCCCTTTAGACTTACAGAATTCTATGAAGACCACATTTTTGAATTCTGTACCATTGTCACACCTAATTCCTTTAACCTTTTTATTCAGCTGATTCTCAACTAAGGTAATGAATTCTTTCAGGATTGGAGTTGTTTCATCCTTAGTCTTGAGAAAGAACACCCAGCAAAACCTGCTATAATCATCAGTAATAACTAGGCAGAAGTACTTGTGATCAAGACTTCTAATGGGGGTTGGACCAAAGAGATCCATGTGTAGCAACTGAAGAGGTTCTGAAATGTTGCTCACTACTTGAACTGATTTGTAAGAGGCTCTGTGTTGTTTACCCTTGTTACAAGCAATACAATTATGTTCATTGGTGAAGAGTTTAGAAGGGAGGCCCTTAACAAGACCAAGTTTAGATAACTTGTTTATGGTCTTGTAATTCACATGTGCCATTCTTCTATGCCATTTGTTAGATTCATCCAGGGAAGCTTTGGCTACCAAACATGTTAGATCACCTTCAGGCTGTACTTCATTCAGATTGAATGTGTACAAATTGAAGGTCCTAGGAACTCTCAGCAATACAGTGGTGTCTTCTGGGAGTTTGAAGTCCTTGGAGAGTACAAGACACTCATCTTCAGAGAAGTAAACCTTATGTTTAGTGTCACAAATTTGTGACACTGAGATAAGATTAAAATTCTCCAGTTCCTTCACATAGTAAACATTTTCAAAGTCTAACAAGGGTGTCCTGATGGTTCCTTTCCCTGTAATCTTGCCATCTCCACCTCCAAAGGTTACAGTGCCCCCTCCTTCAATTTGTTCAAAGTCATGCATCTTATCCTTGTTTCCAGACATACTTCTGGAACAACCACTATCTACAATTCCAACTTCAGTACTTTTTAAAGGATGTTCCTACAATAACAACAAAATATACAGAATTAGTACACATTGGAGACTCAAGTCATTGCTGACTTGAGCCTGCCTTGTGGATCATTAGTAACAGGCCATGTAGATGTTTTAGATCCACCATTGTTCTTGGGCCTGTATTGCATATTAGGTCCCTTCTTAGGCCAAGAACAACCTGCTGAGGGCTTCACAGCAGTATTCCATTTCCCACCACCATTACACATTGAGTCAAAGTGATTAGGCCAATAACCATTGGAAAAGAAAGAACTAGTGGGTCGAACACATGATCTAGTACTGGTTTTTCTCCATGGAAAATATGAGTCAGCAGAATTAGGTTTCTGCTGATGTGGAACAAAAGATGGTATTTCACTAACATTTTTCCACATGTGCCTAATTTTTCTTTGACTACCACCTGCACCCATTCTTTGCTCATGATATGTACAATCCTTAATCAAGTGATATTTGCTTCCACAGACAAAACACTTCTTCTTTTTAGAAGATGTATTAAAACCAAAAGAATTTCCATAACATGAAAAAGTATTCAAATCACCATGACAAACAGAATTGTTTTTAACAAAGCCAAAAGTATTATTATGCAAAGAATCTATAAACAAGTCTTCAGTAGCAACTGTCTTTTTATCAGCAGCAACTCTAGAAGGCTTGTATGGAATCTTGGATGAGGTCTTTGGTATGGTCTTGATAGTGATCTTGGGCATAGTCTTGGGCAGGTCCAACTTCTCACTTGAATCACAGCTAGCAAATGAGGTAGACCCTTCATCAGAAGACTTGTCACTGGTACAACAAGAGACAGAGTCATTAGATTTCACACTAGGGTCTTGTAAGTCAGTAGACTTTTTGCCATATAAATGATGTGATCCATCAAAGTTAAGAGGTTTGGTCAAGTCTATAGGCATGTGTTCCCCTCTTATAGGTCCAGGCACAGCATTCATTCCCCCTTCCTTAACATATTTAACAGGTGTTTGATAGGCTAATGGTGGTTCAGGGTCAAATACACTAGACATATCAGGGTAAGTTAGCTCTTCAGGGTCTATATATTTGTCATACCCTAATGCCTTTCTAGACCTAACCGATTGGCGACCATCAATTAACTTACTTAAATTAGATGCTCCTTCCTGCCATTTCATACGACCAGCTATCTCTTTATCTAATTTAGCCTGTAACTCTTGTTTTTCTTTTTCTAATTCAGACTTCTCCTTTTGAGTTCTTTGTAAATCTATCTTAGCAACCTCTAAATCACTTTCTAAAACTCTTACTTTTTCATCATATTTAATTTGATTCTTTTGAAACCATACTTTTTGTTTTTCTAGTGTTTTTAAAGCCATTTTATAAGACTCTACTTCTACATAACACTCATTGTATTTTGGTTTCAATTCATCAAATTCTTGTTTAAGCTCATTGTATCTCACACTACATCCAAACACACAATTGGTTACCTGAGAGATTCCCATCAAGGAGACTTGCTCCTTCTTGTCTTCTGAAGGTGTGAATGCCAGCAGATTCACTTGTGAAGATGTAGAAGCTTCCTCTCCAGCAGGTTCATGATCAGCCCAATCAATTTGGTGATCCAGAGTCACCATTGCCTTTGAAGGTACAGTCTTGTTATTTCCTGCTTCCAATGGATAGGAACCATATCTAACTTCATCTCCAGCCTTTCTGTCTTTGCATTCTCTTGAAAAATGTCCCACTTGACCACATGTGTAACATTTAACCTTCCTTCTATCAAACCTTGCTGCTTCTTTTCCATTAAAAGCAAACTTTCTTCCAGACTTGGCTTCAAACCTTCTGATATTCATAGATATCATTGCAAGTTCCCATTTCAAATGCATCTCCTCCATTTCCAATGGATCTACTTGTTCAAAGTCCTCATAAGCAATAAACTACTGAGGTTCATATTCAGCCACAAATGAATGAATAATATCCTCCATCACATTACTTGCTTTTGATCTAGGAGCAGTTTGATTATATGATTGAGAAGATGCTCTAGCAGAGTATGAACTTGAAGCTTGATGCACAGGTTTAGTAGAAGCACCAACAAATGCAGAATGAGTGGATGGTCGTATTGGACTTCTCACATCAGGCTCAAGTGATTTAAGCCTATTGTAGAGGTCATCAAACGACATTAAGTCCAACCCTCCTTTGGTCTTCATAGAAATACAAACTTGTAGCCAAGATGGTGGCAGAGATCTCAGGAATTTAGAATTGCAGTCTTCATTGTCAGGTCTGGCCTTCAACTGATTAAGTTGACTCAATATGCGATGAAACCTGTCATAGCCTTTATGAATACCTTCTTCTTCAGTTATCTGAAACTCCTGAAATTTTTGCTTCAATAAGGACTTCTGCAATCTTCTTGATTCCTCATTCCCACCAAATCTTGCTTTTATAGCCATCCAAATATCCTTGGCATCTTCCATAAAATGGAAGTCACCCATATGGTCATCAGGAATAGCTTGTAACAAGATTGTTCTCACTTTACTCTCCCTCTGAACAGCCAGAATCTCTTCAGCAGTTTTGGGTCCCACAATAGTAACAACTCCATCAGCATCTGTAACATGCTTCTTCAGACTATTCCCTTTCTTAACAATCTCCCACAGATTCCAATCAATATTTGTGATCCAGTTCTGCATCTTCATGGACCACAGATGATACTCATCTGCATTCTTCAAGTATGGAAACTTAGCATTGCTATTTGAGAGGTTAAGCTGTTGAAGAGAAGTGGTGTTAATGTTCTGGGTTGTGTCAGTATCATCATCTGAACCAGGCATGTTTGTGGATTTGTTTGGATGTAAGAAAGTGTAAGGTTTGTGTTTCTTAGTATGGCAGAGACTCTCTCGAGGCTCTGATACCACTTGTTGAACTTAAAGACCTTGATAGATCTTATTGAGCACTCTAGAATCGTTAGCAATGTTATTGTAATCAACAACACACTAATAGACAATCTCTGCAACTTGTATTTCTAAAGCGGAAATAAAACACAAGCTTTTAACTAAGAAATCTTGATCCTCTATGGATCCTTTATAATAATAATAACTCACTAAAAAGTTGTTCAATACATAAACGTGTGTTCCTTTTATACACAAGGAACCCTAAACCGTTTCACAAGAAACGTATATTCTAAAACTTCTAATAGATATGCATTATCACTTCCTAAATAAACTCATGCATATCCAAACTATATTACATAAAATACGGAATTTCTAAATCCGCAGAAACTAATAAAGCTGAAACTAGTCTTCAGCAGATATACTACTTCAGCAGAAACGAAACCTTCAGCAGAATCTTTTCAGCAGAAATAGCAGCAGAATCCTGACTTCACAGAATTCCCAACAGTCCTTCACAAATTCTGGGAGCTAGCTACTCCATTATGTTGCCTAATGTGTGAATTATGATTATGATAAGTTATCTGTTTCTGAGCTTATGGTATTATTATGGTTCTAACTCTGTTCGTACAGGTGACTGTATGAATTCCTTACCTAACATATACATTTTATTTCCGTATTATCCGTTATACCTAAATATGTTTTCCCCCAAAATATATCATTTGTACTTCAGCATTTTATTTCAGTTTATTATTGTTATATCCGTTCACTGGGCTTTTTAAGCTCAGCCGCATTTCTTTTCACCGTGGCAGGTATTCAAGTTAGCTTTGGGACAGCTTTTGGGGATTGGGAGTAGAGTTGAATTGAAGATTCTTGACCATAGTTATTTGAAGTAAGTTATTTATTTAAGACTTCCACTTTTGATCTGTTCTGTTTGTTCTGATGTAACACCATATTATTGTGACATTTTTACCCTTGTCGGGTTGGGGTGTTACAGAAACAGAGGTAGAATAGTTCAAGTTACAACCAAATTAAAGTGTTTTAGTTTCTACACATTACATATTCCCAATAGATGAACCCATATGTCAATCTTCAAACCTTCTACTGGATGAACCAACATGTGATCAACTACACTTGCACAGTCAATATATGCAATGAAATGAGGTTACTATAATAGGCAATGCAATGTGTCCAACTTTTTTGCTAAACAATTCATTAGACTCACCTAGTCAAAAGAACACCACATTGTTACCCATTGATCTTGGTGCCCGTAGACCCAGTACGCAATTACTGATTCTTGGTCTCAAAATACCCCCACCCTTTGCTCCCACATTCACTGAACCAACACCTGATGGGTTCTTCATAAAACCACCGTCTCTAATGACAATACCAGCCGGTTTGTTCCTGTTAACAACATCAGCCTCATCAACCATCTTTCCTTTTCCCTTATCCACAGACCTCTTCACCCTCTTTTTATGCTTCCCGAATTCTGGTTGTGAAGCATCAAAGTTTTTGAAGTGCTAGTCCTAAAAGGAGTTCAAGTAATAAAGCACCGCAAGCTAGCATCTTCTTCTACCCACCCGAAAACCTCCCCACCATCACCCTCTGCATCAATGTTGTTTAAATAGTAGGGAGATAAAACCTGTTTTGTGTGAGCACCAAACAAGTCTACAAAACCGGCACAACAACCTAGCTCAATCATTGTATGCACATCATTGTCTGTGTGAATCAGCTTCAAACCTTCGTCTAATGATTTGCCATGCAAACAAAAAAACACAACCCATTTTTCTCCCCTAATGCGTGAAAACATATCATCCAGACCTAGGCTAAAGACATGTCTATCACAGACAAAGCCACAAATTGTAGAAACATTCCCTTGTACATACCTTAATGGACCAAATTCAAAGACTCCATTATTGTGCATGCGGAACACAACTTCACCCCCATAACAAAGTAAATCTGCCACATTTTAAATTCAAATTGTCAAGACATACCAGGACCTACGAAACTAATGGTATACATGCTAAAGTCAATGCAGAAGTAGTCAATGAAACAATTATGCAGACTCAAGTGAAGCAGAGCAATGCAATGTTGTATATCTTACTTACAACCAATGTGAAGACTTACTTACAACCAATGTGAAGACTTACTTACAATCAATGTGAAGACTTACTTATAACCAATGTGAAACACTTTCGTAATGCAAAACACTCTCTATAGCAGTACTTTAGTAATGGCAAACACTCTCACTTACGATATTCTAACACCCTACTTAATGCAAATACTCTGTTTATCCTAAACCTAGGAAAGGGAATGCATATAAAAGTCTATCAAACATATCATAGCATCCTACGTAAACAAATTTAAAATGGCACATAAATGAAGTATACTACATTAACATACCAAGATCCGTATGCTCTTCCTTCAACTTTCTCTTCTTGCCAGTCCCAACAGGCCTTCCCCTCTTCCTTTTGTCTGTAACTGTACTCGGATTAGAACTCCCCTCATTCTTCTTCTTTCCAGCCTCCTTCTTCTTGCCAGTCCCAACAGGCCTTCCCCTCTTCCTTTTGTCTGTAACTGTACTCGGATTAGGACTCCCCTCCGTCTTCTGTAACACCCCCAAATTTGGGATATGCAGCGGAATTAAAGCTGGGTGTTACTCGACGGCACAACAGTTATAAGAATAGAAAACAATCTCTAATTGAGTTGTTTTAGAAATTTTATTATTCAAATATCAGAGTTTACAAAATGAGGTCCCAGTAGTTTACAATTTATCCAATAATTTATCAAAGAATAATAAAATCTTAGCCTTCCTTCCGTATCCATGCCCTTCCATGCCATCCTTGCTTGTTATGGACCTAAGATAAACATGCTAAAAAGTCAACACAACGGTTGAGTGAATTCACAGCATTTGTAAATAAGTAATAGTTTGAACACAAGTCAAATCGTTATAAAACATCGTATTGTAGTGTAGCATATTGCACTAAGCCTCATGAACTCAAACGTTAACGTGTGTGATATCATAAAATGATATAAATTACCGACATCATAATGATGATGTAAGTAAGAATGCTCTCGAGTAGGAGCTTGCCAACTTCCTGGTAGTTCTCAAATAATGTGCATTTGGCTATCAATCCGGCTAGCACGCAGGCTATCTATCCGGCTAGCTCAAATGGGTTGTCAACCTCCAATAGATCTATTCACAATATTCGCGTTCACTCGCAAGTGATTAATGGTTCATGATATGAGGGACTTTTAATGGCAAAAACGTTTAACTTAGGCAATACCAGATTAGGATAGCATACAGAAAAACACTTGTGTTCGGTTTGTAGCATGTATCTCCCCACAAGTTTGAAAAACATTATAAAAGTGGGACTATGAACTCACCTGGGCAGTCTGGATGGAAAACAAAGTTAAATGAAGTTGATAAATGTCTCCGGCTTGAAACCTGATTTATTAGGTCAAGTTTTTAGTAATTGCTTCTGATTATATAAGTTTTTCAATGTTCGTTTCGTTTTAGTTTAATGGTTAAATATTTTATTGAGCCAATATGTAGTTTCAAAAGTATCATTTTATTATATTTTCTTATCTGTAAGATTTGGTTCTGTCCGTTCGTTAAATGGATACTCGTTTGTTAGTTATGGTACAAAACATGTTGTAGGTTTACTTTCCAAACCCTAATAATAATAATAATAATAATAATAATAATAATAATAATAATAATAATAATAATAATAATAATAATAATAATAATAATATTAAATAATTAATTAGGGTTTACAATATTTTCATTTTAGACCCTCCTGTTTCTAAAGTTGGCAACTTTTACCCTTGAACTATATAAAAATGACAACTTTTACCCCTGAACTTTGGTTAAATGACACTTTCTACCCTTAAGTTTCAAAATGGACAGTTTTTACCCCTTAAGGATTTCCCGATTACACAACAAGTCCAACAATAGAAATATTTTAGAGTTTTGGCATAATTGATCCTTGTGTTTAACCCCCGATCCCACTCGAAATCCTTTTAATCAAAAACAATTCATGTCTTGCGTTTTACCTCGAAACTTTTTACGAATCCTTTTCTAAAATGTTTATAAGTGTTATTGAAGTATTCTTGTGAAATTTTATGGCCTGATTTGATCCCACGATCTCAGAATAAATAACAGAAACTTGCGATCGAATATATACTCGACACAGAAAAACACCAATTTTAAACGCCCCGTTCTCCCTCGTTTCTCAATGAAAATGACTGATTCTTTTTCCTATATTTAGCCCTCTTAGTGGTCTTTAAACATGCCAAAATCTAGTATTTTACAAGCTCGTTTACTATTCGAAATTAAGCACACAAAACTGAGGTCTTCTGTTGTCTTTTCTAAAAATCAGTTCTGAATTTAAATAAAAACATTGTTCGTTATACATTTTTATGACTGGAGGTCTAAAAAAGTTTTGAAGAAAACGTCGTTCCGGAGAACTTTCATGTTTTAAGTTTTTGACGAAACGGACCAGAAAGGCCTCGTTTCGTGTGATGTTTGTTGCTGTTACAGAAAGTTTAGTAAGTTTATATATAACTTTAAATCGACGTAACTTTTGACTCGTTTCTCCGTTTTAGGTGATTCAAATTGCTACGTTCTAGTAAAAATATTCTCTTTAATAATATGTAAATGATCTATAGTCTAATGTTCTTAAAATATCGAAAAGAAAAACAATAGCGGGTGTTTGTTTAGTCGCTGAAACAGAAAAAGAAAGAATATAAAGACTAGTTTTAAGTTTTTGTTTTCTTATTTGATATATGTTTATCATTAAGTATAAGTAATTTAATAAAATATAAAAGAGATTAAAAAGGGAGTGAAGGCTTACAGAAACTTGGGTGCTCGATATCTAAGAGTATTTGGCATGGGTTGGATCGACTGTAGCTAGGACTTTGCCAAGGTTTCTAAACTTCAAAGCAACATTATCTTACTTTCTTCTTAAAGACTTAGAATCAGATTTGTATGTGGGTGTGGGTTTGGTTAGGGTGTTTCGAATGGGAGATGAAGAGGAAGGGAAGAATGTGTCTATTTATAGGCAAGAACTAAAGAGTTTTCTTGGATGTGAATCGAGCAACTTGTCATGTTTTTCATCCTAGCAACCTTGATTGGTATAAGTTGATACACACATACTTGTCCTTAACTATTAACTAGACAAGCATACTTGTTCAATTTCTAATCTAGTTGTTTCGAATGGCATCAAGATAACCACATAGGTTTGGTTTCAAGGAGATGGGACATGCTTACTTGGTTGATTCTATAACCACAAGATATGGGAGACAAGGTGAGGTGTTGTTTATATTTTGTATGGTGACAAGAGGTGGTGATGAGGGTGGCGTGGTGTGGCAATATGGGAGCCAAAGGTTGCTCCCACCACATTTGACCATGGTAGAAAATCAAAGAGACAAGAAGATGTGGATGTTTATGAGACCAAGTGAGGGTTTTGTGGTGTAGGGTAATTGCAAGTAACAAGCTTAGAACACGTTTGGTTTTATTTTAGATAGATTCGAAAAAAATGGGAATCGATCATGCTCAATTTTAATATTTAACATAAGTCGTGCGTTTATCGGAGTGTTTAAATGTTATTTAAACTAAAAATTTATAGTGATAATAATTAGGAGTTAATAGTTAATTTAATAATCAGAAAAGTTTAGTTAAAACTTTAAATGCCTAACGTTTAGTTTGAGCATTTAATAATTATACATTAATGAAAAATCGTAAAATGGTAAATAAAAGTTGGAAAACTTTTTATACTTGACATTGAAAGATATTTATTCAAAACGAAGTTAAGTGAACATGTTTATTTAGAATGTGAGTTTGATGACATTAGTTGTTTGTTGTCATTAGTTTGTTTTAAAAAAATTAGACGTGAAAAATGGATAAGTATAAGTTTAATTTAAGTGGAAATTTACCGGTGGTTACATCTTCTTCTTGCCACTCCCAACAGGCCTTCCCCTCTTCCTTTTTTGTGTGACTGTAGTCGGAATAGGACTCCCCTCCGTCTTCCTCTTGCCACTCCCAACCGGCCTTCCCCTCTTCCTTTTTTTCTCTGCAACTACCTCATTGGAGCAACGGCTACCACTTCCAATGGTAGGAATAGATATGGCACCGCTAGTACCTACATTTGGTTTGTTGAAGGTTCTATTCCACATCTATTGAAGAATTTCTTCGATCATCTCCTTCCCTATGTTTGCATACGAACCATACTTGGCAATAACTTTATCACCAAATTGATCCAAAACATCCTCAAAGACTTTATCATTTAATAAAACCTTGCCCCACGACATTTCGGATGATTCCTCCCCACCCCACCCCCCCCCCCCCCCCCCATCAACAAACACTTTCCCTTATCATTCTTATCATTATTCGCCATAGCTGGGTTTAGTTGTTGCGATTTGATTTTTTTTTATGTTAGGGTTTGACGGTTGATTATCTAAATCACGGTTGGTTGGTTTTGGGGATTTTTTGTACCCTGAAAAAGCACACAGCTTTAAATACATAGTTTACGTTGTTTGCAAAAATAGTCCCCCGAAAGTTGGCGAGAGATAAAAAAAGGACATGAAATAACGATACTACCCTCAACTACGTGCCACTTAACGGGAAAATTAACGGAAAAGGCCTCTCGGTGGCGATTTTGCGAAAATGTGGAACGTTGGTGTCTTTTTTGCGCTACTTTTTGTCTCGGTCTCCTTTTTGCAATTTCGTGGAACGTTAAGGACCATTTTTGCAATTTACCCTTTTTTTAAGGCAACGAGGCACTAAAACAAAGGCAAAAGGTTGTGGTAACTTTGATAAGAGTTGACTTGCAAACAAGTTACATAATTAAAGAAGATAAAACAGCGGTTTAGGAGAAAAATAAGTGACAGCTGGATTTTGTTTGAAAAATGGAGACGTACGGACTACGGACAACACTTTTAAGGGACAAGTTATCCACACCCTCCCATAGCGAGGGTATCCAATGATTGAACGCATTGCTGACTTGTACGGTGTGTATTGCATGTTGTACGGTTTGACCAAACCTTCTTAATGTGACAATATAAGGAGGGTTTGTATTGTATGACTCCACTTTTAATTGTCACATGCAATATCTGACACAAGGTTTGTGTAAAGTCAACACGAGGTTAAATTGTCACATGCAATATCTTTTAGGGTGCGTTTGGTATAATCATAGGTTTAGAATAAGATTTGGATTCGATATAGAATGAAAGAAAAAGAGGAGAGAGAAGATGGTGGGGATAAAAGAAAAATACTAATTAATTAAATATAAAAGTATTATAATAAAAGTAAATAAATAATTAAAAAAAGAAAACGTATACTTTTATGTGGCTGAGAATTTTAGATGGAAAGAATGTGTCAGTCAAACTAGTTTTAATTGGTTGATATAAGTGATAGTAACTAGTGGAGGTTGGTATCGATTCTATCATTCTTGATAGTGTGTCCGGAAAAAATTTTGCTACCAAACATATTATTTAATGTATCTATCAATCTATACCCCCCAACACCGAATACCAAACGCGCCCTTAATTGTCACATGCAATATCTGACACAAGGTTTGTGTAAAGTCAACACGAGGTTAAATTGTCACATGCAATATCTGAGACAAGGTACCGTACCAGATAGTGGTGTAAACAAGACGAGACAAATCGTGAGTTACTCGGGATTGACTCATAAACTACTCGAAATCGACTCGATGTAAACGAGTCGAGCTCAAGTTTGAGCTACTTGAGTATATTTTCGAGTCGAGTTTGAGCTCGAAAATACTCTGCTTGTGAAGCTCGCGAGCCTTATCGAGCTTCAACTAAATTACACATTAACCCTTTTATGTACATATATTTACTTAATTTTCATACAAATTGAGTAGACCCGAGCTTGATATATCCAGTATTCATCGAGTTAGAACCTTAAATGTGAAAATAATCGAGCTCGAGTCGAGCTTCGAGCTCGAGTTTTATATGACGAGTCGAGCTCGAGCTCGAAATATAAAGCTCAGCCGAGCTCGAGTTTTATTATTTGACCCGAGCTCGAGTTTTAATATTCAAGTCAAACTCAAACTTGACAGTACTCGGCTCATCTCGACTCATTTATACTCTTATCAACTACCACATTTTTATTTATGGCATATTTAATTGTCACATGATATCTGACACACATTTCTGTTTGTGGCATATAAAATTGTCACATGCAATATCTCTTCACATTTTTTTTCCTAAAACACGTGCCTACCTATTTTTTCTTTCGTAAAACGCGTACTATTTTTCATATATCATGCAGTTTCGTAATATAAATATAAAATCACTTCGCAATTACACCTACTATTGAAAAAGAAAATGTTTCGGAACAACGAATTGGGTTTCTCGAGTCACATTTATATAATAAAAAAACACCTCTAGTAAGGACTTTCGTATTTTCAAAAAAAAATTATTTTATTATTAAGTAATATTTTAATTGATTATTATTATTTAATTTATAAATTTTTAAATTCGTTTTGTTGATATACTATACAAGTAGAAGATAAATACAAAAAATATAGATAAGATACAACTAACAATAGGATTAAACTTTTTAAATGATTATATTTAATAATAAAAAACTATAATTAAAAATCATAAATCAAACAAAACAAAGATTAAATTATTTATTTTTTAATAAATAAAAATATGTTATTCAAAAAACTTTAAAAAAACTCGCGCGTGCGCGAACATTATAACTAGTTTGTTCCGATATGATCATATTTTATAACGTTACAAGGATTTTATATTCGCACTTCGTTGCGGGGCACGGGTTTTTATGCTGAAAATTTACGTATAAGATTTCATTTAAATCAGGTTTGAGTTTTTACACCTACCATGGTTTAAGCGTATACAAATAATTACTAAATTTTAAACTCAAACGATTTTTGATATGTCTGGGAATATTTTATGTCAATTTAAGTTACATAGGAAATCTTTAGGGGCAAATTACGTAATTATATATATATACTAAAACTCAGTACGTGTGTACTGTAGCAATCACTGTAGCTACAGTGATTACTACAGTGATCTCAATAGTAATTTGGTGAGTGCGGGGACTGTAGCAACGGTACTGTAGCAGCACTGTTCATTTTTTTTTTTTTTTTTTTTAACAAAAATACCATAAATATTCCAAAGTAGTTTAGAAAATGATATACCGTAAATATTCCTACGTAGTGCAAAGGATGCTACATCAACAGTAGTTTAGAAAATGATATACAATCAAGAGATAGAAGTTCACAAGTTCTTTTTTTTTTTTTTTTTTATTATTCTACAAAAAATATTAGCAAAAATAAATAAATAAATAACGAAACATTAGAAAGACGAAAAGGGAGAAGGCGCGTGGTTGGGATTATACCGAGAAGAAACAAGTGGGTGAGGGTTGTGGTGGAGGTGGTGTGGTGACAGTGGGGTGGTGGTGGCGTGTGACGGTGATACGGTGGGAGCCACAAACTTAAATGCTCCAGAAAAGAAAATGATGAGCCGATCTATTGATTCGACTAAAAAAATGATTCGCCGGAAAATTTTCCGGCAATGGTGGTGGCCGGAAGTGATGCTGGTTGGCCGGAGTTGGGGTGTCGCCGGTGAGGGTGAAGAGAGGGAAAGGGGAGAGAATTATTAATGGGGTGTGTGTGTAAAATGAATAAACAAATGAATTTTGGGTCTTTTATATTTTTAGGGGGACTAAAGTTGGACAAAACAAAGTGTAGGGTTGAAAATAAAAGTATAAGAGAGGGACTAAAAGGGTTTATTAGCTATTCGACATACCAAATGGTCTCGAAAAATTACGAAACTTGCGATATTGTTCACGAAATAATTTTTCCAATAAAATCAAGTATAAACTTGCAAAATTTTCTCGAAGTCAATTTACTTGGCTAATACGATTCGTTTCGAGTTTCTAGGTTGTGCCGGTTCTATCAAAGGATAAAGTTCTTATTTCTCAACACATTTCACGTTTCTCAAGCCCAATTTAAAAGCAAGAAAGATTTTAAGTTCTCAGGTAACAAAAAATAAATATTTTGGTTAGTAAATAGGTTTTGGAAAATAACCAACTCGGCTAGCTCAGTTGACCATAGCAAACGTATTCGAAAAATTACGAAACTTGCGCTATTGTTCACGACAAACACTCATGTAACAAAATTAATATCGACAAACACATTCCCGCGGCAACGCGCGGGTTTTCATGCTCGTTTGAGCTAAATTGTAAAGAGTATTTAGGTTAATATTTATTTATTTTTGAAAAAAAAAAAAAAAAAGGATGATTTTTTTCAAGATTAGGTAATTAAACTACAGGGAGCAATTAGGTAAATTTATGTTACATGTTTGGTCCTTAGGAATGGATTTCGTAGCGGTCATTAAACAGTAAGGGCTATTTATGTAATTCACATATGGATGTTTTTGCAATTAAGGGTCGGTTTGTGTATATTTTAGTTACACGTATGGTCCTTGAAAACTGATTTATGTGACATCGTCTGTTCTTTAGGACCTATTTTGCAACAAAAGTTAAATTTCTAGGATTGTTAATGATCATCGCAATGTCATGAAAACACAGTTAATGTAAACTTGTGTTGTACGTTTGGTCCCTGATAATTGGTTTCTGTTACATCGTTAGTCCTCAGGGACCTATTTTACAATGGCAGTTAAACCTCGAAAGAATACAAGATACTCCTTTTTGGTGAATGGTACAATTTCCTGAAATTTCTATATTAAAATTGAAATAAATATATTAAAATAGGTTAATTTTTGTTTTGAAAACTAGCTCTTACGATTATATTTTCTATGTCTCAAATTATTAATCTTTATTTCCTTTTCAAGTAAAAGCGACAAACTAACTTCATGTTTTCTAGTTTCTAAATACATGAAGCATTTAATGTTTTATTACTAATATGAACAACGAACGTAGCCCAGAGTGATTTGGTTACTTGTATTTAGAAACTAGAAACTAGATTTATCGCACCAAATCCACAATACCATGGCTGTTAATAATTAAAGAACATATCTTAATAATGATAAAGACTTTTGAATGGAATAATTTTGTTGATGGTAGTCAACCTACCAATTTTCTCTCCAGTTCTTCAACATATCTTTCTTTTATCAAATGGAGAATCGTTGTGTGCAAAAATGTTTCCAAAATTGCCTATAAGTTTTTGACTCTCATGTATGTTACCATTGTGATTTTTGTGGATAGCAGCCACACCTACAATCACAGAACATATTTCTTTAAGCATAGTGAATACTCTAGTCAAATTTGATCATGGATTCGATTTATCAATGATCAATATTTATAAGGTAAAGTATTTTGTAAAAAAAGTCTCCAAAATAAAAGTATAAACATGCAAAAACATTCTTAGTAAAACAAAATATGAAAAACTAAAAATAATACATCGAGTCCTAATGCGTTGCCCCACCTTTTGATGGGGTGGTGCATTTCAAAGTTTTCAAGATAGAGATTCTACCCAATCTCGTTTTCGTCTTTGCAAGATCGGGATCGTAAGATTGGATCGGGATCTTAAGATCCCACTATAATGTCATTTTTTTAATAATTTTTGTAATATTATACAAATTTACAAATTATTAAATATCATAAACACCAAATTATATAAATGTTTCATCAAAATGTTGTCCTAAATTATGATTATGAAATTTTTAATAAGATTAACGTGTTGGTTTTTAAATTCTACAAAATATAATCTATATATTTGCTGTTTTTTGGTTTGTTATCCGAGAAAAGTAGGATCGGATCGGGTTAGATCTTAAGATCTTATGGTCAAGATCGAGATCCTATAAGATATTAAGCTTTCAAAGATCCTATATCTTACACATAAAGGCTTCAATCCAAGATCCCTATATCTCTGCAGCAGTTTTCGACACCCTATATCTTACACATAAAGGCTTCAATCCAAGATCCCTCCAGTAAAAAGTGAGCTTGATATACTGAGAACCTCCGGTAAAAATTTCAGCCCAATCCAACGGTTACCGAATGAGATATCGCGCCTTGAAAACTGGCCTGCAGTGAGTTACGAAAATTGTACAAAAGTCGAATTTTTCTTCTTTTCTCCGAAAAACCTTGTAGATCCTAGATCACGAGCCCCTGGCTTTGATACCACTTGTTAAGAATCTTTTAAGCTCAGACTTGTTAGGTCTTTATCTAGGAATAACAATAACAACACAACAAGAACATGCACAACGGAATATATAAACATTATTGTTATTGCTATAAGGCTTCGCCATCATCTATACTCTATTACAATCTCCAATACAGCCCCAATACTACCTTGATCAATGGTAGTACATGTTATCTACACTATAACAATGAATCAAATATCCTTGAGGCTAAACAAAACTACCCTAGGTGTTTTACCATAAAACACCTGTACACACACACACACTTTCCTTGTGTTTACATTGTGATACACATAATAAAACCTATTCCCTGTATCTCTTTATATAATAGAGATATTAGGGTTACAAAATACTACAAATGACTAAATTGTAATAACTTCTTTGTAAAGCAAGTCCCTAGTCTTTTGCATTCTTCACTTTATCTTCTTTAGTCCTTCATCTTTCATATTTTGTCAATATCAACTCAAGTATAAATCCCAACAACCTACTGAATTGCCACGTCTATTTCTTGCAAACTCATAAACCATATTCACAAGTATTGACACACAAAGACAAATAAAAATAAAATTAAAAAAAAAAAAAAAAAAAAAAAAAAAAAGCTAATAATTTAAACTATAAAACATCACATAATCAATTTAGGTTCATAATAACCACATATGATCTTCCCTACACTTATTTCATGCAAAGTACCTTTAATTACTAATGAGACGAATTCAAGAGCAAAAGAAAGCATAATTGCATACAAACCAATCATGTAACAATTCATAATCAAATACTAGCATGCAAACAACCTAAAAATAAAATTAAAACCAACACAAAGCAAGTAAATAAAATATGCTCGGGTTGCCTTCCGAGAAGCGCTTGTTTTTGTTCGAGTCACGAGCCTGACTCTACCCTTATTTAACGGATAAAGGGGAGGTTTTCCCTACACTTAGGATTAAGTGCGGGTGATAGTAGCTTTACACACCATTAGGGTAGAAATATGCCACTTGAGGTGAAGGGAGTGTGTGAATGGCTTCCTTCATCCTAAAACTACCCGGACTATATGGGTTGATGGGTGGTCCGGTTCCTCTTTTGTCTCCTAGATGTATATCTAAGGATGAAAAATTGAGCAGAGGTTCCGATTCATCAACACTAGGAACTTCCCTAGAACTAAGAGTAAGGTTGTGACTACAAGTATTCAAACATATATCCATTAGTTGTATTTGGTTCAAAGGTTCTACCTCTGTCTGGATTCCTAAAGTATCTTCTACTTCTTCCGGGTAAGTCACGGGCGGTGTGTATGCCTCAAATGATGGTAGGACTTGTGGTGTATTTAGTAGGCTTGTGTTATTTACCTCATCCTTCCTCGTGTCTAGATCACCTATATCTTCATCATGTATTTTAGTGGAATCTAACCAAAGCATGCACCTAAGTATCTCAAATCCTTCTCTAGCCATTTCAAATTCTAAGTCCGATTCATAAGAATCTTCCTCAATAACTTGATTACTATGTTCGATTTTTCTAAAGGATTTCTCATGTATTTCTTGAGATTCATAGTCATTGTCCTTAAAAACTAGGTATTTTTGCTCAATGTGCTCATGTTTGGCTAAATCCTCCTTATGTGTTTCCTTAGGTAGTGATAAAAGCAAACCTAGTGCTTCATCCAACTTACAGTTTATTGCAAGAGAGTTTTCTGTAATTTCTTGGTAAACTAGGTCGCTTTTCCTAAGGGCCTCACTAAAACGAGCTGAGTTAATCCTAAACATGGAGGTTGTTCATAAGACCCAAGGAGAAGGCTCACATGATTAATAGGTATCCTAGAATGAAGTATTTTGAAATCCAGAGCGTTTTAGCCACTCAATCCTACTTTGCAATCTTAGAAGTCTAAATGAAATATCCATTTGAAGCAAATTACAAAAAAAAAAAAAAAAAAAAAAAAAAAAAAAAAAAAAAGACCCAAAGAATAGATAGACTACGAGAAAGCTACAAAAATAAAAAGAAAAATCTCACTTGATAGGAATCTAGTGAGTAGACCTAAACGAGATAGAAATTAAGCCTAAGCAATAACTATTCCTCGGCAGCAGCGCCAAAAACTTGATGCGGGATCACAAGACCTCTCAAAAGGTTTTACTTCTCAAGGGATCTTGAGAAGCTTGCAATCCTCCAGGCAGTGTACATGATCCTTGCAGTGTAGTATAGGTAAGTCCGAGGGAGTGATCGTTCTCTAGGGGAATAGTGTCGTTAGGTTAAAATGTATGACGAGATAGGTCTAAAGGTGAGGGGTGATTCTTTTTGTATTTTTATGTTTTATGAAAAGCAATTAAAGATCTCAGATTTTGGAAGAGTGGGCGGAATTAGTTGCTAGTCAACTAACCCAAAACTACTAATTAAACTCATATGCAAGAAAAGTAAATTAGGTTTTGGTATGTGTTAAATCACATACCTTTTCATGGCCAAATACCGACCCAAATAGACTAATTTTTCTAACAAAATGCCAAAAAAATGTGTATTTTTATGTTTGTGAACATGCAGGTACGGATAAATCACAAAGAGACAAAAAGTCAAGCAAAAACGGAAACCGGGCACGAGAGTGGGAAAAGATCTGAAAGTCAAAGCTTGGGATCTGAAAGTCAACGTTAGTCCTCTAACTACTCAAGAATGACAAATGAAGCCCTTGGATACAACTTTTTGATATTTGGCAGTTTTTGTCCCTGAATTTCAGAAAGTTGCATAATAGGTCCTTATGATTTTTATTTTACAAATCTGCCGAAACAACAAAAGTCCAATCCATGATTTACTTACCAAGCCCAACCATTACTGATCTGAGCCCAAGCCCATCCTATGGTCAACATTATATTATTCTTGGTCAATGGTCAAATAGTAGTCAAACTACTAGTAAAAAAACCACAACCCGCTTTTTTACCCCCAAATATCAATAGTCACAGAACCCCTTTTTCCCCATGAACCCTAGAAATCAAAATCATGGTCAGTTGGCTCAAGTAACTCAATTAACCAATAATTAACTCATCATTGGGGCTTCTAGAAGGATTGTCACGTGCTCAGATGATGACAGAGGTATTTGTTTACACGAATGGACACTTGGCAGAACTTGATTGGAAAGAACACATCATTGGCTCATCATTGGATCCGTTTTCTAGAAGCATCTGACACCCTTCTGACAAGGACAGAGAGTGTGTGCACATTTGGGACAAGTGGCAGCTCCTTATTGGTATGGACACCTCACAAATCATGATCCAAAGGTTGTGGTATGATCAAAGAAGCACAAATCGTATCTAAGGGCTATGATTAGAAGAGAGAAAGCACAATGAGTTATGGATTGCTAGCTTGGCATTTGAGACCCAACCCCTTCACTCCTCCTATAAATAGTACTTATTTCTAGCATTAGAGTGTGTAGTTTTTTAGTGTAGTGTTACTCTATCAAATTGTCTACTCAGTTTATTAGTTTTATGATTTTCTCTTTATAATTCAGCTTTATTTTTAATAAAAATTCTCATTTTGTGAATTCAATTGCTTTTACTGTTACATTGTTATCTTTTACTAGTGTAGCTTATTGGTTCTCTTAAGTTTTTAATCCTGATTTCAATAGTTTTCAGAAACTCATTAAGCTTATAGATAAATTTTTACTTTCTCAATAGTTTTCATAAGAAAATATAGAAAATAAATAAAAATCAGAAAAATAATAAAAAAATTAAAAAATGTTTCAATCCAACTTTTATAGTTTTTGAATAAGCAGAAAAAGCTTATAATCAGCTTATACAAGCTTTCTAGCTTGTTATAATCTGTTCTTATTCAAATTCTCTCAACAAGTGATTTGGTCAATTGTGGTCAAAGGATTCAGAATCAAGTGATTGTTGTGGTTTATTGGATATGCTGAGACAGACATGGATGGTTTCAGCCTATCTTAAAGATAGGCAAGCTCAGTGAGCTCCCTCTTTTCTAGCTGAGGAAGAAGCTTTGGTAACTTTCTGATTTAGTAGAACTCATTATTTGAAATTAATTTGGATTCTTATTCAGCATAGTAGCTACTGTTTCATTCATATATGTTGATGTTATAGTTATTGTAGCTGAAATTGAGCTTGTTATTTCTTTTGAGTATTCTGTTTTATAGTATCTGTTTTACATAGCTTAATTAGAGTGGTTGTTGCAACTTTAGATCTGTGATCTTGATTCACTGTTAGATCTATCTGGAGTTTGATGGTGATTTGCTGATTTTGGTTGAACTTGAATTGTGGTTGATTGAATTGGTGGTAATCAGTGGATTTAAAATTAGTGTTATAGTGTAATTGGTAGTTTTAAGGAGTGTTTGGATGAAACTGTTTTGCTGTGATCTAGAGTAAGTAGGTTGGTTATTGTTACTTGATTAGTTCACTTAGGTCAGTAGTAGTCTAAATAATGCATAAAATCAATAGGTAGTTTGATAAAAGTCAAAGTTAGTTTTTCAAATAGTTTAATTGAGATTTTAGTGTGAATCAGTTAGAGTCATTAAAGTAGTAGCTGCATCTTAAGTGATTATAGTTTAAATCAGTTTAAAAATGAGCTTATATTAACATTTAGAAGTAGTTTAATTGGATTAAAGTTGAATTTAGTCAATCTTATAGTTCATATAGAAAGTCAACTTAAATCAGCTTTTGGTGTTTGCTAGCTACTATAATTGATCAAATTCAGAGTAGATTTAGATTAGCTGAGGCAGTATAATTGCTTGATCTATTATCACAGTTATTCATTGAAGTTTTTGCCCCAAAGAGCTGGTTGATTTGAGCTTGTTCTATTAGCTTATTGCACCTGTGAATAAGCTAGGTTGAGACAGGGAACTGTTTTTTATCAATCGCCTACAAACTTGCATCTGAGCTTGTATATGTGTTTAGTGTATGATTCTGAGTTTGATTTGAGAAGGATAAGTATTTTGTACCAGTGTTTTGCTTCTGGAACTGATTGAGCTTGATCTACTTATCATTGAGCTTTTCATTTGAGCTTATTGCTTAATTCTTGTGATTCTGTGGATTTATGTGCTATCATTTGTTCATACATTGCAATTCTGAGCATTTTACATCATAATAAGCCTGTGTTGTAAGTTTCATTCAGTATTGTTCACAAGTGCTTATTAATAAGCAGTTGGCTATAATAAGCACTTTTTCAGCTTATTTTCTTTTCAAAATTTTTCTTCTAGTTCTTTTTATTATTTTTGATTTTCTGGAATTTTTCCAGATTTTTCCAAATAGATTTAGTATTTTTCTTAATTTCCTTTTTATTTTTAATCATTTTTAAATAGTTTTTAATCGACAAAAATTCATAAAAATTCAGAAAAAGCTGTGAAAAATATAAAAATATTTTTAGAAATTCTTTTATAATAGTTTAGAATTTTCAGAATTAAATTTTCATTTTTCCACTTTATTTTTCTATTTTCCTACATATTTAATTCATTTAAAATTACAAAAATCAAAATAAATTCATAGAAATTATAAGAAAAGTCAAAAAAATAATTTTCTTTTTCTGGAAACAAATTTTAGTAGTTTAAGATTTTTAGAAATTAACTTCAAGTTTGTAGTATCAATTTTTGTTAAAAGTTACGTTTTAAGAAAACGCGTTTGCATTTCCGTTTTTACGTTTTCAACTTTTCTGCATAACTAGCTTGTACTCTTTGCATAATTCATCTTTTTTTGTGAAAACTTGAATTACTTGATCACTATTTTCTCTTTTACACTTCTCAATTCAAGGTTTTCACGAATCAATATTCTTGATTCCATTTACCTTCACTAGGATACGACTCGGGTGATCCGTATTTTACGCGGATCATTTCGATTATATACTACTATACTATAATAGATTGATTTTTACACAATCAGGTTTCTACACGGGAAGTGAAGCGTTTCTACTTATGATGTATTACTCCTTGCTAGTTATCCAATTCTACCTACTGAATTGCCACGTCCTTTTTTTAGTTGAAGCGGTGTATTCCTTAATACCGGTCGTGGGGGTGTGCTAACTTCCTCAACTCTATCAATATCAATTTATCCTACAACCTTAAGTTAATTAAGCAATCATAGAATCATCAACATCAATTCATGCACTAAATAATACAACGAGAAAAAACCTATATTGCACGATCTGGTTACGTTTTCTAAGATGTTCAAGCTAGTTACACAAGGAAGTCAGCCAGTTTTCTTAGCCTTACGTTAAGCAATCAACTAAACAATATGTTAATACAAATATCGCCTAAAAACGTTATTTATATTTTACGATCTTTGCTAAGTTTTGTTAATGACAAAGTATGAAATTTAGCTAAGAGTAAATCATCACTTGAAGTGTTTAAGTCTTGTTTAACTAAAGTTTACATTTCATAAAACATAACACAAGTTTATTTCTTAAATTAGAAATAAGTCACATCACATTTATGGCAAGTTTTGTCATTATGTATTTATGGCAAGTTGTGTGTTTGACTTGCTTTCATGTTACTTACAAGTTTCATGTTTGACTAACTTTAGGTGATGTGACATTGTTTGGTTGCTAGAAGTTATGAGACAAGACATTGTTTGGTTTGGGAAGTTATTGCAAAAACCTACTGCAGACCCGGCGGTACCCTGGGGGTACACGGGCGGAACCCATCTCAGGGTTCCGCCTGATCCGCCGAGCATGCAGTATTGGTTGCTATAAATACCAAACCACTTGTTTGTTTTGTGTAACCCTTTAGGACATATTTTCACATATTCTCTCAACTAACTTAGTAACCCCTGACTTGTGTGATTCTCTTATGTAGCAAGGAACTCCACAAGATCATTCAAGAAGTTGCAAGCTTCAACTCTAAAGTTGCAAGTCTTGGTAGCTTGATCATGTATAAGCTTTGATAGTTTATACTTACTTTGTGTCATGTATATTCAGTAGAGATTGGTTAGTATTTTAGGCCTCAAAATACGTAGAGTGTTGGGAGTGGTTGTACCCTTGGTAAAGAACTCGACATCTAGCTTTGTGTCGGTAAAAGTGTAAGCGACGAGTGGGAGTGGTTGTACCCTTGTAAAAGAACTCGACATCTAGCTTTGTGTCGGTAAAAGTATAAGCGACGTGTAAGGTTTTCTCCGCCGGTGAAAGGAGCTTGTTGATTAGTGTTTATAACTCTCGAGTTGGAAACTCGGGGCGTGGATGTAGGGCAAGGAAAAAGAGTCCTTGTAGCCGAACCACGATAAACAATCGTGTTGTGGTTTGATCGTTTCTTTCTCTATCTTTGCTTATTGCATGTTGTTATTTAGTTAGAATTGTTAACTACATATAAAGCTTTTCAAAGAAGTAAAACAAGTAAAGTTGTCTTTATGTTATCAAACAAATGTAAAAGCTTTTCAAAGAACTAAACAAGCAAAGTTAGGATCATCACAAGTAAAGCTTTTCAAAGTAAGAAACATGTATAATTAGAATTGATACTCACATCAAAAGCTTTAGAAAGAAACAAACATATAATGGTATGTCTATATTATTGATCAAACCTAAAGTTATTAAAGGATACTTAAGTTAAAAATGATTTTTAAAGAGGTAAACTATTCAACCCCCCTTCTAGTTTTCCACAATTGGCATCAAGAGCTACGTTACTCAAGATCTTTAAAATAGAATGTATTTTAAAACTTGGATCGATCCATGGATTTTGAAAATCTCAAAGAAGGGCAACCTATTCAAAACCAACCGCTATT
The DNA here is from genome assembly GCA_030686995.1 of Artemisia argyi. Taxonomy (NCBI): domain Eukaryota; kingdom Viridiplantae; phylum Streptophyta; class Magnoliopsida; order Asterales; family Asteraceae; genus Artemisia; species Artemisia argyi. The sequence goes on along the minus strand of CM060688.1, from coordinate 183,628,963 downwards.
TGAAAAAGAAAACTTACTTGAATGGAAAAGTAATTTTGAAAATTATGTGAAATCAATTGATCAACATCTTTGGCATATTATTTCTTTTGGAAATTTCAAACCAAAGAAAACAAGTTTTTGAAAACCAAGATAACTATCTTAAAGTTGATAAAAATACTAAAGCTAAAACAATGATTTATAAAGCTTTAGTACCAAATATGAAAGAATGTATTTTTGTCAAATGGCTAATGATATTTGGAAAAATATGTTAAACTTTCATCAAAGAATATGTCAAGTCAAAGATGATCAATTTGATCTTACATATGAATTAGAGGTTTTAGAAAAACTAATTGATAGACACTTAGTAGAAGTTAATACATGTGCTACTAGTTTAAATGTTTTAAATGAAGGTACAAGTGAAGATGAGTACGTGTGTTTTGATGAACCTGCTTGCGTATCTTGGAATGTAATGGAAGTTGACGAAGACAATGATCCGGTAGTTTATTGTCAACTTATTGATACAACAAGCAAGGTGTTAGTTAAGGTGATTACTCGTGTCAAACTCGTAGTAGTCTTGCTTGCGATTCATGGAATAACTCGGATGAAGATGAAGTCAATCATCCGGTTTGTGATTCTATAATAGATAAAACATCAAGCAAGGTACACCTTGAAACCAAACTCTTCTGCTTTGATTAATTTATACTAGAGTTTTCTAAAAATAGAAAATGAGTCTAAACATTTGTGCAACATGGACCTAAAAGCTATCTTCAAGAATGAGTCTTCAAAATCTCTTAAGAATATCTTTGAAAAGAAAATCTTATTAGAAGATAAAATGTCTAAAATTAAGAGTAATGTTGAAATTAATCTAGAATGTAAATTATGTCTAGATTACAAACATGAAATTAAAATGCAAAATGAGAAAGGAAAAATTATTAGTTAAATTTGATGAAAGCTCAAAATCTCTTGAAAGATTGTTGAGGAGTCAAAGGTTGTTTAAAGATAAAACCGGATTAGGATTTAACTCAAAAGCACCATTAACTAATAAAACAAAGCAAGTAAAATTTGTCTAACCTAGAAGAGAGATTTAGAGATAATTCTATCTCTAATAGAAACTCATGATAAAAGAATTAAGATTATCATACTTCTTGCTTTTATATGATTGTCTAACCTTCTTGGATACATGAGTTATTGAGTTTCAAAGCATGTCGTCAAACCAAGTTTTTATGCTTAATGCTTATCCGCTTGATAGCATCTCTATGCAAGTTAAAAGGTACGCATTACTTAAACTTGACTTTGGTTATATCTTGTCTCTAGCATTGTGTGCTCAAATATGTGTTATTTGTAATACTCTAGAGTGTCTACCTGCTATTTGTAAATAACTAAGATTAGATTCTATGCAAAGAGGAATTTAGTCTTTAGTACTAGTAGGAGATATAAGGTGTTTTGGTTATTTAACCATCAAGAGATAAACACGAAAAACTCTTGTGTAAGTCTCACTCAACTCTTGCTTACAAGTGAGATAACTAAGAATTTCCTAAGTGTTAAAATGTCTAACACTTTTGTGATGCTTGCAAAACAAACCTTTGTTAAACAATTTTCTCAAACACCATAATTTGAGTCTTTAATTGTGTTTTTCTTCAATCACTTCTTTATGATAATCTCACATAAAACACACAAGGTGAAATAAATTACATTAGCATATTTTAGGATGTGTGAAAGAAAATGAGTTTTCAACATCTAGGATTTACTCATCAAATGTGACACAAAGTCTCATGATGTTGTATCTCTTGGACTTTTTCAAAATGAATAGAGTTCATAGTGTCTTAAGTAAGAAAACTCAAAGAGTCGAGGAATCGTTGAATATAACATTTAACGAGTAATCTCCTCCTTCTAAGATATCATCTTTGGTAGATGATGACTTAGTCGAAAGTCCAAATGATGGCAAGACAAGCATGAAGTAAAAGTACAAAATAACATCTTCTCATCATGAGTCAAACATTGAATCAAGTAAGATTGACATAAGTTATAAAACTTGATTTATAGGTCATAGTTGTGTCTAAACAAATTCAACAAAAACGGTTTTTGGAATTTAGAGTAAAACAACTAGTGAAACAAAATAAATGTTTCGAAGTAATCGTGTGATTATAAGTGTCAATATTTGAAAGTCTTTTTGATAATAAAAGCAAGCTCCAAAAGCAAGAGATTTTAACTTAAAGACATTCCTAGTTGCTCTCTTGTTCTCAGTAGTTAAGTTATTGATGATTTATCAAGAATGAGATTAGTAAATCCGTAGGTAAAAACTAAACATAGAGAAATGTTTGGAAGACTACTTGTTCTCATAACATTTAGATTCAACATTATGTTTAGCTTTTGTCTATGTACTCGTGTTAACGAAGATCCTTAAACAACTTGTTAGTTGAGCCTAGTTAGATACATCATTAGGTACTACACAACTAGAATTATGGTCTCCCAAAAGAACGGGAATAGAAACCATAGTGTTTGACTAATGGAATTATGTCGGTAATAAGTTGATGAGAAAAGCACAAGTGGTACTTGCACTTTTATACTTACTTACCAAATGATTCTCCAAAACGCATAAGATTCTCAAATTAGTATCGGATGGAGAAGCACAATCAACAAGCTCCAAGCAAACTCGTATCAACAATGGAATTTATCTCATCAACATTGGAAGCATCGACTTCGGCAACAATTCAATCCATTATGTTCTTAATCGACATATTGTGATCCCTCATCATCGCCTTGGTAAGATTGTTCATTGAGGAACGTCTTAACTAAGAAAGTCTTCTACGTCAACTATTCCATCAACGCGTTCACAAAATCTCTTGAATATGAAGCATTCATAATTCCTAGGCTTAGTCAAAGACTCATAAGACCTAAAACCTTAGTTTTTGAACTTTAGGTTAAAACCACAAAAATCAAGACAATTCCTTTTAAGTCTTTCCCTGCAGAACCCACGGAACCTTCAGAGCATATGGGCGGAACCCATTTCTTGGTTCCGCCTGGTCCGCCGAACCTCAGAATGTCTTATTTGAAATTTCAAAACCAAACACCCTCTTAATTCTTAAACAAAAACCTTCAAACAGCACCACCCTCTCTATAACACATATCCTCACGAATTTTAGGGCTTCTAATCCAATCTCTTCCAATCCAACTAACTTTGTAAGTATTCTAATCACAATTGCATTTTTAATCTAATCATAACATTTGTGCTTACAATCATTAACTAGGATTTTAGGGTTTTTGCATAAAACTACATGATTCATGAAAAACTTGGTGGCTAACTAATCATGTCTTCCATTAGTTAGGAATTGCATCCTCTTTGTTTTTACTTTAATTTACCAAACACACCAAGAGCATTATTTTTCTAAATTGCAACTCCAAACATCACCACATTGTTAAAACAAATGAAAAACATTATTGAAACATCACTTGCACATTATCTCGTGAATGCTAAAGGGAATACATAACCAATATGTATTTTCGGGTATTTTCAATCGAAGATATATTCAAATAGGAGAGTTTTTGGTTATCTTTTGTTTTCATAACATTACTTCTCAAACAAAACAATTTGGGCATCAAAATGAGTCAAGATAATCAAGTCTCCGCATTGTTTGCATATAGGAACATATTAGAACATGCACATTGATTAAAAGTCATTAACATACAATTCTTGTGTTTTCTAGGAATCAAAATGCCTAACGCAAATCAAACCGATCACGTGGAAACCCTTAAGTACTTGCCAAAACACCATAGGACTAAAGGTCTTAACAAAGTTCAAATAGAAACCTTTAAGGCACTAGAAAAACGCTATGTTCATGAAGGTAGAACAATTGATCCATCCTTTCTAGAAGGAACATCTACTCGCCAAAACTTTGCCGCAATCAACTTTGATTGTCTTCTTGATATTGATGAGCCGATTTGCCCTAGGTTCGTACTAGAATTCTATGCAACCGTAGAACTCTTCACCAATGAGTCGGGTATGATATCATTAACTTTCAAAACAAATCAAATACCAAATTTCATAGACCTAAAAGACTTAGCTATCATCCTTGGTGTTCCTAATGAAGGTACTTGTCTCTACACGGATAAGTGGCCTATTTCAAGCCTAGACTCAATTGAGCGTTTTCATCCATACAACAATCCTCTTGTTTGTAAGGAAACAATCAAGGAACATCTCTTTGTTAGAGCCTCCACCACTAGGAAAAATCGTTCGGGGAATATTGTGGATAAGGACCCATTTGGTATGGAGACCAATGAGCTTAAACCACAATTTAAGAAGTGGGAAGAAATTCTTAGAGCCAATGTCATAAGTACCATAGGAAATAGGGATCATGTTAACACATGCCTTTGTTACATGCTTTATAGCATTTCTATTGGTCAACCATTCAACTTAGCCTACTACCTAGCCCAACGAATGGCCGACATACCTTTAGTTGGAAAAACCGCCCTTCCATATGGAATGCTTCTTACTCGGCTATTTAGAGCAATTTCACCCATTCCTCCTAATGACAAAGGAATGCACCTTGACTATTTCCTTGTTCCTCACATCTTCGTTCCTCTAAGTGATAAACGAGTTTTCAAAAATAAGGGCAAACGTACTCGATCACCTACTCCATCTTCATCATCATCCGACATGAGCGACGATGATAATCTACCAAACTCTAAGTTACCTCCCTTAGAATTTCTTCAAGCTCTCCCCATCATTGACAATGCTTCGGAAGAATTCAAGCAAACCAAAGGAATGTTCAAGTGTTTTGGAAGGTACCTAAACAAGCTCAAAAGGAAGATTGACCGGTTGTGAGAAGATTAAGGAGCGTTTGTCTTATGTGTGCTTTAGAAGCATCTTTGTGTTAAAACTATGTGAATTATGTGATTTATGTTGATTCTCATGTTCATGACTTATTATGTTTGATGAATTATGTTTGGTGTGCTCTTTTATGATTAATGACAATATTGATGGTATTTGTCAATTTCATGCTTATGTTAAATTTCACTAAGTTTAGTGAATTTCGCTAGCCCCCGATCAAAGTCTTATACTTTGAGCGTTTACATGCCTAATTTTTGCATTTCCTAACCAGATATGAATTATATTTTTAGTTTTAGGACTTTTCGAAAATTTTGAAAAACGTCTCGCGGGTTTAAAACGCGTTCTGTCTGCTTTTTCAGTTCTGGCGGATCAGACGGATCCCAATTTTGGGTTCCGCCTGTGTAAAACCTGGGTAACCCAGGTCTGGCCCAACGGACCAGACGGAACCCAAATTTGGGTTCCGCCTGTGTATTCCCAGGGTTCCGCCAGTCTTCTGCAGAAAATTTTTGCCATTTCTCTTAAATTCATAACTTGATTTAGTGTCAAATCATTATCCTAAGTGAGAAACACTCTTCATTAACACCAACAACCATTCTGAAACAAACCTCAATCCCTAAAACAATTAGTAAGACACTTCCCGCCAAAATTCAAATTCAAAACATAACTAACCAAAGGAACCCTTTTAAAGGATCCTTCAAACCTTTGATACATTCTCAACCAAACCACTTCCATGATCACAAAGCATTGAGTGCTAAGGTTGGTCTTCCACTCCACCCTACTTCATTAGATTGACATTACATGATGTGACATGGTCATGAAAATCATGTGAAAACTCAATCCTTGAATAGTAAAACATCAAATCAAAACACATATTTCAACACTTTTCTCATCCTATAAATTTGAAAGGTTTGCAACAACTCAATCACATCATCAACATCAAAACTTTTTCTCTCAAACATCAAAACCAAAACCATTGCAATGACCAAATCCAATACCTCATCCGAGTCATCTAAGTCATGTGCTAAAACCACTAGGATTAGTGTGAAACCTTGTTGCTTCAACAAAACCACAAAGTCAAGCTCCTCATCATCAAGTGATGCTTCACTCAACATCTCCTCACCCATCCAAGATTTTCTCAACCTCACTACCTCAACTACGCCCTCAACACATTGTAATACCAATGTGATTACCATTCAAGATTTGCTCAATCTTGCCACTCCACCACCTTCTCCACCACTTTGCAACTCAAACCTAGCCTCTAACCCATCACCAACTAGACCTTTGAGTATGACAACCTCACCTTCCCAACAAGCTTTTAAATCAAAAACTCCTTCACCTCAATCACCAACACTCACACCAATGGAACTTTTCCATACACCACCAACATCACCAACACCCAATTTGGAAACTTTTGATGATCTATCAAGTCCACCATCCTTCTCACTTTTTGACACCATTGCTCAAATGGAAACACAACAACAACCAAATGAGCAACTTAATCATGAACCCTATAACCCCGCAACGGTAGAACGGTTAGCTTACCGTTATGCTAGACCATCCATTTTTCCAAATGACCAAGGTCATACCCACTCACATTCATTTGTGTTTCACCCCATTTACAAAAACCTTAATGGTGATCCTTACGGAGAACCAAGTTTTCGTCACCTAGTTCAACCACAAGAACCACAACAACAACAACCACAACAACCACAACAACCTCCAAACATGAATGAGGAAATAAACACTCATTTAAACCACCTCAATGCTTTCAAACTAATGGTTGATTCTCAAATCAATCATGTTATGGAATTCAACACGGCATTGCACTCAACAAGTTCAACCCAACCACCACCAACAAATCAAACCTCTCTTCCACCAAACTTTCCCCGCCATGATTGCGGACATTGCGAGAGAACCGCTCACATTAGTGAAAGATGTCGAACGGAACTACGTGAGTTATCCGAAGAAATGAGGTTTATTCTAAACCACATTTTGGACCAACTTCAATCCTTGTCTAACTCACCTCAACCTTAGAGTCTCCAAAATGAAACAAAACCGTTTATTTTGGAAAAAGTCACCATTTTAACCTAGTCACCTCCTCACATCCCCAAATAAAACCCGCTACAACCATCAATCCACATTTTTCATCCCCAAACAACCCAATCTTTGTTTTTGGAAAATGTTTCTCATGAAGGAAAATGATGATTTCCTTGTAGCATTTTATGTTCTTAGTTTATTTTTCAGTTTTTCTTTGTAGGATGTTGTCATCTTAATTTTGTGTCTTTGACTCTCTAAGAGTCAAATTTTTACAAGTTAAATGAAATTAATTCTACAACAAAGATTTGAAGGGTTTGATTGACCATTTAGGTATAATGAGTGAACTATACCTTGATATGGTACCATACATAAATCTTGTGCTAACCTCTCTTTTTGTAGGTTCATTATTCATGTTTTCCTTCCTTGAAAACTCCATTTAGGGGAGTAACATTCAAGGGGGAGCATGAGTCTTGCTTTATTCCGCTTCACAACTCTTAGTTGTGTTTTTCAACATGAAATGCTTTCATGACATATCTTGTGCGGAAACTAACTTTTCTTTTGTAGGTTCAAAATCCATGTCTCTACTCTTGGCACTCCATTTAGGGGGAGTATCGACCAAGGGGGAGCATGGCCATTATTCCGCTTCACTACTCTACTTTTTGTTTCGACAAAAAGGGGGAGAATTTAGAGTAAACTTGTTCTACTTTTACTTGTTCTACTTTTAATATTTCCGCTTCGCTAACTCTTTGCAAAAACAAGTTTTACTACTAACTTTATAAGACTTAACACTAAATCTCATGGCTTACTTTTAAATAAAGTTTATGTTTTGTCATCAACAAAAAGGGGGAGATTGTTAATACAAATATCGCCTAAAAACGTTATTTATATTTTACGATCTTTGCTAAGTTTTGTTAATGACAAAGTATGAAATTTAGCTAAGAGTAAATCATCACTTGAAGTGTTTAAGTCTTGTTTAACTAAAGTTTACATTTCATAAAACATAACACAAGTTTATTTCTTAAATTAGAAATAAGTCACATCACATTTATGGCAAGTTTTGTCATTATGTATTTATGGCAAGTTGTGTGTTTGACTTGCTTTCATGTTACTTACAAGTTTCATGTTTGACTAACTTTAGGTGATGTGACATTGTTTGGTTGCTAGAAGTTATGAGACAAGACATTGTTTGGTTTGGGAAGTTATTGCAAAAACCTACTGCAGACCCGGCGGTACCCTGGGGGTACACGGGCGGAACCCATCTCAGGGTTCCGCCTGATCCGCCGAGCATGCAGTATTGGTTGCTATAAATACCAAACCACTTGTTTGTTTTGTGTAACCCTTTAGGACATATTTTCACATATTCTCTCAACTAACTTAGTAACCCCTGACTTGTGTGATTCTCTTATGTAGCAAGGAACTCCACAAGATCATTCAAGAAGTTGCAAGCTTCAACTCTAAAGTTGCAAGTCTTGGTAGCTTGATCATGTATAAGCTTTGATAGTTTATACTTACTTTGTGTCATGTATATTCAGTAGAGATTGGTTAGTATTTTAGGCCTCAAAATACGTAGAGTGTTGGGAGTGGTTGTACCCTTGGTAAAGAACTCGACATCTAGCTTTGTGTCGGTAAAAGTGTAAGCGACGAGTGGGAGTGGTTGTACCCTTGTAAAAGAACTCGACATCTAGCTTTGTGTCGGTAAAAGTATAAGCGACGTGTAAGGTTTTCTCCGCCGGTGAAAGGAGCTTGTTGATTAGTGTTTATAACTCTCGAGTTGGAAACTCGGGGCGTGGATGTAGGGCAAGGAAAAAGAGTCCTTGTAGCCGAACCACGATAAACAATCGTGTTGTGGTTTGATCGTTTCTTTCTCTATCTTTGCTTATTGCATGTTGTTATTTAGTTAGAATTGTTAACTACATATAAAGCTTTTCAAAGAAGTAAAACAAGTAAAGTTGTCTTTATGTTATCAAACAAATGTAAAAGCTTTTCAAAGAACTAAACAAGCAAAGTTAGGATCATCACAAGTAAAGCTTTTCAAAGTAAGAAACATGTATAATTAGAATTGATACTCACATCAAAAGCTTTAGAAAGAAACAAACATATAATGGTATGTCTATATTATTGATCAAACCTAAAGTTATTAAAGGATACTTAAGTTAAAAATGATTTTTAAAGAGGTAAACTATTCAACCCCCCTTCTAGTTTTCCACACAATAGACATCAGAAAGCAAGAATTATAAACCAAATCAATTAGACTCATTGAGTTTGTAACGAAAACAATAAGATCTAATTAATTATAAACAAGTTTCATACAATCACAGGTAAATACAAGGTAAATTAGGCAAGCATAATTAATGAAAAGCAAGCAACAATAATGATGATTGAAGACATAAAATAAGATTGAGTCAATAAACAAACCATTACAAGATGTTTATGGAATGATTAAGACCCTCTAAGTTGCTGTAAAAACACCTACCTAAACCCTAGAATCGGACTTAGGGTTTAGGGCTTGCAAAAAGTGAAGTGATGATGTTCTATTTATAGGTGATTTTGCTGTTAGTTGGTCGCGATCCCTTCAGCCTGAACAAGTGACGGGGTCAGGTATAAATCCTGAAAGGGGTCAGAGTAGGGGGTCGCTTGTAAATATGGAATTTACACAATCTTTGACCTTCAAGTGACGACGTCACTTTACAACTGTGACGCCGTCATCCCGCCGCCTTTAGGGTTTCATCCTCTCCAAGTCGCTGTTATGACAGCGTTAGGTTGTAGCTTCTGTCGTCGTCGCCTTTATGATCTCAACACGTGACTCCTTCCTCCAGAATGCACCTGACACCGTCAGGTGTAAATTCTTAAAATATCTCTGAAGCGATGTGTGTTAATATTCATCTAGCTCAAATAACAAGTGACGATGTTACATTGGAATGTGTGACACCGTTAGCCTTTCTTTTTCTGAAGGGTTTTCGCAACTTTGTCATTTTCTTCACTTTTTCGTACAAATATGCCCAAAAAATGCCAAATTCTAGAATTCTCGTCCCAATTACCTAAAAATACAAAAAGAAACGATTTGAGGCAATATTTGATCAAATAAGTACGACTTTGGGCTTAAATGACCCCTAAAAAGGTATCAAATAAATCCTTTTCAAACAAGCAAACCGCAATTAGCAAATCTCAACACCCAGACCGCAACCTTAGATCAAATCGCAATCGCAAGTAGACAAACCGGAAGGAACAAAAAGGTCACTTTCACAAGATTTTGTCCTTTTTCCCTTTTGAGATACTAACCAAACCATAAAGTTGGAACTAACCAAACCACAACAATTCACTTCCTTTAATAACACAAATCGAAAACAATAATTTGTCATTGTGAGCCAAACCGCAACGAGGAAAACTTCATCAAACTTTCAAGAAAATCACCAAGTGAACTATAGACAAGCAAGGAACGATACAAGAGATAGTATTGAACATGAAAGTACAATACTTTAACAAACCTAAGCACAAACAAAGATCATATCATGATGTTTTCTTTCATTTCTAGTCGAACGAAACAAGAACAAGAGAAACACCAAGAATGAGCCATAAATCCGATAATATATAATAAATCTAACCAAACCATGGCTCTTGATGCCAATTGTACCTAATATCAAATCATAACACACATAAATCTTTGAGGTTTTGCCGAAAATGTAGAGAGAGAAAGAGAAAGAAGTTGTGAGTTTTCTAGAGAGAGAAAATGATGTGTATTCGATTAAGCAAATGAAATCTCCAACCCTTTCCCATGGGTGGGAAAGGTTATTTATAGTTCTTACAAAAACCGCCCCTAAAGTGGGCTACAAAGTGAGCATACAGTGGGTAAAGATCCAGCCCAGCTCCATGGATAATATGATAAGTAAACGTAACTAAACATTTACTATTAAGCCTACGAGCTAACCTATATTAGATGTTACTCAGGGTGACCGAGTCTTTTATAAGAATTTTTGTATTCCTAACATACTCCCGAGCATAAGGTAAGCTACCTTGTTGTGACGGTCATACTGAAGACTCCATGTTTCCAAGACATCATAAGGTGAGTCTTGAAGAGGAGTTGGTGCCAAAGGTTGTTCCAATACATCTAGTCTTTTAGCAACCCTCAAGACTATCCTAAGTTGCCTAAACCAGTCATTGAAATTCTTGCCAGTCAATTTTTCTCGATCAAACATTTGTTTGAAAGCATAACTTAGTGTGTTATTATCGGGTTGAGCCATTCTACAGAAAAAAAAAGTTCAAAAGTTAGTACTTTCGATAATTCAACCTTTAAAGAAAATTAAATACCCATTCGTTAATACAAATAAACCATATAATTTTCTTAAAGCTAGGTTCCTAATTGAAAGAGTACCATTACATGAGTTGATCTGCTAATAATGATAGTACTCAACAAGGTAATTGTCGAACAATAATTGCCAATCTAGTATTGCAATTTCTAGATAATTATGGGACTTACTAATTGCCAAACTATTTGCAATGTAAGCATGTTTCATCCCATCTAATGCCTTGGGTTAAGGGATCTCACCATGTAACTCAATTAAGTTGTCCAATTTAAAAAACTATAAATTTATTCCAGCTACGTCTCACGTAACGTGGAGATTTACCTTGGAATTACAATCTAGCTACGTCTCACGTAACATAAATGGTAACTGCAAGTGTTTCTTTAATTGGATGGCATAAACTTAAATTTCCAAAGGGTACATTTAATTTGATGTGTAATCAAATATGTACGAAAAAGCATGCACACATCTTCGTATGTTTGAATTTTAATTAAAAAAAAAAAAAAAAAAAAAAAAAAAAAACTTTACTCAATAAGTTCTTTTATTAAGAATAAAGTAACAATGTTTTAATCGAGGTATTGGGTAAACTAATTAAAGAATTACCATTAATTATCATCTACTATATCTTACTTCTGCATGAGTCAAAAGACCCAACTTATTCGGATAATTACCACAAAATGGCGCGTAGAATTAAGGTAATTCAACCTTAAGATGTTTTTGTCAATCAAATTAGTCTTTGGTAGCTCCATTTGACGCACAAAGAACCAGAGAAGCGGGTCAGCGCGAAGCTTATTAAAAACCTTCTTCTTTTGTTTACTAAGCAACCCTCATTATACCTCTCTTATAGTTTGTCACAATGGGTGAGCCAATTTGACTAATGTTAACAACATCAATTGAATTAAAGTTTAAGACTTTATGCTAAAAACATATTAAAACCATTACATCTTGCTAGTCTCGTCTGGGAGAATATTACCGTTATCATCGAACCACGATCGACATAAGACTTTTGCAAGATATAGTTTATAATTAATCAAAATTCACCATTGATTAGTCCGGTTTATTTTCTATTAAAAAAAAATACCCTTTGCTTGTTACTTGTCAAACAATAATAAAAATGACCGACTAAATCAATAACATGTGTAATTTAAATCAACTAACATGTATATATTTAATCTAAGACTCCCACTTGTTTTCGAGCTAGTTACAAGTGGACCACATACATCAATAAATTGATTGCTTAATTCCTACAATAAATATATACAATAAGCAAACAAGTTAATAAAAAATAACGATGCATATGGGGTCTTCCTCAAATTTATAATTAATTAAATATTAGTTAATTAATGTGTCATACAAAACTTAATTACTAATAACCTTAATTAATTAATATATATCGTTCAATTAAGCATGCAACATGCACTTAACAATTAATACATACAATATCATATATTAAATTATTAGATCCATGATAAAACATGTATGTTTTCATCATGGATCTCACATAATCACGTATTATCACATAATCAAGGTAACAAGATCATTTACTAACGACATAAGTCCAATTATTCGTTATCAAAACAAATAAAAAATTGCATGCAACCTAGGGTTTCTATAATTTTCAAAACCTAATATATATATATATATATATATATATATATATATATATATATATATATATATATATATATATATATATATATATATATATATATATATATAGATATATATTAATGGAGGTCGATCGATCCATAAATAAAAAAATTAGGGTTTTCAAAACAAAACCTAGAAAACCTAGTTAAACATGCAAACAATTATTCAAGATTCAATTTTTATGCGTTTAGGTAATTAATTACACCATATTAACAGCTCGTTATGCCACTATTGGAATTATATTATCGTGACATTCATATACTAAACATAAAACACAAAGCTCGCAGATGAAGACATAGATCAAATATATGTAATTAATTAACCTTAAATTAAATAGTAAACGTACCTTATTAGCTTTCATGCGAATCAAAGATCAAGAATCACAAACCCTAAAAAGTTAGGGTTTACATAATCTATTTAAGGGTAAATTGATTTGGGTAAACACAAAATCCAAGAGGGATTTTTCCTATGGCCTTGTACATGCGTATTGTTAGCGATTTAATTAGAATGCTAGTTTCTTGATCACGTAACAAATCAATCACTTATTCAAAGAACAAAAATCGAATCCCTTACCAGTAGGGGAAGTGATCGATCGGCCAAAGAAAGAGGGAAGAAAGGAAGAAAATTGACTTGCTAGGTTTCACAAAAATTATTAGTATATATTGAAACCAAGGGTCTTTATTTATACTAATCAAAACTTAGAGAACAAACAAGCCTAATCACCTCCTCTTAGGAGTGATCGGCTGAATACAAGCCCAAGAGAGGTTCTAAAACCTCCTCTTGGCTTGTTTCCTTTTCTTGTCCTTCCTTTTATTAATTAACGACCGTTAGACTAACAACCGTTTTTTACGTGATTTTACATGAAATAATAATTCAATCATAACTTATTATATTAATTATTATTTATTGAATCTCATACGCAATACTTGCAATACCATACTCTTTAGTTTAAGTTTTTAATAAATATTATAAAGTTTTAATTTTATTTGAATTATTATGTAATTTTTTTAATTATTAATGAAATTTAAGTTTGTTGTTAAAAATATTTTGAAAAAAAAAGGTCGTCCTTATTGTGGTAACCAATTGCATGTAGTTTACCGGAATTAGAAAACTAATGTGACAAATAAAATGATGGTCAATATTTCCCCTTAGTGTGTCCCAACATTAAAGAGGATTGGATATAGACGTACGAACTACGGACAACACTTTCTAATTGTCACATGCAATACTTGAGACAAGTTGGTACCACATTAAGTGTAAATTCAATAATGCAAATAGCCAAGGCCATCGGTATCATATCCAATAGAATTTTTATATTTTGGATTTCCCTTATATGTTATTATGTTCATATGTATTTCCTACATCACGTACCTAACTATCTATAATACTATAAGATTCAGTCCTAAAATTAAATGTGTAATTATGATGATAGAGGTTTTAGAGTTAGAAAATTGTGGAGTAATCATGATTTAATGTGGAGTAGTGTTAGAGTTAAATTTCTAATTGCAAGCATGTAAAGAGTTGTACCTGAGTAATTGCAAGTATGCAAAAGGTTTATGCGGTTATATACAAGAGAATATGCAATTAATATGAAGTTACAATCTTTGTGAAATACATTTACAACCAAAAAGAATATAAACCATCCTCCATTTATAACCAAAAAGAATATAAACTGATTAGTCTTTCCATATACATGTAATGAGTAGTATAAATACGTACTTTGACACACTAAACCCGGCCATCAAATACAATCGATCAATTACTTCAAAAAAAAAAAAAAAAAAAAAAGCTAGCGCCAGCAAGAAGGCGGTAGTGGTGACTTGCCGCCGTTAAACTAACCCTTTTATAAAAAGATTTATGGCCGATCGAAAAAAATAGAGATCAAAGTAGAAGTGAAACCGCTAACTTCAACATATCTCCTTTCGACAAATCAAACAAAAAGCATGAAAGAAAAAGTGCAAGATCTCAGTTCCCATCATAGATCTTTTTTAATATCTGAAAGTAATAAAGAAAGAATTATAACAAATATGTTATAATCTATCTTTGTTTCGTGGTAAGAAAAAAAAACGTAATAATAACCTACCTTATATCTTATACAAGATCTTTTGAAGCCTCCGTTTTGAAGAACGTAACAAGATCAAGAATAAGAGAGTCGTGTGTTTGAAGAACAAGAATCAGAGGGTTGTGATTTCCGTGGATTTTTATTTGTGGTTTGGATTAAAGACGAAAGAAGGAAAGGGATTTGTGTTCGTGGTGTTGTTTGTGTCACTGCATTTCAGAGAAGGAATAAGGGAGGCTAATGAAATGAAAAATAGGGTTATCTGTGACAAGTTTTAGGGTAGAGTAGATTTTATTACTCCTTTTCATTTATGTTTTGGGCTTATCAGTTTTGGGCTAAAGATAATTACATTCCAATAGAATTGCCATTTAAGTTTTGGACATGCGAAATTGTGAACAAGAAGTTTAATATGCTAAAGGAAATAGCAGTATGTGTTGTCAGATCATTCGTATAGTCCCATTAATCCATTATCATTTTTGTAAATCAAGTTGATGGTCCCGTCGTTCAAATGTGTTTACTGAAGTTGGAATATCAATATATTATGTATAATTTATGAAGCGACAGAGTGAGTAAACTTACAAGTTATATATAATAATACAGGTCCCGAGGCAGCCGAAGCCTGTGTGTATCACAAGGGCCATGAGGCAGCCCAAGTGTATCATAAGGCTATGTAATAGACCAAAAGAAACAAATGCATTTTTTTTATCATACAAATAAGTAATAGATCAAAATAAACAAAGCCATCACAACTTAGTAACAAACAACATCAAACATTTTTAATTTTTTATACAACAAAGTTAAAATATTTTATACAACATACTAAATAATGCTTAAATATACACTCGCCAATATACATAAAGAATACACGATTAACAATTAGATGCTCAGCCCGTGCGTAGCACGGGTTCTGCCTGTCTCGTTTTTCATATATAATGCACTATCATAATATCTATATCTATATCTTATCTCACTATCTTAGAAATCATTTAGCCTTTTTATAGCATTTAATGCCTTAAAATTCAGCAATAAAAGTATTCTTACTAAATATACAAGTAATTAAACTCATTTTTCTAACATTAAATAACTTAAAAAAAAACTTAATTTTCAGCAATACAGGTATTTATACAATGTTTACAATTCATTGGTGCATAATTAATATACATTCTAAAAGCATTCATTTAATAATGAATACAAGTATTAAAATACATAGTACAAATCATGCAAGCTGCTAATTAATGATAATTTCACAACCCTTTTCAATTAAAAGAACACGTTGTACAAACCAAGCAATCTAGTTAACACAAAAAAACAAACAAATACTATAATAATACAAGCTAAGCAAAGTTTCACCAAACTTTTGATATTGCTTATAGTCTTTAGAAAACAAACTAATCAGTAAACCTATTGCTAAAAAGCGTACAAATGAAATAAATCATTAGCAGAAAAATTAAATTACATGACACCCGCAGTCGCATCGCGAGAGGACACTGCTACAATTTTTATAACCAATTGGCTACAATCCTTCATAAAAAAATACAATAGCATTGAATCAGGGACCTAAAGAAAAAATCATGACCTACAAAATGAATCAGGGACCCACATTTATAGCACAAAATTGTAACCAATTGGCTACAATTAATTGTAGCTAATATTTTTCATATATATATATATATATATATATATATATATATATATATATATATATATATATATATATATATATATATATATATATATATATATATATAGTGAGGATCACGTGCGGATACAATTTTTTAGTGCAGACGTGCGGATGGATCTGGACCGCCCATCCAGATCTGATCTTGACTTTTTGTAAAAAAGTCAAGATCTGACGCTAATATCACGGTACCAATTGATCATGAAAACGATTTTTTTGAATTTTTTCCTTCTCAGCGATCCTTACTCTAGTTGTGTTCTTTTATTTTTTTATTTTTTCAGATTTTTCTGAGCACTTTTTTCTTTTTTGATTATGAGTCCTAATGTGATATTAACGATATTATGAGTGGTACCGTGATATTAAGCTTTTTTACATGTAAAAATGAACCGTGATATTACGATATTAAGAAAAAGTTAAAGTGATATTAAAAAAAAATTAACTTTGATATTAAGAAAGCATGATAGTTACGGCGATATTAACAATTTTTATTAAGAAAAAGTTTTTACGTTATTAAAAAAGTTATTGTGGTATTAAATTTTTTATTAAAAAAAAAAGTTTTCAGAATCTGATTTTGACTTTTTTACAAAAGTCAAGATCTGATTCTGATATCACAATACCTTTAACGATGAAAACGATTTTTTTTGAAAAATTTTTCAGCGATACTTAATTATTTGTTGTCCTCTTTATTTT
The DNA here is from genome assembly GCA_030686995.1 of Artemisia argyi. Lineage (NCBI taxonomy): Eukaryota > Viridiplantae > Streptophyta > Magnoliopsida > Asterales > Asteraceae > Artemisia > Artemisia argyi. The sequence continues at coordinate 183,611,744 of CM060688.1, read as the reverse complement.
TTAATTTTTTCAGATTTTTTTGAATTTTTTTCAGAAAAAAAGCTAATACGATAGTAACAATCTTAAAAAAAGATGGGATATTTACGATATTGCCACTCCGCCTTTTTCAGATGGTTGACTAGATGGAGGGCTGAGATTCGTCCGTACCATCCGCACTAAAAGACAAAAACGTACCTGATCCTCACCCTATATATATATATATATTTATATATATATATATATATATATATATATATATATATATATATATATATATATATATATATATATATATTTGAAATTCCCTCCCGCGTTTGGATCAAATGAGAAAAAAAATAAAAAAAAATTTATGAGAATAAACTACAACCACTCATTTCAGATACACCTACAAAAATAGATGTATCTCCCATTAAAATTCTTTATTTTATTTGAAATGTATGGCTGTAAATCTTTCTTATTCTTCTCATTTTAGTTTATCTTATTACCGGATCCTTTCCCACTCCCTCTTAGCCAATTGACGTCACAAATTACATCATGAATGACGTCATTAATATCAACGCAACATTATCACTTCTTTAGTTCATATTTACATCTTTAGTCCTTCTTTTTATTAGTCTTCTACTATTACAAGCCCTCACAAAACTTATTATTTATTTTGACCCTCAAACTACTACAATCCCTAACTAGTATTTACTTTGTTAGAACATTGTAAACCCATAGGTATAACTTTATTATTGAACATTATATATAATAGTGAAACCTTAATACCCAAAACCCACAAAACAGGTTTGGGCCTAATTATCCACTAATACTCCCTCTCAGTTTGAGCGGCGAAATCGCAAAAGCTCGAACTGGAGTATTAAACTAAGAATGCAAAATAAAACAATAAACCAAAATAAAACCGGATAACCCAAAGTATCATTTTTTTTTTATTTACGGATAACCAAAATATCCGAAGGATAAACCAAAGAATCCCAAATAGTCCTCTCGGGAATAAGAACCCTAGATTCGGCATCAACAAAATTCATCTTGGGAATAAGAACCCTAGATTCGACACAAACAAAAGACATCTCGGGAATAAGAACCCTAGATACGACACCAACAAAAATCATCTCGGTAATAAGAACCATAGATTCGACACCAACAAAAATCGTCTCAAAAATTAATACCCTAAATTCGACATAAAACAAAAACAAACAATTAAATAACTATAACTTTTTTTAATGAACAAAAGAAAAAAAGTATAAACTCAATAACTAATAAACAAAACAAGATCCACCACAACTTCTTCTATTAGTCTTGATTGTCCCATCTTTGACTTTTCCTATAGCTTCCAATACCCAACCACTTATTCTTTATCATCCAATAGCAATCAATGTTTCTTGTCCTTCTTTATTAATGAATTCAAGAAAAGTGAAGAATAATAAGAACATACTTCTTTCTTTCTCAAGTAGATCCTTTTTTTTAAGGCAACGTGGCACGAAAATAAAGACAAAAGGTTATGGTAACTTTGATAAGAGTTGACTTGCAAACAAGTTACATAATTAAAGAAGATAAAACAGAGACTAAACAAAGGCAAAAGGTTGTAAACAAGTTACATAATTAAAGAAGATAAAACAGAGACTAAACAAAGGCAAAAGGTTGTGGTAACTTTGATAAGAGTCGACTTGCAAACAAGTTACATAATTAAAAAAGATAAAACAGCGGACAAAAGATGATGATTAGGGAAGCAGGAATTTTCATGCGAAAATTACTGACATACCCCTGCATGGAGGGGTATGTCACAAAATGCCCCAAATTTCAGCCGTTTTCAAAAATGCCTCATCATTCCCCCTAAAAGCATACGCGACATAAGGGGAGGACACATGTCAACATTCTAGCTCGGGCAAAATATATATATATATATATATATATATATATATATATATATAGTGCATGTCGCGTACGCATGTACGCGAGACCCAAAAAGTCATACGCGAAATGTTTGAAAATGTGTAAGGTTTTGGATTTTAAAAAAATAAAATAAAAACTTACAAAAAACACCTTTTAACTTTTTAATATTTACAACTTTTTTATATAACAAACTTTATTTGTCAAATATTTAGCAAATATATATCAAATTTGTTATTGAAAAAATATCGTTACGAAGAGCTCTGAATTACGAACAAAACGAGCCCAATATTGATATGCTTTTGACATACGTACGATTTTATAAAATTTCAAAATACCGTTTATAGGTTTAGAAAATTATACCGTTTTTAATTTATGAATATGATATTCATATTTCATAGAATTGTACGTCTTTGTCCCTTGTGCTTTAAGCGTATTTTTAAAAGATTATAAAATCGTACGATTTATCAAATACCGTTTTTACTTTATTTGTCAAACGGTATTTGTCCAATCGTACGATTTTATAATCTTTTAAAAATACGCTTAAAGCACAAGGGACAAAGACGTACAATTCTATGAAATATGAATATCATATTCATAAATTAAAAACGGTATAATTTTCTAAACCTATAAACGGTATTTCGAAATTTTATAAAATCGTACGTATGTCAAAAGCATATCAATATTGGGCTCGTTTTGTTCGTAATTCAGAGCTCTTCGTAACGATATTCTTTTCATTAACAAATTTGATATATATTTGCTAAATATTTGACAAATAAAGTTTGTTATATAAAAAAGTTGTAAATATTAAAAAATTAAAGGGTGTTTTTTGTAAGTTTTTATTTTATTTTTTTTAAATCCAAAACCTTACACATTTTCAAACATTTCGCGTATGACTTTTTGGGTCTCGCGTACATGCGTACGCGACATGCACTATATATATATATATATATATATATATATATATATATATATATATTTGCCCGAGCTAGAAAGTTGACATGTGTCCTCCCCTTATGTCGCGTATGCTTTTAGGGGGAATGATGGGGCATTTTTGAAAACGGCTGAGATTTGGGGCATTTTGTGACATACCCCTCCATGCAAGGGTATGTCAGTAATTTTTGCAATTTTCATGGTTAGGGAGAAAAATAAGTGACGGCTGGATTTTATTTTAAAAATGGATAAATAGTGGCGGCTAGGGTTTGAAGGGATGACATACAATAGGCGGCTCAACTTAGCCACCTAGGTCTGAGGATCAAACTTTTCTGATACCATGTTAGAACATTGTAAACCCGTAGGTATAACTTTATTATTGAAAACTATATATAATAGTGAAACCCTAATACCCAAAACCCACAAACCGAGCTTGGTCCTAATTATCCATTAATATACTTATCACCTCTTCTTGAAGCATCTGGTGATATCTTTAATATATGACCCTCAAATTACAATTGACCCTCGAATGACAAGTAATAACTATTTCATGTTGTTACTCATCACCTATTTTTGATATGTCAAGGACTATTTATGTCAGTTTAAGTTACAAATGTAGTCTTTAGAGACGAACTGCGTAATTTGAGCTAAATTGAATGGAGTATTTAGGTAAATAATTATTTTCAAAAAAAACAAAAGTTTAGAGATGATTTTTAAGTTTAGGTAATTAAACTACATGGAGCAATTTGGTAATTTATGTTACAGGTTGGGTCCGTAGGAATGGATTTCGTAACGGTAGGACTATTTATGTAATTCACATAATGAAAATTTTCGCAACTAAGGGTAGTCTGAAGGGGCGATTTATTTATATTTCATTGACAACCGATTTATGTGACGTCATTAGTCCTCATGGACCTATTTTGAAACAAAAGTAAATCTCAGGGAATATTAATGATTTTCGCAATGAAAGATACTCTTAAGGGACAGTTTATGTGAATTTTTGTTACACGTTTGGTCCTTGATAACCGATTATTGTCACATCGTTAGCCCTTAGAGACCTATTTTGCAATGGCGGTTAAATCTCGTAAATCTTCATAAGAAGACAAGATATTACTATTTGGTAAATAGTACAGTTTCCTTGAAATTGTATATATTTAAAATTAAAATTAAAATATGTTATTTTATGTTTTTGAAACTAGCTCTTACGCTTATTCTTTCTATGTCTTAAATTATTAGTCTTTATTGTTGTTTCAAGTAAAAATGACTTAATAACTTTGTGTTTTCTAATTTCTAGATATATGGATACATTTATTTATTTTTTATTACTAATATGAACAATGAACTTTCAAATTTCGTTTGGAGTAAATTGCAAAAATCTTCCTTGTGATTTGGCCAAATTGCATATTTCATCCGTATGGTTCAGAAAGTGCAGGCAACATCCTTGTGGGAAAACTTTGGGTCCGATTTTGTCCTTGATCAAACAGAAATGACTGAAATGCCTTTTTTTTCATCCTCCATTGAATATCTCTGTGAATTTTAAATTTTTTAAAATGAAATTCCATCTACCCAAAAATACAAACCCTAAAACTAAAATTAGTTCTCACCACTTCAATCAAACAGACGGCATCATCCCTGAAATAAAAGTTTATGGATGATTTTTACAAGATCAGGTAATTAAACTACATGGAACAATTAGGTAAACTTATGTTACATGTTTGGTCCTCAGGAATGGATTTCGTAACAGTTGTTAAATGGTGGGGACTATTTATGTAATTCACATAGGGATGATTTTTGCAACTAAGGGTAGTTTGAATGGATGGTTTATGCATATTTATGTTACATGTATAGTCCCCGAGAACTGATTTCTATGACATCGTTAGTTCTCATGGACCTATTTTCCAACGAAAGTTAGATCTCAATGATTATTGATGATTTTCACAATGAACAATGGTCTGAAGGGACAGTTTATGTAAAATTTTGTTGCACATTTGGTCCCTAATAACTGATTTTTGCTACATTGTTAGTCCTTGGGGACCAGTTTTGCAATGGCGGTTAAACCTCCTAAATCTTCAGAAGAAGACAAGATATTATTGTTTGGTGAATGAAAATTGTATATATTTGAAATTAAAATACTAGCTCTTACGATTATACTTTTTCTGTCTCAAATTGTTAATCTTTATTGCCTTTTCAAGTAAATGCGTTTTATTAACTTCGTGTTTCCTAATTTCTATCTAAATATATAAAACATTAATTTTTTTAGTACTACTATGAAGTATGATCAACGAACATTCAAATTTCATTTATGATCACAAATAAAAGTACCTGTTCGGTTAGTAAAGAAATTTTGTTTTAACTTTTTATGATGTGGTATAGAAACCAACACCGATCGACAACTATCATGGTTTACTAACTATGTATCTCTGTCACTCATCAAACTCGGTCCTAAAATTTATCTGTGAAACCTCGTTTCATATATAAACTATATCAACCTACTTTTCGAGTTAATAAAAGTTTAATGCATCAACCGCCCTCCCTATAAATCACCACGACTAAGAACTACTATCATATTGAAAAATTCATCCTAAATTCGTAAACACCATTTCTTTGCACGGGAACCACTAAAACATTGACAACTTTATTTTGGTATACCTGGTTTCTGACTCGATATTACGAGCCGACAGGGGCAACTACCCTTTTGGATAGCCCGGAGTCATCGCAGGTGAACCTCCGTGAAAAAACATAGACAACTTAACTTTTGATAAATGTGTTTTTCCTTTGAGTGGTAAATATCAATTCCTATAAACCTGGTTACCTCCAACTTGACAAACTTGTATGGGTACATCAAAATAACCAACCAAATTTATCACTACCAAATTCGCAATACTATGGCTGTTAATAATTAAATAACATATCTATCTACTAACTATATAAAGCATGGTTTTGAAAAGCCATCTCTAACCAAAAATGCCTCTAAATTCGCCACGTGGAAATTCATCTGATCCAATAGTCTAAACCACATTCTGTATTCTCAGCATTGAATGGGGGGAAATTGGGCAGCATCACTAAAAACATATTCATTTGATACAACACATCTAAACACACACACCCCATTCTCTCTCTAGATCCCTAAACTAAACCCTAACCAAAAAATCAACACAAACAACAAATTAACTTTTAGTCAAAATTAAAAATCGATATTCATACATCAAATCAAAAATAATATCGTTACTTAATTGATTGCAATAACATTTTCGTAATTTATGATTAGACAAATCATTACGAATAATTTTTTTTTGGGTAAAAGGTCAAAAGACCTGGTAAAGATATTACTCCAAAAAAGTGTTTAAGTATAAAGGATATGGGTGAGACCCATATCTCAGCCCGTTACATAGGTAAAAAGCTTACATAACAAGATACTACATATTTTCTAAAAAGAAAACCAACCACTACTCAAATGATAACAAAAGACAATGAAGAAATAAAATTACTTCCTAAGACCTTGAAGCTTAGTGCCATACATGGCATTAAAAGCATCCAAATTCCCTGGAACATCATAAAACTGCTGCGCATAATCATCGTAATCATATCCATCATAGTCGTATTCACGCTCGTGACCACCACCAAATAGGTTACCAGACTCATCAAACGTGTTAACAACCTCTTCATCATCACTATCAGACACAACGATCTCTTCCAACTTAGAGAATGGGTTACCCCTCTTAGTAGAAGAAGTAGGCGGCGAAGAAAAAGCACTAGGTTTAGAAGTCTCAACCTGTTCCTTCTCTTTCGGTTCACGCATAATGGGTTCTTGTGATTTAGTAGCAGTCATAAAAGACCCATCCTTTCTAGCTTCCACTGTACATCCAGACACCACATCGAAAGTCACTTCCTTAGTAGGAATACCAAAATCATCAGTATCAGCCATATAAAGGGAATCAAACTGATTAGATGTAGCAATATTCGTTCCACTTGTACTAGGCACATCAGCAGCCTTTTTCTAGTTGACATCCACTTTCTTAGGTTCAGGGGGAGGCTTTTTGGGTTGATAAATGAACTTCTTACCCAAAGTAGGTTTAGTAAACCCTCCTTGACCCGTATAAGTTGAACCACTTTGTTTACCCTTCTTCTTGTTGTTGATAGTTTGAAAACCATCATTACGACTCTTAGAAGGCTGAGTAGGGGGTAAAACAGATTTTGGACATTCAGCAAGAGTATGACCAAAGATCTTACACGTATCACATCGAGGTGGCCTCCACTCGTATTCCACCCGTATCTTCTCAATAGTTGACCCCGACCCATCAAGTAGAGGAATTTCAATAGTTATGTTGTCCCTAAGTACCACATCCGACTTAACTTCAATCAAGTACCTTGGAAAACTACTATGGCCCCAAAATTCCTTACACATTTAACTAGTATAAGCATCTAACATTTTTAGCGTATCAATCAATGTAGCACGAAGACTAAGACCATCATCAGAAAACTTAGCAAGGGGAACATCATGGAATTTAACCCACACCGGAATGTTGGTCAAATCCTCTTTAAGTAAGTTGGTGCTTAGGGTCTAATGTTTAAGGACAATAGGGACATTTCTAATCAGCCACAAACCATTTTCAAGGACATCATCAACACCTTTCTTCGAATTGAACTTAAAGAAAAAGAACCCCTTGGCATTCATCATAACCTTCTGTAAACCATACTTAGCCCACGTGTTACGCACATAGTAATCCACAACAGGAAAAGCAAGGCGTTGACCAATAAAATACCCATAAAGCGTATTCTCAAATCTGATATTCACTTCTTCCTCTACTTTCATTGGGACAGAAAGATCAACTCCATTCTTTTTGTTGCTACATTCCAACCTACGAAAATTAGACACATGTTTCTTTGGATTAGAAGATGTAGAATTCGACAACCTACAACCCTGATTACTAGAGCGGATAACTCGACCGTGAAGATAAGATGTCGACAGGAAAAGCTTTGCACAAGTAAGTACCCTAATCGACTTTGATTAGTATTGAAAGAATGCGTACATAACACGTCTCCCCCTCACCTCCTTTTATAGATATGAGGTGGAGGTAAAACTGACTCTACAAGAGTCCTATGTCGGCTGTGATAACAAGAAACGGGTTGGGCTGGAACACAAGCCAATCAACTGACTCTACTTAACTAAGATAAGTTTAAGCTTAACACTTTAATCCCTAGACTTATTTATAAGCTAATAAGAAGACTAAAAACATAACAATTTCCACCTTAGGCTTCATATTAGCCTATACCGACCTTCAACAACTCCAAGCAGTGTTGTAACTTTCATCCAGGTACCACCTTCGTCAAGGCATCCGCAACATTGTGTTCAGTACCCACCTTCAGAACTTCAACCGTCTTTGCTTCCAAGACCTCTCTGATAAAGTGGTAACGCACATTGATGTGCTTAGTCCTTTCATGAAAAACATGATTCCACGATAAGTGAATCGCGCCCTGATTATCACAATTAACTGCCACAGTGTTAAGCTCCATGCCCAACTCTTCCAAGAGTCCCCTTAGCCAAATGGCTTCCTTCACAGCCTCCATAAGGGCCATATACTCCGCCTCTGTAGTTGAAAGAGCCACCACATGTTGTAGCGTTGCCTTCCAGCTTACAACACATCCCTGTACTAAAAACGCGTAACCTGTGATCGACCTACCTTTATCCAGATCCTTAATGTAGTCTGAATCAACAAAACCTGTTACGTCCACATGGTTGCTACGATCTGTCCCATACACCAAACCCACGTTTGTAGTACCCGCAAATATTTCAAAATCCACTTCACTGCTTCCCAATGCTTTTTACCTGGATTCGCCAAATATCTGCTAACAACACTTACCGCATATGCTATGTCTGGCCTTGTGCAAACCATCAAGTACATTAAGCTCCCAACCGCATTTGAATATGGCACCTTACTCATCCTTTCAACATCACAATCCCTAACCAGACAATCCTTTAATGACAGCTTGAAGTGCCCACCCAATGGCATCTTAACCGATTTCCCATTGTCTATTCTATAATTATTTAAAATCTTAGAAATATACCCGGATTGTGACACCCTCAGAATCTTGCGACTCCGATCCCTAATGACCTCCATACCAAGAATCTTCTTTGCTTCCCCGAGCTCCTTCATGTCGAACTCCTTTTTAAGCAAAGACTTGATATGCCCAATCTCAGCCTTGCTTTTACAAGCAATCAGCATATCTGATGAGGCGAAAAGTGATCAATTTTTAGGGGGTCATTTAAGCCCGAAATTGAATTTATTTGATCAAATATTGCCCTAAATTGTTCCTTTTGTGATTTTAGGTACTTTGGGAGTGAAATCTGGAAAAGGAAGCAATTCGGACGTTTTTGGAGCATAAAAGTGAAGAAAACGCCAAAGACTTAATTTTCCATGCTGGGAACAGTGTGTGACAGCGTCAAGAAGACTTTCCTGACGGCGTCAAGAGTAAATATCATGACGACCCAGTACAGAAATGATGGCATCACAAGTAGAGCGTCAAGAGTTAAAAGTGCGACGGCCTGCAAAAATGGACAACATGACGGCGTCAGATGTAGATCAAGGCAGTCCGAGGATTATTTTGGCGGCGAGATAACGGCGTCACCCGTTTGTTCTTGACGCCGTCAGCCTCTAATATCTATATATAGTTTTCTAATTTTCATTCATTAAGGAGAAACAAGTTTGGAGAAACCCTAAGGCTGAACCATATACGAATTTTACAGCTTTTCAAGGGTTTTCAACCCTTGAATCCTTACACGTGTTATTAAGATAAGTTTTTTCTTAATTCAATCAATATGTCAATGTGTTGGTTGTCTATATCTTGTGCTTGTCTTGATTCCACCTTGCTAGGCTATATTTATCTTGTGTTTGCTTAGATCTAATGAAACCTAGATGTTGATTATGTGTTGATTACTTGTTTATGGTTGTATTGGATGAATGATTTCAATGTTAGGCTTAAGAAAACTGGCAGATCTCCAAATGGTAACATGCTTGAACGTCTTAGGAAACATGAACCGATGTGTACTAGGTTTTATTGGTTGTGTTTAATGCATGAGTAAATTCTAATGATCCCATGTTAGGAGCTTCTTAGAGGCTCGACATAGGAGTGAAGTAGGCACTCATAGGATTGGGGAAGTAAGTACGCCACCCCATGAATGGTATTAAGGAATACAATCCGTCATCCACGCAACTATAACAAGTAATTAACGTGTAAAATATATCTAGGGAGTAGTGAAATCTAAGTAAACACATTTCTCTCACTTATTGCTCATAACCTTAGTTTAATATAGTTTATTCATTTTTAGTATTTTATTTTGATTGCATCTTAGTATTGGGTAAGTTGACTAGCAACTAATTCCGCCCCAAATCCTTCAAAACCCGAGATTTTATTTTGCTTTCTAAAAAATATAAAAATAAAAAAAGAATCATCCCTTATCTCTAGAACTAGTATTTAGGTTTTCTAATCCTAGCGACACTATTCCTAGCTGAACGATCAATCCCCCGGTACTTGTCACTATACTATACTACAACGATCAGGTACACTGCCTGGTGGGGGTTGTAAGCTTCTCAAGATCCCTTGAGAGGTAAAGCCTGGTGCGATTCCCACGTATGAATATCGTCAACATATAACAGTAGATAGATATACTCACCTGGTGCATAACTGATGAGGCGAAAAATGATCCGTTTTTAGGGGGTCATTTAAGCCCGAATCCGACTTTATTTGATCAAATATTGCCCTAAATAGTTCCTTTTGTGATTTTAGATGTTTGGAGAGTGAATTCTGGAAAAGAAGCTATTTTGGACGTTTTTGGAGCATAAAAGTGAAGAAAACGGCAAAGTACCAAAAATCCATGCTGAAGATACAAGGTGACGGCGTCAAGACTTCCTTCTTGACGGCGTCAGACATGAAGAATTAAACACCGTAGCTGGTGACGGCGTCAGATGGCTATATGACGGCGTCAAAGTGGCAAGAATAAAATACCGTAGGTGGTGACGGCGTCACATAGGCCGTCATAAGTGGATCAAGGCCGTCCGAGGAAGTATATGGCGGCGAGGTGACGGCATCAGAAGTTACTCTTGACGCCGTCAGAGTGTTTTTCCTATATATAGTTTTCTAGTTTTTTCATTAAAAAAGGAGAGAAGTTTTGGTGAAACCCTAAAGACGATTTTGGTGCCTCTTTTACAGGTTTTTCAAGGGTTCCAAACCCTTGAGACCTTGCATTATAATTGAGATAAGTATACTTTCAATTCAATCAATATGTCTATGTGTTGGTTGTCTATCTTTTGTTCTTATCTTAATTCTACTATGCTAGGCTAGATTTCCTTTGTGTTTGCTTAGATCTAATGAAACCTAGATGTTGATTATGTGTTGATTACTTGTCTATTCTTGTTTTGGATGAATGATATTATATGTTAGGCTTAAGAAAACTGGCAGATCTCCAAATGGTAACATGCTTGAACGTCTTAAGAAACATGAACCGAGGCGTACTAGGTCTTTATTGGTTGTATTTAATGCATGAGCCACTGTTTACAATCCCTATAGTTGTGCTGGGTCATGGTGTAGGAGGAGATAAGAGCTCATAGAGTTGGGGAGTTATGTATGCCACCCCACGAATGGTATTAAGGAATACAATCCGTCATCCATACAAGTGTAACAAGTAATTGACATGTAAAAGATATCTAGGGAGTAATGAAGTCTAAGTAAACACAATTTCTCCAACCACTGCTCACAACCTTAGTTTAATTTAGTTTAATTTCATTTTCATTAGTTTATTTTAGTTATATAATAGCTTTGGGTTAGTTGAATAGCAACTAATTCCGCCCACTCTTCTAAAACCCGAGAATTTACTTGCTTTCATATAAAAATAAAAATACAAAAATAATCATCTTTCATCTCTAGAACTATTAATTAGGTTTTCTAATCCTAGCGACACCATTCCTAAGCTGAACGATCAATCCCCCGGTACTTGTCACTATACTATACTACAATGATCAGGTACACTGCCTGGTGGGGGTTGTAAGCCTCGCGAGATCCCTCGAGAGGTAAAGCAAGGTGCGATTCCCACGCATCAAGTTTTTGGTGCCGCAGCCCGGGGAATAGTTATTGTCTAGGTTAGGATTTCTTTTTATTAGGTCTACTTGCTAGATTCCTTTCTAGTAAGATTTTTATTTTTTATTTTTTAGGTCTTCTTTAGTCTATCTTATTTCTTCGTGCCTTTGTTCGTAACTCTTTACCATCCGACATCATGGAAGGTGGTAACATCTTTGAACCCATCATCCCACCACAACAAAACCCACCATTAGAACCCCTTAGGCCCCGAACCTTAGGAGAGTATTCCCGACCTAGCCACCAAGGCTACCGAAAAACCATTGAGCTCACCGGAGCCAATGTGACCCCCTTGCGATCCGACACCATCCGGTTGGTGCAAAGCGGATGTGCATTCCATGGACTTCGTTCTGAAGATCCAAACCAACACCTTAAGGACTTCCTCAAAATCGTAGATTCCATAGACCTAGGTGTTGAAACTAGAGAGACTACCCGTTTACGCCTATTCCAATTCTCTCTACGGGATCAAGCTAGTCAATGGCTTGAGCGTTTACCCGCGGGATCCATCACCACATGGGATGATCTCACCACTCGTTTCCTTGCTCAATTTTTCCCACCGGGGAGAACTACTAAGCTTAGGAATGACATCTTGATGTTCCAACAACGTCAAAATGAATCTCTTTATGAAGCATGGACTCGTTTCAAGGACTTACTCCAAAAAGTCCCTCATCATGGCATAGATCTTTGGCTCCAAGTCCAAATTTTCTATGACCATATCGATATTCCCACGAGGCGAACCATTGACCAATCGGCCGGTGGTAAGCTACGTGATCTTAGTGCGGAACAATCATGGGAACTCATAGAAGATCTTGCTCTCTATGACAATGAAAGTTGGAATGATCCCCGTGATTTGAACAAAACGGTCAAGGCAATATCTTTGCCTTCGAACAATTCAAGCACTCCCGACTGTAGGATCATGGAACTTGAGGACCAAGTCAAGTTTCTCATGAAATCTTACGAAGCTCCGAAGCATTTAAGCCAAGTGAACAAAATCACTTCTTCATGCGAATTATGTAGTGGTCCCCATGACACTCGTGATTGTATGGAACTCCCCGGAACAGCTTTTGCGGACTATGCATCCACGCGTACCGACGAAGCGGGAGATAAGTGGTACACTTTCAAGCCCGAGCCAAACACATACGGTGATTCATACAACCCCTCATGGAAAAATCACCCAAACCTTAGGTGGAAACAAAATCAACCCAATTCTTCCAATCCGCCTAATCGTTACCAATCAAGCGGTCCACCATCCAACCGTACCTTCAACAACAATCCTTCTAACAACTATGGTAGTACCAACAATATTGAAGGATTGATGTCAAAGTTCATGGCATCTCAGGAAGCCCGCATAGTTAGGTTTGAAACCGAATTCAACCAACAACAAACGGAGATGACCAACAAGATCGATAACTTGTTGAAAGCCCTCAACAACCAAACATTAGCCACACCTAGGAAGGACACTAGGGACACCAATAGTGGAATTCAAATTAAGGACCCCTCATCATCCAAACATGTCCACTTTGTCAATGTTGTCACCATTAAGCCGATAGATAGAGAGATAGAGGAGAGTGACAAGGATGAAGCTAAGGTAGAAGCCAATAGTGAGGATGAGAGTAGGGAAGTTGAGGTTAAAAAGGATGAGGAATTGGAGGAGATAGAACCTATAGAGAAATACTTTGATAAGTTGCCCACCAAGGAAGAACGGGGATATCACAAGGATTTATTCGATGATCCCGAGACACCATATATCCTTGGTTCACCCCTTATTAAAGTAGGTGATCCCTCTAACATCAACATACCATGCAATATTGGGCATTTGCATGTGTGGAAGGCTTACATCGATCTTAAATCTCCCATAAACATCATGACTAGGGCCTACTATAATTGGGTGATGAAGAAGCAACTTGAATGTAGCATAATGCCTATCACAAATTGGATGAGTAATTTTGTAGGAAGAGTTAAGGGAGTACATGTGATTATAGGGAATCTCACCTATGAGATTGATTTTATGATAGTAGAGGATATTCGCCCGGTAATAAATGATGGCCTAAGTCAAGTAGTGTTCGGGAAACCATTTGTTGAAGCCACTAGGATGAGTTATGATCCGACTTTAGGGATAGTTAGGTTCAAGAAAGATAATGATGAGGTCGCTTATCAAATGCCCTACAAGATCGAACAATACCGCCTTCTCTCTAATTTCGAAAAAGAACACAAGCAAGCGGCTTATTATAGGAATGAGGAGGATAGACGTAGAGGAGTAGAGTATGTTAGAAATAGGATGCTTGGTTTCTACAAAGAATGCTTGCAACTAGGTCCGGAATACAAAACTGGTTTAGAAGACGACCTAGAAAATGGAACCAATGATGAAGTCACGTAGTAACCCACGACTTTGAGTCTAGCTACAAGACTCGTAAATAAAGAAAAGCGCTTCTTGGGAGGCAACCCATGTTTTGTGATTTTAATTGTTTGATTGTTATTTGCTTCCGTATGCATGTTTTATTTGTATTGTTGGTTGATCATGTTTCTCAATTAAAATGTGGAAATACTTTATTATGTTGTTTGGCCTAGTCTTAACTTCAACCTAAAGGTATTTTTGCAAAAGATAAGTGTAAGGGGAAACCCCAAATATGTTTTTAAGAAACAAACCGATCATGATTCTCCACAATATTTAATGAACATGTATATTCGTATTTGTTAGAGTCAAATGCTTGTATTGAGTCATAATGAAGTTTTGCAGGATTTTCCAGGAAGTAGGACAAAGTATTTCCAGAAATTTTCCGGAAACTTAACATAAGGATTTCTGCAGGTTCATTCTGACGGCGTCAGGGCATTGCTCTTGACGGCGTCAGGAGTCAAAAATCTGGAAATTTTACCGGTTTTGTTTTTCTAACGGAGTCTTATGGTTTTTGTGAATTATTAAGTTTTATAATCTCCAGGAAATCTGCAAACTTCATTCCACAAGCATTATATCTTACTTTGTTTTCTAGGATTTAGTAACTTATATAGGATGCCGCCGATTTTACGCGAGGTTGCCTTGTCTACTTTTGTCAGGATTTACAGGTTATTTATGACAAGAAGATGATTTATATTCTGGAAGGGAAGCTTTGATTGTTCGTTTTCTTGGAGGAAGATTTAACCTGGCCAACCTATAATCCATACCGAGCGAATCAGGGGAGTATTTGATTTCATTCTCTTTACTTCTTAACTTTTACATTCTTTACTTGAACATTGGGGACAATGTTCATCCTAAGTGTAAGGGGAGGGTAAAAAGATGATACCTTACATATGCACTTTCGCTTGAGTTTGTTTTGTTTGATAGTAGATGTGTAATAAAACTATGAGAAATACTTGTTAGTGTAATTTTAGCGCCAAATTTAAAATTTTTTACAACATTTAGGAGTGAAACTTTAGCCATAGCAAGCATCTCATGGATAGGAGGTTGTATGACTAGCACATAACCGTATATTCAGAAAAATTTTCCACCCAAAAATGTGAGGTTCGCCTTTAGTTTTGATAGGAAAAGCATTTATTATTGGTGCTTATGAGTGTACTGGTAGCATTTAGATTCTAGAACTTGCGTTAGTGATGCATCCCGAGACCGCTAGTGAGACTACATTCGTGTGGTAGGATTTACTACATGATAAGAGGCATTAGGATCACCCTTGTGTTAAACCCGTATTATAATTACTTGACCATTTAAGTCATATTACTTGGCTAGTTAAGTCAACTAATTTTTCCCACACCCTTTGCGTTGTACTCATTTTTAGTACACGATACCCCTAGTACACCCCTCCGAGCCTATCTTTTCGTTTCTAACTTTAAGCATCTTACTTAAAGGAAGAATTTGTTACACCCCACTTAAATGTACAACCAAATCGCCTTAGCCTTCAGTGTATGCGCTCATCTTTAGTGCATTATTGTTATTTGTTAAACCCTAAGTTAACTTTCTAATTGATTACATGGTTGCTAAGTCGAGTCATATCCTTGTACATATTGTTTTGGGACGATTGGGACTCATGGGTAAGTACTTATTTTATGGAGTAATGGGGAAGAACATAATATTATTACCCCCATATGTACGTTAATCTTAAAAGTGCTCCAAGTGTTTTGATTTTCTTAATTCGAGTCATTAGATTAGTTAATGTAAAGTATGTAAAAATTCAAGTGTAAGGGGAATTCTCAACCCCTATGATGTATTATTTTGGATGGTAGGGTAAGAGTGTATGAAAAAAAAAAGAAAAAAAAAAGGAAAGAGAGAAAAAACATACGGACTACCATCCCGTTTTCATTCTATGTTCTTTTTATGTTTTTGTTATTTTTCATTTATTAGCTTAAGTCGAGTCTAGTCTTGGCTTAGCAACGCCATCTTGTACATGTAATTAACTAAGATTGTTAACTCGCCACCAGTAGAACTTCCTTTATCCAACAAAACCGTGTAATTCATATCCCTACACCTAAACGTTATAACCCTTTAAAAGACCTCTTTGATAGTTTATCCTAGGTGCTTACGCCATGTGGTGGAGGTTTGATCCTTTCCCAAGCCTATGGTAATCTATTTTGCTATGACAGGTAGTGAGAGATATCTTCCATTTCCATAATGTTATATTACTTTATTACACCCGAGAGATGTGAGTATCTAAACACTATTTGTGAGGTGCTTGTGTATGACCTCCGTGCTTGTCTATTGGTCTTTAGTGGAACGATTATTTGTTGTAATTACTTTTATATTAGTGTTAAATGACCCCTAACTTGTCTTTTGAGTAGAATAAAAGCTCATTTGCTTGAGGACAAGCAAATCTCAAGTGTAAGGGTATATGATGAGGCGAAAAATGATCCGTTTTTAGGGGGTCATTTAAGCCCGAATCCGACTTTATTTGATCAAATATTGCCCTAAATCGTTCCTTTTGTGATTTTAGGTGTTTGGAGAGTGAATTCTAGAAAAGAAGTTATTTTGGACGTTTTTGGAGCATAAAAGTGAAGAAAACGGCAAAGTACCAAAAATCCATGCTGAAGATACAAGGTGACGGTGTCAAGACTTCCTTCTTGACGGCGTCAGACATGAAGAATTAAACACCGTAGCTGGTGACGGCGTCAGATGGCTATATGACGGCGTCAAAGTGGCAAGAATAAAATACCGTAGGTGGTGACGGCGTCACATAGGCCGTCATAAGTGGATCAAGGCCGTCCGAGGAAGTATATGGCGGCGAGGTGACGGCGTCAGAAGTTACTCTTGACGCCGTCAGAGTGTTTTTCCTATATATAGTTTTCTAGTTTTTTCATTAAAAAAGGAGAGAAGTTTTGGTGAAACCCTAAAGACGATCTTGGTGCCTCTTTTACAGGTTTTTCAAGGGTTCCAAACCCTTGAGACCTTGCATTGTAATTGAGATAAGTATACTTTCAATTCAATCAATATGTCTATGTGTTGGTTGTCTATCTTTTGTTCTTATCTTAATTCTACTATGCTAGGCTAGATTTCCTTTGTGTTTGCTTAGATCTAATGAAACCTAGATGTTGATTACTTGTCTATTCTTGTTTTGGATGAATGATATTATATGTTAGGCTTAAGAAAACTGGAAGATCTCCAAATGGTAACATGCTTGAACGTCTTAAGAAACATGAACCGAGGCGTACTAGGTCTTTATTGGTTGTATTTAATGCATGAGCCACTGTTTACAATCCCTATAGTTGTGCTGGGTCATGGTGTAGGAGGAGATAAGAGCTCATAGAGTTGGAGAGTTATGTATGCCACCCCACGAATGGTATTAAGGAATACAATCCGTCATCCATACAAGTGTAACAAGTAATTGACATGTAAAAGATATCTAGGGAGTAATGAAGTCTAAGTAAACACAATTTCTCCAACCACTGCTCACAACCTTAGTTTAATTTAGTTTAATTTCATTTTCATTAGTTTATTTTAGTTATATAATAGCTTTGGGTTAGTTGAATAGCAACTAATTCCGCCCACTCTTCTAAAACCCGAGAATTTACTTGCTTTCATATAAAAATAAAAATACAAAAATAATCATCTTTCATCTCTAGAACTATTAATTAGGTTTTCTAATCCTAGCGACACTATTCCTAAGCTGAACGATCAATCCCCCGGTACTTGTCACTATACTATACTACAACGATCAGGTACACTGCCTGGTGGGGGTTGTAAGCCTCGCGAGATCCCTCGAGAGGTAAAGCAAGGTGCGATTCCCACGCATCAATAACTCTTGTAATATATGCAGCTGTCGTAACTGCTACGCTTAAACCCGTTGCTCAGCATGTACTCATCAAACCTCTTATACCATTGCCTAGGTGACTGCTTCAAACCATAAAGGGATTTCTTTAACAAACATACCTTGTTACCTTGTTCATAACCCGATGGTTTCCTCATGTAGATCACTTCTTCAAGATTGCTATGTAAAAATTCCGTCTTTACATCAAGCTGCTCTAGCTCATAATCTCTACACGCAGTCAATGCAAGTATAACCCGAATAGATGTGTGTCGAACTACCGGCAAAAATACTTCATTATAGTCAGTACCTGCCCTTTGCGTCAATCCACGAGCCACCAACCTTGCCTTGTGCCTAGGCTTTTGAACACCTTCAATCCCTTCCTTTATTTTGAACAGGCATTTGCAACTCACCAGCTTTTGCCCAGCTGGATGATCCACTAACTCATAGGTCTCATTCTTCTTCAGAGAATCCACCTCTTCATCTATAGCAGCTTTCCACTTAGATCTATCTTTACAAGTAACCGCCTCCTGGTATGTCAATGGTTCATGAGTATCTTCTTCCTCTGCTGCAGCAAACGCGTAAGCAACCATATTACTTTCATCTTGAAACCTCAAAGGTTTTGTTCTTGTCCTTGGCTCTCTATCCTAAACCAACTGATAATCTCTGAGATCCGGTGTTTGATCATGATACTGATCCCCTGCATCTTCATCATCGCCATCTTCCTGACCATCAATCAGATCTTCCTCAAGCGAATGATTATTTAACCTCTGCAGTTCCACCTCAACCTGTAATTCCTCAACAGACTTATCAGTACCTGCACCAGAATCCTTCAACGTGTCTTTGTACATGACACTTTCATTGAAGACCACGTACCTGCTAGTGACTATTTTAGGTGATTCATTATCAAGCCTATATAGCCTGTACCCCTTCACATCTTCAGGATACCCCAAAAGAACGCATTTTACCGCTCTCGGCTCGAGCTTACCTTGTTTAACGTGTGAATATGCGACACAACCGAAAATCCTTAACATCCCATAATCATTTGGATGTCCCGACCACATCTCTATAGGTGTCTTTTTCTCAATCGCTGTCGATGGTGACCTATTTATAAGATATGTGGCCGTACATGTCGCTTCCGCCCAGAAGGTCTTAGGCAATCCAGACTGAATTAATAAACAGCGTACCTTATCCATGAGATTTCTATTCATCCATTCTGATAATCCATTCTGCTGCGGCGTCCCGGAAACTGTCAAATGTCTAGCAATCCAACTCTCAGTGCATAGCTACTAGAATTCCCGGTTACAGAACTAAAGACCATTATCTGTCCTTAGCTTCTTAACCGTCCTCCCTGTCTGATTCTCTATTAACTGCTTCCACTATTTGAACTTTCCAAATGCTTCGTGTTTGAACCTAAGAATATAAACCCATACCCTCCTGGAATAATCATCAACAATAGATAAGAAGTACCTCTTACCTCCCAATGATTCCACCTGAGACGGACCCCATAAGTCTGAATGAACATAGTCTATCACTCCCTGAGTAGTGTGTCTTCCTACACCGAAACTGACTCGATGTGACTTTCCCAGAACACAATTCTCACAAAAATCGAGCTTACCTAGACTCTTCTTTCCAAACAGCTCCTGCTTTTCTAGCACCTGAAGTCCCGCCTCACTAATATGTCCCAGTCTTTTATGCCAAACCTGCGCAAGACTGTCTTTCTCTTCAACACTAGCATTAAGCTCACCCGCCACTGCATGGCCATCCAAAGAGTATATGCAATTATCCCTTCGGGTTCCAGATAAAATAACCCTAGAACCATTAATCACCATGATTTTGCCCGACTGCATTTTTACGGTATATCCCTCTTTTTCAAGAGTTCCCAGCGATATCAAGTTTCTTTTCAATTCAGGAATATACCTGACATTGTGTAACACAAAACTTGACCCATCTTTCAGTTGTAGCCTAACCTTGCCAATACCTCTGATCTTGCACTCCCTGTTGTCACCCAACAGTACCCTGCCCCCATCACATTCCAGAAAATCAAAAAATATGTCTGACCTGGGTGTCATGTGGTATGAACCTCCTAAATCCATGATCCAATCTAGCAGAGCCTCTGCACTCATCACCATCATCACCTCAGAACCGTCATAAATCAAACCACTGGAGCTTGGCTGATCTTCTTTCTTGACGAAACCATTTGACTTCTTGCGATTATTCTTTGGACAGTTTCTCTTCAAGTGCTCCTCAGACTGGCAAATATAGCACTTGAGTCTTCCACCTCGAGACTTCGATCTTGACTTTCCCCTAGACTGATTCGAATTCCTGCGATCAGTTCTTCCCCTCAAATATAACCCTTCACCATCATCCCCCTTCGCCTTAGACCTTTCTTTGATTTCCTTCGAATTCAGTGTGGCCATCACATCCA
The DNA here is from genome assembly GCA_030686995.1 of Artemisia argyi. Classification (NCBI taxonomy): domain Eukaryota; kingdom Viridiplantae; phylum Streptophyta; class Magnoliopsida; order Asterales; family Asteraceae; genus Artemisia; species Artemisia argyi. The sequence goes on along the minus strand of CM060688.1, from coordinate 183,591,161 downwards.
CCAAAGTCAAAGCTTCCTGTCCATAGAGTAAGGTATCCACAAAGTGTTCGTATGATGCTGGTAAAGAAGTGAGTAATAATAAAGCAAGATCTTCATCCTCGAATTTTACCTCAATATTTGCTAAATCAAGAACGATTTTGTTGAATTCATTCTATATGCTCGGAAATCATACGTCCATCCGTCATGTAGAATGTATACAACTTCTTCTTCAGGTACAACTTATTGGCCAAGGACTTTGCCATGTACAAAGTCTCAAGCTTGGTTCAAACCCCCGCTGGAGTCGTCTCCCAGGTACCTTCTCTTAGAACCTTGTTACCTAAACACAAAGTCATGGCACTGTGAGCTTTCTTGTTTAGCTCAGCTTTCGCTGTAGCATCCATATCCGCGGGTAAAACCTCCAGAGCTGCTACACATCCATGTTGGATTAATAAAGCACGCATCTTGACTCTCCATAACCTGAAATCACCAGTACCATCGAATTTCTCGATCTCAAACTTGGCTCCCGTCATTCTTTAATCCCTTTATTAATTTGTTAAACCTTGTGAAAAACCCACAATCACAAACTAATAAAGTCCCTTGTGCAACACCTTTAAATTAATAACCTTTTTGTTAAAATAAACAAAAACCAAAAAAATAAACAAAGTCCCTTATTTGTTTATTTTAAAGATATCCCTTTTTTTCCTACACTGTTGTTGACTTTTTCTTACTCGTATATATCAACAAAACAAAAAGGAACCAGATGTTATCCTTTTTCTTCGTTTATACGCCGACAAAGAAGAAAAACCAGATCAAAAAAAAATCAACAAGAAAAAAATTGTCGATCTTCAAGAACCGAAAAACCAACAATCCCTTAAGCCTCTTACACCTTGTCGCGAACCCGGACAATCGAAGACCCAAGTACCCTTACTGTCGATACCCTCTGCTCCTTGATGTCCACGAACCTAAACACCAAGAATAATTGTTGTCGAGAACCTTGTAGCCCAAACAAGATATACCTCCTACTCCTACAAGAAGAATGAACAACAAAAACCCTTCAAGATCGATCCTAGTATACCAGAGAACCCTCGAACCTGGGCTCTGATACCACTTGTAGGATTCGACAACCTACAACCCTGATTACTAGAGCGAATAACTCGACCGTGAAGATAAGATGTCGACAGGAAAAGCTTTGCACAAGTAAGTACCCTAATCGACTTTGATTAGTATTGAAAGAATGCGTACATAACACGTCCCCCCTCACCTCCTTTTATAGAGATGAGGGGAAGGTAAAACCGACTCTACAAGAGTCCTATGTCGGCTGTGATAACAAGAAACGGGTTGGGCTGGAACACAAGCCAATCAACCGACTCTACTTAACTAAGATAAGTTTAAGCTTAACACTTTAATCCCTAGACTTATTTATAAGCTAATAAGAAGACTAAAAACATAACAATTTCCAACTTAGGCTTCATATTAGCCTATACCGACCTTCAACAACTCCAAGCAGTGTTGTAACTTTCGTCCAGGTACCACCTTCGTCAAGGCATCCACAGCATTGTGTTCAGTACCCACCTTCAGAACTTCAACCGTCTTTGCTTCCAAGACCTCTCTGATAATGTGGTAACGCACATTGATGAGCTTAGATCCATGAGAAGTAGTAAAGACAGGTACACTCACATTCACATCCTTGGAAGGTGCACTAACATCAGGAACAACAGGGCTTTGCACAATGTGAATAACATCACCACCATTACTAGCATTAGGCTCACTGTTCGTAAGACTTTCAATAGTAGCATTGTAAGTCTTGGCAATATCCTGAATTGTCACATTACGTAAAGGCATTTCACCACTCTCTATCTCTCCTTTATCATCAATTATGCGTTCGGCCAAGTAAGTAGAATCACCAGAACTCGCATGTAACTTATTAAGAAAACCCTTGTTCATCTCCCTTAATCCCACGTACAATAAAACAAGAACACACCAATAGAACAGTAAACCCAAACTTAATTAGTTAGGGTTTTAAGCATGAACACGCAAATAAACTAACCACCAGCCATATAGTCGATCATAAATTGAATAAAACATAAATTGAATAAGTGTAATCAACTTTAAATAACCCAAAGAACCCCAACCGATTAGAAGAAAACCGATTAAGAAGCTCGGTTTATGAACTTAAAAAACGAAACCCTAAAGATCGAATTAGCAATAAACCTAAAAATAGTGAAGATTAAAGCAACAAATCTGATAAAGGTAGAGAGAATCACGTATGTTAATCTATACCAATAACAGATCGATGCAAGAATCATAATAGTTTAAGCAGATTTGAGAAAAATGATTTTAAGGAGAGTTAGGATTTAGGTTGCTAGAGAGAGCCAAAATTCAATTTCGTATCATCCTTTTGGATTTCCAATTTCATACACATATTCATTTGGATGATATCATTGATGATGCAGATGTTGAAAGATGATGATGATGATTCAAACTATGAAGATTCTTGATGCAGGATTTCTGACCAGGTTTTACTATTTATAAAGTCTCGTTTCTACCCTAGGTCTACCTTATGCACTAACGGGCAGAGAATCTGGTCGTGTGTAGGCTAGTAATGGTAACTCCGAGGTCGTACCAAGAGCTATGTGGTGCAGATTATATCTAAGTCTAATGTCACTAATTAATAAAAAGAGAATGGTTTGATTGATTGATTAAACTAAATGAAATGGAAAACAAAGAAATTAAAGTAAAGGTTGTGAGCAGTGATACACGGGATTGCGCCCTCGCAACAGGTTTTACCTCTCAAGGGATCTTGAGAAGCTTGCAATCCCCGCCAGGCAGTGTACCTGATCGTTGTAGTACAGTATAGTGATAAGTACCCGGGGATTGATCGTTCAACTCAGGAATAGTTTCGTTAGGATTATAAAGCCTACTAAACTAGGTCTAGAGGTGAGGGATGATTCTTTTTGTATTTTTTTATATTTTATGAAAGCAAGTAAAATATCAATGAGTGGGTGGAATTAGTTGCTAGTCAACTAACCCAATTAACTACAGATTCAATCAAAATAAAATAAAAAGAAATGAAAATAAACTAATATAATTATGTGGTGGAAACAATAATGAGAAAAGATGTGATCACTTAGATTTCATTACTCCCTAGATATCTTTTACCGGTTTATTAGCTTGTTACAATTGCATGGATGACGGGTATTCCTTAATACTAATCGTAGGGCCGTGTACAATATTCCCTAACTCTATAAGCTCCTACTTCACTCCTATATCGAGCCGACTAAAAGCTCCTAACATGGGATCATTAGAATTCACTTATGCATTAAATATAACCAAAAATCGTAGTACACCTCCGATCATGTTTCTTAAGACGTTCAAGCAAGTTACCAATGGAAGTCTGCCAGTTCTCTTAAGCCTAACATCGAATACAATCATCCACAACAATTATAAGCAAACAATCAACAAATAATCAACATCTAAGTTTCACTACATCTAAGCAAACACATTAAAAACCTAGCCTAACATGTTAAAAGAAAGACAAGCATAAAATAGAATCAAACAACACATAGACATATTGAATGATTATTGGAAGACTTATCTTTATTCAAACATGGATGAAAGAAGAGTTTGAAACCCCTACAATATGATGAAAATTTGACCTAGGGTTTGTGGTAAAGTTATAACCTCTGACGCCGTCACGTTATAACCTCTGATGCCGTCAACTCGCCGCCAAGTTAAGACTCGTATTGCCTAGATCCAGTCTTGAAGCCTTCATGTAGAGATTGAGCTCTGGGCCGTCACTTGCATTTTGACCCTGACGGCCTTGGTGACGCCGTCAGGTCAATTACACTAAAAATGTTCTGGGCCGTCACGTGTATTTTCCACTTCCACCTGTTTTGCCACTCTTGACGCCGTCATGTGTGAAGCCTTGACATCGTCAGGTACTGTTCCCAGCAAGGATTTTGAGACATTGCCGTTTTCATCACTATTATGCTCCAAAAACGTCAAAAATGCTTCCTTTTCCAGATTTCTCCTCAAAAGTACCTAAAATGACAAAAGGAACGATTTAGGGCAATAATTGATCAAATAATCATGAATTCGGGCTTAAATGACCCCTTAAAAGCGGTACACTTTTCGCCTTATCAAGCAGTAAGAGAGAAATGTGTTAACCTAATTACTCTTCCTATATCGCTTATAGTCATGTTCCCTATTAAACTAATCTTATGCTTTAGGTGGGGCGGACATATATCACTAGGTGCATATGGTCAAGTTCCCTAGCCTATCTCCCCCGAATCCTGTCAGGAACCACATGCGCTACCCCAGGCTACTAAGCCGACGTACAGTAGACGGGATTGAGTCATTAAGCGCCACTACATGCCAGACTTATCTTTAATGGCCCGTTGTCACATTCATAGGCCATTTCTATAACTTCTTAAGTTCATCAAACATCGGTAGGTGATCCTATGGTCAATTCGCACACAAGGCAGTATGGTCAGTTGTCATCCCTCTTATTTCCTCGCAATCCATCAGGCTAGTGTCCTATGGTCAATTCTTCTAGCATACTGATGAGGCGAAAAATGAACCACTTTTAGGGGGTCATTTAAGCCCGGTATTGAATTTATTTGATCAAATATTGCCCTAAATCGTTCCTTTTATGATTTTAGGTACTTTGGGAGTGAAATCTGGAAAAGGAAGCAATTCGGACGTTTTGGAGCATAAAAGTGAAGAAAACGGCAAAGACTTAATTTTCCATGCTGAGAACAGTACCTGACGGCGTCAAGAGGAAGATCCTGACGACGTCAAGAGTAAAAGTGGTAACGACCCAGTGCAAACCTGACGGCGTCACAACAAGGGCGTCAAGAGTTAATTTGGTGACTGCCTGCATAAGGTGAATACATGACGGCGTCAGACCCAGATCTAGGCAGTCCGAGAAACTATTTGGCGGCAAGATGACGGCGTCAGACATTTGTTCTAGACGCCGTCACCCATCAAAATCTATATATAGTTTTCTAGTTTTCATTCATTAGGGAGGAACTTGTGTGGAGAAAACTAGGGCCGAACTTTGTAAACCCTAGGTCATATTTTACAGTGTTTTCAAGGGTTTTCACCCCTTGAATCCTTTCATGTTTAATTGATATAAGTCTTCTCTTAATTCAATCAATATGTCTATGTGTTGGTGATTATATCTTTTACTTGTCTTGATTTCAACATGCTAGGCTAGATCTATCTTGTGTTTGCTTAGATCTAATGAAACCTAGATGTTAATTATGTGTTGATTACTTGTTTCTGGTTGTATTGGATGAATGATTTCAATGTTAGGCTTAAGAAAACTGGCAGATCTCCATTGTGTAACATGCTTGAACGTCTTAGGAAACATGAACCGATGTGTACTAGGTTTTATTGGTTGTATTTAATGCATGAGCAAATTCTAGTGATCCCATGTTAGGAGCTTCTTAGCCGGCTCGACATAGGAGTGAAGTAGGCGCTCATAGGATTGGGGAAGTAAGTACGCCACCCCATGAATGGTATTAAGGAATATAATCCGTCATCCACGCAACTATAACAAGTAATTAACGTGTAAAAGATGTCTAGGGAGTAGTGAAATCTAAGTAAACACAATTCTCCCACATATTGCTCACAACTTTAGTATAATTTAGTTTTATTTTTATTTTTAGTATTTTAATTTGATTGCATCTTAGTTTTGGGTTAATTGACTAGCAACTAATTCCGCCAAATTCCTTTAAACCTGAGAATTTTAATTGCTTTCATAAAAATATAAAAATACAAAAACAATCATCCCTCATCTCTAGACCTAGTCTTTAGGTTTTCTAATCCTAGCGACACTATTCCTAGCTGAATGATCAATCCCCTGGTACTTGTCATTATACTATACTACATCGATCAGGTACACTGCCTGGTGGGGGTTGTAAGCTTCTCGAAATCCCTCGAGAGGTAAAGCCTGGTGCGATCCCACGCTACCAAGTTTTTGGCGCCATTGCCGGGGAATAGTTATTGTCTAGGTTAGAATCTCTTTTTATTAGGTCTACTTGCTAGATTCCTTTCTAGTAAGATTTTATTTTTATTTTTAGGTTCTCTTTAGTCTATCTTATTTCTTCGTGTTTTTGTTTGTAACTCTTCATCACCCGACATCATAGACGATGGGAACGTCTTTGAACCCGTCATCCCACCACAACAAAACCCACCACTAGAACCTTTTAGGCCCCGAACCTTAAGAGAGTATTCCCGACCTAGCCACCAAGGCTACCGAAACACCATTAGGCTCACCGGAGCCAATGTGACACCCTTGCGATCTGACACCATCCGGTTGGTGCAAAGCGGATGTGCATTCCATGGACTTCGTTCCGAAGATCCAAACCAACATGATGCATGGGAATCGCAACAGGCTTTACCTCTCGAGGGATCTCGAGAAGTTTACAACCCCCACCAGGCAGTGTACCTGATCGTTGTAGTATAGTATAGTGACAAGTACCGGGGGATTGATCGTTCAGCTTAGGAATAGTGTCTCTAGGATTAGAAAGCCTAATTACTAGTTCTAAAGGTGAGGGATGATTATTTTTGTGTTTTTATATTTTTTATGAAACCAAGTAAAATCTCGGGTTTTGGAAGAGTGGGTGGAATTAGTTGCTATTCAACTAACCCAAAACTAAGATACAATCAAAATAAAATACTAAAAATGAAAATAAACTAGTTATACTAAGGTTGTGAGCAGTAATTGGAGAAAATGTGTTTACTTAGACTTCACTACTCCCTAGATATCTTTTACACGTTAATTACTTGTTATAATTGCATGGATGACGGATTGTATTCCTTAATACCATTCATGGGGTGGCATACATAACTCCCCAATTCTATGAGCTCTTATCTCCTCCTACACCATGCCCAACACAACTATAGGGATTGTAAACAGTGGCTCATTCATTAAATACAACCAATAAAGACCTAGTACGCCTCGGTTCATGTTTCTTAAGACGTTCAAGCATGTTACCATTTGGAGATCTGCCAGTTTTCTTAAGCCTAACATATAAAATCATTCATCCGAAACAAGAATAAACAAGTAATCAACACATAATCAATATCTAGGTTTCATTAGATCTAAGCAAACACAAAAGAGATCTAGCCTAGCATAATGGAATTGAGACAAGAACAAGATATAGACAACCAACACATAGACATATTGATTGAATTAGAAGAACACTTATCTCAACTACAATGCAAGGTATCAAGGGTTTGGAACCCTTGAAAAACCTGTAAAAGTTGCACCAAAATCGTCTTTAGGGTTTCTCCAAAACTTCTCCCCTTTTAATGTGAAAAACTAGAAAACTATATATAGGAAAATAGGGGTGACGGCGTCAAGAACAAAGGTGTGACACCATCATCTCGCCGCCAAATACTTCCTCGGACGGCCTTGATCTACTTCTGACGCCCTGTGTGACGCCGTCATCAACTACGGATTTTTATTCTTGGGGTTTTGACGCCGTCAAGAACAACTCTTGACGCCTTCATGTACTGTTCCCAGCATGGAAAATTGAGACTTTTTCGTTTTCTTCACTTTTATGCTCCAAAAACGTCCAAAATGGCTTCTTTTCCAGAATTCACTCTCCAAGTACCTAAAATCACAAAAGGAACGATTTAGGGCAATATTTGATCAAATAAATTCGGATTCGGGCTTAAATGACCCCCTAAAAAGGGACCATTTTTCGCCTCATCATATACCCTTACACTTGAGATTTGCTTGTCCTCAAGCAAATGTGCTTTTATTCTACTCAAAAGACAAGTTAGGGGTCATTTAACACTAATATAAAAGTAATTACAACAAATAATCGTTCCACTAAAGACCAATAGACAAGCACGGAGGTCATACACAAGCACCTCACAAATAGTGTTTAGATACTCACATCTCTTGGGTGTAATAAATTAATATAACATTATGGAAGTGGAAGATATCTCTCACTACCTGTCATAGCAAAATAGATTACCATAGGCTTGGGAAATGATCAAACCTCCACCACATGGCGTAAGCACATAGGATAAACTATCAAAGAGGTCTTTTAAAGGGTTGTAATGTTAGGTATAGGGATATGAATTACACGGTTTTGTTGGATAAAGGAAGTTTTACTGGTGGCGAGTTAACAATCTTGGTTAATTACATGTACAAGATGGCGTTGCTAAGCCAAGACTAGACTCGACTTAAGCTAATAAATAACTAAAAACATAAAATGAACATAGAATAAAAACGGAATGGTAGTCCGTATGTTTTTTCTCTTTTTTTTTTTTTTTTTTTTTTTTTTTTTTTTTTTTTTTTTTGCATACACTCTTACCCTACCAACCAAATTAATACATCATAGGGAATGAACATTCCCCTTACACTTGAATCTTTACATACTTTACATTAAACTATTCTAATGACTCGAATTAAGAAAATCAAAACACTTGGAGCACTTTTAAGATTAACGTACATATGGGGGTAATAATATTATGTTCTTCCCCATTACTCCATAAAATAAGTACTTACCCATGAGTCCCAATCGTCCCAAAACAATATGTACAAAGATATGACTCGACTTAGCAACCATGTAATCAATTAGAAAGTTAACTTAGGGTTTAACAAATAACAATAATGCACTAAAAATGAGCGCATACACGGAAGGCTAAGGCGATTTGGGTGTACATTTAAGTGGGGTGTAACAAATTCTTCCTTCAAGTAAAATGCTTAAAGTTAAAAACGAAAAGATAGGCTCGGAGGGGTGTACTAGGGGTTTCGTGTACTAAAAATGAGTACAACGCTAAGGGTGTGGGAAAAATTAGTTGACTTAACTAGTCAAGTAATATGACTTAAATGGTCAAGTAATTATGATACGGGTTTAACACAAGGGTGATCCTAATGCCTCTTATCATGTAGTAAATCCTACCACACGAATGTAGTCTCACTAGCAGTCTCAGGATGCATCACTAACGCAAGTTCTAGAATCTAAATACTACCGGTACACTCATAAGCACTAATAATGAATGCTTTTCCTATCAAATCTAAAAGCGAACCTCACATATTTGGGTGGAAAATTTTTCTGAATATACGGTTATGTGCTAGTCATACAATCTCCTATCCATGAGACGCTTGCTATGGCTAAAGTTTCACTCCTAAATGTTGTAAAAAAATTTAAATTTGGCGCTAAAACTGCACTAACAAGTATTTCTCATAGTTTTATTACACATTTACTATCAAACAAAACAAACTCAAGCGAAAGTTCATATGTAAGGTATCATCTTTTTACCCTCCCCTTACATTTAAGATGAACATTGTCCCCAATGTTCAAGTAAAGGATGTAAAAGTGAAAAAGTAAAGAGAATGAAATCAAATACTCCCCTGATTCGCTCGGTATGGATTATAGGTTGGCCAGGTTAGATCTTCCTCCAAGAAAACGAACAATCAAAGCTTCCCTTCCAGAATATAAATCATCTCCTTGTCGAAAATAACCTTTAAATCCTGACAAAAATAGACAAGACAACCTCGCGTAAAATCGGCGGCATCCTATATAAGTTACTAAATCCTAGAAAACAAAGTAAGATATAATGCTTGTGGAATGAAGTTTGCAGATTTCCTGGAGATTATAAAACTTAATAATTCACAAAAACCATAAGACTCCGTTAGAAAAACAAAACCGGTAAAATTTCCAGATTTTAACTCCTGACGCCGTCAAGAGTAAACTCCTGACACCGTCAGAATGGACCTGTAGAAATTCTTATGTTAAGTTTCCAGAAAATTTCTGGAAAAACTTGGTCCTACTTCCTGGAAAATCCTGCAAAACTTCATTATGACTTAATACAAGCATTTGACTGTAACAAATACGAATATACATGTTCATTTAATATTGTGGAGAATCATGATCGGTTTGTTTCTTGAAAACATATTTGGGGTTTCCCCTTACACTTATCTTTTGCAAAAATACTTTTAGGTTGGAGTTAAGACTAGGCCAAACAACATAGTAAAGTATTTCCACATTTTAATTTAGAGACATGATCAACCAACAATAAAAATAAAACATGCATACGGAAGCAAATAACAATCAAACAAATAAAATCACACAAAACATGGGTTGCCTCCCAAGAAGCGCTTGTTTTTGTTCGAGTCACGAGCTTGACTCTACGCTTATTTCACGGATAAAGGTGAGGTATTCTCTACACTTAGGATTAAGTGCGGGTGATAGTAGCGATACACACCATCTCTGTAGAAGTATGCCATGTGAGGAAAGAGTGGTGGATGAATTATATGCTCAAAGGGCTGTGCTCCTATAACCTTACCTAATTCAATTGGGTTAATGGGTGGATTAAGATTTTCTCCAAGAAATGGATCATTTTCTATCAACTTCGAGAGGCTCCTAGTTGGGGATCCATCTTGACCTAATAAACCCGGTTTAAACCCATAATGTTTCTTACGATCAATCATAAATGGGTGATGTAAGCATGTAAGGCCATTTTCCACTCCTATATTGGCTTCCTCTATACAAGGCTTAGAGTCCACTACCTTTATCCTAAGACTACCCGGACTATAAGGTTTGATGGGTGGATCGGAACCTATTTTAATTCCTAAATTTTCATCCAAGGATGGAAGATTAGGTAACGGTTCTGGTTGAGGCTCCGTTTCATCAAAACTAAGAACTTCCCTAAAACTAGGAGTAAGGTTATCACTACAAGTGTTCAAACCTATATCCTCTAGTGGTGCTTGGTCCAAGGGTTCTACCTCAATTGGAGTTCCTATAGTCTCTTCTACTTCTTCCGGGTAAGTCACGGGCGGTGTATGTGCCTCAAATGATGGTAGGACTTGTGGGGTACTTTGTGGGCTTGGATTATCCACCTCATCCTCCATTGTATCTAGATTACCTATGTGTTTGTTTTGTACTATGGTTTTAGGTGACATCCACACAGGTATCCCTGAGTAATCATCCCCAGACAAACTTCCTGTTTGCTCCTTCAAACTTGTTTTTGATTGATTTGTGATGTTGTTTGTTGGGTTGTCTACTCTATAATAATATTGGGCATAGTCTTCTATGGTATCCCATGCTTCTTCAGCACTTAATTCCCTAGGGCCCCCATTGGCAAAATCATCAATGCACATTTGGTCACATCGGCTGACACAATAGTAAAAGGTTTGGGTTAGGGATGCTAAAGAGAAACTATGATGAGGGAATTTTCGAAGTAAAATTTTAAAACGAGTCCATGCATCATATATGGGTTCATCTCGATATTGTTTGAAATTCGAGATGTCAATAGGGTAGAATGGCCTTTGTGGTTGGTGGTGTGGTGGATTCACGTACTCCATAATGGTGAACGGAAGAGTCAATGGAAATTACGAACAAACACACAAAGAAAAAGATAGACTAAAGAAAACCTAGAAAATAAAAATAAAATCTTACTAGAAAGGAATCTAGCAAGTAGACCTAATAAAAAGAAATTCTAACCTAGACAATAACTATTCCCCGGGCTGCGGCGCCAAAAACTTGATGCGTGGGAATCGCAACAGGCTTTACCTCTCGAGGGATTTCGAGAAGCTTACAACCCCCACCAGGCAGTGTACCTGATCGTTGTAGTATAGTATAGTGACAAGTACCGGGGGATTGATCGTTCAGCTTAGGCATAGTGTCACTAGGATTAGAAAGCCTAATTACTAGTTCTAAAGGTGAGGGATGATTATTTTTGTGTTTTTATATTTTTTATGAAAGCAAGTAAAATCTCGGGTTTTGGAAGAGTGGGCGGAATTAGTTGCTATTCAACTAACCCAAAACTAAGATACAATCAAAATAAAATACTAAAAATGAAAATAAACTAGTTATACTAAGGTTGTGAGCAGTAATTGGAGAAAATGTGTTTACTTAGACTTCACTATTCCCTAGATATCTTTTACACGTTAATTACTTGTTATAATTGCATGGATGACATATTGTATTCCTTAATACCATTCATGGGGTGGCATACATAACTCCCCAATTCTATGAGCTCTTATCTCCTCCTACACCATGCCCAACACAACTATAGGGATTGTAAACAGTGGCTCATGCATTAAATACAACCAATAAAGACCTAGTACGCCTCGGTTCATGTTTCTTAAGACGTTCAAGCATGTTACCATTTGGAGATCTGCCAGTTTTCTTAAGCCTAACATATAAAATCATTCATCCAAAACAAGAATAAACAAGTAATCAACACATAATCAATATCTAGGTTTCATTAGATCTAAGCAAACACAAAAGAGATCTAGCCTAGCATAATGGAATTGAGACAAGAACAAGATATAGACAACCAACACATAGACATATTGATTGAATTAGAAGAACACTTATCTCAATTACAATGCAAGGTATCAAGGGTTTGGAACCCTTGAAAAACCTGTAAAAGTTGCACCAAAATCGTCTTTAGGGTTTCTCCAAAACTTCTCCCCTTTTTATGTGAAAAACTAGAAAACTATATATAGGAAAATAGGGGTGACGGCGTCAAGAACAAAGGTGTGACGCCGTCATCTCGCCGCCAAATACTTCCTCGAACGGCCTTGATCTACTTCTGACGCCCTGTGTGACGCCGTCATTAACTACGGATTTTTATTCTTGGGGTTTTGACGCCGTCAAGAACAACTCTTGACGTCTTCATGTACTGTTCCCAGCATGGAAAATTGAGACTTTTCCGTTTTCTTCACTTTTATGCTCCAAAAACGTCCAAAATGGCTTCTTTTCCAGAATTCACTCTCCAAGTACCTAAAATCACAAAAGGAACGATTTAGGGCAATATTTGATCAAATAAATTCGGATTCGGGCTTAAATGACCCCCTAAAAACAGACCATTTTTCGCCTCATCACAACATCTCAAGGACTTCCTTAAAATCGTAGATTCTATAGACCTTGATGTTACAACTAGAGAGTCAACCCGATTACGCCTATTCTAATTCTCTCTACGTGATCAAGTTAGTCAATGGCTTGAACGTTTACCCGCGGAATCCATCACCTCATGGGATGATCTCACCACTCGTTTCCTTGCTCAATTTTTCCCACCGGGGAGAACTACTAAGCTTAGAAATGACATCTTGATGTTCCAACAACGTCAAGGTGAAACTCTTTATGAAGAATGGACTCGATTCAAGGACTTACTCCAAAAAGTCCCTCATCATGGCATAGATCTTTGGCTCCATGTCCAAATCTTCTATGACCATATCAATCTCTCCACAAGGCGAGCCATTGACCAATCGGCCGGTGGTAAGCTACGTGATCTAAGTGCGGAACAATCATGGGAACTCATAGAAGATCTTGCTCTCTATGACAACGAAAGTTGGAATGATCCCCGTGATTTGAACAAAACAGTCAAGGCAATATCTTTGCCTTCGAACAACTCTACCACTCCCGACCGTAGGATCATGGAACTTGAGGACCAAGTCAAGTTTCTCATGAAATCTTACGAAGCTCCTAAGCCTTCAAGCCAGGTGAGCAGAATGGCTTCTGCATGTAAATTATGTAATGGCCCTCACGAAACTCATAACTACATGGAGCTTCCGAAACGCGCTTATAACAAACTCACATCTTCACACGTTGGTCAAGGCCCTCGAAACTCTGACGAGGCCTATGAGGCATGGAAGGATAAACCTAATTTCAGGAGGTACCAAACGCGGAGCATATCCTTCAATGACTCCTCCCCACTCAAATGGTCTGAGCATTTTCCATCACACAGCAATCCTAGGCAAAGCTGTGAAGATACCTTGCGAAAATTCATTCTATCTCAAGAATTGCAGCTCTCTACGCTCGAGGCTAAATTTAGACAACAACAAGCCGATATGAACAACAAGATTTGTAATCTGTTAACTGCTATCAAAGAGCACGCTGTTAATAAACCGATTCAAGCTGAAGAGGTTAAATCTTTTACCATCATGAATCAGCCAACTTCTCCTGTGAAAATAAAAAGTCCTAGTAAGCTATTTAAACATCTATCACCAAAAGCGAAAGACCCTGTCAATCCCCTAGGACCGATCCATTTCATAAATACTATCACCACGATATCTGTTTCTACACCTAGCCTGAACCAACAACAACCTGGAAATATGGGTCATACAACTAAAGATGAAACCTCAAGTTTGGACCACGAATTGGCCAAAAGCCCTACCAACTCATTCGAGCAGTCCGCCACGCAAGAGTCTAGCAAATTGGATGAGGGGAAAGAGAGATCGGAAGTGCATATGAGAAATCCAGCCATTTTGGGTAAATCTATTATAGAGGAACCCGAGAAAAAAATGGAGGATGTTACTAGTGGAGTAGTGATAGGACTGAGGAAAGCAACTCTAAAGTTTTCAAGATTTCCTGCACCATTAAGAAAAAGCTCTTAACCAATAGTCATATAGATCCTAGCCTCTCCGTCAACATAATCCCCCTTTTCCTATATATCACAAAGCCTTCCCAGAACGCATGGTGTACGAGAGAGTCAATAATGCAAGGGTAATAAAAGATTTATCAATCATGATTGGAGAAATTATTTACAACACTGACCTCACCGTGGTCGATGACATAGACCCTGTCACCAATCAAACATTAACCAACCTTGTTCTAGGGAAACCATTTATCAATGAATTGGGAGTAATCCTTGATGAGAAGGATGGTAGTGCATTGTTCACCAATGGTGTCAAGAAGGTAATTTTTCGTAGGGGTAATGAGGAGGTGTATGAGTACCGTCCTTCCCTTGAGGGGAATCTATATGGATCAAAGGATGGAGGATTGGGGAAGATAAGGAGGCGTGATCCGTATAATCTCAAAATTCCCTGCATGATTGGTCATAAGTATTTCGATAACGTCTACATTAACGTATTCCTACCTAACAATTTTATGTCCCTATTCCACTATAACAACATATGTAGATGGGGAATGATTTATAAGGGCGAGAAAGTGGTTGGTAGGGATCATGAAATCTAGGTGTTCGTAGGAAATATGGCATTCACTATGGAATTTACGATCGTGGACAACATCGAAGACTATGTCGACCCGAGGTTATCACAAGTTGTTTTTGGAGCACCCTTTTGTGAAATCACTAATTTAATAGTTGATGACCTGAATGGAATCATGACCTTCGCTGATGGAATTAGGAGGGTTTCATACCAAACACCGTACAAGAGAAAAGATCTCAAGGAAATCAATTGTGACGAGCTTGATAGGCTAAGTTCCCAACTTATTTTGTGTGATGAAGATGTGCGGAGAGGATGTAAGAACACTTCCGATCTATCATGTGGGTTCTTTAAAGATGTTAGTAAACTTGGGTCTAAGTATCGAAAAGATGTCTTTGAGCTCAACGACCCGAAATACTTGCACTATGAAAGCGATACTGGTATAGGAGACGACCTAGAGAGTGAAACCAACGATGAGGTCACGTAGTAACCAAAGACCTTGAGTCTAGCTACAAGACTCGTAAATAAAGAAAAGCGCTTCTTGGGAGGCAACCTATGTTTTGTGTGATTTTTATTTTGTTTGTTTGTTATTTGCTTCCGTATGCATGCTTTATTTTTATTGTTGGTAGATTACGTATCAAAACTTAAATAGTGAAAATACTTTATTTTGTTGTTTGGCCTAGTCTTAACTTCATCCAAAGGTATTTTTGCAAAAGATAAGTGTAAGGGGAAACCCCAAATATGTTTTTAAGAAACAAAACCGATCATGATTCTCCACAATACTAAGTGAACATGTATATTCGTATTTGTTAGAGTCAAATGCTTGTATCGAGTCATAATGATGTTTTGCAGGATTTTCCAGGAAGTAGAACCAAGTTTTTCCAGAAATTTTCCGGAAACTTAACATAAGAATTTCTGCAGGTCACTTCTGACTGCGTCACGAGTTTACTCTTGACAGCGTCACGTGTAAAATTCTGGAAATTTTACCAGTTTTGTTTTTCTAACGGAGTCTTTAAAGTTTTTATTGAATTATCAATTTTATAATCTCCAGGAAATCTGCAAACATCATTCCACAAGCATTATATCTTATTTTATTTTCTAGGATTTATTAGCATATTTAGATTGTCGCCGATTTTATGCGAGGTTGCCTTGTCTGTTTTCTCAGGTTTTACAGGTTATGTATGACAAGAAGATGATTATTATTCTAGAAGGGAAGCTTTGATTGTTCATTTTCTTGGAGGAAGATCTAACCTGGCCACCTTATTACCCATACCGAGCGAATCAGGGGAGTATTTGATTTCATTTGTTTTACTTATTTCACTTTTACATTCTTTACTTGAACATTGGGGACAATGTTCATCCTAAGTGTAAGGGGAGGGTAAAATGATGATACCGTACAGATACACTTTCGCTTGAGTTTGTTTGTTTAATAGTAGATGTGTAATAAAACAATGAGAAATGCTTGTTTGTGCAATTTTAGCGCCAAATTTAAAATTTTTTACAACATTTAGGAGTGAAACTTTAGCCATAGCAAGCGTCTCATGGATAGGAGATTGTATGACTAGCACAAAACCGTACCATTCAAAAAAAAATTCCACCAAAATATGTGAGGTTCGCCTTTAGATTTGATAGGAAAAGCATTTACTATTAGTGCTTATGAGTGTACCGGTAGCATTTAGATTCTAGAACTTGCGTTAGTGATGCATCCCGAGACCGCTAGTGAGACTACATTCGTGTAGTAGGATTTACTACATGATAAGAGGCATTAGGATCACCCTTGTGTTAAACCCGTATTATAATTACTTGACCATTTAAGTCATATTACTTGGCTAGTTAAGTCAACTAATTTTTTCCCACACCCTTATCGTTGTACTCATTTTTAGTACACGAAACCCCTAGTACACCCCTCCGAGCCTATCATTTCGTTTCTAACTTTAAGCATCTTACTTAAAGGAAGAATTTGTTACACCCCACTTAAATGTACACCCAAATCGCCTTAGCCTTCCGTATATGCACTCATCTTTAGTGCATTATTGTTATTTGTTAAACCCTAAGTTAATTATCTAATTGATTACATGGTTGCTAAGTCGAGTCATATCCTTGTGCACATTGTTTTGGGACGATTGGGACTCATGGGTAAAGTACTTATTTTATGGAGTAATAGGGAAGAACATCATATATTACCCCCGTATGTGCGTTAATCTTAAAAGTACTCCAAGTGTTTTGATTATCTTAATTCGAGTCATTAGATTAGTTAATTGTAAAGTATGTAAAAATTCAAGTGTAAGGGGAATTTTCATTCCCTATGATGTATTATTTTGGATGGTAGGGTAAGAGTGCAAACAAAAAAAAAATAAATAAAAAAAAATAAAAATAAAAAAAATCAAGAAAAAAAATAGAAAAAAGAAAAGAGAAAAAACATACGGACTACCATCCCTTTTCATTCTATGTTCATTTTATGTTTTTGTTATTTTTCATTTATTAGCTTAAGTCGAGTCTAGTCTTGGCTTAGCAACGCCACATTGTACATGTAATTAACCAAGATTGTTAACTCGCCACCAGTTAAGACTGCCTATATCCAACCAAACCGTGTATTCCATATCCCTACACCTAACGTTACAACCCTTTTAAAAGACCTCTTTGATAGTTTATCCTAGGTGCTTACGCCATGTGGTGGAGGTTTGATCCTTTCCCAAGCCTATGGTAATCTATTTTGCTATGACAGGTAGTGAGAGATATTTTCCGTTTCCATATTGTGATATTACTTTATTACACCCGAGAGATGTGAGTATCTAAACACTATTTTTTAGGTGCTAATGTATGACCTCCTTGCTTGTCTTTGGTCTTTAGTGGAACGATTATTTGTTGTAACTACTTTTATATTAGTGTTAAATGACCCCTAACTTGTATTTTGATTAGAATAAAAGCGCATTTGCTTGAGGTCAAGCAAATCTCAAGTGTAAGGGTATATGATGAGGCGAAAAATGAACCACTTTTTGGGGGTCATTTAAGTCCAGAATTGAATTTATTTGATCAAATATTTCCCTAAATCGTTCCTTTTGTGATTTTAGGTACTTTGGGAGTGAAATCTGGAAAAGGAAGCAATTCGGACATTTTTGGAGCATAAAAGTGAAGAAAACGACAAAGACTTAATTTTCCATGCTGAGAACAGTACCTGACGGCGTCAAGAGGAAGATCCTGACGACGTCAAGAGTAAAAGTGGTAACGACCCAGTGCAAACCTGACGGCGTCACAACAAGGGCGTCAAGAGTTAATTTGGTGATGGCCTGCATAAGGTGAATACATGACGGCGTCAGACCCAGATCTAGGCAGTCCGAGAAACTATTTGGCGGCAAGATGACGGCGTCAGACATTTGTTCTTGACGCCGTCACCCATCAAAATCTATATATAGTTTTCTAGTTTTCATTCATTAGGGAGGAACTTGTGTGGAGAAAACTAGGGCCGAACTTTGTAAATCCTAGGTCATATTTTACAGTGTTTTCAAGGGTTTTCACCCCTTGAATCCTTTCATGTTCAATTGAGATAAGTCTTCTCTTAATTCAATCAATATGTCTATGTGTTGGTTGATTATATCTTTTACTTGTCTTGATTTCAACATGCTAGGCTAGATCTATCTTGTGTTTGCTTAGATCTAATGAAACCTAGATGTTAATTATGTGTTGATTACTAGTTTATGGTTGTATTGGATGAATGATTTCAATGTTAGGCATAAGAAAACTGGCAGATCTCCATTGTGTAACATGCTTGAACGTCTTAGGAAACATGAACCGATGTGTACTAGGTTTTATTGGTTGTATTTAATGCATGAGCAAATTCTAGTGATCCCATGTTAGGAGCTTCTTAGCCGGCTCGACATAGGAGTGAAGTAGGCGCTCATAGGATTGGGGAAGTAAGTACGCCACCCCATGAATGGTATTAAGGAATACAATCTGTCATCCACGCAACTATAACAAGTAATTAACGTGTAAAATATGTCTAGGGAGTAGTGAAATCTAAGTAAACACAATTCTCCCACATATTGCTCACAACTTTAGTATAATTTAGTTTTATTTTCATTTTTAGTATTTTAATTTGATGGCATCTTAGTTTTGGGTTAGTTGACTAGCAATTAATTCCGCCAAATTCCTTCAAACCCGAGAATTTTAATTGCTTTCATAAAAATATAAAAATACAAAAAGAATCATCCCTCATCTCTAGACCTAGTCTTTAGGTTTTCTAATCCTAGCGACACTATTCTTAGCTGAACGATCAATCCCCCGGTACTTGTCATTATACTATACTACATCGATCAGGTACACTGCCTGGTGGGGGTTGTAAGCTTCTCGAGATCCCTCGAGAGGTAAAGCCTGGTGCGATCCCCACGCATCACATACTAACTAAAGTGGGGGCTTATTCCAATTTAAGCTAGCATAACAGATACTACCGCATCTCAAAAACTACCGAAACTAGAGGTTCTCAAGATAAACTAAGCATGCACACACGTAAAAGCATTTAAGAAAAGTACGGAAACATGATTTAAAAAATATAGGAATCATAATTAGGCTAGCACCAAAGGTGCTTAGCCGATCATATTAAATTCAACACTCGAAGTAATGTTTACAAAAGCCATGAATTCCAAATGTGAATGAAATAATAAAATGCTAAAACTTATGGTGATTGAGGTGTGATTTCTCCTTTGGAAAGGCTCCGTATGCTGCTGTAGAAGGGCCTCCTAAAAGCTCCCAACGATCTCTGACTTTGTGTGTGAAAAAGTTGTATATCAAAATGTAGAAATTAGGGTTGTATTTATAGGCCCGTCGAGAGTTACGACGTAACTAGGAAATGTGTTTCGCCGTAACTAGCTTAATCTTATCCAGATCTGAAGGTTACGGCGTAATTGATGAAATGTTACGCCGTAACAATGATATTAGGGTTCTGTCTACGTCATAATCTCCATGTGCGTTACGCCATAGATAATTTCTCGGATCTCAGATTACTCTCATAGTCTTCACTACGTCGTAATCCAAATGATGTGTTACGCCGTAAGTTAATTCTTGAGCTAGGACTACTCTCGTACATGTTGTGTGACAACCGGCAGTTTAGGGAGCTATTTTAAAAACCCGCATTTCAATATAAGTTTGTTTATAATTTTTATTTGAAATTTTCATTTCACAACGAACTTGTAAGACCTATTTTATGGATATTTTATTTAACGACGTTATGGAAATTTGTGAATTATGTTCATAATTCATTTTGATTATGTGATCGGTGATGTATATTCGAATTCTCACTTGGTACTACGTTGACTTTGGCACTAGGATTTCCTAACAACAATTTTATGATTCGTCTTACGAGTCCGATATATATTTTTATTTATTTACGAGAGTTTCTCGAGTGGTATGAAAGTTTTAAAATGAGTTCGGGTTCGGGCCACGTGTTTTTACATTTACCCGTGTTACCCGCTCCACCGTAATAATATCCTTATTATTACTATTATTATTATTATTCTTCTTATTATTATTATTAACTTTATAAAAAAAGAAAAAAAGAAAAAGATATTAAAGAGGCGTTTGGCCCGGTTTTTACCCACACACAACACAAACAATTCACTCACCATTTTCACATATCTCTCTCTCCCATCTCATCACCTTCCCTAACCCTAGTTAGCCGCCGCCGACCACTAATCCGGCCACCACCGCCGTATATCCGGCCTCCCAACAAAACTAACACCACCAATTTACTCCTCTCCTTCCCCTCTTTCATTTGGTGTATAATACTTGCCCTAAAACCCTCATTAACACCACCAAATCTCTAATAATCCGTTCGAATTTTTAGTACTTTACTAGATCCGCTCTTTTGGAGGTCCAAGAAGGTGAGAAGAAGTTTTTTTTTGGTTTTGGGTGCCACGTTATGGCATGAATCCGTGGCTACACGGATTATTGCGTGTGAATCGAGATGGTTTTTAATGGGAAACGATGTTTTAATGATGAATATAGTTTGGTATCCGGGTTTCTCT
Source organism: Artemisia argyi (assembly GCA_030686995.1). NCBI lineage: Eukaryota > Viridiplantae > Streptophyta > Magnoliopsida > Asterales > Asteraceae > Artemisia > Artemisia argyi. Next base: position 183,570,245 of record CM060688.1, on the reverse strand, counting down.
TGGGTTGGTTATGGTTGACTCGGAACCGAGAGTGAAACTCTCGGCTTATTTGGTTCGAGCCTTGTGTGGCTTGGTTCTTGTTGTTGATTGATTGATTTATTTGGTTGTCGTGGGTATGGTGAACCCCGATTCGTTGCTAGCCGAGACCTTGCGGTCTCGGGGATTTCTCTTGTGCTCTTTGGCCATACCGAGACCCTCTTAGGGGGTTCTCTTTGGGTGTGGTTCGAGCCTATTGGCTCGTTTGATTATGTGGTTCGACCCTTTGGGTCGCGGCTCTTAGCCGAATGCAACCTTATTGCCATTTGACCATTTGGGTCGAATGGAGTATATGCTTAATTGGTTAACTCTTGTGAGCTATGTGATGTTGGATTCGAGTTCTAGTTACTCGTGGTTCAGAGCCGAGACTCAAGTGGGTCGAAGGCTCGGGTCGGCTTGGTAAACCGACCCACACGTTAACTTGTTAATGTTATATTTTTCTATATAAATGATGAACTTGTGTATATTGTTGTTGTGGTATTTATTTCTCGGCCGAATGCATTTGGGTCGAATTGGAGATGATTTTTGGTATTGAGAAGTTGTTGTCGATTGGTAAGTGATTGAGGACCGATTATGAGACGGTCGTTAGATGACGGAGATAGGTTAGTCGGGTACCGTAGTCGGACCTTATTGTTGTAGCCCGTGGTTTGAGATTGTGATTGGACGGAGATTTGTTATTGATAACTTTTGCTTATTATTGGACTTGGACATTGAGCCGAGAGTCATGACTCGGACATATGACCATTTCGTATAACTCAATAACTATTAAACTTGAAACGAGAATAATAAAACTCGTAATAATAATTATTGATAATATGAACGTTTATACGAAAGTATATACGTGAATAACGTATATATAGCTATATAAACGCGTATATTAATAATAATAATAATCACGAGTCGTATTATAAATAATACGATTAGATATATATTAGGCTACGAAAGTGGCGTAATATTATTAAACGTATTATTATTATAAAAAAATTGTGTTATGAACGGGAAACTCCAGACAATTATGAAACGTTTAATAAAAAGTCATTTCGGATATATAACGGATAAACTTATTGAGTTAGGCGAAATTGTTGTCACTCGGGTCCAGGTAAGTTACTATTTGTAACATTCGTGTTGTCACGGATACATGACGACTAATATCGACGTTTTCTATAAATAAATAACCACTTAACCGTAAGGTTGAGCCGGGTTGTTTGGTTATACGAAATAAATATATTAGTGGGCATTGTATCCTACGACGCCCATAGGTTGTAGTATATGTAAAGTGTAATAGATTGCGAGTGTATATATCGGGAAATCTGGCCAATTTGACGATATATACGAGGAATTTATTAAACTATGATATATACTATATAGTATATATGTGCTATGTGCTTTATATGTGCTTTAGATTGGGTGTAATCTTGGAACGGTATATTACGTAAATAAATATGAGGATTATCAAATCGGCGGATTTGGTAAACTTTGGCGATTTATTTAAATGATATATTGGGCTAATATTAGATCTATAGTTTATTTTATCTTTCTATGTGTGATCTTGTTGGTTTGTTTTGAGTCGACCCACCACCCGTATGGATACCAAACGCAAATACACCAAACTAATACGACATGGATTTTCGGAAATAAAACGGATTCTCGTCCGGGTTTGGGAATAGTATATATTTTTGGGAATGATTTCTGAAAGAGTTAATATTGTTAGGTCGTGCCAAGTCCGTAGTTGCTGTTTCGTGAGTTATCATACATCTTATTTCTACCTACCTCGTCTTGCTATTTTCTGGACTTGAGGTGAGTCATAGCCCCACTTTTTACTCTTGAACTATGTTTTCAATGATTGGGGTGAGAAACGTGCAAATCATTTTACGTGGACTGTTATATCTTTTATATTCTTTCTAAACTTGCTATGCGTATGGACTAGGATATATTGTCAGCTTTAGTCACACCTTTTGTGTGTACTATTCAAGGTTGGCTTATTTGGTTATTGGTGGATTGTCAGCTTTAGTCACATATATGTTATGTGCACTATTCAAGGTTGGCTTATTTGATTATGTGGAATTGTCAGCTTTAGTCACATATATGTTGTGTGTACTATTCAAGGTTGGCTTATTTAGATACTGTAGCGTGCACCTATAGGTTATTAATACTCCGGAGGTTATCCGAGTATTTATTGGTATTGCTGGGGTTACCCGAATACCTATGTTAGTACGGAAGGGTATCCGTGTGTTATGTTGAGAGCGGAGGGTATCCGCAGGCTTTTAGCGAATCCTTAGTCTAGCTAGCAAGCGTTTTGCGTATATGTCCACTATATTATTAGTTGAATTTAAACCTATGATCTCACCAGCGAAAGCTGACTTTTAGCACGTTTTCTCAGGTAATTAAGTGTTGAGGTGCATGCTTGGATTGGAAGGCTCGGCTGAGGCACACGGTTATGGATCTATATTTTCTAAACTCTGATAATTAAATTTGGACTTATTGTTATTTTATTTTAGGCCGACTCTGAATGATGTTGGGATAAATGTAAACCTAAAACCCCGTTTTGGTTGTGTTTTTATTTTGTTTACTTTATCTCGTTCTATATTGTCTTGTGTTGGATACCAATCCCCGTAGCACCCCGAAAGCTTGTTGAGTCTTCCGCTGTATCAAATTTTGGGGGTGTTACAGATTGGTATCAGAGCCAAGGTTATAGAGAACTAGGTAAATAAACGCCTAAACTATAACCGTATTTTTATAGAAAATGATCCTTGACTACCGCCCGCCAGCCCGCCAAGCCGAAGCATCTTCTATTATTTGAGGTATTATGAGATATTTGAGATGATTGCTAGATTTGGGATTTATTGAGATGATTTGAGGTTTATGGATTCTAGTAATAAGATGGCGTTCTCGAGGATTTATATGGTCTATATGTTTTATAAGCATTTTTAGGAATGCGGTATTTGAAATTCTTTTATTAAGATTATATGGTATTATTTGATGTGTATATTTGGTACGATTTTATGAGTTGTGATTTAAGTTGTTTTGAAACACTTACACCTACCCTACGCCGTTGTCACAGACTATGGCCTCCCATATTCCTGATGTCGTCGAGGACATCCTTACTGCACCAGTTTTACCTGCACAGTTCACTATGGCATCTGATGACCCTTACCAGATGGCCATGTCTTCAGCTATGGTGTCACAGGCAGCTTCTACTTCAGCACTACCTGCTGCATCTACGCAGGGACCCTCATCTTCTCTAGGGCTCCCTGGTACATCGAGGCAGCTTACTCTTCATCAGGCTTTGGCTCGTGTGGCACCACGCTTTGCCCACCGAGCTACGGCACGCATGTCGGTACACCCTACTCCATCACCTTTACAGATTGATGCTCATTCTCTTCTGTCTGAGGCGCCACCCACATCATTGCGTCGTCGTCCTAGATCACCTACTACATCTTCACAAGGTTCACCTAGTAGGAGACGACGAGTGATGAGGTACTCTTCCGATGAGGAGGAGGAGTACGAGGGTGAGGATGAGGCTGATGACCCTGAGCGGGAGGATGACCCTCAGGAGGCTGAGCATGGTGATGATGATGACCCTGAGGAGGAGGATGACCCTCAGGAGGATGAGATGCCTGATGATGATGATGATGAGTTAGCACCACCAGCTCAGGCTGAGGAGCCTGATTCACCTGTACACCCCATCGAGCCCGACTCACCTGATCATCCGTTCTTGTTTGAGTTGCCACCTGGTAGTCCCGTTGAGTCGGATGCATCTTCTGAGGTTTCTGCTGAGCATGCAGAGTTGGGTGAGGTTGGCAGGTTGTGGGCTCGGATTACTGAGCTTAGTGACAGAGTTGCACGTGTATCTGATCGACTTGAGAGAGTTATTGGAGAGTTTCTAGCAGATTTGAGAGTTGATTTGACTGTCGCTGTGGGCAGGGCTACTGAGCTGAGGAGAGTTATGATGGATGTCCACGAGCATATCGATAGTTTGCAGCGAGGATTCGTTACTGCTCGTGAGGCCGACCGCAAGCTTTGGCAAAGGAATGCCGAGCTAGAAAAGGAGGTGGCTGACCTCAAGAGAGACCGAGACACCCATAGCGTGGAGTTAGGATCGTTATGGAGGGATCTTGATGGCTTGAGGCAGGAGTTGAGGATTCTCCGTCAGCCACGTGGCTAGTTGTTTGAGTTATATTATCTTGTTGCTTTCTTAGCCGAGGAGTGTTCGGTTAGAAAAGCTAGTTATCATATTTTGGTGTATTTTATTCAGTATTCGTCTCTTTTGGAACGATTAGTATGTTTTGTGTTACCCGTTAGTTGGGACGATATAGATCGCTATTGTATGGTTGATGGTTATTAGTATATGGTATTATGTGATTTTGGGTGTTATGGAAATTGAGCCCTTATTCGCTGATTGTTACATAGCGTGTTGTTGCTATTCTTTCTATGACTTGATTTCGTTGAGATGTTTTTGTTGAGCATGTCAATAAGTTCTATTGGAGACTCATGAACTTGTGTGATGTTACAGATCAATGGCACCCCGTCGAAACCCTGTTAGGTCTACCAGGACTGGTCCTGCTGTGACTACTCCTGCTCGTCGAGGTCGTCGACCTACTCGAAATGTTGAAACCCCTACTCCTGACAACCTGGACACCACTAACCGTAACAACAGGAATCAAAATGTTGATGTTCAGGGAGACAATGGTCATGTTCCACTTAACGCACCTACTGTGGATCAAGCAATGATCAACCAACTCGTGGAGCAAAGAGTTGCTGAACTACTCGTTGAGTCAAATCATTCCAACAATTCTGCTGGAACTTTTCCACCTGTTCGTACTAATGGATGTCAATACAAGGAATTCAAGATTTGTGGACCCATTGAGTTTGGTAGAAATGAAGGAGTGGTTTACTTAGTCAGATGGATTGAGAAGACTGAGTCAGTGTTTAATGTCAGTGGTTGTACGGAGAATGCGAAGGTAAAGTTTGCTTCTTTTACTTTCAAGGATGAAGCTTTGACTTGGTGGAACAACTACCGAAATGCAGTTGGGAGTGATGTAGCATATGCTATGACTTGGGAGCAATTTAAGTCCTTGCTGATTCAGACTTATTGCCCAAGGAATGAGGTCAAGAAGCTAGAGATTGAGTTTTGGAACCACAAGGTGAAAGGTAATGATATGGCGACTTACAATCGTCGTTACCAGGAGTTAGCCTTGTTGTGCCCAGATATGGTGAAAACTGAAACTCAAAAGATCGAGAGGTATACTGATGGTTTGCCTGTAGCTACGAGGAATGATGTAATTTCTGCTAGGCCTGCAAACATCCATGAGGCAATCACAATTGCTCAACAACTTATGGATTCGTTGGAATTAGAAGAAGCTGATAAGGAGAAGAATGAAAAGAGAAAGAGAGACCGTCACTCTAAGAGTAATGATCACCGAAGCAAGAGACAAGCTAAGGCTTATGCTATTGGGAATGGAGATAAGAAGAATCAGAACGGTGATGCACCCAAGTGTGATCGTTGCCATCAGCATCACACTGGATGGTGTAGTGTGAAATGCCAGAATTGCTCAAGGAAAGGACATACAGCTAGGGACTGTAGAGCTCGACCTCTTGCAATGGTTCAAGCTGCTCCTGAGATGAGAAACAAGGCAGATGTTACCTGTTATGGGTGTGGAAAGAAGGGACACTATAGGAATGAATGTAGAGAATCGCGGAACCGTGGAAATCAAGGCTCGGGTGGTAATGGGTACAATTATGGAAACCGTGGAGCTGGAGGAAATCGTGGATGGCAAGACAATGGGGACCAACGTGTGGAAGCTGGAGCTGCCCAAGGAAGAGTGTATGCACTCGGGAACGAGAGAGGAGAAGATCCGAATGTCGTTACTGGTACGTTCCTTCTCAATAATCGTTATGCTTCCATACTGTTTGATACTGGTGCCGATAGGAGTTTTGTGTCCACTACATTTGCACCCTTACTAGAGAAATCCCCGATGGCCTTAGGAATTGGATATGATATTGAGTTAGCTAATGGAAACATAGAAAGGATTAATACCATCATTCGCGGTTGTACGTTAAATTTCTTGAACCACCCTTTCAACATAGATCTTCTACCCGTCACGTTAGGAAGTTTTGATGTAATCATTGGTATGGATTGGTTGTCGAAGTATCGTGCTCACATACTTTGCGACGAGAAGATCGTGCGTGTACCATACGGAAAGGAGATCCTAAATATATTAGGAGACCGAAAGGATTCTAGGAGCCCATCCCGATTGGCGGTGATTTCTTGCACTAAGTTACCGAAGCTAATGGAGAAGGGATGTTGTCTTTTCTTAGCTCAAATTTCTGAGAAGGGAGAGACGAAGAAAAAGGAAAGGTGCATTGGAGCTGTGCCTATAGTTCGTGATTTTCCTTATGTGTTTCCCGATGATTTGCCGGGAATCCCACCGACTAGACAAGTGGAGTTTCAGATTGAGTTGATACCTGGTGCTGCACCTGTAGCACGAGCACCTTATCGTCTTGCACCTACCGAACTGGAGGAGTTGTCGAAACAATTGGCGGAGTTAGCCGAAAAAGGATTCATAAGACCAAGTTCTTCACCTTGGGGAGCCCCAGTCTTATTTGTGAAGAAGAAGGATGGATCGTTTCGTATGTGTATTGATTATAGAGAGTTGAATAAGTTAACGGTGAAGAATCGATACCCGTTACCTAGGATCGATGACTTGTTCGATCAACTTCAAGGATCGAGTGTGTATTCGAAGATCGATTTGAGATCGGGATATCATCAACTTCGAGTTCGTGAGGAGGATATTCCGAAAACGGCTTTCAGAACCCGTTACGGGCATTACGAGTTTCAGGTGATGCCGTTTGGGTTGACTAACGCACAAGCAATATTCATGGATCTCATGAATCGTGTGTGTAAGCCATACTTGGATAAGTTCGTGATTGTATTCATCGATGACATTCTGATTTATTCAAAGAGTGAGAAAGAGCATGAGGAGCATTTAAGACTCATATTGGAATTGCTCAGGAAGGAGAAACTTTATGCCAAGTTTTCGAAATGTGAATTTTGGATTCCGACTGTACAACTTTTGGGTCACGTGATTGATAGACAAGGAGTCCACGTGGATCCTGCAAAAATTGAAGCAATAAAAGATTGGGCTGCACCTACAACCCCAACTGAAGTTCGTCAATTTTTGGGTTTAGCTGGCTATTACCGAAGATTCATTGAGGGATTTTCGAAGATAGCTAAACCATTGACCAAATTGACTCAAAAGAGTGTTACGTATGAATGGGGAGATAAAGAAGAGGAAGCGTTTCAATTGCTTAAGAAAATGTTGTGTAGTGCTCCTATCTTAGCGTTACCAGAAGGTAACGAGGATTTCGTCGTCTATTGTGACGCCTCACATAAAGGTTTAGGAGCCGTGTTAATGCAACGAGAGAAGGTGATAGCTTATGCTTCCCGACAGCTCAAAAAGCATGAGAAAAACTACACTACCCATGATTTGGAGCTCGGTGCTGTGGTTTTTGCTTTAAGAATATGGAGACATTACTTGTACGGAACCAAGTGTGTTGTATTTACTGACCATAAAAGTCTACAACACATCTTGAATCAAAAAGAGCTCAACATGAGACAACGACGTTGGATCGAGTTGCTAAGCGATTATGACTGTGAAATTCGCTACCATCCTGGTAAAGCAAACGTTGTTGCTGATGCTCTTAGTCGAAAGGAAAGAGTACCACCATTACGAGTTAGGTCATTGGGAATGACTATCGTATCGCCATTACCATCTCAAATACTCGAAGCTCAAACGGAAGCGTTGAAAGCAGAAAATAGTTATGCCGAGAATATATTTGGGATGGCTGATAATGAGAAAGGATTTGTTAAGCGTTCTGATGGATTATTATGTTTTGAAGACCGGGTTTGGGTACCTTTATATGGAGAAATTCGAGAATTGATTATGCATGAGTCGCATAAGTCAAAGTACTCCATCCATCCTGGTTCCGATAAAATGTACCAAGATCTTAAGAAGTTCTATTGGTGGCCAAATATGAAGGAAAGTATAGCATCGTACGTTAGTAAGTGCTTGACATGCGCCAAGGTTAAGGCTGAACACCAGAGACCGTCAGGACTACTAACGCAACCAGAACTTCCAGTCTGGAAATGGGAGCGGATTACTATGGACTTCATTACCAAATTACCGGGGACAGCTAGCGGTTGTGACGCTATCTGGGTAATTGTGGATCGTCTGACAAAGTCTGCTCATTTCTTAGCCATTAGTGAAGATGATAGTGTGGATAAGCTTGCAAGGTTATATGTGAAGGAAATTATTTCGCGTCATGGAGTCCCGATATCTATTATTTCGGATCGTGATAGTCGTTTTACGTCAGCTTTGTGGCGATCACTTCAAACGGCTTTGGGGACGAGGCTTGATATGAGTACTGCATATCATCCCCAAACCGATGGTCAAAGTGAGAGGACCATTCAGACGTTAGAGGATATGCTTCGTGCATGAATCATAGACTTTGGTAAAGGCTGGGAGAAGTATTTACCCCTTGCGGAATTCTCCTATAATAACAGCTACCACACAAGTCTTAAGGCTGCACCATTCGAAGCTTTGTATGGCAGAAAGTGTCGTTCGCCTATTGGTTGGGCAGAAGTTGGAGATAGTCAACTTACAGGCCCTGAGCTTATTTTTGAAACTACCGAGAAAGTAACTCAGATTCGTGATCGGTTGCAAGCGGCTAGAGATAGGCAGAAGAGCTATGCCGATCAGAGACGTAAACCTTTAGAGTTCCAGGTTGGAGACAGAGTGATGCTGAAAGTCTCGCCTTGGAAAGGTGTAATACGTTTCGGGAAACGTGGTAAACTCAACCCACGCTACATTGGACCATTCTTGATCTTAGGAAGAATTGGGCCCGTGGCTTATAGGTTGGAATTACCGTCTGAACTGAGCAAAGTTCACGACGTGTTTCACGTGAGTAATTTGAAGAAATGTCTTTCTGATGAAATGCCCGTCATTCCAATGAGGGACATTTGTGTTGATGAGAAACTGAATTTCGTGGAGGAACCGATTGAGATTTTAGATCGTGAAGTTAAACGACTCAAGAGGAGTCGCATTCCGCTCGTCAAGGTTCGTTGGAATTCCCGACATGGACCAGAATATACGTGGGAGCGTGAGGACGAGTTCAGGAAGAGACATCCGAAGCTTTTCACTTCGTAGATGAAAATTTTTCCGAGTGAAACCCGGGACGGGTTTCCTTCTGAGACGGGGAGGATGTGACAACCGGCAGTTTAGGGAGCTATTTTAAAAACCCGCATTTCAATATAAGTTCGTTTATAATTTTTATTTGAAATTTTCATTTCACAACGAACTTGTAAGACCTATTTTATGGATATTTTATTTAACGACGTTATGGAAATTCGTGAATTATGTTCATAATTCATTTTGATTATGTGATCGGTGATGTATATTCGAATTCTCACTTGGTACTACGTTGACTTTGGCACTAGGATTTCCTAACAACAATTTTATGATTCGTCTTACGAGTCCGATATATATTTTTATTTATTTACGAGAGTTTCTCGAGTGGTATGAAAGTTTTAAAATGAGTTCGGGTTCGGGCCACGTGTTTTTACATTTACCCGTGTTACCCGCTCCACCGTAATAATATCCTTATTATTACTATTATTATTATTATTCTTATTATTATTATTATTATTAACTTTATATATAAAAAAAAAAGATATTAAAGGGGCGTTTGGCCTAGTTTTTAACCACACACAACACAAACAATTCACTCACCATTTTCACATATCTCTCTCTCCCATCTCATCACCTTCCCTAACCCTAGTTAGCCGCCGCCGACCACTAATCCGGCCACCACCGCCGTATATCCGGCCTCCCAACAAAACTAACACCACCAATTTACTCCTCTCCTTCCCTCTTTCATTTGGTGTATAATACTTGCCCTAAAACCCTCATTAACACCACCAAATCTCTAATAATCCGTTCGAATTTTTAGTACTTTACTAGATCCGCTCTTTTGGAGGTCCAAGAAGGTGAGAAGAAGTTTTTTTTTGGTTTTGGGTGCCACGTTATGGCATGAATCCGTGGCTACACGGATTATTGCGTGTGAATCGAGATGGTTTTTAATGGGAAACGATGTTTTAATGATGAATATAGTTTGGTATCCGGGTTTCTCTTGGGTTGGTTATGGTTGACTCGGAACCGAGAGTGAAACTCTCGGCTTATTTGGTTCGAGCCTTGTGTGGCTTGGTTCTTGTTGTTGATTGATTGATTTATTTGGTTGTCGTGGGTATGGTGAACCCCGATTCGTTGCTAGCCGAGACCTTGTGGTCTCGGGGATTTCTCTTGTGCTCTTTGGCCATACCGAGACCCTCTTAGGGGGTTCTCTTTGGGTGTGGTTCGAGCCTATTGGCTCGTTTGATTATGTGGTTCGACCCTTTGGGTCGCGGCTCTTAGCCGAATGCAACCTTATTGCCATTTGACCATTTGGGTCGAATAGAGTATATGCTTAATTGGTTAACTCTTGTGAGCTATGTGATGTTGGATTCGAGTTCTAGTTACTCGTGGTTCGGAGCCGAGACTCAAGTGGGTCGAAGGCTCGGGTCGGCTTGGTAAACCGACCCACACGTTAACTTGTTAATGTTATATTTTTCTATATAAATGATGAACTTGTGTATATTGTTGTTGTGGTATTTATTTCTCGGCCGAATGCATTTGGGTCGAATTGGAGATGATTTTTGGTATTGAGAAGTTGTTGTCGATTGGTAAGTGATTGAGGACCGATTATGAGACGGTCGTTAGATGACGGAGATAGGTTAGTCGGGTACCGTAGTCGGACCTTATTGTTGTAGCCCGTGGTTTGAGATTGTGATTGGACGGAGATTTGTTATTGATAACTTTTGCTTATTATTGGACTTGGACATTGAGCCGAGAGTCATGACTCGGACATATGACCATTTCGTATAACTCAATAACTATTAAACTTGAAACGAGAATAATAAAACTCGTAATAATAATTATTGATAATATGAATGTTTATACGAAAGTATATACGTGAATAACGTATATATAGCTATATAAACGCGTATATTAATAATAATAATAATCACAAGTCGTATTATAAATAATACGATTAGATATATATTAGGCTACGAAAGTGGCGTAATATTATTAAACGTATTATTATTATAAAAAAATTGTGTTATGAACGGGAAACTCCCGACAATTATGAAACGTTTAATAAAAAGTCATTTCGGATATATAACGGATAAACTTATTGAGTTAGGCGAAATTGTTGTCACTCGGGTCCAGGTAAGCGCCAAGGCGTCGCTAAGGCGCGAGGCGTGGCATCGGCGCCACGAAATGGACCAAGGCGTGAAGTCTAGGCGTCGTGTAAAAAGGCGTGGAATAAGGCGCGAAAAGGCGTGCCAAGGCCCGCCTTATCGTATGGCGTGGCGCCATTTTTAGAAGAGGATGATCTGGGCTTAAATTTTGGGCCTAGTAATTTCTAAACACAGTTCAAATTTTCACTTTATTAGTTTATTTCTTATGCATATCACTTTTTGTAAGCTCATCTTTTGTAAACTCACCTTTTGTAAACTCGATATGCATATAAAATATGATATTATAACATAAATGATAAATATATAAATATTTTTTCGCCGCCTTAGTCACGCTGCAAAAAACGCCATGGCATCGCCATGGCGCGTAAGGCTTGAGGAGTGGCCTTGGCGCCACGCCACGCCTCACGCCATTTATAACATTGCCCCTACATGCAATTAATCGAAATAATTTTTGAAATGTAAAAATTTTATTTGATTATTTGGGCTGTATGATGATTGGCCATTTGGATATTTTCAAAACTCCAATGTATTTATAAAAAGAACCTTAAGCAACTGACTAATATTTTCAGATCTGCGTTATTAGTTTTAGTGATAGGCTACATTGAAATGATAATAATCCTATTAGCATATGGTCATCATCAATTCGTCTTTGACGTCATTCATATATCACTCCATTACCCCATTAACATGAAACCCAAAACACGAAGTCATACACCTTTATTTACTTTATTCCTTGTTATTATTGTTTCATTTTATTTACAAATACAAACTGATACGTGTTTAGCATGGTTCACATTTTTGGGAAAGGATCTAGCGAAAAAAAAAAATGAAATGAAAAGAGTAGGAATAAATTCTAGTCACATATTTTAAATAAGAAAGGAAAAATAATAAAAAGATGCATTTATTTATGTGGTTCCATCTAAAATTTGTAGTTGTAGTTTTTTATGATTCTTCATATCTTAATTATACTTCTCATTTTATTAAAAAGTCAAACAACACGTGGGGTACAAATGTGTGAACGACGGATGTGTGAATGGCGGCTACCCATGTGCTAATGATTGAGATTGTACTTCTTGTTTGGACACACATCAACAAATTAGTGGATTGATACATTCGCACATGACCGTTTTGAGAAAGGATATTATTTTTTTTACCTTTTTTTGAAAATGGTTAAGTTTTTATAATTTTTGGAGAATTTTCTCTTTGAATAATAACTTTCATGTCTGCATTTTTCTAGCATAGTTGGTAGTTTCATTTCTAGTTCTCTATTTATATATTATTGTTGCATTTATTAAGTCTTTGTCTTCTTTTATTTTTTGGAGTCTTGCCCACTCAAAAGGTTATATCAAATCCATCTTTTATCTATTTTCTGGGAGATTAACCGTCTCAAATAGATCTCTTAACACAAACCATCTACTCAGAGACGGAGACAGTGGGGGAGCTAGGGGGTGCTCTGCCCCCTCCAACACGCCCAATCGCTTTGCTATTTATCTTATAAAATTTAAGCATATGACGCAACTATAGGCAAATGACCCCCCTAACCTTTGAGAAAATTTTTTTTGCTCCCCTTATTTCTAATTCCTGGCTCCGTCCCTGCATCTACTATGTCAAATGTAAAACCATAAAGGCTAACGACATGAATGACAGAGAACCAAATTTATTGCTTTTGCTGGCGGCAAAATATTGCACTTTGTTTAGTTTATTGTTTGGTGTGTGTTGTGAATGAATTTGGAGTATTTTAAAGTAAGAAAAGTTAAGAACATGAGGTATAAAATGCGGCAAACTAAATTATTTGAAAAAAAAAATAAAAAAATAAATGCAAGTGAAGAAATTTGACGGGACATTAAGTTGATGCCTACAGTGTCGCCAAAATCGGCCGATTAATCGTCGATTACCAGGTAATCGGCCTTTTATCTTGTTGATTTTTGAAAATCATGGAAAAATCGGTCTATTAAAAAATCGGCCACTAATGGTAAAAAAGTCGGTATAATCGGTCAAAATCGGACTAATCGATAAAAAATCGGACTAATCGGCCAAATCTTCTTCATCGGTCAACTTAAAAAAAAATTATTAATTTAGGCATTATACTTAATTTTGGGATCATTTATTTCACTTATAACGCACAATGGATCTAATAATCAGAATTTGAGCCTTTTATTGATGTTTGAGAACATAGTAGACTTGAAATCAGTTTAGATCTTTAGTTTAGTCTCTAGAAATAATCAAAACTTGCACGAAATGTCAATCTGATTAATCACCGATTAATCTCGTCCAGATCGATTAATCCTTACAAAATGGTCGACCGCCCAACTACCAATTCACGATTTCTGCGACCTTGCTCGCAAGTCTAACAAAAGGTGAGTATAGGCCCTACAGTTAATCATTTGATTATGAAACACCATGCATACCGATAAAATAATTTTTGTGTTAACCTACTAACAATGTAACCGTGTCACATGTTTCTCTTTTTAGAGTAAAAAACATTTTATGCAAATAATCGTCAAGGATCCTCTATTTTTTCCCCTATCTCTCGAAAGTAGGAATTGAAAGAGCCGTTGTCTACTTGATACCAACCAATCCCGAGATAAACACCACTCCAAACATGTTACTCAACTCATTCTAATACTTATTTTAAGAAAACAAATGACAAAATTAGTCACTTTTCTAAAAAAAGCATTCACTTTCTAGTTCAAAAAAATCTCATTTTAAAAATTGGTCTTATAGACCACTAAACCGTGCAACACAATAAAAATGTTGACACGTGTCTAAAAGGTTGTTGATGTTTTTTCTAGACCGAAGTAATATTTTGTTAAACCGATGTGATGTTTCGCTAGATCATTTTTTGTCTTACACGAAAAATAAATGGATAAAAAAATAAGATACACGGTTGATTTTTTGAATATGAGAAAACTGTTCTAACAAAACATCACATCAGTCTAAGTAAAATATCACTTTAGTATAGAAAAAACATCACCAAACTTTTAGACACATGACAACATTTCTATGAAATTGGATCGGACGATCTTATTACAAAAATACAAATCTAGAATTTGTTTTTTTAAATACTTGTTATTACAAAAATACAAATCATCAAAATAATGGTTAGTTGGACCACAAAGAGATAATGGAATTTCCAAGTGTTAAAATGTGTGTGTGGGCAGTGCATACTCATCCATGTCTCTCTATTTACCAACCTTAATTTAAAGCTGGGTCCATATGAAACCTATAGAATAGAGACAAAATAGATTGAACTTGTTTCTTTGGACCCATTATAACTTAACTTAACTTAACTTAACTTAAAAACAACCTTTTTATCAATTAATTTATTGAAGACCTTGTGTCCCATAATATCTTTTTGATATTTGTTCAAATAAAACAATACATTTCCTTAAATTAAAAATAATGATACATTCAAAATATGAATATGAAAACAATACGAAGGGAATGAGCTCGGCTGCTTCTCCTCCAAACTTCCTTCCTTTTCTCCGTGCCCGTCCCGCATGCGCTTCGCGTGCCTACAAGTTAATTAGTGATTAAGGTTCCATAGATGCTCCGAAATATCTTGTCGAAGGTCGTTGTGCACTTTCATATCCCTAAGCTCTTTGTTTTTTCTTCGTTGTATGTGACATCTTTCGACACTAATACGTGCAAATTCGGATGTGAAAATACGTACGTAACCAAAAGGCTCGTTTGTTTCTTGAAATAAGCCTATGGAAAATCAGCAAATATAATACAATCCTAAACATGCATCATATATATCCCTACCCTTAACACAAGGCCTCCCTCACTCACTGTTAGCTCCACATCATCTCCACATCATCCACTCCGTCCATTTAATCGTACCCTAATTTTCTATACGATATAAACACACACGCTGCACACTCACAAACACACAAATTAGCAGCTCAGTTTGCATAATGGTATTAACACCAGGTGCTTATTAAGGGAAGGGCGTGCTATAAAACGTGAGCTGAGGCGTGCCATGTAGGTTTCGTGCGTGAGCTCGACACACATTACGAGTATAGTCTAAAAAACCTCAAAACTATTCATTTCACAATTTCACATATCCAAAGAATCATATAAAAACAAACTCGATCAAAACAGATTAATTAAGCCATGGACATTAAATCAAAAAAACATAACACGTACAATTTCAATTCGATTATATTCTGAGTATAAGGTATCGAGAGGGATCCAATAGAAAACTTTATCACAAATAACTAACCAAATTAATTATATATACATGAATCAGTCAATATAATCATCAAAATCAGTAAAATCTTCGTAATCTTGATCAATACTATCCATATCACCATGATCAACATGCATAACCCGTTCACCATTAACTATCTCCCACGTAACCACCGGTTCCTTCCGTTTTTCTTCTTCGTCCTTCTTCACATATTTATAATTCGCGTTTGCTTTTTCATGAACAAAATGAACAAAACCGGTAGGTTTTCGAACAAATTAATTTCACGAATTAGAAAGCTTTTAAATATCTAACAAGTAGTAAACTACTAGAGCTAAAACTAAAAGAGTAAGTATACCATTAAGGTGAACATCTATTTTTTTTCTTCTTTCTTTCTGAAGTGAAGATATAGAAGCACAACTAAGTTCAATGCCACTACGTTACGGAGGACTCCATGTTGAGTGGCGGATTTTAGAAATTTGTCAAAAGTTTCTAGCTATAACCATCATCATAAACATAATTATGAAATCGGGAGGACTATGGGGTGTGTGTTAAAAGAAAGGACAATCAAATAAAAAGCTCTTATTTCAAACACAATTTATTTGTATATTCTCCGTTCACCTCTTTCTCTTGAGTTTGTTGTGTGAAACACGAAAAGAACTTGAAATAACATCTCCTCTTTTTATCTTTTGTGTGCCTTTTTTTCTCCGGTTTCCCATCAAGATAGGGAGAAACAAGGCTATGAACATATATAGGGCAACGAATATATTTCCCCATCGTAGAAGAGAAATTATGATCTTCATCATCACATAGGCACCAATTTTTATGTGGAATGTAACATTTGAGCATGTGTGCAACGTCATACGTGCTCGTCTTACAACCCGGCAGTAGTTCCCAGGATTGTTTATCATTGTAGTTTTCCATTACCCATCTCTGATAAGGGGGAGAGTTAATATATTTGCATAGACGTCCTTCAGTGATCCCTAGAAAGCTATGAAATTTACCTGCATATCTTGAGTCATCAGGTTGGGGAATTACCTTGAATTCCTCTCGAGATAAATCAAAAGAAAGAATTACTTTCCTATCATGATCCTTCATAAACCAGTGAAGCACTCCATTCCAGAAGATACCAAGTGGGTTATATACGCCATATTTCACTTGTTTAGTAACTTTCCATAAATTTGATTTCAATGTCAACACTCGAAAAAGTGTCCCAGCATCGTTAGCCAACCCAGTCCCCATAACAACCTTGTAATCATCTGTGAACGAGTCATAGCCAAAACCCCAACATAACGTCCATCTGGTAAGAAACTTGGGAATCCGGGGGACAGTTTGCAGATTCCTAACCTCTCTTGTCAAAGGATTTGTTACTACAACTTGAGTATCAACGAGAGAGGTACTGAAACATACAAGGCCATTGCAAGAACCAACAATACACCAACCACGGTGGTTATAATACTCTTCGTCGCTAAGCACTTTTCCATCATCAATTAATTTTCCATTATCAATTGAATTCGCATGATCATATGTTGGCATCATGATTCTTCTATGTCCAAGTTTATGATTGTTGTAATCTTTGTTGTAATTATAATTCAGATGAGTATTAACAAAAGTAGAGCTAGAGATAAAAGACAGCCATGACTTACAAACACTTTTGCATCGGATGAGATCTTCACCATCCAATCTCTTAAGTATATCTTCAAGCAAATCGAACGTAAGATCTGACATTAGTATCGAATCGTAAAAAGCGATGCAGCGATAAAGTATATGTAGGTTAAAGCATCGCTACAAAAATACTATGTATATATATAGTCCATCAACTCCGTGGCCCAAATTCATTAAAAGGCTCATCCAAAAACCCACTCGTACTCTTATAAATTAATGCTAATTATTTACTCTTAATGTTTATGATATTACCATGCATGTCATTCCAATAGTGAACATACTTTTTTTAGATTAAAACTGATTTGGTATGTTCGATTAAAATATCTAATCTACGGAGTAGGTAATAAGAAGTTATTCGATAAAAAAAGGTAACAAGAAGTTAGCTAATTAATTATTTACAACATGAATAATAACCCGTATTTAGAACTTTTCTTAGTCGCACGTGTAAAATAGTAAAACTAATATATTGACTGAAGTCAAAAGTTCAATATAAATCTTATATTTGTCATACATTCAATAAACCAAATCTTGGTCATTCATTTTTTTATCAAAACAAAAACAATGAACTTTCATATTTAAAAAAAAAAAAAGATTAAATATCTCGCAAACCGTTAATTGTTACGCGAAAAAATCATAACACCGCAGAGAGAATTAAATTATCTTTCTATATATATGCATTTCTATATACTTTCGACTATTTTTTTTTCAAAATTTTCGCACAGAAAAATCTCACATGATTTGTAAGAGTCACATGTTATTTGTAAAAATTACATGTGATTTGATATTTACAAATCACATGTGATTTTTCCTGGTGGAAATTTAGAAAAAAACAAAATTCGTTGAAATTATAAAAAAGTGCGTATTTATAGATAGATAATTTAGGGGTTTTTGCATATATATCAAAAGCATGCTTAAAAACCATTGTATTATGTGTATCAAAAACTTATACAAAAGATATATATGCAATTATTCACTTTGGGAGGGATATACATGCAATTCTGCCGATAATTTAATTCTCGTCACGATGGTGTATTTTTTGTAGCTTGAAAATTTACTGTTTGCAAGATATTATGTTTTACAAATATGAGATCTATATTAATCTAAACTCATACATTGAATGATAAAATAACTTTGCTAAACAACAAACCTATTCATACTAAGAAATTATATCAAGGTAATAAGAGCACAAGTTACACTCTTGTTTTATAGCATCAAGTTCTATAAAAAGGTATTGTCACATTAGATTTTTTAAAACAACCATTTTATCACTTAATTTATAGAACCCTACCGTATCTCATAATTTTTATTTATTTATTTATTTATTTATTTATTTATTTATTTATTTTTTTTTAATTCAAATAAAACAACACGTTTATTAAATTAAAAATAATGATACATTAAATAAAATTGAAAAAGATACAATGATTAAGGTTCCATAGATGCTCTGGAATATCTTATCGGAAGTCGTTGTGCACTTTCCATCAGCACTATGTTTCCGTTTCTTTTGTGGTAACAACACTGCTGATACAAAAGTTGGGCGTTCCTGATTATGGGCTCTTGCTCTCGTACCAATTCGCTTCTTAATGCTTGAAACCTGCGCACTAAGAAAATAAACAACACCGTTAGGCTTATCGTGGGATTGTCTCCCACGATTAGACTCCGGCGTGAGAGTAAGTAATCGGTTTAGGGTTCTCGTAAAAGAGTTTTAGGGTTTGTGAATCGTACCTTTAATGAGAATTATGTCATTCCTTATATAGGCGCAGAATCCTTGTAGGGTTCGTGCTCCTTACGTTTCGCACATGTGGTACTTATCCGGTTTAAGGATATCTATTCCATAAATAGGAGATCCTTATCTAAACCGTATATATAGTTTAGTTTGGCTTGGGCTTATGTGAGCCCATTCCCATTATTGATGCGGCCCAAGTTATAATAGCCCACGCATGGTGGCTTTGGGCCTTAGTAATGTTTAATATTTGGGCTCGTGGCCCATATATAGACTATACGTCATCATGTCCCCCCAGTCTAGTGTGCGCGGCTCGTAGCCGCGGATGCTAGACTAGTCACAACAGCGGTAAGCGTGGCGGGAGAAATTTTAAATATTGCCGCCCAATATTAAGGACAATGTACCTAGTCATAGATATTTCAAAGAAATGCCACAAAAATCGGGGGTTGTGTCCACGTGTCCCTAGGAAAAAGGGAAAAAGTGCATGTACCGTTTCGGATTCTGGCCACACGTTTTGTGAGTGGGATCCACGTGGGCTTCATCTAGGGTTTTTTGACTCCTTATATAAGAGTCACCGCCTCCATTTACCCAAAACACATAGTAGAAACACATACTCACCATTGCACACTTCTTCAAAGCGTTTTTTGCAAAGAAAGTAACTGTTTGATTAGGTAAATTTGTGTGCGTATTCTAGTAAATTTATGAAAATGGTTGCCCAATTAGAGGAGTTTCGCTCTGCGATGAGTGAGGATGATGTGCGTCAGTTTTCATCTGACTACTTCATTCCTCTGGATGTGCATCCAGAGACTCCAGACGTCGATGCGTGTATAGCCGATTTCCCCGAAGGGAAAATAGGACTATACACGCGTTTTTTCGAGTACGCTAATTACCGCGTACCTATATCTATTTTCCTGAGCAATTTGCTCAATCACTATCGTCTTCATATCTCACAGCTGCACTCTATAGGTGCGGCTAAGGTATCAAATTTTGAGGTAAAATGCCGTTTACTTGCGATAGAACCGACCGTTGACCTATTCCGTGCCCTCTACCACACAACGTGGTCGCATGGATGGGTATCCTTTGCGAAGCGCGCGGGGAAGCTTCAGTGCTATACCGAGAAGGTAGACTCCCTGAGGCATTGGAGGGAGTATTTTTTCTGGGTTGATGACGTAGTGTCAATGTTGCAAAAATCGGCCGAATCGGCCGATTAATCGCCGATTAATCGCTAATCGGTGATGCACCTTGTCGATTTTCGAAAATCGGTGAAAAAATCGGCCTAGGCAAAAAAATCAGAAAAAATCGGTCAAAAATCGGCCGAATCGGTTAAAAATCGGCCGAATCGGCCAAAAATCGGTCGAATCGGCCAAAAATCGGCCGAATCGGCCGAATCGGTCAATTTTAAAAAAATAGAAATTTAAGCATTTTACTTAATTTGGGGATCGTTTATTTCACTTATAACGTACAATGGGCCTCATAATCAGAATTGAAGCCTTTTATTGAGGTTTGTAAACATAGAAGGCTTGGAATCAGTTAAGATCTTTAGTTTGCTCTCTAGAAATTTCCAAAACATGCAGGAAATGCCAAACCGATTAATCTCCGATTAATCACCGCCTTGACCGATTACAGGCTGCAGGGTGGTCGACCGCCCGACTACCGATTCACGATTTTTGCAACATTGCGTAGTGTTTCCTTCGCCCTTTGAGTTTTATACTCAAGATACGTTGCCAAGGGATGGGCGTCCCGCACCCGGTTCCTATAGTTTGGCCGATGCGCAGACCATTGATGCCAACCGCATCCCCATTAACCCTTATCCGGAGGAGTTTTTGGTGCATGTGGGGTTGAGTCGCAGCTATTTCGAGGGTGTTGACGAGGTGCCAACCTTCATTGATGAGGAAGGCCGGGGTGGGTGTTCATCCCTTTTGCTTCTAATCATGTAAGTTTTTCTATATGCGCACGTTCAATAACTAATTTCTTCTTTTGCTGTTTTGTTTCTGTGTGCGCAGAGATGGATCTGTTTGCAGTAGTGGAGCTGGAGAAGCCAAAGCAGGTGACCATTGGCATGCGCCCTCTGAGGGAGAATGAGCAGCCGCTTTTGGAAGCGACTGCGGGTCATCTGACGGTGTTGGGGCCTGTTGGCCGTGAAGATTCGCCGCCGCTCCAAGTTACGCCCGTTCAGAACGTGGCGCCAAATGTGGAGACCGCGCATGTGGAGGAGGCGCACGCTAAATCTTCTGATAGCGTGGAGATATTGAAACCTGAGGAGGTGTTGAAGCCTGCGGAGGTTGCGCAGAAGCTAAAGCGCAAGGGAGAGGCTGGTAGCAGTGGTACTTCCAAGAGGCGACGCTACCTTATTGGAGATGCTTAGTCGTCTGCGGAGGAAGAGACAACCGCTCCTGGCGCGGATAAGAAGGCTGCAGAGGCCTCTCCATTTCTGTAAGTAATTTGTCTCATGCTATGTATTTTCTTTATTACTTGTCGTAATATGATCTAACTGTTTTCTTCCTTTATTGTAGCGATGATGCCACGAAGGATGATGGAGCCTTCGTGGAAACGGTGGCCCCTCCTCAGAATGAAAACAAGGAGGAGGGAGCAAAGGTTGATGAAGGCGTATCTGCGCAGCAACTGATGGATGAGTTGGCTGCTACTGTTGCGCGTCAAACTGAGCTGGTGGCTCAGTTGAAGACGAGGTACGTCGGGGAGAGTAGCACTCTCGCCCAAAAAGATGAGGAGATAGCTGTTCTCCGTGCGCAGCTGGCTGAAGCGCAGGCGGAAGTGGGGTCCTTCAGGGTGTACACGGATAAGGTCACCAATGAGAAGTTGACCGCGATGGCTGAGTTGGAGCAGGCGCACGGACAACTTCATCAGTTCAGGGCCAACCTTACTTGGGCAGTAAGGTATCTTGAGGAGAAGAAGGAGGAGCACTTCGCGAACATTGCTGAGTTCAAGGTGCGCATGGAGAAGATTGTTCAGGCGCAGGAGGAGAAGCTGCTGGGCCTGAGCATAGAGTATGATGAGGAGTTATACCCTCATCTGATGTCTACCATAGTTGAGCGCAGGTACGTCCTTTCATCTTTTTTATGCAATGTTGCCTTACTATATTTGTTTATATATTTCTGCTAACACAAATTGTCCTTTGTTGATGTAGGTGGTTGATCAGCCATGGGTTGCGCCTAGCTGCTATGGGCACCTTGGAGTCCCAATAGGTGTTGGTGGCCTTTGGGAAGGTGGTGCAGTGCGCTGTGGAGCGTGGGAGGTCGCAAGCTATGAAGGATCTTGTTAGCATCGTATTTTATTTATAAAAAGTGTCGGTCATTAACATATTGTTATAGGTTGCTTTAGAATATCATTATGATGAAGTTTATGTGTATTATTCATGTTTTGTAAAAGTCTAAGGGCCATTAGTGTAATAATGTATAAGATAGATGATGCCCTAGACTTCAAGTATAAATACTCTTGTAAACCTCATTTGAGAGGTTGGTTCTCTTAGTGGTTCTCTTAGGTAATTACATTGTCTTTCATTTATACACTAGGAGATCCCATCCACTCTCTCTCTCTACTTACTTTCTCTCTCTAGATCTAGGCTTGATTCAATAGTGATTTAGGTTGTTCTACGGTCCTACAAGTGGTATCAATCGCCTAGGGATAATATAGGTTGTTTTAGGTGTGATTTGGTTGAAAAAACATGGTATAAAAGTGGTTTTGTGATTCGAGGTTACTGTTCATCGCAACATATCGAGTAAGGTAATTTTCAGATTCTATCGAGTTTGGATTTTAAGTTCTATCGAGTTAGGTGTACAATTCTATCGAGTTAGGAAAAGTTTTCGAGTTTGGGTTTAAGTTGTTATCGAGTTAGGATTTGGTGTTTATCGAGTTAGGTGTAAGTTATCGAGTTAGGTGTAAGTGTTACCGAGTTTGGGAGTTAAACTTATCGAGTTTGGAACTCAACTTTGGCGAGTTAGCCTGTCTTACCTAATCGTTTATCGAGTTAGGTCTATCGTTTATCGAGTTAGGGGAAACTCTGCCCAAATTTCATGGACTTATCGAGTTAGAACCAACTTATCGAGTTAAGCACCAAGTTATCGAGTTAAGCACCAAGTTATCGAGTTAGAACCAACTTATCGAGTTAGGCACCAAGTTATCGAGTTAAGCACCAAGTTATCGAGTTAAGCACCAAAGTTAAAATTTTGGCCCGAAATTCAAATTTTTTGGCCAAAATTAAAAAATTTTCGGTAAAATTTGGCGGAAAAATTTTCAAATCTCAAATTTTTCAGGTAACCTTAGAATTGTATTTCTTAGTGATTTTAAAATTTGGGCGAGGAAAATTTTCATACTCAATTTTTGGCGGGAAATTACGAAATCAATCAGATCAACCGAGAACGAACTTTCATCTTCACCAAAACATCTAATCTTCAACAACAACCTTTGTTATCTTTCAAAAGATCCTCAGAACAACGTTTCACTTTGAATTCAAATCATGACAACTCAACAAGACATTCATGCTGCCGGTGCCGAAAACCGACCTGCAATGCTTGAAAAAGGTGGATATCTTCCATGGACAAGCCGCATGCTTCGTTACATCAAAACTAAAGATAATGGCAAATTAATGATCAAATCCATAGAAAAAGGTCCATTTCAGCCAAGACAAGTTCAAATCGAAGGTGATCCAAATACAACACCTCCTACTCAACCATTCGTGCGTGTACAAACAGAAGCAGATTACACAGATGAAGACAAGGCGCAGATCAAAGCCGATGATATGGCAATGCATTTAATCCAACTTGGATTACCACGAGAGATCTTTGCTGCGGTCGACAGCTGTGAAACTGCTCATGATATGTGGGAACGTGTTAGAAGGATATGTCATGGAACAGAGATTGGACAACAAGATGTTGAGAACAAACTTCTTACTGAATGGGAGAATTTCACATCCACTAAAGGTGAACAGATTGAATCATACTACACCAGGTTTTGCACTTTGATGAATGAGTTAATCAGAAACAAGTTGACACCTCGACCAATTGCAACAAACATCAAATTCATCAATAACCTTCCAGAAGAATGGGGTCGTTATGTTACAATTGTCAATCAAACAAAGGACTTACACAAGGTGAATTATGATCAACTCTATGACTTTTTGAAGCAAAACCAAGCTGAGGCTAATGAAGTAAGGAAAGAAAGATTGGCTAAGAATCATGATCCTCTCGCATTAATTGCTAATACACCAACACCATTACCAGTGAACAATCAACCACCATCATCATCTTCCACTCACAACTACATGTAACCATCATGCTTTCTACCACCAACACCGGTCTACCAACAACAGTTCTACCCACAACAACAAGTTATTCCACAACAGCAACACCCACAATTCCAAGAACCGGAATTCACTGACAATGATGAAGCTACTGCAGCATTGTCCCAAGCGTTTGTTTTTCTGTCAAAGGCATTCCAAGGACGTTATTCTACACCAACAAACAACAACCAAAGGATCTCATCGAACACTCGCAAGAAGCAGTTTGCTCAGCCGAATTTCAATATAGGCAATGAAGGCCAAATGGTTGGAGTTTATGGGAATCAAAAGGGATATCAGAATATGCAGAATGCAGGTCAGAATGCAGGGAATCAGAATGCAGGTCAGTTTGCAGGGAATCAGTATGGTCAGTATGCAGGGAATCAGTTGGGTCAGTTTGTTGGAAATCAGAGGGGTCAGAATGTTGGTAATCAGGCAATGGGTTATCAGAATAGGAATGTTGCAGCCCCAGTTGTTGGGAATTTGGGAAATGTGAATCAGGGTAATCTGGTCAAGTGTTTCAACTGTCAGGGTGTAGGTCATATGGCAAGGAACTGTCCCACTAAGCCAAACAAAAGAGACCTAGCATACTTGCAGAAAGCAGTGTTGTTGGCACAAAAGAATGAGGCAGGATTTCAGTTAAACGCAGAGGAGAATGATTTTATGGCTCTTATGGATGACATGGAAGATAGAGAGGATATCGATGTGAACTGCATATTCATGGCGAATCTTCAGGAAGCTAAGTATGACACGGATTCTGATACACTTCCTGTTTATGACACCAATGCACCATCTGAGGTATCAAATTTCAACCCATGTCACAATAATGATATATTTGATATGTCTCCTCATGAGGAACAACATTCTGAGAAGCTAGCATCTAATTATGATAAATATCTGGACACGCCAAGTAGTAGTAATACTCCTTCAGCAACTCCAGATGTGAATCATAATGGAGGCTTTGTTTCACAGCATGCTGTGAATGATGAGGAAACACGTGCTTTATTTGAATCATTATTAAATAACTGTGGTATTGAAATCGAAAAAGTGAAAAAGGTCAATCGCGATGTTAAGGCCGCGAATGCTAAATTGACTGCTGAGCTTGAGAGTTACAAGGAAAACGCTAAAGCTTTTGAGTTTCATCACAAAAGATTGTCTGAATTAGAAACTGGTTATCAAAATTCCGTTTCAAGGGAAAAACAATTGCAACTCACGTTTGATACACTTGATGTTAATTCTTTCAAGAAGATAAAAGCTTTAAACGCGGAAATTTCTGATTTACAAAACCAACTTTCTAAACAAAAAACAGCTTATACCAATCTTGAAAAAGAAAGGGATGAGTTGAAAAAGGATTTTGCAAAGAAAGAAGACAAACTTTTGGCCGAAATCGTAGAGTCAGAACACATGATTGCACATTTAGAAGAATTAGTGGTTAAGTCGGGTCAGTCAAGTCAAACAATGAAAATGATTTCAAATCAAACTAATCCGATTTACCATACGAAACATAAAGTGGCTCTTGGTAACAACACCCCCAGTAATCTCAAGAAAGCTCAGCAAGAACAAAATGTTTTGTATAATGGTAATGTGATTTACACCAAACATGATCCTCCCGTCGTTCGGGATTCTGTGCAAACGATAGAACATGTCGAAGAGAGCATAAATAAAATGAAACAAAAGGATTTGAAACCCATTGATTACAACAAATTGAACAAACTTTCAGGAATTACTTTTGTTCCACAAAAAGAACCATCTGTGTTTTCCATAAAACGACCATTCTCAAAAATGTTTTCTAAGAAAGTAATTGTTTCAAAATCTCTTTCAAAAATGGAACAAATGTCTTCTAACAACACTTTTGATACAAGTGAGGCTAGAAACATTCTGGATGACGTTAAAAAGAGAATTCAAGAACTTCAAAACATTGTTGCTTCTAAAACTACAATCGATATTAACAACTGGCATTCCAGTTTTCATATTGAGCAGAAAAAAGTTTTTGAAAATGAAATTACTATCCCACTGAATAACATCAGTGCGAGGGTAATCCATTTTGAAAAATGTTGATCCCAGTTGAGCTTAAACGATCTAATATAGACGTTAACTTGAATGAACACTTAAGCTAATACGCGGAATATAAAAGCTTAACTTAAGAAGAATTATGATTCTCTTTCAACACTTCAATATTATTAATACGAGCACTCAACAATGCTAGGGTTTTACAACCTTGAAGTGAATAATAACACGTACATAAACTAACCCTAGGATCCTCCTTTTATAGACTAAGGAATCCTACTAGGTTTACAATACCTTTCTCTACACGATAAGAATATTCTATATAAATATAATATATATACAATCTATTCTATATTTATCTAAACCGTATACATCCTTATCCCATCAGCAGTAGATTCTGTCAGCAGCATTTTAGCCTTAGCAGCACTTTGACATTAGCAGCAGAATCATTACTACTAGCAGCAGTTTTACTTAGCAGCAGTTTTACTCAGCAGCAGCTTCAGACCCAACAATCCTCCCCTAAACTTATTATTTATTTCTAAATAAATAAGTTTCTTCTAAGCTCAATTAATCACTTGGAGGATGCTTCCAAACACTTCAAACCTTGAAAATTCATTTGATCAAATATCTTCTTATACTTTGACAGCAAATTGAATGCTTGATCATCAGAATCATAGTCTTTCTGCAGCTTAAGTGGTCTATCACTATTAACCATCTGATTGACAATATTCCAGTATCTTACCACTGGATAATCCATTTTAGCTAGCATATACAAAGTAATTGGTCCAATAGTTAACATATGAACTCCAGAATCTTGAAAGAGTCTCCATCTTTTTACCTTGTAATCAGCTATCTCTGTCCATTCAGAATCATCCTTTGAAGGTTCAAACATAAGTTTAAGAGCTCTCCACAAAACATTATCAGAAAAAGTTAAGATATGATCAATTTGATCTATCTCATACTTTTTACCATCAAATTTCTTAGCTCCAAACTTTTCCTTGTATAACTTCCACAAGTCTTCAACATCCTCTCTATCAAAGTAATGTAGCATCTGTTGAAATCTAAGAAATCTGTAAGACTTACCATCAGATCTCTGGACATCATGAAATGCTCCAATATTAGTATCGTATCCTGTAGTTACTTTGACAATAGGATATTTGACTCCTAATGGTTTAGCATCAACAACTTCAGGATCTTCCATCTTGCCAACCACAGTATACCCCTTCAATTTTTCTTTAAGATGCTCAGAAGGAATGTGATTAAGATCATGTTTAAACATATCTCCTTCAGGCATAGAACTGCTTCCTTCTCCAATCTTTCTCTTCTTCTTTGCAACTGATTTATAAATAACACCTTTTCTCTTATCACCTTGCACAGAAGAAGTAGTCTTTTCTGCATCACTCTCAAGCTGTTCAACAACATTAGCTTCTTGAATTTGCTCTGCTTCAGCTATCTTTTCAGGTACCAACTTCTTGTTCATCTGAGCAATTTGTTCCAAATCCTCAGCACATCCCATAGCATAAAAAGTATCTGTTCTCTTCTTTGTTTGTTGATACAAGTCAAAAACTTCTTTATCAGAATAAGCTTTCAACTGCACCAATGTCCATCCACCCATATTCTTTAGATACCTTTCATATTCTTTCCTTTGCTGTTTAACAGTTGGACCTTTGAATATCTTTATCTTTCTTCTTGCAGCAGCATTTTCTTTTCTCTTCTTAGAAGTAAAGTCACTATACCAAGATTGCACATTAAAAGTTGGAACTTCATTATCTTCAATCTTGATCAGCTTATTTAGCTCAATATCAGCAGCAATTCTGATCTTCTCATCTACCCATTCATCATACCTTCTTAAGCCTTCAGCCTCCTTCTCAGCTAGCTGTTGATCTTCCATATTAAACAACTCTTGTGCTTTAAGAGCAGCAGCTGCATCATGTTCAACTTGCAATGGCTTAGGCCAAGAATCAAAAGGTACATCAGTAAAGTCAATCCCCTTATACATTATCCTTGGGGTTTCAACTTGCTTGCTGTGGAGTTTGTTAGACTCCTTGGACCGTTTTGAGCACTAGGGTTAAACAATAACAATGAGAATAACATGCAGCGGAATAAGAATAAATCAAAGTTATTGACACAAGGTTTTTCACCATCATCACCTCCAATTATTATTTGATCAGAATAACAACGTGTTACCTAAATGTAACAAGGATCTAAGACACCTCAGACCTTAGAGGATTCGAACAACACTAACTATTTCTAGTCATTTACAATGAACCACGACCTAGAACACACACACACACACTTTTCTAGTCGACTACATTGTGAAAGACATATTAAACTATGTACCCTGCATCTCTTTATATACTAGAGAATGCTAGGGTTTACACAATACCGAATAATATAAAATCTTTTCTACAGAATAAATTATTTCCTGTATCTTGATATCTTTGAAGCTTTCTCTCTTTGTCACTTTAGCCCTTCATGTTTCATTCTTATATTTATTTTGTCACATCAAATCTAGAATCCCAACACTTGCCCTTTCCTTTATCAGTAGAAGACGAAGTAATAACCTTCTTTTGTTGAGCAGCAGGTTCTTTAATAACAATTCCTTTTTCAGGTTTTCTAGAGGCTGATGATTTGATTGTTGTTGTTGTGAGTTGTGATAATGAAGGAGTTGGTAATGGGATAGTCTTCTTGCTCAGGAAAACCATAGCTTCAGCAGCAGCATTGTCACCAGACCCAGCAGCAGAGTCTTGTACATCAGCAGATCCACCAGCAGCAGAGTTAGTGATTTCTTTAGCAGTAGATTCTTGAGCAGCAGAGTCAAGACTATCTCCCAACTTCATCAATGTTTCACCCATCAACCCTGTTGCCTTTACTAATTGCTCAGGCTCCAAAGTTGTGAGTTGTTCTACCACCTTGTCTTGTGTAGCAACCACCTCTTCCATAACAACCTCATTCCCTAATTTATCAGCAACAACAAAGTCTCCAGCATCCTGAGGACTTTCAACATCCATATCACCAATCACTTGAGCCTCCCCTGAAACCAATCCATCATTTAAACCCAGAGCACTATCAACTTTTTCCAAATTTGCCTCCCCTGAACCCATTACCTCTTCATTCCTCCCCTGTTTGGAAGCATCATCTTCCATGTGAGTAGAGACTTCAGGAGAACTAACAACCTGTGAAGTGCCCACTTCCTTCAATCTTTTCAATGAGGCTGAAGGTTTTGATCTTTGTAAGTTCTTTATCTGTTTTTGCAAACTGATGATGGTCTTGTCCTGATCAGCAACAACAGATGAAAGAGTAAGAACTTTGTCCTCCAAGGTAGTACATTTCAGCCCCAAGTTGGTACAAGTAACCGTCAATTCCTGAATAGGTTTCATAATAGTCTCATCACTTCGACCTGTATTACCTGGTCCGAGAGGTGAATCATGGACATTGTCATCATGTACAAGATTTTCCATCAATTCATTGGTCACTGGTCTATCCTCATCACTTCGACCTGTGTAACCTGGTCCGAGAGGTGAATCTTGGGACATAAACTCAGTATCAAACCTAGTTTGATCATCTGAGCCCCCTGTTTTTGCCATTTGGCTAGGGTTACCATCCTGAGAATTTGATTCAGAAGAATCAGCATCTCTAGATGTTGCCTTGGTTTGGGTCTTATTTATGTTATCACTATCCTGCTCTGCTGCAAAGCTAGAAGCAGTAGTGACAGCCCTTGCCAACATGTCCTCTCCATCACCTAGGACAGCCTCATCTGGTACAGCCATACTAACACTATCCTGAGGAAGATCAGTGTTCTTTTTGGTTTTCCTACGGATATAGAGTATTTTTGGTTGTGTAGCAGATGCAGAAAAATTGGGTGTGTGATGGGATTCAGTGGGATTTCCTGATCCTTCACCCTGATTGGTTTGCACAAGTTGCACCATGGAAGGTTGTAGAACCAAGGAACAGGCAAAGAAGAGAAAACATGATCTTCCGGTGTTCAAGGATCTCCTCAATTTGAATCAAACCCCAAGCACTTCCAGGGGTAAAGCTGTGATGTCCCCAAAATCTCCATCGTCTTCAGAATCATCAGAAGACACAGCTTGGATCCCTGTCAGGCAACCATCTCCAAGGGAGCTTGTGTCCCCTTTCATCTATACTTCATCAGATGAGGATGAGCCTCCAAATGAACCTCCTTCCACCCCAGAGAGGCCTCAGTCATCAAGGCCACGACCAAAGAAGTCCACCAAGACAAAGAAGACAAGGAAGGCAAACTCTCCTCTCCCTAAAGAAAGGAAAATTGTTCTTGGACTTCCATGCCCTAGGAAGTAGTGGTTGTAGTCATCTTAGGTTTTTGCACACTTTTATTGTTTCAGAAGTAGTTTTTGTAATTTCTCTTGTGATGTATGAACTTCTGAATCAGATGAATGAATAAATGTGCTTCTTTTGTTGGCTTAACATTGTTATTGCAAATCATCATCTAGACTTTATTCCTGCACAATATTAGACAAAACACCACAAAGCAAACAAACATATGTACTAGCAGTAGAGTTAGCAGCATAGTACATTGCAGTACAAATATATGCTTTATGATAAGCAGCAGAGTAACAAGCAGCACAATGTCTTTACACACTTATACAAAAACAAAGAGATAAGTTTTTCAAAGATTGATCATACCTATATTTGCAATTAAAAATTGAAATCTCCCCACATCAAAATGTTTAGTGAGAAGATCAACAACATTGTTATCAGTATGAACTTTAACAATTTGAATCAACTTCTTTTCATAGCAATCCCTGATAAAGTGATGCCTTATCTCAATGTGTTTTGTTTTAGAATGAAAAACAGGATTTTTAATTATGCAAAGTGTGCTGTTGTTATCAATATGAATTTTGGTATTCATGAAATTGTACCCATAATCCAATAATTGATTCTGCATCCAGAGAACTTGACCACAACAACTTGAAGCAGCCACATACTCAGCCTCAGTTGTAGAATTAGCCACCACAGTTTGCTTCTTACATTGCCATGACACCAATCTGCTTCCAAGAAATTGACAACCCCCTGTTGTACACTTTCTATCCAAAGAAGCTCCAGCATAGTCACTATCTGAGTAGGAGACCAAATCAAATGGTGAATCCTTAGGATACCAAAGGCCCAATTTTGGTTGATGCCTCAGATATCTAAAAATTCTCTTCACTGCATTGAGATGTGATTCTTTGGGACACACTTGAAATCTTGCACAGGCACACACAGCAAACATGATGTCAGGCCTTGATGCTGTAAGATACATCAATGAGCCAATCATAGACCTGTACAAGTGTATATCCACCTCCTTTCCATATTCATCCTTCAACAATGGTTTATTAGTGTCCATGGCAGTCTTGGCAGGTTTAGCATCTTCAAAACCAAATTTCTTCAAAATATCATTGACATACTTATCCTGACTAATAAATATGCCATTTTCTTTCTGTGTAACTTGAAGACCTAAGAAGAAAGTGAGTTCTCCCATTGAACTCATAGCAAACTTGTCCTTCATGAGCTTCTCAAAACTAACACACATGGCTTTGTTTGTAGACCCAAAGATGATGTCATCAACATAAATTTGAACCAGCAAAATATCATCCTTTTGTCTTTTGAGAAACAAAGTTTTATCAATCTTTCCTCTACTAAACCCAGATTCTAGCAGATATGTAGACAAAGTATCATACCAAGCTCTAGGAGCTTGATGTAAGCCATACATTGCTCTATTCACCTTGTAAACTTTGTCAGGATGATCAGGGTCTTCAAAGCCTGGTGGTTGAGACACATAAACCTCTTCTGTAATGGTCCCATATAGAAAGGCACTTTTTACATCCATTTGATACACTACAAAATCGTTGTATGAAGCATAAGCCAAGAATATTCTGATTGCTTCTATTCTTGCCACTGGAGCAAATACCTCATCATAATCAAGGCCTTCTTGTTGTGTGTATCCCTGTGCTACTAACCTTGCTTTATTTCTTATGACAATTCCTCTCTCATCTCTTTTGCATCTGAAAACCCATTTTGTGCCAATCACTCTTTTTCCATTTGGCAGTTCAACCAAAGTCCAAACCTCTTGCAGCTTAAATTGTAGAAGCTCATCTTGCATTGCTTCCACCCAACTTGCTTCTTGTAAGGCTTTGTAAGTGTTTTTGGGTTCAATTTGAGAAAGAAAACATGCAAACAGGCAATTTTGAAGATCTTTATGACTATTTCTTTGATGCAGTGATCTGGCAAAGAAACTTTGATGTTGAAGATCTTTTAAAGCTTTAGTCATCTGCCTAGTTTGAATAGATGATTGTGGATCACTTAGAATTTGATCTTTGGGATGATCCTTGTGTATTCTTGTGGTAGTTGTAGGACTAACAGGAATATTGAGTTCCAAGTTAGTAAAATCTGCAGAAGCTCCAAATAACTGACCATCAAGAACATCATCATCTGTGTCATAGTAAATATTCTCAAGAGGAGGCATATTTGGATCATCAGGGTAGATAGAATCAACAATGGGTCTACCCTGAGAGTCCAAATGAGGAAACATTGAAGTAGCAGTAGAGTTAGTAGGCTTGGAAGCAGAGTGTGGTGGAGCAGTAGTTGTAACTTTTGGCCTAGCAGTAGAGTCTGTTGAGTCAGCAGCAGAGTCTTCTGGCTTTGTAGGAGAGACATCAACAACTATTTTGGGATCCACATTTGTTTCTTTTTCTGCTTCAATAGGAATTTCAATATCTTCTTCAGTTTCCTTAGATTTCTCTTGAGTAACCACATCATCTTTAGGACCTAGGTCAGTCTGAGAGGGTAGTAGAGTAGGACCAACCTTAAGTTTCTCAAACAAAACAAATTCTTCTTGTGGCTTGTCAACACTGGCAATAACTGGTACATAGTTCATTGTTTTGGTAAGCATATCAACATTAAAAAGCCATTCTGGTCCTTTTCCCTCAGGATTAGATGTGTTCTCAGAAAACTTGATATGTAAATTCTCCGCTACATGTTTGGTTCTTTTGTTATATACTCTGAAAGCTTTACTAATTACAGAGTAACCAACCAAATTTCCTTCATCAGCTCTTTCATCAAATTTGCCTAGCTGATCCTTAGTGTTTAAAATTGTAACAGGACATCCAAATGGTTTGAGAAAATCAATCAGTGGCTTCTTTCCATGAAATAGCTCATATGGAGTCTTATTATGAGGCTTGACTACCTTACTTCTGTTCTGCACAAAGCATGCAGTGTTCACAGCTTCAGCCCAAAAAGGAATAGGTAGTTTTGAATCAGATAACATTGTTCTTGCAGCCTCAATAAGTGTCCTGTTTCTTCTTTCAGCAACACCATTCTGTTGTGGAGTTCTTGCTACACTGTACTGTCTTAGAATTCCTTTCCCCACACAGAATTGATTCATCACACTATTCTTGAACTTAGTACCGTTGTCACATCTGATTATCTTCACCTTGTGATTGTACAGGTTTTCAACTCTTGTAATAAATGCCTTGAGTATTTCTGGAGTTTCATCTTTAGTAGGAAGAAAGAATACCCAAGTAAACCTGCTAAAGTCATCAGTGACAACAAGACAATATGACTTCTTGTTCAAGCTTTTGACAAATACAGGCCCAAATAAGTCCATATGCAATAGATGTAGTGGCTCAGTATTTGTGTTCACAGTCTTGGACTTGAATGAAACTCTGTGTTGTTTACCCTTTTGACATGCAACACAAATTTCACAATTTTCAAAAGTCTTTGTAGGCATTCCTCTGACCAGATTTCCTTTTACCAATTTGTTCATGGTCTTGTAGTTCAGATGTCCCAATCTCCTGTGCCATAATTCGGACTCATCAAGAGTGGCTTTTGCAATTAGACAAGTCAAAGTCCTCTTAGGAACAATGTTCTTAATATGGTAACTGTATATATTCTCTTTTCTAGGGACATTCAAAAGTACAGATTTGTCATCTGGCAATTGATAGTCATGAGAAAGGATCATACACTCAGTGTCTGTAAAAAGAACAAAGTTCTTTTTGTCACACATTTGTAAGACACTAAAAAGGTTAAACTTAAGTCCTTTCACAAGAAACACCTTCTCAAAGTCCAAATTTCCAGTCTTAAGAGTTCCTATTCCAACAATCTTTCCACCTTTTGGATCATTCCCAAAAGCAACATAACCACCATCAAAAGCCTCAAAGTCTTCAAGTTGAGACTCATCTCCTGTCATGTGACCAGAACATCCACTGTCAACAATAACCATATCCTTATGCTCATCCAGTAGATTGACCTGCACATGAAAAGTAGAGACATTAGTTCTTCTTGACGACCCAAGCCATTACTGACTTGGATCTGCCCTGTGCATCAACATAATCAAATTTCTTTAAATCACTGGATGCACTGCTATTCTTGGAAACAGGATTTGAAACATTAGTTTTTGGTTTCCAAGTCCAGCAAGCTGAGGCCTTAACAGCATAAAAGTGATTACCAACAACTGTATTTGTTAAAACTTTTGGCCCAGAAGTAGAAAATTTTGTACTAGCAGCAGGTTGCTTGCTAGCAGCAGAGTGCATACTAGCAGCAGAATGCTTATTAGTAGTAGAGCCAGTAGAAGAACTAGTTGTTGATTTGAAAACACCATTTGATTTAGCAGCATAAATAGATCTAGTAGCACCAGATCTCAACAAAACAGCTCTTGGAACCATGTTTCTATTAGGATGTGGGTGAGTTTGTTTAGTTACATATTTGTGATTCACCCTAGTGTATTGATTCCAAACAGGCTTTTGGTGTTCAGGGCATCTAACAATCAAGTGGTCAAAGCTACCACACTTATAACAAGCCTTCTTTTGTAATTGAAACTGATTACCTAATCTGTGTGAAACTAGGTTGTTGAAGTTTCTCTGGTTACCCCTAGGCTTATTATTGAACCTTTCCATCTGTTCTCTAGGTACCTCATTGTACTCTACCATTTTCCTAGAGAAGTTATTTCCTAACACAGGTTTGACAAACTTAACCTGTTCAATTTTAGGTTTAAACTTTGTAGGAATTTCTTCCTTTTTCACACTTTGTTCCTGTTTAACCTGTTCCTCATCACTTTCACTATCAGAATACCAATCTTCTATAATAGGAGCTTCAGGAAATTTTCTAGCCTCAACCTTAGGTGTCTCATTAACACTTGTGCTACATTCACCTACAGGTTTTTCAATATTTAGCTCACTAATGAAGGATAGTTCTTTTCCTGGTGGAGCAAAAGCACTTTTGGCTGCAGGAGCCACATCATTATATCCAATTCCACTCCCTTTTCTCATCAAGTTATTCTCAATAGATTTATGAACTAAGTCAGAAGCATATTTTTGTTTTTGTACTCTTACGACATGTTTATCTTTTTCAGCAAGAGCTTCCTCTTTTTCTTTTTCAGCTTCTTCTAACTTATTTTTAAGAACTTCTACTTCACTATTTTTCTTAAAAATTTCAATATCTCTGAGATTAAGTTGATCTACATATTCCTTCTAACATTCTTTGAGATATTCTAACCTTCTTTCAACATTTTGAATACCTACTTTGTAACCTAAGTTATCAAGTTTTAGGTGTTCAACTTCTCTATTTAAACTCTCATTCCTAGACTTAAGTTCTTCTATAGTGTCAACACAAGATTTAAAAGAACATACAGATGAGTCTGAATCATTTGATACCTCAGAGTCAGAGCCTGATGATGAACCATAGGCCATAAGTGCAAAGTCCTGCACCTTGGGTTGAGCAACAACTACCAAAGAGAAATTTGGTTCTTCTTCAGCCATATCACTCCAATCATAATCTCCCAGTCCATCACAAGACACCAGTGCAGTCTTTGATTCTTCAGTAACCTTCTTTGTAGCATCAGCATTCTTCTTTGGAGCTCTACACTCCCTGGCAAAATGTCCCTTCCTGTTGCAATTGTAGCACTCTATCTTTGATTTGTCAGAGCCTGGACTGTCCTTAGCCTTATACTTGACTTCTTTTCCAGTCTTCTTCAAAAACTTTCTTGCCCTCAAGGTCAACATAGCCATTTGCCATTTAAGATCAATTTCTTCAAGATCATCAGGATCAATATAATCCAAGTCTTGATTAAGGACATGTGACCTTATAGTAGTTGTAAGCTCAGCCAAGAATGCACACAAAGCAATATCACTGGTAGAAATCTTATCATTTGAACTAGTAGCAGATCCATCAGCAGCAGATACTCCATAAGCAGTAGAATGAGCAGCAGAGTGAGATTCTTGAGATCCTTTTCCTTTAGAGGATACAAAGGCAAGATTTTGAGTACCAGAAGATGAAGTAGAAGAGGTAGATAGTTCTGATTCATACACTCTTAAATTATTGTAGAGACTCTCCAACTTCATAGTTTCAAAGTCAGGCTTATTCCTCCACACAACTGTGTGCATATTCCATTCAGGTGCAAGACTTCTAAGAAACTTTAGGTTTACATCTTCTTGTGGAACCACATAGCCAACAAGCTTTAGATGACTAACAAGTTGATTTAACCTGTTGTATGTGTCAATTATCTTCTCTCCACTTTCAGAAGTAAAATTTTCAAACTGATGCTTCAACGTGTTTTTCCTGGATTTCTTAGTAGCATCATTCCCTCCAAACCTGAATTCAACAGCATCCATCAATTCTTTTCCAGATTCACAGTCATCAAAATCCATTTGGAATGCATTGGGTATTCCCATTAAGAGAATACTATGTGCTTTGATTTCCATCTTCGTTACTGCATTAGCTTCAGCAGACTTAATTGGTATCTCTTTCCCATCAGCACTCTTCTCAGGTGTAGAGTCACCATTAACAATAACATTCCACATGTTGAAATCAATCATGCGAATGTACTGTCCAATCCTTCTCTTCCAAACCTCATACTCAGAAGGATTCAGCATGGGTACCCTTGAAGCAGTCACCATATGAGTTTCATCACCCATCGTAGCAGTAGATTTGGAACAACAAACTTTTAAGAAACAAAATCTTCTTGTTAATAACTTCTAGATCACAAGCTCTGATACCACTTGTTGATCCCAGTTGAGCTTAAACGATCTAATATAGAAGTTAACTTGAATGAACACTTAAGCTAATACGCGGAATATAAAAGCTTAACTTAAGAAGAATTATGATTCTCTTTCAACACTTCAATATTATTAATACGAGCACTCAACAATGCTAGGGTTTTACAACCTTGAAGTGAATAATAACACGTACATAAACTAACCCTAGGATCCTCCTTTTATAGACTAAGGAATCCTACTAGGTTTACAATACCTTTCTCTACACGATAAGAATATTCTAGATAAATATAATATATATACAGTCTATTCTATATTTATCTAAACCGTATACATCCTTATCCCATCAGCAGTAGATTCTGTCAGCAGCATTTTAGCCTTAGCAGCACTTTGACATTAGCAACAGAATCATTACTACTAGCAGCAGTTTTACTTAGCAGCAGTTTTACTCAGCAGCAGCTTCAGACCCAACAAAAAAGCTTTCTTAAAAGAAACGGCCGACTTTGTCAAGGACCATAAATCCCTGGTAAACGAAGCTAATGATACTCGTGAAAACATGAATGTTTTGGAAAACCTAAATGATTCTCTCTTCGAAGCTGTTATGACAACTGACATTATGTCCATCATTTTACAAACATACTCTGTTCAAGACGATGAAAGACTGAGAGCTGAGACCTCCGAAATTGTTTCCAAATATGAAAATGCTCTTATAAAGCTTGAAAAAGAAAATGTGTCATGTTTTAAACAACTTGATCAAAAAAAGGAAGAATGCAAGTATGACAAACTGTCGTATGAGCGTGCTTTCAAGAACATGAAAGAGCAAAATGAT
This sequence comes from Artemisia argyi, assembly GCA_030686995.1. Classification (NCBI taxonomy): domain Eukaryota; kingdom Viridiplantae; phylum Streptophyta; class Magnoliopsida; order Asterales; family Asteraceae; genus Artemisia; species Artemisia argyi. The sequence continues at coordinate 183,532,144 of CM060688.1, read as the reverse complement.
CTTTTGAGGGCTCAGCTTGAAAGTCAAAAAAGGAAGGGTGAGGAAACTAAGTTTGCAAAACCATCGACTTCGGAGAAACCAAATGTTCCAAATATGGTTCAAAAGCCAAAAATGTCTATTTCACGGTTTGCTCTAAAAGTCGATGAGAAAAAGGATTTGACAAAACCAGTCACTCCAACACCCTTGCCCAAGAAAATTGAAAATGAAAAGATTGTTGATAAAGGAAAAGCGGTTGTCGAAACACCAAAAGTTCTAGCACCTGGCCTGTTTAGGATTAGTCCCACTAATGCGTCTGCCTCCACTTCTAAGACAAATGCGTGCAAAAAGGATAATTCTAAAGAATCTAGGGATGCTAAAAAGGACAACAATATAAATCCTAATGTGTGTGCCTTACCTTCTACAGGATTAGAAAGCACCTCTAGGAGCAGCAGACTACAGCCTAGGAGCAATACAAGGAACAATAGAGTCTCGCCTGTCTCTAAGAGTAGTTGCAAGAATAAAGTGGAAGAAGTAGAAGAACACCCTAGGAATTTATCGCTTTCTAATAAGAGACATATTTCATCTGAATGTAATGTCGAGAGTACTGGTTCTAATGCATGTAATGACTCTGTTTGTTTAATATGCAAGAAATGTTTAATTAATGATGTTCATGATGAATGTGTTTCTAAGAATGTGAGTGTTACGCCTGAACAGAAGAGCGTTTTGAAAGGTTCTAGTGCAAAATCTAGATTTGTTGGAAACCTAATTAAAAGAATTAGGAACACCACTAATAGTCGCACGCCTAGGAACTATCTTAAGCATTGTGTTTGGATTCCAACGGGTAGAGAATTTATACTCAAGGATGGCAAATTAGAAATAGTTCAAGCTAAACAAGTTGCAACTGTCTATGAGTGTGATTTTGCTTGTACCTCTAACCCCATGGAACCAAATTCAAATCGGTTTCCAAATACAAATTCTTCTGTTATTGGTAGGTTATCGAAATATGTCTTTGGATCGTCGACACGGGTTGCTCCAAGCACATGACCGGGAATTTAAAGCTGCTGATCAATTTCATCTGGAAATTCATGGGAACTGTACGCTTTGGAAATGATCATGTAGCAGCTATCCTGGGTTTTGGAGATCTTCAGTTTGGGAATTTTTTAATCACTCGAGTCTACTACGTCGAAGGGTTGGGACATAATTTGTTTTCAGTCGGGCAGTTCTGTGATGCAGATTTAGAAGTTGCATTCAGGAGAAACACGGTTTTTGTTAGAAATTTGGTTGGTGATGATCTCTTAACTGGTAATCATGGTACAAACTTGTATGCTATCGACATCAACCAAATGGCTTCTACATCACCAATTTGTCTCATGACAAGGGCAACTGAAACTAAGTCCTGGCTGTGGCATAGAAGATTATCCCATCTCAATTTCGACACCATCAAAAAGTTAGCCAAAGACAACATCGTCACCGGACTTCCTAAGTTCAAATACACCAAGGAACACCTTTGTCCATCATGCGAACAAGGAAAAAGCTAAAGAGCATCATATAAACCTAAAACCGTACCTAGTTCGGAAGCAAGGTTACATTTGTTGCACATGGACTTATGTGGCCCAATGAGAGTTGAAAGCATTAATGGGAAAAAGTATATTCTTGTTATCGTTGATGATTATTCAAGATACACATGGGTAAAGTTTTTGAGATCAAAAGACGAAGCACCAGGCATCATCATCACCTTTCTGAAGCGTATTCAAGTTCTACTTCAAGCTCCAGTAAGGATTATAAGAACAGATAATGGCACAGAATTCACAAATCAGGAGTTAAGAACTTACCTCGAAGATGTTGGAATTACACATCAAACATCAGTTGTTAGAACTCCACAGCAGAATGGGGTAGTTGAAAGAAGAAACCGAACTCTTGTGGAAGCTGCTCGCACAATGCTGATTTATTCTAGTGCACCACTATTCTTATGGGCTGATGCTGTTGCCACTGCTTGTTTTACTCAAAACCGATCCCTAGTACATCCAAGATTCAATAAAACCCCATATGAGCTAGTGAACAACCGTAAACCTGACATCTCTTACCTTCACGTGTTTGGTGCTTTGTGCTATCCGACGAATGACAGAGAAGATCTAGGGAAGTTAAAAGCTAAGGGTGATATTGAAATCTTCATTGGATATTCAGAAAACTCGAGGGCATTCAGGGTGTATAATAGAAGAACGAAAAGGATAATGGAGACGATGAATGTGAAGTTTGACGAGATTTCACAAATGGCTTTTGAGAGATACGCTCTAGAACCCGCGCTTAATCCGATGGCTTCTAATCAAAACAGATTAGGACCCGCACCAAACCAGCAGACTTCTGGACACATCAGTTCAGGACTCGTGCCTAATGGAGCTCATTCAACAAACACGGACAAACCTTCAGAATAAGAACTGGAAAATTTCTTCGAGTTAATGTTTGATGAATATTATGGTGGAACTTCGACAAATGCATCTCCACAACATTCCGCTGCACCCTCTCAAAACCATCAACCACCACCACCACCACTGGATGCATCTACAACAATCGAAGCTGAAGCACCAACTACCTCAACATCATTTACATCTACTCAAGCCACTCCAGTACTTGATACTGAACTACCAAGAGTTGATGAGCAAAATCAAAACACAAATTTTCAAGAAGAACCAACAAATAATTCAAACGATGTTGCGTTAGAAGAAGGAGAAGAAGCATTTGAAAACCCGTTTGCAACAGACTCTGCTGAATCTTCTTCAAGGTTACAAGAACCGTCTAACACACATTCGTTAAACCCAAGGTACCCTTCTACGTTTCAATGGACAAAAGACCATCCAATAGAACAAGTTATTGGTGAACCTTCAAAGCCAGTTCAGACGAGGAGACAACTTGCCACCGATCTCGAATTGTGCATTTACATTTGCTCAATAAGCCTCAAAGAACCAAAGAACATTCGGGAAGCAATGGCAGAATACCCTTGGATAGAAGCGATGCAGGATGAACTTCTTCAATACCTGTTACATGATAGTTGGGAACTCGTTGAACGACCACTTGATAAACGCGTTCTTGATCTCAAGTGGTTGTGGAAGAACAAACTGGATGAGGAAATGACTGTAATTCGTAACAAAGCTCGTCTCGTGGCTAAAGGATATCGACAATAAGAAGGGATAGATTTCGAAGAATCATTCGCGCCTGTAGCTAGACTTGAAGCAGTCCGGATTTTCTTAGCCTATGCAGCTCACAAAAACATCACAGTCTATCAGATGGACATTAAGACAGCTTTCTTGAATGGAACTCTGAAAGAAGAAGTGTATGTGAGTCAGCCAGAGGGATTCATCGACAAAGATCATCCAGACTACGTCTACAAGCTTAAGAAAGCCATCTATGGTTTAAAACAAGCTCCAAGAGCGTGGTATGACGAACTATCATCTTTCTTGCTCAAAAACAATTTCACAAAAGGAACGGTTGATGACACCTTGTTTATCAAAAAATTCAAAGATGACATTTTGATCGTTCAAATTTACGTGGACGACATAATTTTTGGATCAACCAATCCTAACCATTCAAAACATTTTGAAAATCTCATGAAAAGCAAATTTGAAATGTCCATGATGGGGAACTAAAATTCTTTCTTGGTTTACAAATACATCAATCCCCTCGTGGTATTTTTATCAATCAAGCTAAATATACAATAGAGATTTTGAAAAAACATGGAATGGAAAATTGTGATTCTGTTGGTACTCCAATGGTCACTTCACCAAAAATTGATGCTGATTTGTTTGGGAAACCCGTCGATCCGAAGAAATATCGGAGCATGATAGGTTCTCTCATGTACTTAACTGCTAGTCGACCTGATATTCAATTTGCTGTTTGTTTGTTAGCACGGTTTCAGGCAAAGCCTACCGAGCTTCACCTCAAAGAGGTTAAAAGGATCTTTCGGTACCTACGAAGAACCATTAACATGGGACTTTGGTATCCGAAGGATTCGGGGTTTAATCTAACAGCCTTTTCAGATGCCGACCACGCAGGAGATCAAGTTACAGCAAAAAGTACATCAGGTGGAGCACAATTTTTGGGTGAAAAGCTAGTAAGCTGGTCGTCAAAGAAACAGGATTGTACTGCGCTATCAACCGCCGAAGCCGAGTATGTGCCTCTATCTGCGTGTTGTGCCCAAGTTCTTTGGATGCGGACACAGCTCACAGATTATGGCTTTACTTTTGACAAAATACCTATGTATTGTGACTCAAAAAGTGCCATAGCCATCTCGTGCAATCCCGTACATCACTCTAAGACGAAGCATATCAAAGTCCGCTACCATTTCATCAAAGAACACGTGGAAGAGGGTACTGTTGAATTATTTTTCGTTAAGACTGATTACCAACTCGCCGATCTATTTACTAAAGCCCTTCCAAAAGAAAGGTTTGACTATTTAGTTCGACGAATTGGCATGCGAAGCCTAACTCCTGAGGAGCTAGAACGTCTTCTCGAATCTTCTTGAAAATATTTTTCACAATCGCTTCGCTGTAAATATTTTTTGAAAAAACAAAATACAAAATTTGAAAAACCAACAAAAACAAAATACAAAAATATAAAATTTCAAAAAATACAAAAACAATATAAAATCAAAAAATCCAAAAATATTCTTCTCACGACATGTCTCTCGTATAAATCAATATTCTGTACGTTTCTAGAAATGTCATTCAAAAATGATACGGACATGTACAGATGCTTGAACGGGAGTTCGTTAAAATGTTTTTTAAAACATGTCGTTTCTCAAAATTTTCTTCACTATGGCTTTCGTATACTTCAGTACGAAACCCGTGCTTCAAAGTGAAATCTTTTCAAAAAATTAAGTCCGGGTATAACAACTCGAAAAGATTTCAAATAAGGGCTTAAACGATGACTTCTGATTATTTTCAAATCAAGGACTCATATTTTCAAGGACGAAATCTTTTTCAAAAAGTTCGAGTCTAAACAAACGAAAAAGACTTCAAACAAAAACTCGTTTTCAAAATAGTAATCTTGAGCACTTTTTCAAGATTCATCAAAAGATTTTTCAAAATCTTTCAAATGAGTGCTCAAGATAACTCCCTCTAAACCCTTAATTGATTTTCAAATGTGCTATCATTAAGGGGGAGTATTAAAACAAAAATGTTCCAAATTCATGCAAAATCTGTCCTTCTCTCCAAAAACTTTTTCTTAAACTGTTGATATCAAAAATATCACGATATGCTATTTTTGAGGGGGAGAAGACATGATTAAAATGTGATCAAAGATGTTTAAAGCTTGTGACTGAATCTCAAAAGAGCTCGACTCAAAAAGTACCAATGAATTGACGAAACTTAATATGTCAGTAATCGAAAAGACTTGTCCTGGACGGGTAATAATTTCAAGCTAGTCTAACTAGTGATGTAAGCGTGTCTCGAATAGGACTTGTCTGAGTAGAATGTACCGTATCGAGAGACTTTCTTTGGACTTGACCAGGACGGGTAATAACTTCAAGCTAGTCTAACTAGTGATGTAATCGTGTCTCGAATCGGTCATGTTCACTGAAAGTGGATCAATTCAAAAAGTGCAAACTCCTCACGCATGTGCAAATTTCTTAAAAAATTCATGAGCACATATGAAGGGGGAGTCCTTCAAAAGAAACAAAAACTCTCAAAGTGTCAACAAAAATGTGTTTATATTCATAAACACTTTGAGAGATTTTCAATCAAAGGTTTCATGGCAATTATAGGATTCATGGAGTTATAAGGTGACTAAGGTTAGGGAAAACCGTCCTATGATCCGCCAGAGCCGGAGGGATCTACCCAAGGACAATTCCAATAGATTAGAATTAGAAGTCCTTAGGTATGATTGAAAAAAGGAGAAAATGAGAAAGGAGAAAGAAGGGGTTGAAGAATTAAAAAGAAAAGTTATGAAAAAGGGTGAAAAGAAATAGCCCTCCATATGTTCAACCTTAGGGCAGACACCAGGTTCAATTCATATGCTACTGGTTGTTACTAAGGTGACACCGGTATTGAAGATAAAGACGTCATGGACCCAGTGACGTACTGCACTAAACCTTCTAGCCACTCAAGTTCTCTTAAAAGAGCTTGTTTCATTCTCACGGGGAACCAACATAATCTATCGACCTGTCTCTTAGAGATGGTTGATATTGAAGCAGGAGACCTCTCCCTAATCTCCGCATAGGAAACCAAATGTGCACTTATCGAGTCTAGAGCCCCGAGATTCATCAAAAGATCTCATAGGAACACATGATATCTCTACACTGGTTGTTCATCATTAAAGGACACCAGATGTAAACCTAAGAGTCCTACGCAGATCTTAGCAATCTGCCGAGAACGTTTATGAGAGGAATTACTTATGTATATTCTCAATGATTGAACGGAAATTCCTGCCAGGGTCAACATCAAGCAGCCCTGACAGCAGGTCACTTCGGTAATTCTTTATGGGTTACGCTTAGTGTTCGCGGTGGTTTCAAACGGTCTACAGTCGTGGAGTGATCCCCAACGACTCACCCAGTCATTGAGCTACTTAGTAGGTCTCGTAAGCTCTTTCAGGAGTATCTGATATGGGAACAGCCTTGGTAAGGGTTAGAAGGAGTCTTCACACTATGCTGTTGACGATCTCTAATTCCTTATCTGTAAGTACCGGTTGTTTATTGCTAACTGTTTACCTGCAGCTATACATCATCTCCATGGCGAAAGATTCCACATGCTCATACATGCATCACAAAGTCAAAGGAAAGTTCTCACAAAGATCAAAGGATAGCAACAGTCAAAGAAAGATTCTACGTCAAAAAGAAGAATCTACAAAGTAAAGTGACAAAGATCAAAGTGAAAGAACGGAAACAACAAATGCATGTATCACAAAGACTTAAGACGTATGAGCATGTTGGAATGGCAGACAACCACCACAAACACAGAAGTGACGAAAGGCAGATGACATCATCGGATCACTTCAACAACAATGAAGCATGATGAACTGGAACTATGATTCATCTAGTGATTCTTAAAGACGTCAAGAGCTATGAATGATAAAGTTTAAAGATAAAGATGATGACGTCGCGCAACCTCAATGACCAACACTTAGGGGGAGATTGTTAGCATCGTATTTTATTTATAAAAAGTGTCGGTCATTAACGTATTGTTATAGGTTGCTTTAGAATATCATTATGATGAAGTTTATGTGTATTATTCATGTTTTGTAAAAGTCTAAGGGCCATTAGTGTAATAATGTATAAGATAGATGATGCCCTAGACTTCAAGTATAAATACTCTTGTAAACCTCATTTGAGAGGTTGGTTCTCTTAGTGGTTCTCTTAGGTAATAACATTGTCTTTCATTTACACACTAGGAGATCCCATCCACTCTCTCTCTCTCTCTACTTACTTTCTCTCTCTAGATCTAGCCTAGATTCACAAGTGATAAGGTTGTTCTACGGTCCTACAGATCTCCATGAGGCCAAGGTTTTGAACGTGGCCTTGACTGAGGTACCTGGCTATAACGCGAGTGCGTATGATGAGCTGGTGCAGGCCATGGAGGGGATGAAGCTCCTTGAGCTTCCTCATATTGCCCAGTTAGAGCGCGATTAGGATAACCCCATAAAGGTAATTATGGAGGGATTGACCCTGGAGCGCCATATTTTGGAGGATGCCGAGGCGCAGCCGGACTACTTCCTCAAACATGATGAGTCGCAGCTGCAGGTTCTTGTGTTTGTGCAGCCTCGTCATATGCTGAACCCATTTGCTCTTGAGAAGAAGATTCCTTTGAAGGAGTTATTGGAGCGCCACGCACAGAGAGCTGCCCAGAAAAAGGGGATTAAGAGCAAAGCTGTCCTATGCGGTGTTGGCGCTGCACTCATTCCCTGGTCTGATGGGGTTCCCGTGAGTGTAGCGAATGTATCGCCTAAGGATACGTTGCTGTTGAGGAAGCTTCAAGAGGCAGGAAGTTCCGTTGCACCGGAGGATAGCCCTGAGGATCGCCATAGCGTGTAGGCTGTTTTTTGTATATTTATTGTGTAAATAATGAAGTGTATCTTTTTCATGCTATAGTAGCTATTTTTTGTATGTAAAAATATTGAATAAGATACTCTTTTGTGGTTAAATTAAGTGCGTAACTTAAGATAAATTACGAGAATAAACTTGCTTTAATTGTTTGCGAAGTTTTGTTATTTGACCAAGAGTCTTGACTCGTTATTTGCTAAGCTTCGTACAGTGTACTTAATTATTTGCGCATCCGTCGTGGGGCACGCAGTGTAAACTTACCTCAACGTCTCAAAAGTAAGGCGCTTAGCAAGGATGCGTGATCCAATGTTGGTGGGTTTGCAACCCTCTTACTCAACGAGTGAATTAGTAGGTTTACTCATCCTTTATGCCTTCACGGGTCTTAATTAGTGCATGCACGTCATGTAGGCAAAAATATAATATAACAATATTAACATATATAAGAATGTACGCAATAAAGTGAAATGCGTTATGGAGTTAGCTAGAAACCATAACATTTTATTGATACTTGCAAGTTTTTGAAAAAGTAAAAGACAATTCCTAAGAAAGAAAAGAAGAAACAAACACTTATTGGGCACATCCTAAAGTGCAAAGTTGTCTGTGTATGGGCCGTAGCCTTTCCTAAAGATAGCATCTTTTAAGATTGCAGATATTCCAGGTGCGTGCTAGGTCGTGACCTTTCATGTCGCGTAACCTGTATGCGTCACTGCCTAGCGCATCAGTGACCTCGTAGGGTCCTTCCCATTTGGATCCGAGCTTGCCTGTGTCTTCTGCATGGCTTGCGTCATTGGCGCGGTATACAAAGTCTCCTGGTCTGAAGGAAGTGTGTTTGACCTTTGCATCATAATACTTCTTCATTTTTGCCTTAGCCTTTGCTTCGCGTATAGCTGCGCGTTCACGTCTTTCCTCCAGTAAATCCAAGTCTATGCGCCGCTCCTCGTCATTTGTTGTGAAGTTGACCTCTGCTGTTCGTATAGTTGGCATTTCTATCTCAGCTGGTATGACGGCTTCTGTTCCGTAGACAAGGGAGAACGGCGTGTCTCCAGTACTGGTTTTGATTGTGGTGCGATGCGCCCATAAGACATGTGAGAGCTCGTCCACCCACCTTCCTTTGTGTCTGTCAAGGCGTGCTTTTATTCCTTCACCTAGACTACGATTTGCTCGCTCGACCAAACCATTGGTTTGTGGGTGTTTTACTGAAGCGAAGTGTTGTGTGATGTTCAATTGCGCGCACAAATCTTTGAATGGGTTGTTGCAGAACTGCTTCCCATTGTCTGATATGATCTCTCCAGGTAGTCCGAAGCGACAGACAATGTTATCCCATACAAAGCGTTTGACCTGGTTGCCCGTGATGCTCACCATCGCCTTTGCTTCAATCCACTTCCTGAAGTAATCTATGGCTACGATGAGGAATTTTAACCCTCCTGCTGCAACTGGAAAGGGTCCTGCGATGTCAATGCCTGATTGGCATGAAACAGTCAGATAATTATTGGTCAACCACTTGTGAATGGTCAACTATAATAGTCAAACAGCTTAGGCCAATGCTTCCGTGGAATACAGTGTTTCCCCGGGTCGTAATGTCCCGACGAGGTGTGGATGGTATCAAAACGGGTTTATGATCGGGTGAATTGAATAGGAAGTAACCAGATAATGATTTGGGTTTGTTTACACTACTGGAATGGTTAGAAACAAAAGTATTAACAATCACGGGAAACAGAAACGTAAAAACGTAAACCAATTTAAAAATCAGATGCGATTGTGTGCTGAGAAAAAGGTGAGTTTTAAGAAAAATAAACTACAGGGGGTAAAAATGAAAATTCTATAAACTTAAACTTAAAAGAAAATTAAATAAAAATAAAATTATTTATTTGATTATTTGATTATTTATTATTAATTATTTAATTAAAAACTATTTAACTATTTAATTAAAACTAATTTAAATTAACCTAAAAATGATAAATACTATAAATTAAACTAAAAACTTGTAAAAATAATTTCTAAAACTTAAAATGAACTTGAAGAAAGTATAAAAATTAAAAATAACTATTTTTGTCTTTTTATGAATTTTTTATTAATTAAAAACTATTTATCCTAATTAAACTATTTAAACTAATTTAAATTACAAATAATACTAAATTAACTTAGAAAATTATGGAAAAATTATAAAACTATTTTAAAATATTTAAAAGCTAGGAAAAATATAAAAACTAGGTGTTACCTTATAAAAACTAATTATGCTATTTAAAACTTAAATATTGATTAATTATTAATAAAACTAATTTTAATTCTAATAAATACCAAATGACAATATAAAAATCTAATAAAATTACTTAAAATACTTTAATAGAAGAGAAAATTAATAAAAATATAAAAATACAACTTACTTAATAAAAATCTAAAAATTAAAATTAAAATTAAATTGTATTAAATAGAAACTATCACTTATTTTTATATTGGTTTTTCTTGATTTTTATTTTACAAAACTATATTATACCTAAAAATAAACAACTTTTGTAAAGACAACTATTTTATAGCTTAATATTAAGCACTGTGAGGGCTTATTACCTCCACAGTTGACCTTTTTTGCCAAAGAAGCAAGTAAGCTCAACTGAGCTTGTGTGGGACCCACTATGGTGAAATCTAGTTCCAATAAGTTACTTAAACAAGTATGAGCTAGTTTTGATCAGATAAGCTGGTGGAATAAGCTAATAAGCACTTGGATACTTGAATGAACTCAGAAACTGGGACAGACTTTTGTAGCTTAATTAGGTGGGACCCAGGGGTCTTATGGTCAAACAAATAGTCAACTAAGGATCCCTGGTAGGAGGGGGGTTGGGAGAAACAAAGAAGTGATTGTGGGGCCCACTGGAATGGCCAGAAAACACCACCAAAGTTGGTGGTGTTGACTGAGCAGCTGCTGCAACAGGGGACTGCTTGCCCTGCAGTTGTGTTTGGGGTTTTGTGGGACCCACAACAAAAATCTCAAAATTATAACAGCTATAGGACACTGAAGTTGAGGTGGGAGACTATGATCCCAAGAATTTTCAGACCCTAAAACCTAATACACAATTCTACAAAAATCCCACAATATTTGGAATTTCCTGAAAATGATAATTTGACTTTTGATGAAATTTGAACTAGTTTGACTTTTGTGAATTTAGATGTAATCCTACTGACTTAATATGATGTAATAAGTTATTTAGGAGTGAAATTATGCTAGGTGACCAAGTTATGGGCTACTGTAATGAAAATGGAACAAGCAATCCTTAACAGTGGACTGTGGAGATTGATCAAAGGGAGATTTGACTTTTAAACAAATAACATAGGATTTTTAGGCTATGACTGAGTTATTAGAACCTAAAGAAGATTAACTCATCCACAAATCAACAACAAAAATCAAAGCACAGTGGTTAAAGCCACTATGCCAAACACCCCTTATGACAAGCTCAAATGAAATTTTTCAAAGCAAATCACTAATTTAACTTATTCTACTAAATGAAAAGAGCATAATATGATATAATAAGCTAACATAAGCAGATAAACAACAATTACAACAACACACATTCATGAATCATCAATATGCCATTTCCACTGTAAAAATGAAACATGAAGCAACTATGAAATTCAATGAATAAGCATACAACTTTAATCAATATTATAACTAATAAACACTAAATGAGTACAAAATACAGATATTAACACTTATAAGATAGAGTACAATACATATGCAAAAATATAGAAAAATGCTTACAAATGAATTTGACTGAGAAACTAGTAACCAAGGACCATGAATACCCCCAATAGCTTGTCACTACACCAATGGAGTTATTTCAGTCCAAATAAATACCCTGCTCAGTCTCCTTCTTGTTCTTCCCTCTATTTTTTATTTTTTTTCTCTATTTAATTTATTATTTTTGGTATTTTTTATTTATGATCTAAACAGACAATTAAGGTTTTTTTAAAACTTATCTGAGCTTTGTCAGAGCTTATATAAGCTTATGAATTGCCTTAACTACAACTAACAACAACAGTTGAACTTTTTGTGATTTTAAAATTAAGAAAAATTGCATAAACTAAAATCTTGTAAATTAACTGGGATTTATAATTAAAACAAGTTTGGAATACACTGAATATAATAGAAATACACTTAGGAAACTTTTAATTATGCTAAGAATCTGAATTTGACAATTACGAAATTAAGCTAAATCTACCTAATCTAATAAACTTCCTTCTGCCTTCTCTTTGCTTTTTATACATGACCTTGGTACTGCTACTTGCTTCCTGAACATATCCCATCAACAATTTCCACCATTGGATTACTGTAATGCATCCCATCTGTTTAAATACTTTTGGCGGGAAAAAGTGGTTCCTGCAATTAGGACTGTGAGGGCATTTATTGGTTGGTATTAGAGGTGGAGGAGACAGGGATAGGTTTAGTGAGCATGGGTGTTGGAGTTGGAGTGTTGGCAGGGTTTTGCAGGCTCAAGTGGTGGAGGTGGATGTAGGTATGCCACGTGGTATCTCATGGGGCAAACCCTGGGAGTGGGTTTTGGTTTTGGTGATGACAGGGAGTGAAGGAGGTGGTGAGGTGAAGCAAGTGGTGAAGGTGGAGGTGGCAGGGAGAGAAGTAGCAGGGTGAGGTGGAAGGTTGGGGGTGATGGTCAAACGGGTTTGACCCCGTTTATATTATTAAGGGGTGGATTGGGCTAATATGGGAAATGGGCCAAGGATAGTGGGTGTGCTGTTTAGTGTTTGGATTGGATTTTGGTTTTGGATATTTAATAAAACTAAGGGTCCGGTTGGTTGTTTAATAAATCACAAGGACTAATTTTGTATTTAATGAAATTTTGAGGGGCTGAGTTTGTGATTTATCCAAAGTTTAAATAAGGACTAAACTTGCCAAGATTGAATAGTACAAGGGTATTTTTGATATTTTTCATTTTTTTATGCCCAGGGACCAAAACTGACAAACTGCCAAACTTGAGGGACCAATTATGTAATTTCTCCAAACTTCACACCAAGGACCATTCCTGCAAAAGATTAATAGCACAAGGACCAAAATTGATTTTCTCAAAGTTTTTAACATCCCAGGGACCATTTATGTTAATTTCCAAAGTATAGGGACTAAACTTGTAATTTTATGAAACTTTGCACCAATGGACTAAATATGTAACTTTATGATTAAAAAGGACCTTTGATGACTTTTTCATGTTTTTAGAATAACCAGGGACTAGTTTTGCCAATTTTTGAAACTTGAGGGACTGAAACTACCAATTATGCAAACTTTGTACGTTTTTCATCTGTTTTTGATTATTTTGCATTTGAAACATATAAAACACACTTCTAAGATATTTTAAGTATTATGATGCATATTTAAGTGTTTTTGGATGTTTTGGCAGTTCAGATTAGTATAAAATGATGAGTATTTAGACACTCATCAATCCCCCACATTAAAACATTGCTAGTCCCTAGCAATCTTTTGAGAAAAACTTAATGGATTTGAAAAACTCTTTACCAAAAGCCATCACTTCTGGAGTAGCCAGATGTAAGAACTGTGGTACACCTGATAACCGTGTGATTTTGAGCAAACCACCAGCTGTCAACGGATTTGATTAGTCTTTACCAAAAGCCGTTTGCTTCTGGACTAGCCAACTCTTGATAGAATAGTCAACATCTTGGTGAGCTGATTACCAATTATGGTTTTTCCACGGCCTTTACCACAAGCCATAATCTTGCGGGCTAGCCAACTCATTTGCTTTTGAGGATATGGGGAGTTGAGGAACCATACAATTTTGGGCAAATTGCAAGCCATCAACGGGTTTGAGATGTCTTTATCAAGAGCCGTTTGCTCCTGGACTAGCCAATCCATTTGTCATTTAGACTTTGGCGGACTGATTACCACAAAAATTTTGAAGCTCAAGTGAAAATTTTTTAAATTTTTGCCAAAAACGGGGGTACTAGAAGATATAATGTGATAAAATTCGCTAGAATTTCCCCCCCACACTTAGAATTGAATATTGTCCTCAATATTCAAAGTCCCGGCTATTATGCCGACATTTTGAACGTAAAAGGGAAACATTGCAAGCTAAGCGTGGAAAACACCATTTTGTATTTTCACTTCATAAGTAACCATAGCCTGGGGGACTCCCCCACACTTAGGGTGAAAACCCTATAAGCATGCTACTGTTTTTGTTTACCGAGTCGCTAGCTTGACTCGACCCCGAATTCATTTGTCCATGGGGAAGCATGATGTGGAAGAAACAATCTCCATCGGACTTTCATTCAAGATGTTTGGATAAACATTTGAAGCACGTGAAAGTTCCACACCGATGAGATACACAGACACCCGGCTCAAAATTTATAAATGAGAATGCCGGGGTCAAAGATAGTGTCTTCATTCCCGAGGGAGTGAAGAAGAGGAGAAATCACCTGGTAGGTGAAGGAAAGAAGAGAGATCTGAATAGCAATTAAGATAAGAACTTCCTCCTCAAGAAATGCATATTCAAGTGGAGGAGGCAAGCCCTTAAGCTTGATCTCAGGAAATTTATCAGTTTCCTCAACTGATTTGATTTCCTTATTATGAAGTTGTTTGGGTGGAAGAGGGGGAGATGGATCTTCGTTTAACAAACTTTCTAGGAAAAGAATGTCCCCCTCAGGATCAAGATAGTTTTCATCAACTTCATACGAAGTTGAACTATCTAGGGCAAGGAAAGCTTCGACCTCGTCTAGATCAGCTTTGAGATCGAAGAGATCATCATTACTTCCTGATGGAAGTGAATCAATGTGAGTACGCTTATCAGTGAACTCCTCAAGAAGGAGGTCAACATCAGAATGAGGAAGTGAAACCTCAACATACTCAATGTCTCCATAAGATAAACAATCATCACTGGAATCAGAGACATTCTCAAATTGATCATTTGGATTATCATGGGTGAAAGGAATATCACACATTTGATCAGAAATTCCCTGTGACTCTCTCGGGATTGGGACAAGGATTTCAACACTAGACTTTATTAATTCGTCCTATCCTTTATTAGGAACAGTGCTAAGATGCTCATCCCCCATGTTTAGCGAGTGAGTGTGAACTTTGGGTGTGATAACAACAGACTGAGGGAGTTGAGAAGGACTAGCAGTAATGGATTTTACAAGTTCCATTCGTTCATTTGCTAGTAACTCCTCTGTATTCGTATCTCCCTGATTTTCTATGGAAGGAATCACAACTGATGAACTCGATGAATCTTTATGAATGATAACAATGTTATTATCAACATCACTGTCATCATCGTCATCACAAAGAGCAGCATAGCGAAGATTGGTACGTATTTTGGCTGCTCTTTGCTCAGCAAGTAATTCTTCCATGCTTTTTCCAGAATCACGTTCTTCAGCAAGTAATTCTGCGATAGATTTATCACGAGAATTTTGAATGAGTGGAAACTGTGGGGGTGTGGCTGTGTCAAAACCGGAAGGTTGACATTGATCATCATTGTGAGAACCCCCACAATATACACAAGAAGAACTTGGATCATGGCAAAGAGAAATATTAGCCAACTCCTCCTTAAGATCTTTGAGTTTCTCAATAACCTCTATATAAGGGTCTTGCTGGATATGAGGAGTTGCTTGAATCATTTGGTACTATGGAGGTGGGTCTTGAAAGGAATAGTCGTAATTGTTACAAGGAAATGGATTCCTTGTTTGACAATCAGAGCTAAAGTGTGGACCTCCACAGTACTCACAACAGTTGAACTGATGTGGCTGTGAGTCATAATTGTTATTAGGAAATTGCTCATAGACAAGCGTGTTTCCTGATTGACAATCAGAACTGTAGTGTGAACCACCACAGTACTCACAACAGTAAAACTGCTGAGTCTCATGGTGTGGAAGCTGATGGAATGAATCAGTTGTGTCATGGTAGGAATAGGGATTCTGGTTATAGACAGACCCGTTTCCTGACTCTACCATGCCACAACTGGGACAATTACCACCATTATAAGGACTACCACACCATTGACAAACAAGAGGGTGAGGATAAGACATAGAAAGAATCAAAGGGTTTTGGAGGGTAAGAAATGTAGAATCAAAAAGGTAAGAGGGTAAGGATGGATATTTTTGGGATTTTTGATAAACATTTTATAAGAAAGAGTTTTGTGTTTTTGTGTTCGTTGAAAACTAATTTTAAAATGTTTTCGGGAACTGTTTTGTTTTTATATGATAATAATATGAACAAGGATGGATAAATATACAATGAGCGTGTATCCAGAATCACTGATACGTAAAACCGTTTAAAATACGCGCACAACCTCCCCGGCAACGGCGCCAAATTTTGATTGGTCTGAAACAGTCAGATAATTATTGGTCAACCACTTGTGAATGGTCAACTATAATAGTCAAACAGCTTAGGCTAATGCTTCCGTGGAATACAGTGTTTCCCCGGGTCGTAATGTCCCGACGAGGTGTGGATGGTATCAAAACGGGTTTATGATCGGGTGAATTGAATAGGAAGTAACCAGATAATGATTTGGGTTTGTTTACACTACTGGAATGGTTAGAAACAAAGTATTAACAATCACGGGAAACAGAAACGTAAAAACGTAAACCAATTTAAAAATCAGATGTGATTGCGTGCTGAGAAAAAGGTGAGTTTTAAGAAAAATAAACTACAGGGGGTAAAAATGAAAATTCTATAAACTTAAACTTAAAAGAAAATTAAAGTAAAAATAAAATTATTTTTTTGATTATTTTATTATTTATTATTAATTATTTAATTAAAAACTATTTAACTATTTAATTAAAACTAATTTAAATTAACCTAAAAATGATAAATACTACAAATTAAACTAAAAACTTGTAAAAATAATTTCTAAAACTTAAAATGAACTTGAAGAAAGTATAAAAATTAAAAATAACTATTTTTGTCTTTTTATGAATTTTTTATTAATTAAAAACTATTTATCTTAATTAAACTATTTAAACTAAATTAAATTACAAATAATACTAAATTAACTTAGAAAATTATGGAAAAATTTATAAAACTATTTTATAACATTTAAAAGCTAGGAAAAATATAAAAACTAGGTGTTACCTTATAAAAACTAATTATGCTATTTTAAACTTAATTATTGATTAATTATTAATAAAACTAATTTTAATTCTAATAAATACCAAATGACAATATAAAAATCTAATAAAATTACTAAAAATACTTTAATATAAGAGAAAATTAATAAAAATATAAAAATACAACTTACTTAATAAAAATCTAAAAATGAAAATGAAAATTAAATTGTATTAAATAGAAACTATCACTTATTTTTATATTGGTTTTTCTTGATTTTTCTTTTACAAAACTATATTATACCTAAAAATAAACAACTTTTGTAAAGACAACTATTTTATAGCTTAATATTAAGCACTGTGAGGGCTTATTACCTCCACAGTTGACCTTTGTTGACCAAAGAAGCAAATAAGCTCAACTGAGCTTGTGTGGGACCCACTATGGTGAAATCTAGTTCCAATAAGTTACTTAAACAAGTATGAGCTAGTTTTGATCAGATAAGCTGGTGGAATAAGCTAATAAGCACTTAATAAGCACTTGGATACTTGAATGAACTCAGAAACTGGGACAGACTTTTGTAGCTTAATTAGGTGGGACCCAGGGGTCTTATGGTCAAACTGTTGGGATCATACTTTTGTATTTTAGTCAAGTCTCGGTCATTACCTTTTGTAATAGGTTGCTTAGTTATTTATTCTACATTGTTTATGTTACAAGGCTTAAGAATGTAAGACCAATGTGCTTTAAAGCCCACGTCCAAAATGAAGGAGGGAGGAAGGGAGTGTTTCCCTGCTCCTCCCCCTATATATATCATGCTTATGTAACTCTTACATTTGTTGGTTATTTGATTATCTTAAGGAAACTCTTGTTCTTTCACTTTTCATATTTCTCATAATCAACCATCTCTCATTCTCATCTTATTTATTTCATTATCATACTTGTGTTTACATAAATGGTGACCTAACAAGTGGTATCATTCGCCTACTAGAGATTGAAGTGTGTTTCTTGGAATTTACGTGGGGTTTAGGGTGATTCTCATCTATTTTTTGCAATTTTCTTTGTTTCTTTCACTTAAATCTTGAAGCTTGGACAAGTTTCAAGGTTGATATAGTGATTTGAAGCTTAGTTTTTGCATAAAGTTTTGGTTTTTAAGGTCTTTTCTACACAAAATCTTCAATAGTTAGTGTTTTCTAAGTATTGGTGAAGTTATTTGATCAAAAGTACCTTATTTCTAAGTTTTTTTCTTCAAAAATTTGAGATTTTTCAAGTTACTGACCACCTTACGTGTAACTTACGTGAATAGTACGATTCTAAAGCTATCAACAGTACTTTTTATCCTTCCTACGAGTAACTTTTGGTCAAAACCCTTTTCTTACGAGTAACATAGGTCAAAACCCTGTTCTTACGAGTAACTTTGGAAGTCTACGCCTAAATCCTACGCTTAAGTCAATTTCCTACGCCTAAGTCCTACGCTGAAGACCCATCCTACGCATAAGATACTTTTTCTACGCAGAAGTTCTATTATTACGCATAAGAGTTCATCTTACGCGTAAGTTGCCAAAATCTACGCTTAAGTTTCGTCAAAGGTCTTCTCATTGTGTTTCGGTGACTCAGTACTTCCCTAGCTTGGACAAGTTAGTGGAATACTTCGACTTTGGATATCTTTCAAGCTTGGATAAGTTTGAAAGATTTGTTTGGTTATTTAACCTTACGCATAAGTCTAAACTTACGCATAAGCCAAAGCTTACGCGTAAAGAGAAAACTTACGCATAAACTCTGTGTTTACGCATAAAACTACTCTTTACGCATAACCTATAGTTTACGCGTAAGATTATTGTTACGCGTAAGAACTCGACTTACCCCTGGGATTTTGAACTTAACCAAAGGAACGTGCATTTTAATCTTCTACAAAGATCCATTTCTACACAAGTGTTCAAAGATGTCTCAACCACCACATTACTACTTCTCTAATCCTCAGCAACAACATCAACAGTATCAGCAACAACAATACCATCAGCAACAATCATATCAACAACCTTCACAGACACACTTTCAACAACCACCGTTTAATCCACAACCACAATATCTCATGATGCAACAACATTAAATCATTCCTCAACAACAACCATATCAAATGTCCCAACAAAACACTCAGTTCTCCTACAAACAACCTCACTGGTTTGATAGAATGTGTGAAGTTATTACAACTCAACAATCCAGACATGAGGCGGGATCACTTGAAACACCTCCAAAGCTAACACCTGGGAACTATGTTCAATGGTCAAGTCGATTCTTACAATTTCTTGAACTAAAGAAACCTCATGGGAAATTCTTGAAACAAGTGATACTTGAAGGACCATTTGAGTGGCCAACAAGATTTGAAATTGGTGATCCAAATGCTGATCCTCCACGCCCTCCTGGTGATAGACCTCTTCCAGAATCTGCACTCATAGAAGAACATAAATTACATCGTGAGGCCGATGAGTTTTCAATGGCTTATATACTTCAAGGTATACCTAATCCTATTTATCGAAGTGTCGATGCTCAGAAAATTCTTTGGCACTCGTAGCTCAATCTCCCTATGCTCCACCACCAATGTCAAATCATGCATATGTTCAAGAGCAAAACTACTTCAGTTATCCACAATCTTCTACCTCGAACCAAATGGTCCCTTATGATTCTCCACAGAATGCTTCTACTCAACTTGTTCCATTAAACAACAATGATGCAGTGTATTACTCAAACTCCAATGACGATGACGATGATGACTTTAATACGTTGAATCAGGGACTTGCTCTTATTGCTCGTGCTTTTAACAAATTCTCCAACAAAACAAACAACCGTCAACGTTCATCTTCTAACACAAGGAATCAAGCTGTTGTCAATGATGGAAGGGTAGAAATTCAGAATCGTAACTATGGTCGATCTGGTTCAGGAAGTTCTTCAGGAAATTATGGGAATGGTCAGAGGTTTAGTAACAATGGAGGGTTCAGGAACAACTCAGGATCTTCTCAGCAAAGGTCTGAACCCGTTGCAACTAGGAACTCCAACTCAGGGAATGCAGTGTGGTGCTATAACTGTAATGAACAAGGTCATATAGCGACAGCATGTCCCAAACCGAGAACTCGGGGTAGTAAGTTTCACAAGCAGAAATTACTCATGGCTCTTCAAGATGAAAAAGATGGACATTTCCCTGAACAGGATAACAACTTCATGGCAAATGTGAACAATGATGATGACATGGAAGATCTGGAAGCCAATGCAGCTGTGATGCTTATGGCCAACATGCAGGAACTTCAGTTTAATGATTCAGGTCCAGTGTATGACACTGACGGCTTGTCTCAGGTACATGACCATAAAGCATGCCTAATACATGAAATAACCTCACCTTCTGCTTCTGAATCAGATATGGAGCAAGTTGTTCCATCTAAATCATCTTCATCCTCTCAAACAGATGAACAAATAAGCACAGTTGTCATATTCTATGATGACACAGTTGTTTCATTTGATGATCCTATTGAGAAAGATAAACATGATAATTTAGAACAACATGAACCATCATTTGATCCAGACCCTGACCTCATATTGTTATCTAAACAACTGGATGCTCAACAATTGCAAATCATAAAATGCAACGAGAAAAACAAAGTTTTAAAAGAAACTAATGCGTCACTTGCAAGAGATATTGAGTGTTATAAAATTCAGCTTTCAAATCAGGAAGACAAGATTAAACATGCAAAAAGTTTTGAAAAAGCTTTTCAAGATTCTTACAACAAAGAACAAGATCTTCAACACAAAATGCACGATTTAATTGAGTCAAACGGAAAGTTGATTTTGAAACTCGAAAGTGAAAAGTGTGAATTGAAAATGCAAGTTGAACGTCTTCAAACAGTACTTTCAAAAACAGAAACAGAATTGTCAAGTTGTAAAAAGGATTTTTGTGAACATAAAATACGAAAAAGGAAGTATATAGATGACTTACTCGGTGAGATTGTTGATCTTGAAAAATAACTCAAAGAATTTCGTAATATTTTTTACAAACACGGGAACTATGTAACAACAATTCATAAATTTACTTTAAAACCGAGACCCGATAAAGGATTTGCACTTGGCGATTACAATTCAATGTTTCTTCACACGGCATTCAAAGAAATTCCTAAAATTACAGTATGGACCATTTGCTTGATAATACGATTGTGCGTGCTGTTGTTTTTGATACTGAGGAAGAAGAAGAACTTAAAGACGAGAGTCGATCTAAAATGAGTTATGTTCAATATTGGACACCATATGATTATTCAAAAGCTCCTCACATTTCTAAATCTTTTGTTACTCAAAAGGAATTACCTGAGAAATCATGGTTTGTCGAAGAGTCATATGTTTCATCTTCTAATGCGGCCCCTGTCCAAACTGTAGCACAAATAAATGGTCCTTTACCATCATCCGGTGAACTTACACCTTTACCGAAAAGTTTTCGTGTCTTAAATTATTTCAAAACATTTATGGAAGACATCGAAATTTTGGAGGAAACAATTGAACGCAATTCTGAAATAAAAATTGAGACTTTTCAATCCGCTTACGAGCGAGAAAAGAGAGATATTTTTCAAAAACAAATGTTGCCAATTGTCAAACACCTCCGTCTCTGTGCTACACGTTGGGATCAGGAACTTCAAAACGAGGTCAAAAATATGATAAATGTTTTCAACTCTACGGAAAATGAGATTTTGGTTCAAAAGCAAAGAAATAGAGTTTTAAAAAATGATGCAGATCGACTCTTGGAACAAGTTCTCAATGCTGATATTTTGTCTGTTATCATGAATGATCTCTATAAATCTGGTACTTCTATGCTTATGGATGATCTTTGTGTTGATAATAACTTGTTGAATGTGGAAATCGAGACACTTAAACATGATAATGACAAGCTGAGAATTAAAAATGATGATGTGACAAAACAATTTTCACAAGAAATTTGTCAACTCAAACAAAGGCTTGAATGGTGTCAAGCTCAAAGTCTTGAAATGGAATTGAAACTTCAAAGTCAAAATGTTTCAAACTCTTGTCAGCTTTGCAAAAACAACGAGTCTTTAAAAAGTCTGTGTCTCAAATACGAGAAAGAAATTACGGATTTAAAAATTATAAATGCCGACTGGCAAGAAAACCGCAATGATCTCAGTTACTGCAATGGGAAACTTGAGTCTGAAATTCAGGATAAAAATCACATCATCATTGATTTGAAAGAGAAAATTAAGCTAATTCAAAAAGGAAAGATGGTTGACACCACGGTGATCGCATCAGGAATGTATCAATTAGACAAAACTGCTAAAGGAAATGTCATTCAAAACACTAATGTTGATAACTCCACTTCTACAGGACTAGTCTCCACTAATAGCGTTAGCAGACCCAAGCGAAAAAGTAAAAAGAAGAATAGGCTCTGGCAACGTAAAAGAGGATCACTAGAAGCTCAAGAAATAGAAGATCAACTTAGAAATTTGAATAAAACTCATGTTGCATCAGATTTAGATTCTAATCTGGCAAATTGTAATCAAAATTTAAATGTAACGAATGATGAACCTTTGAATGTTTTGAATATTAATGCATCTTGTGTGTTTTGTCGTAAAAGTGTATTATCTTGTGATCATACAAAATGTATAGCTAATTCTCTTCTGAATCGTCATAAGAAACGTAGGACACACATTCCTCCTAGGCCCACTACTGCCTCTAAGTCTAACTTTGGAAAGCCGCCTTCTACGATTTCTAATGAAGCTGAAGTTACCCCCATAAGTGCCGAGAACAAATCTAGGAATAAGCCAACTACTAGTGAATTCACCATTAAGAAAGCAAGAACTAGTTGGAATTGGCAACGTTGGTTACAACACAAACCATACTTTAAATGGATTCCTAAATTGTTGAATACATGTGTTTCTAACCAACAGGAACCCGCACTTTCTTTGGGTTCCACCGTTACTTCTGTTCCATCCGTGTCTTCTTCTTGTGATGCAGGTGGTACAGATTGTTCTCTGGATTGTTGATAGCGGATGCACCCGACATATGACAGGCAATCTCAAACTGTTACACAACTTTGTCTCAAAGTTCATTGGTACTGTCAGATTCGGGAATGATCATTACGCTCTAATCATGGGATATGGTGACTATGTAAGTGGGAACATTGAAATTAGTCGTGTTTATTATGTGGAAGGCCTTGGACACAACCTTTTCTCTGTTGGTCAATTTTGTGATGGGGATCTAGAAGTTGCATTTCGTGAGAAAACTTGCTTTGTTCGTGACTTACAAGGAAACGATCTAATGTCTGGCTCACGTGGTTCCAATCTTTATACAATATCAATGTCAGATATGATTGCAACATCTCCGATATGTCTACTCTCCAAAGTGGAATCAACTAAATCTTGGTTATGGCACAAACGTCTTTCGCACTTGAATTTCAAAACTATGACTGACCTTGCTCGTTATAAACTTGTTGATGGGTTTCCAAGATTCCGTTTTACCAAAGATCACTTATGTTCAGCCTGTGAACAAGGAAAAAGTACTCGGGCTCATTTCCCTTCAAAACCTGAGCACAGTACGAATCATGTTTTACAATTGCTACATATGGATTTGTGTGGACCGATGCGTGTTCAAAGTATCAATGGTAAACGCTACATTCTTGTAATTGTGGATGATTATTCCAGATGGACTTGGGTTTATTTTTTACGAAGTAAAGATCAGGCTCCTTCAATGATCATCACCTTTCTCACTAAAATTCAAGTTCAGTTACGCAACACGGTACGAATAGTCAGAACTGACAATGGAACTGAATTTAAGAATCAGACACTTAGGTCATATTATGAGAAAGTGGGAATTGAACATCAAACATCTATTCCTAGAAGCCCAGAACAGAATGGAGTTGTTGAAAGACGCAACAGGACGTTAGTGGAACCTGCTAGAACTATGTTGATTAATGCTCAATTACCAGATTACTTGTGGGCGGAAGCTGTTTCAACCGCATGTTATACCCAAAACCGTTGCATGATAACAAAACGCCATCGCAAAACACCTTATCAAATTGTTCACAAAAGAAAACCGAATATCGATTACTTTCATGTATTTGGAGCACTTTGTTATCCGAAAAATGATCGTGATGATTTAGGTAAACTTAAAGCAAAGGCTGACATCGGAGTGTTCGTTGGATACCGTGAAAATTCTAAAGGTTTTCGGATATGGAATCGTCGAACAAAAGAAATTCAAGAAACCATTCACGCTAATTTTGATGAACTCACACAAATGGCTTCTGAGCAACACCGCTTAGGACCCGAATTCAACCGTCTTAACTCTTCGGAATCTTCGGCTGAACCATTGCCACTCAACCGCAAAGAATTGGAAACCTTGTTTGCTCCACTGTTTGATGACACAAGTGAATACCGTCCTACTGAGGTCTCACCTAATTCCGCTGCTCAACCTGATAACATTCCAGTACCAGACTCACCTCAACAAACTACAACAACTGTTGAGAGAGACGGTCCTCCAATTGCATCACCATCTACAGCAGAACAAACTGTTTCTAACTCCCGCCATTCAGCTGAAGATCCTACACCACAATCAGTTCCACAACCCGCAGAGCATGATCCTGATGCGTTCTTTAACCCGTTTGCACTGGCTCTAACCTTTCCTGACATAGCTGAGTCGTCAACACGCAATTTGGATCCTGCTAACATGCGAGATACTTATCAACTACACCCTTCAACACACAAATGGACTCGAGACCATCCACTAGTTCATATTATTGGCCATCCAGATGCACCTGTAATGACAAGACAACGAATTCACACTGATGGAGAAACTTGTATCTATGCACTCACAGTTTGTCAAGAAGAACCTAAGAACATTAAAGAAGCAATGACTTATGACAACTGGATTGAATCTATGCAAGAGGAATTTCAGCAATTCATAAGATTAGAAGTTTGGGAATTAGTTGAAAGACCCGACGGAGTCTTTGTAATCGGGTTAAAATGGATTTGGAAGAATAAGCTAGATGCTGAAGGCACTGTCATACGTAACAAATCACGCCTGGTAGCGAAAGGATACTCTCAACTAGAAGGACTTGATTTTGCTGAATCCTTTGCTCCAGTGGCTAGACATGAAGCTGTTCGGATCTTTTTGGCCTATGCTGCACACAGGAACATGGTGGTTTACCAAATGGATGTGAAAACAACATTTCTTAATGGAGAACTCCGTGAAGAATTTTATGTTAGCCAACCAGATGGCTTCGTTGATCCTGAGCGTCCTAATCACGTTTACCGACTCAAAAAGGCAGTCTACGGACTTAAGCAAGCCCCACGGGCGTGGTATGACAAACTGTCCACTTTCTTGCTGGCCAATAAATTTTCTAAAGGATCGGTGGATCCAACACTATTTGCAAAAACCTACGGGGAGGACTTACTTGTTGTTCAATTATATGTCAATGACATTATTTTTGCCTCAACAAAAAGGAGTTACTCTAATGATTTTGAAAAATTAATGAAAGATAATTTTGAAATGTCCATGATGGGTGAACTTTCGTTCTTTCTAGGACTACAAGTTCATCAATCACCCCGTGGAATTTTTATAAATCAGTCCAAATATGCTCTAGAAATTTTAAAGAAACATGGAATGATGAGTTGTGATACTTATAATACACTAATGGGCTATACCACAAAACTAGATGCTGACTTACATGGGACTCCTATTGACCCTACCAAATACCGAAGTATGATTGGGTCCCTCATGTATCTCACAGCTAGTAGACCTGATATAGTATTTGCTGTCTACATGTGCTCTCGCTATCAGTCCAAACCAACTGAAAAACACCTCAGTGAGGTCAAAAGAATCCTTCGATACATAAAGGGAACCATTAACTTGGGAATCTGGTATCCGAAGGATTCTAGTTTTGAACTAATTGCTTTTTCAGATGCTGACCATGCAGGATGTTTAGACACACGCAAAAGTACATCTGGTGGATTACAATTTCTTGGAGACAAATTTGTGTCATGGCAATCAAAGAAGCAGGACTGCACGTCACTGTCGTCAACAGAATCTGAATATGTAGCTATGTCTGCTTGTTGTGCTCAAGTCATCTGGATGAGATCACAACTTAAGGATTATGGCT
The DNA here is from genome assembly GCA_030686995.1 of Artemisia argyi. Classification (NCBI taxonomy): domain Eukaryota; kingdom Viridiplantae; phylum Streptophyta; class Magnoliopsida; order Asterales; family Asteraceae; genus Artemisia; species Artemisia argyi. The sequence goes on along the minus strand of CM060688.1, from coordinate 183,505,954 downwards.
ACTTATTCAACAAGATTCCAATCTACTGTGATTCCAAGAGTGCCATTGCTATCTCCTGCAACACAGTCCATCACTGCAAATCCAAACACATCGATCTCCAATATCACTTCATCAAAGAGCATGTTGAAAAGGGTACCGTTGAACTTTATTTTGTTGGGACTGAGTACCAATTGGCGGACTTACTTACCAAATCCTTAGCACCATCAAGGTTTGCTAGTCTAGTTCACCAAATTGGTATGCGATGTTTGACTCCAGATGATCTGGAAAAGTTTTTAAAACACAATTGATCGTCAAACATCAAAACTATCTTTGTAAATATCTTTTCCAAAAACAAAATACAAAAATATAAAACCAATCAAAAACTCAAAAAGATGTTTGGTCTTTTATTAAAAAAAAAAATGCAAGTATATTCCACTCTCTTCAACACTAATTTTTGTCCAATGTCCTTATTTATTAAAAACAAGTGTTGAGGGGGAGGAAAAGTATTTTTTTTTTTTTTTTAATTTTCTCACAATATTTACTCTTATACTTGCATTTTACCAAAAATATTACGGTTTTATCTTACAAAATGATGCTTCAAAAGTGTTTCGGGATACTCACCTTGACCATTATAAATAAATTTTTAAGATTTCTTTAAGATTAAGGTCTAAGGTCGAGGGGGAGTATAATTCAACAAGTTGTTCTTGTCATAACTTGGTGTTATTAACGAAAGTTAAATGAGATAGTTAGTTTGGGCATTAAGTTTGAATAATAACATAAGGTTAAGGGACCAATTGTGTCATAACATGAAACTTGTTTTTACCCTTGGTCAAAACCACCTTGACCACGCATTTACTCCACCTGCATAAACATTTAACACTTTCACCAACCATCATCTACGGCTCTTAATCAATCTAGTAATCCGATCACTAATCTTTCAATCTGTAAGTGTTATAAGGTTTTGATTGTTATTCTATACAATGGTTTTTAATTTTACATTAATCCAACGGTTTAATTTGTCACAATCGATTAATTAGATCTAGGGTTGTGCGTAAATCATGAACCCAGAAAATTGTTGTTGTTATGGTTAAATTGCTTGATGGGAAATGATCTTTAGATGTTAATTAACATATATCCAACCTTTAATCTCACCCAGAAACATCAAGTGATCGATTTGTGAATTAGGGTTCATACGAGTCATTTAGGGATTCTTGATTCTGTGAGTTATACTTGAAATTAATGATGGGGATTGTGTTGTTACATGCCTAGGAACTCATACATGTGGTTTAATTGCTTCAATTACATCTCTTGATCATGAATCAAAGATTTAGGGGTCGAACGCACTAGCAGTTGTGATCTTGTGTTTTTGTGGTCAATTGGTGTTAAAATTTGGACCATATGTTCCTTAGGATGTTAGTATCACTTGCCCTAAGTTATTTTCTACCCAGAATCATGTTTGAATGTGGTTGTGATTACGTGTTCATACGGCCTTACGCGTAACTTTGAATCATGACATGTTTACGCATAAAATGTATGTTATAAGTGTGTGGGAATGAATATTGATCAGTGGTTGTGATTTTACACTTTCAGGAATCAAACAACTCAAATTTCTAAAGGTGATTTTCAGAAAAAGGACGTTTTTACACACAAGTTGTTCATCCTACGCGTAAGATTGAATCTTACGCATAAGATACGACACGTTGACAAACATTGTCTTGGATAAGACAATGTTTACGCATAAAGATTAACTTACGCATAAGTCTTGATCTTACGCTTAAGACATGATCTTACGCGTATGTCAAAACCTACGCTCAAGTTATATCTTACGCTTAAGGTTCAATCCTTTGCCTAAGCTCTAATCTTACGCATAAGATATAATCCTACGCGTAAAATTAAGCCTACGCAGAAATTGAACTTACGCGTAAAATATAAAGTTATGCGTAGACTTTGCACCTACGCTTAAGATCATTTCTTACGCGTAACATAAGTTATGCGTAGTTTTTCAACTTACGCGTAACATTGTCCAATTCATGAAATTTTTCTAAGTGTTGTAAAATTTCCAATGTGTAATCTCTTGTAATGATAAAATCATGTTGTAACTTAATTGTTATAAGTTTCTACCATGTGATAAAAACATAAGTTTGTCATATAACAAAAGTTTTCCACACACAAACACCCACTGATCAATTAATAATGTGTGCACAATCATGTAATTGAATGTCTCTGCTAACAATGTAAATCATTGCTATGTTTGTGATTGTTTATGATCAATTCAGATGGCAGAACACAATGACATTCCTTATGGACCAGAACCTAAACCGAAACTGTCATGGGAAGAAACCTTTCCCGATGATTACTCCAGGAAGATAGGAAAGAACAACTTACGTATCAACTTCAACAAAATCACATGCAACGAATCCTCATGTATTGTTGCAGTGGATGCTCTCCTATATCACCCCAACAAACTCTTGTTCACTAAGTCAGCTTCAGTCTCCTGCTTCTACATACACCAGTTTTGGCATACACTACAGCTTGACCTTGGGGAAGCTTCCTTCACTTGCATGCTTCACAACAGACAAGTCACTGTGGACATTGATTTACTTAGGAATGTTCTTGGGTTACCCGAACTTGGCTCAGATGAAGTATATGATCAAGTACCTACCGAGGAAGAGCTGATAGAGTGGTTACGGGATATTGGCTATGACGAATCAGAAGAAGTTGTGACAAGACATTCTAGGGTCAACATCAGATATCTTCCACAACCATGGAGATCCCTATATATTCTGATTGCCAAGTCCTTATCTGGCAGAGACACTGGCCATGAACACCCCAAGCTCCAACACCTCAAACTTTTCTGGGCCATGGCAAACATCAAGAAAGTTGATTATGCCAGCATTATCTGGGAAGATCTTGTGTGGCACATTCAACACAAGACAACCAACATTCCATTTGTTCGTTTCACCAAACTACTCATCGAAAGCTTCCTTCGTGAGTATGACGATATTCCACAGAGACTTGATGACAAAGATAAGCACACTTTCAGAAATGAAGATACTCTCAGAATCATCAAGAGACTCGACACCAGCACACGCAAGCAAGGAAAGAAATTTCCCGACTGTCTCTTGAACGAAAAAGTGAAGCTTTGCAAGAATTACAAGTACTACCTTCAAGCTCTTGAGGAAGACAAAGTTGGGTTCCTAGACGAAGTAAAACTACCATCGTTCATGCAAAAGAAGGGGAAGAAAGGTAGCAAGTCTGGGAGCTCCGGCAGCTCAACAAAGTCTAAACAAAAGAAGAAGGGTACTCTCAAGAGAAGACTTCCTGCCAAGAAACCTGAGTCCATTCCTGAACCTACACCACCAATCTCTCCAGAACCATCTGACTCTGAAACCGAATCCGACGAAGGTCCAGTGTATAGGGAAGCTTATGCTAACATTGAAAAGGATGTGAATCTTGAAGACATTGATGATAAAGACTTGACTTTCGAAGATTGGGAGAAAAACATTGATGAGTTTGCTGATAATGCTGAATACCCAGCAGATCTCAATCAACGACCGTTCACTAAAGCAGAGTCAATCTTGGAAGAAGAAAGGATCAGGAGAGAGAAGATGAAGGAACCTATGACTGCCGAACAAATGTCTGCTCACTCAAACATAGGCCTTTCAGCTGAAGAAGAAAATGAAAGAGCTCTCAATCTGGGTCTCCTCCACAGCAAGATAGATGCATTCAATGCTGATCTACCTCCACCTCCAGTGTTCTCTCATACTACCGAAGCTGGCAGATCTAGCAGCATTCCTGATACTGCTACAGGAATCAATACTGACTTGGTCGTCTATGACAATCCTTCGGTATCTCCCACAGACGTAGAAATGCACAATGCTTCAGCAGCAGAAGAAGAGGAAGAGGAGGATCACATGGATACTGAGGCTCCACATTTGTTGACTATGGAAGAAATGGAGCTCAGAGAAAGGGCTCTAGAAGAAGAATTAAAGAAGAAGCAAGAAGCTGAAGAGGCTAGGCTTGAGGAGCTAGCACAAGCCAAATTGGAAGAAACAATCCGTATGGAGGAAAGCAGGAAGGCTGAAGAGGCAGCCAAACTGGCAGAAGAAAAGTTAAAAAGAGAAGAAGAAACCAAGCTTGCAGAAGAATTAAGGCTTAAGGCTGAAGCTGACAAACTAGCAGAAGAACAAAGATTGATAGAGGAAGCAGCCAAAGCAAAGAATGTTGAAGAACCCGAATCACAAAGAGGAGATGATAAGGACGTTACTACCAACATAGAATCTTCACAATCATCACCTCCTGCATCCGAATCCACACATGATAAATCAATCAAGAAACCTGCAAGTACCAAAGCCTCTGCTGCATCAAAGTTGATAAAGACAGCATTCAGAAAAGTTCATGAAAAGAAGAAAAACAAACTGGAAGATCAGGTTGCAACACTAGCAACCCAAGTTGCTGAATTGACGAAGCTGAATACGAACGTCCAGGAGCTGCAAGAAAAAGTTGATACCTTCTTAGCTAAGGACGTACAAGAGAACTTGGAAGCCACATTAGCAGCTCAAGCTCATCAGTATATGGAACAACACTTAGTTGCTGAGTTAAAAGATCTGCTGGCACCCATGAGAGATGAATTCACCAAGTTCGCAGAGCAAGCTGTCAAGAAAGTGATCCGATCTACCACGTTTACTCTTCGGGCTGACAAATCAACTGCACCACAACCGAGGTTATCTATGGACGAATTGGAAACACAGCTCTTATACAAATTGGCTAGCAAGTTCACATTGTCACCGGAAGAAGCCAAAGTCCCGGAAGCTTTGAAAGCCAAGATGACCAAAGAGACCTACAGCACTGAGGCCGAGAAACTGAAACGTCCAAGAGATGATGAAGATCAGGATCCTAACTCTCAGGCAAAGAAACAAAAGCAAGCTGAAGGACCCTCATCTCAATCAAAAGCACCAGTCATCCCTCCAACTACTACTACATCTACACAACAACCTAAGGCATCTGGTTCCACTCCCAAAGCACATGACCACTTTGAATACACAGGTGGTGACGAGATTCCTCATACCGATGAAGTGCCAGAACTGTCATCTGAGAAGAAGAAAGAAAGGAAGCGAAAACATCATCAGCCCAAACCGGACACCTCATCAAAAGGCACTGAACCCAAGAAACCGAAAACCGTCCTCAAATGGCTAGACCAAGACGATACTGCCGAATACTCCTGGTTTGAGAAGATGATCAATTCGCAACCACCACTTGCAGACAATCAAGAACCTCAAGATGGTCGAACAGTGGAATACGCTCAGTTGATTCAGCATAAGTTTCGGATGAAAAAGATGAACAAGAAGGAGCTACGAAGAATCAAGAATGATGCGTTCAATCTTCTGAGAGATCGGTCAGCTAACTCCATCGAACTTGAGTACCATCTAGAAAATATTGCTCGAGCTATGTCAAGCAATATTGACTGGATCAATCCAGAATCTTACATCGATCCGGTCACAAGGAAAACCGCACCATACATAACCGACTGGTCGAAACCACTACCGATGATTGGGAAGCCTAAGGAACCTAAGATCCCTTACAAGTTCTTCTTCAACACCGACTTGGAATTTCTGAAACTCGGCAGCAAGATTGAGAAGAAGTACGTTACATTACTTGCCTTTCTCCCTGCAGCTCGATATCTCAACAATGCCATCGAAGAAGAAGCCTCAGCCTTATTCATCGATAAAATTATTGACTATGACCGGAACGCACTCTATGGTATACATCATTGGCCAGAAAACCGGGCACAGTATTATCGCAGCAGCAGACTTAATCAGACAATGGGTGATGTGACAAGTGATTTGAAGATAGTCTCGATTCAGTTCATTTCGACTGTCACTCACTTTGGGTACCCCTTCCTCAGCCAAATCACACTCAAAAGACTTGATGAAAAGGAGTATGATATTTCCGAGTCAGACTTTCCACGACTACTCCTCAATGACATAGAAGATATGTACCTGCTCAAAGTTCAAGGAAAGCTTTGCAACTTGCCCAAAGAGATGCAGCTTGCCTTTATCCAAGCTCTCCTAATCTTCATTAGGCAGATAGTTATCAGAGAAAGAGTAAAAGATCTTCAACTGGGAGTGGAAAGTTATCAGAAGAAGCTGAATCTCACCAAACCTAACATGTTCGACATCCCCGACCTTCAACATCTACCTCAATACACCTTGATCAGGCATCCAGCATTCGGGTTCACTTACCGCAGTGTCAACGGTCGAAACTTCTTCATGGGCTACAAAGAAATACAAAAGTTCTGTGATGAAACCCTGAAGTTCGTCAGAGATGGAATCAAAAGCAGATTAAATGACATCGCACTGGGTAAATCCAAAAGATAGAACACCGATGAGGCCAGGGACGCTCGCAGATTCATTACAAGGATTGAGAACCGGTTGAAGCGCAGGGATCAGTTTCAGAGATTGGAAAGCTATGTAGGAGGCAGACAAAAGTTTCCGGTGTTGACATTTCAGAGACCTGAATGGTAGAAATTTGTAAGAACTTGATTTGATTTGTCAATATTATACTTCATAATGGCTTGTGCACACATTACAGTGCACAACCCGAACTTGTAAAGAAAGGACCCTGAGGTACGCATCAGTGCCTCAATCCTAATATAAGGAGCGAAGGCTTCTTACTTTTGAGTAGAATAAATCAAATATTTATGAATTTTTCATAATTCTGCTCAAAAGGACAAGTATTTCACCTCAATAAGACCTAATCACTTGTTGAGGGGGAGTACTTGTCGAAACAAAATACTTTGCTCAAAATCAAAAGTTCTTGGTGAATCTCCCCGTAAGACTCAAAAAGGCATATTTTAATCTAAAAGATTATCAAAAACATCATTTTATATGCTATTTTTGAGGGGGAGAAAATGAAAAGGTGATTAAAATATAAGTAGTCAAAGCTAAAAAGTTGTATCATGTGCGAGCTAGACTCAGAATTGACCCAGGAATTGACGAGACAATAAAAGTTAGTAATATCGAAAAGACTTATCCTCGACGGGTTATAACATCAAGTTAGTTACTAGAGCTAGTTGTCACCTAAAAGCTGAAAATGGAACTCTTTAACTAACCACGTAAGCGTGTCTCGAAAAGGATTTGTCTTAGTAGAAAAGTACCGTCTCGAGAAACTTTCTGTGGACTTGACCAGGCCGGGTAATAACTTCAAGCTAGTTTAACTAGTGATGTAAGCGTGTCTCGAATCGGTCTTGTTCACGGAAAGTGGATCAATTCAAAATGCTTGCTCCTCCCGCATGTGCAAATTTATTAAATACTTATGAGCACATGTGCGGGGGGAGCCCTTCAAAAGTGTACACAAAACTCTCAAAGTGTTAACCAAAATATTTGATTATCACAAACACTTTGAGAGATTTTCAATCAAAGGTTTCTTGGCTACTGTCGGAGTTATAAGGTGATTAAGATAGGAATATCCGTCCTATGATCCGCCAGAACCGGAGGGATCTACCCAAGGACATCTCCTATAGTTAGAATTAGAAGTCCTTAGGTATGATACGAAAAAAAGGAGAAAAGAATGAAAGGGAAAGAAGGAGTTGAAGAATTAAAAGGAAATGTAAAGAAAAGGGTGAAAAGAAATAGCCCTCCATATGTTCAACCTTAGGGCAGACACCGGGTTCAATACGTATGCTACTGGTTGTTGCAAAAGACAACACCGATATTGAAGATAAAGTCGTCATGGACCCAGTGACGCAATGCACTAAACCTTCTTAACCACTCAAGTTCTCTTAAAAAGACTTGTTTCATTCTCACGGGGAACCAGTGTAAACTATCGACTGCTCTCTTAGAGGTAGTTGATATTGAAGCAGGAGACCCCTCCCTAGTCTCCACATAGGAAACCTAAGTGTGCACTTATAGAGTCTAGAGCCTTGAGATACATCAAAGATCTCTTAGGAACACTTAGCATTTCTACAACTGGTGTTCTACATCAATGGACACCAGCTGTAAATTATCGAGTCCTTCGCAGATCTTAGCAATCTGCCGAGAACGTTTATGAGAGGATTACTTATGTATTTCTCAATGATTGAACGGAAATCCTGCCAGGGTCAACATCAAACAGCCCTGACAGCAGGTCACTTCGGTAACCCCACAAGGGTTACGCTTAGTGTTTGCGGTGGTTCCATAGCGGTCTACAGTCATGGAGTGATCCCCAGCGACTCACCCAGTCATTGAGCTACTTAGTAGGTCTCGTAAGCTCCTTCGTAAGTATCTGATATGGGAACGGCATGGATAAGGACTAGAGGGAGTCTTCACAATATGCTGTTGATGAACTCTAATTCCTTATCTGTAAGTACCGGTTATTTATTGCTAACTGTTTACTCGCAGGTACCTCACTTCCATGATGGTAGATTCCAACATGCTCATACATACATCTTGAAGCAAATGATATCTCCCCCAAAGATCTTAACAACACAAAGTTCAAAGAAAGATTCTACGTCAATAAAGAAGAATCTACAAAGTATAAAGACTTAAAGATCTCAGAATTTGAAAAGGAACTTCGTGTAAGTAAAAGTCAAAGTTCAAAGATGTATGAGTATGTTGGAATGGCGGACAACCACCACAGACGCAGGAGTGACGAATGGCAAACTACTTCATAACACAATCACTACATCATCACCAAAGAACAAAGACATAGAGCAAAGTACATTCATTATCATTCAACCATTTTTGAAGACGTCTAGAGTTTTACATGTCACAAGTCAACGACAAAGATGAAGACGTCAAGCAACCGTGATGACCGACCCTTAGGGGGAGATTGTTGGGATCATACTTTTGTATTTTAGTCAAGTCTCGGTCATTACCTTTTGTAATAGGTTGCTTAGTTATTTATTCTACATTGTTTATGTTACAAGGCTTAAGAATGTAAGACCAATGGGCTTTAAAGCCCACGTCCAAAATGAAGGAGGGAGGAAGGGAGTGTTGCCCTACTCCTCCCCTATATATATCATGCTTATGTAACTCTTACATTTGTTGGTTATTTGATTATCTTAAGGAAACTCTTGTTCTTTCACTTTTCATATTTCTCATAATCAACCATCTCTCATTCTCATCTTATTTCTTTCATTATCATACTTGTGTTTACATAAATGGTGACCTAACACAAACAAATGGTCAACTAAGGATCCCTGGTAGGAGGGGGGTTGGGAGAAACAAAGAAGTGATTGTGGGGCCCACTGGAATGGCCAGAAAACACCACCAAAGTTGGTGGTGTTGACTGAGCAGCTGCTGCAACAGGGGACTGCTTGCCCTGTAGTTGTGTTTGGGGTTGTGTGGGACCCACAACAAAAATATCAAAATTATAACAACTATAGGACACTGAAGTTGAGGTGGGAGACTATGATCCCAAGAATTTTCAGACCCTAAAACCTAATACGCAATTCTACAAAAATCCCACAATATTTGGAATTTCCTGAAAATGATAATTTGACTTTTGATGAAATTTGAACTAGTTTGACTTTTGTGAATTTAGATGTAATCCTACTGACTTAATATGATGTAATAAGTTATTTAGGAGTGAAATTATGCTAGGTGACCAAGTTATGGGCTACTGTAATGAAAATGGAACAAGCAATCCTTAACAGTGGACTATGGAGATTGATCAAAGGGAGATTTGACTTTTAAACAAATAACATAGGATTTTTAGGCTATGACTGAGTTATTAGAACCTAAAGAAGATTAACTCATCCACAAATCAACAACAAAAATCAAAGCACAGTGGTTAAAGCCACTGTGCCAAACACCCCTTATGACAAGCTCAAATGAAATTTTTCAAAGCAAATCACTAATTTAACTTATTCTACTAAATGAAAAGAGCATAATATGATATAATAAGCTAACATAAGCAGATAAACAACAATTACAACAACACACATTCATGAATCATCAATATGCCATTTCCACTGTAAAAATGAAACATGAAGCAACTATGAAATCCAATGAATAAGCATACAACTTTAATCAATATTATAACTAATAAACACTAAATGAGTACAAAATACAGATATTAACACTTATAAGATAGAATACAATACATATGCAAAAATATAGAAAAATGCTTACAAATGAATTTGACTGAGAAACTAGTAACCAAGGACCATGAATACCCCCAATAGCTTGTCACTACACCAATGGAGTTATTTCAGTCCAAATAAATACCCTGCTCAGTCTCCTTCTTGTTCTTCCCTCTATTTTTTATTTTTTTCTCTATTTAATTTATTATTTTTGGTATTTTTTATTTATGATCTAAACAGACAATTAAGGTTTTTTTAAAACTTATCTGAGCTTTGTCAGAGCTTATATAAGCTTATGAATTGCCTTAACTACAACTAACAACAACAGTTGAACTTTTTGTGATTTTGAAATTAAGAAAAATTGCATAAACTAAAATCTTGTAAATTAACTGGGATTTATAATTAAAACAAGTTTGGAATACACTGAATATAATAGAAATACACTTAGGAAACTTTTAATTATGCTAAGAATCTGAATTTGACAATTACGAAATTAAGCTAAATCTACTTAATCTAATAAACTTCCTTCTGCCTTCTCTTTGCTTTTTATAGATGACCTTTGTACTCATACTTGCTTCCTGAACATATCCCATCAACAATTTCCACCATTGGATTACTGCAATGCATCCCATCTGTTTAAATACTTTTGGCGGGAAAAAGTGGTTCCTGCAATTGGGACTGTGAGGGCATTTATTGGTTGGTTTTAGAGGGGGACAGGGGATAGGTTTAGTGAGCATGGGTGGTGGAGTTGGAGTGTTGGCAGGGTTTTGCAGGCTCAAGTGGTGGAGGTGGATGTAGGTATGCCACGTGGTATCTCATGGGGCAAACCAAAGGAGTGGGTTTTGGTTTTGGTGATGACAGGGAGTGAAGGAGGTGGTGAGGTGAAGCAAGTGGTGAAGGTGGAGGTGGCAGGGAGAGAAGTAGCAGGGTGAGGTGGAAGCTTGGGGGTGATGGTCAAACGGGTTTGACACCGTTTATATTATTAAGGGGTGGATTGGGCTAATATGGGAAATGGGCCAAGGATAGTGGGTGGGCTGTTTAGTGTTAGGATTGGATTTTGGTTTTGGATATTTAATAAAACTAAGGGTCCGGTTGGTTGTTTAATAAATCACAAGGACTAATTTTGTATTTAATGAAATTTTGAGGGGCTGAGTTTGTGATTTATCCAAAGTTTAAATAAGGACTAAACTTGCCAAGATTGAATAGTACAAGGGTATTTTTGATATTTTTCATTTTTTATGCCCAGGGACCAAAACTGACAAACTGCCAAACTTGAGGGACCAATTATGTAATTTCTCCAAACTTCACACCAAGGACCATTCCTGCAAAAGTTTAATAGCACAAGGACCAAAATTGATTTTCTCAAAGTTTTTAACATCCCAGGGACCATTTATGTCAATTTCCAAAGTATAGGGACTAAACTTGTAATTTTATGAAACTTTGCACCAAAGGACTAAATATGTAACTTTATGATTAAAAAGGACCTTTGATGACTTTTTCATGTTTTTAGAATAACCAGGGACTAGTTTTGCCAATTTTTGAAACTTGAGGGACTAAAACTGCTAATTATGCAAACTTTGTGCGTTTTTCATCTGTTTTTGATTATTTTGCATTTGAAACATATAAAACACACTTCTAAGATATTTTAAGTATTATGATACATATTTGAGTGTTTTTGGATGTTTTGGTAGTTCAGATTAGTATAAAATGATGAGTATTTAGACACTCATCAATGCCCCACTTGTAGAATGGCCATGGTGAGGTAATGGGTGTTAGTTCTTGTTGCGGTTGGCGCGGAATTGGCCTGTGTACTTGGAAATTGCTGCACTTCTTGATCATATCGCGCGCGTCGCGGTGCATAGTTGGCCAATAATACCCCGACCGTAGAGCGCGCGCTACAACAGATCGCGGCCCTGAGTGCATGCTGCATGATCCAGCGTGGATTTCTTGGAGTACATAGTCTGCTTGAAGAGGTCCCACACATCAGAGCCAAGGTTGCAAGAAAGAATGTCGATAGAGTATGTTGACCGCGTCCTTATGATCCTGTGGTAAGACTCCTTTGCTAATAAATTCAATGATAGGTGTCATCCATGTAGGATCTTGTTCTTCTATCACCGTGGATACTTCCATCTCCAAGATTGACTTGTTTTGTAAGGTTTCTACTAATACCTGATTTGATAAGTGCGCAAAGCTTGTGGATGCAATCTTGATAAGCGCGTCAGCCTTCCTGTTGTCCCCTCTAGGTACTTGTTTTATTGTGAACCTATCAAAGTTTTTAATTAAGGACTTGGTATTATCCAGGTATTGGATCATGTGCTCATCCTTGGCTTCATATTCACCTAGCACATGGTTAACAACTAGCCTAGAATCTACGTTTGCCTCCAGGTTGCGTACACCCATTTGGATTGAAATACACAGTCCGGCGAGTAGGGCTTCATATTCTGCCTCATTGTTTGTGGCTGTGAATTCGAAGCGCAGCGCATAGGTGAACTCCATACCTTCTGGATTAGTAAGGATAAGGCCTGCGCCTGATCCATCTACACATGAGGATCCATCTGTGAATAGAATCCAGGGTTCCTGCAGATCTATTTTGGTCGTTGAAGTTGGACTATCGGTATCTGGCTTCTCAACAATGAAATCAGCTAATATCTGTCCTTTGATTGCAGTGCGCGGTCTATACGAGATGTTATATTCGCTTAACAACACACTCCACTTTTGTAGCCGCCCTGATGCGTCAGGTTTAGAGATAACTTGTTTGATTGGCTGGTCTGTGATTACAGCTATTGGGTGCGCTTGAAAGTACCTGCGTAGTCTTTTAGCTGCGAATACTAGAGCTAAGACCAGCTTTTCCATAGCGCTGTAGTTAGTCTCTATCTTCTTCAGTGCTTTGCTTACAAAGTATATGGGTGTCTGGACGGAGTTCCTATCTGTCAGTAGTACTGCGCTAACTGCTCCATGGGTTGCAGATAAGTACATGATTAGCTCTTCCCCTGGTCGCGGTGCGACAAGTTTGGGAAGTGATGCTAAATGCTGTTTTAGCTGTTGGAAAGCTTCTTCTGCTTCCTCAGTCCAACGAAAGTCTCCCTTTTTGGTGCATGATCAGTGCTGAACAGTCAAATAATATTAACCAGGTTTAAATGGTTAACAAGTCAAAAATAGCTTAGACTAATGCTCCGTGGAGTACAAGGTATCCGCGGGTCGTTAATCCCAACGAGGTATGAAATAATTGAATCAAGGCAGAGCACAAGTGAACCAGTGAACCATAACCTACTTTCTAAACCTCCCATGAGGTACTACAACCATGTCCATCCAGAATTTAACATGCTCCTTTGCTTCTTCCTTGTTCTCACTGATTTTTTATTTTCTCTCTATTTAATTGATTTTTTTTTTTAATTTTTTTTTTTCTGTTTATGAGGAACTTTGATTTCTATGATACTAAAACCTTAATTAAGTTATTCTAGGAGCTTATATGAGATTATAAGTCCTATAACAACATTTTTATAACATCTATATGAGTAAACATGAAAATTTGAAATTGTAAACTACATAAACTATAATTGATCATGAAACTGAAATTAGAGCTTGTAAATAGTTTTATTACAACACTAGAACATTAGTACAATACTTAGAAACTGAAACTTGAACTGAAATGATAAACTACAATTTTAACGACATACATAAAAATTAAATTAAAACTACACACTTCTATCTCTGCTTCTCTTCTCTTTTTAAAGCATCCCACTTGTTCCAGGTGTCCTCATGATAAAATCCCACTTCAATTTAGCCCTTGGATCACTTTAATTCATCTCATCCGTTCAAATCCACTTTTGGCGCCAAAAGTGGTTTAGGCTGCTTGTAGGGTTTTCAGGGCAATTAATGCCCTTTGGGATGTTGTGTGAGTTGTAGGGGATAATTTGGGATGTAGGGGTGAGCTGGGGATGGTGGATGGTATGTTTGCAGGGTGTAGGGGACAAAGTGGGTTGTAGGTTTAGCACTTGTCATCCCCTGGATCAAAACCAAGGAGTGGGTTTTGCTTAGGAGGGTGACAGGGAGTGTTATGAGGTGGAGATGGTGTAAGGTGGAGGTGGAGTTGTGGGAGAGTAGCAGGGAAGCAGGTGAAGATGGGAGGTTGGGGGTGATAGTCAACGCGGGTCAAGGACCCGTTTTAATAATAAAGGGTGAGTGGGCTTAAGGGTATTGGGTTTGGGAAAGGATTTGGACCAGGCTTTATCTTTGTTTGGATTTGGAATTTGGACTTTGGAATATATATTGGATCCGTTTGGTTTGTAACGTTTAAAAGCCCAAGGACTTAACTTGTAACTTCTGAATTTCCAAGGACCAACTTGTAACTTTTCCAATTTTATCAAAAAGGACCTTTCATGCCATATAAAAATATTATAAGGACCCTTTTAATATTTTTCCAAATTTAAAAGTAACCGGGGACCAATTTTGCCAATTTCCAAAGTGCAGGGACTTGTTTTGTTAATTTTCATGAATTTATCATCTAGGGGTAAAATTTATCAATTTGTGAATTACCAAGGACCCTTTGATGATAAAATTCCATTTTTGAACACTGGGGGGTATTTTCTGTCAATATTGAAACTGTAGGGACCTGTTTTGCCAATTTTGATATTTTGAACTTCCAAGGGTAAAAATTGTTATTTCATGATTCCTGAGGATTGTTATTGACTTTTCTTTAAAATAAATCATCCAGGGACCATTTCTGACATTTCTTGAAAGTTCAGGGACTGATTTTGACAATTTGGCAAACTTTGGCAGTTTTTCCCTGTTTTCAGTTCTTTTATGTCTGAAACATATAAAAACACCTTCTAAGGATATTTGTAATATTTTGTAGTGTTTCTAAGTGTTTTTACATGTTTTTGTTGTTCAGATTTGACAGAAATGATGAGTTTTTATGAACTCATCAATCCCCTACACTTAACTATTGCTAGTCCCTAGCAATCTAGCATCTACTAAAAACCCAATTTTGAAAATTTAATGGATTTTTGATATCTCTTTACCAGACAGCCATTACTTCTGGAGTAGCCAGATGTGAAAACTGTGGTACACCTGATAACCGTGTGATTTTGAGCTAACCACCAGCTGTTAACGGATTTGATTAGTCTTTACCAAAAGCCGTTTGCTTCTGGACTAGCCAACTCTTGATGGAATAGTCAACATCTTGGTGAGCTGATTACCAATTATGGTTTTTCACTGCCTTTACCACAAGCCATAATCTTGCGGGCTAGCCAACTCATTTGCTTTTGAGGATATGGGGAGTTGAGGAACCATACAATTTTGGGCAAATTGCAAGCCATAAACGGATTTGAGTTATCTTTACCAAGAGCCGTTTGCTCCTGGATTAGCCAGTCCTTATGTGGATTAGACATGGTGGACTAATAACCATTTGTTGTGTTAATGCCAAGTACTTCATTAAGTGAAAATTTTGAAAATTTTTTAAAATTTTTGGCAAAAACGGGGGTACTAGATGTATAATGTGATTAAATTCGCTAGAATTTCCCCCTACACTTAGAAATGAATATTGTCCTCAATATTCAAAGTTCCGGCTATTATACCGACTCTTTGAACGTAAAAAGGCAATATTACAAGCTAAATTTAGGAACAACATTTATTTTATTTTTGTATTTTTTCATTTTTTATTTTATGTACTTTATTTACAGTAGGGCAACTCCCCTACACTTGGGTGGTAGAACAGATAAAGAAGTCAGAAACATGGGTGAGAACCCATGTTATGCTAATGTTTTTGTTTATCGAGTCACTAGCTTGACTCGACCCCGTATTAATTAGTCCGTGGGGAAAGTTTGGAGATCTGGGACAACCACTTATGGTATGTCCCCTCCAAAGTAGTGTTTCAAACGGTGTCCATTTACTTTAAAATTAGGACCGTCGGGTTGTAATAACTCAACAGTTCCATATGGGTATACTTTTGCTACAGTAAATGGTCCAGACCAACGGGTTTTTAGCTTGCCCGAGAAAAATTTTCAATCTTGAATTGAAAAGAAGAACTCTGTCACCAACGTTGAAAACGCGGTTCTTTATTTTAGAGTCATGTATCTTCTTAGTCTTTTCTTTATAGATTAAAGAATTCTCGTAAGCTTGATCACGTAGTTCATTTAGCTCATTTAGCTGAACCTTGCGGTGATCACCTACTGTCTGAATGTCAAAGTTTGCATGTTTCAAAGCCCAATAGGCTTTGTGCTCTAATTCGATCGGAAGATGACATGTCTTTCCGTACACCAACTTGTATGGAGTACACCCAATGGGTGTTTTATAAGCTGTACGAAAAGCCCAGAGTGCGTCGTCCAATTTGTCCGACCAAAAGGCACGGTTTTCACCAACCGTCCTCTCAAGAATTCTCTTAATGCCCCGATTTGAGACCTCCACCTGCCCACTAGTTTGGGGGTGATATGCAGTAGAAAGACGGTGAGTTACACCGTATTTCAGCATCACTCTTGCAAATTGATCATTGCAAAAGTGTGTACCACGATCACTGATAATGGCACGAGGAGTCCCGAATCGAGCAAAGAGAGACTTCAGAAATTTTACAACAACTCGGGCGTCATTAGTGGGTAAAGCTTTCACCTCAACCCATTTAGACAAATAGTCGACAGCCACAAGTATATATTTGTTCCCTCGTGAAGACGGGAACGGGCCCATGAAGTCAATGCCCCATATATCAAATATTTCACAGACTTGGATGATGTTTTGAGGCATCTCATCCTTCTTAGAAACATTCCCGTGATGTTGACAAGCATCACAAGTTTTGACAAGTTCTTGGGCATCTTTATAGATGGTGGCCAATAGAAACCAGAATCAAACACCTTTTTGGCGGTGTAGTTTGAGCTGTGATGTCCCCCAGTGGGTCCATCATGACAGGCTTTAAGGATTTCCATGGCTTCAGTACCATGGACACACCGTCGGATGACTTGATCCAAACATATTTTAAAGAGGTAGGGGTCGTCCCAGAAATAGTGTTTGACGTCTTTAAAGAATTTTTTCTTCTGCTGGGACGACATCCCTTTCACTACAAAATTACCTGCATGGTAATTTGTAAAATCGGCAAACCATAGGGTAGAGGTATCATCCCGACTAGAGATTTAATTTAGTGTCTCCAGAGGAAAGGTTTCATTAATTTCCTTTCTCTCGAGATCATCCTGATGAGGATTCTCTAGACGGGATAAGTGATCAGCCGCAAGGTTTTCTGCTCCTTTCTTATCATGTATGATAATTTCAAATTCTTGAAGGAGTAGAACCCAACGGAGCAACCTCGGCTTTGCATCCAGTTTAGCAAACAGGTATTTCAAGGCTGAGTGGTCTGGATACACCACGCATTTTGTTAGGATCAAGTAAGACCTAAATTTCTCAAAGGCATATACCACAGCTAATAGTTCTTTTTCTGTGGTGGTATAGCGTGTTTGAGCTTCTGTCATGGTCTTACTAGCGTAGTGTATCGGTTGAAAATGTTTACTTAAACGTTGCCCAAAGATTGCACCAATTGCAAAGTCACTTGCATCGCACATTAATTCGAAAGAAAAGTCCCAGTCGGGGGCAACAAGAATGGGTGCTTCAGTAAGCTTTTGTTTCAAAATTTGAAACGCTTCTAAGCACTCTGGTGAGAAGATGAAAGGAGTATCCTTCTCTAAGAGATGGGTCATAGGCCTGGAGATTTTTGAAAAATCTTGTATAAATCTACGGTAAAATCCAGCATGACCCAGGAAACTTCTAACACCTTTGACGGTAGTGGGAGGAGGTAGTTTAGCAATTACATCAACTTTTGCTCTATCTACCTCTATCCCGTTTTTAGAAATCTTATGGCCGAGGACAATGCCCTCTTTGACCATAAAGTGGCTCTTCTCCCAATTCAGACACAAGTTTGTGTCTTCACAGCATTTAAGCATGATTTCCAGATTGGTGAGACAAGCTTGGAAAGAATCCCCGATGACTGAGAAGTCATCCATAAATACCTCCATAGTTTTCCCGATGGTATCGGAAAATATAGCCATCATGCACCTTTGGAACGTGCCGGGAGCGTTGCATAAGCCAAATGGCATACGACGGTAGGGAAATGTTCCATATGGGCATGTGAAGGTAGTTTTTTCTTGATCCTATGGATCAATGGGGATCTGAAAATATCCCGCGAAACCGTCCAAGAAACAATAGTACTCATTTCCTGCCAACCTCTCAAGCATCTGGTCCATAAAGGGTAGAGGAAAGTGGTCTTTTCGGGTGGCATCGTTTAATTTTCTATAGTCGATGCATACACGCCACCCAGTAACCAAACGAGTTGGAATCAACTCATTTTCCTCATTGGTGACAACAGTTATGCCACCCTTCTTTGGGACACAGTGGATGGGACTAACCCACGGACTATCAGAGATCGGGTATATTAATCCAGCATCAAGAAGTTTGAGAACTTCTTGTTTGATAACATCATGTATTTTAGGATTAACTCGTCTCTGGTGTTGAACTGCAGGCTTAAAGTCATCTTCCATAAGAATTTTGTGAGTACAAAATTCAGGGTTAATACCCTTTATATCAGATAATTTCCAAGCAATTGCTTGCTTGTGTGACTTTAAGACCTTTATGAGAGCAGCTCTCTCCTCATCACTTAAATCTTTTGCTATAATGACGGGTAACTTGTCGTTACCTTCCAAAAAAGCGTATTCGAGATGAGGAGGTAAGTCTTTGAGCTCAACTTCAGGAAATTCATCAGTTTTCTCAACATATTTGATTTCCTCTTTATGAAGTGTTAGTGGTAGAATAGGTGGGTGGGAGGGATCTTTGTTTAACAATTGCTCAAGGAGCATGATATCCCCCTCCGGGTCAATCTCTTGATGATCAATTCCAGATGGAATTGAATCACTTCTAAGAAAGGCCTCTATTTCCTCAAGGATGAAGTCACTTCCCTCAAACGAAGTGAGGGAAGGATTAGAATTATGAATTATAGGAGTAGAAGATGGAGTGGGATTACCACTCAGATAATCATCAGAATAACCAAGAACTTCTTGAGCGTACTCCTCATAAGCAATATCAATGACATCTATTCGGTTAACCGATTCAGAGTCATAATTTGAGGAGTACCTCGAAGTTTGATCAAGGTTAAATGTGATTGCTTCCGTACCCACACGTAATGTGATCTCATGTTCAAAGACATCTATGATAGCACGACCCGTTTTAAGGAATCCTCTTCCAACAATTAGAGGAACCCTTTGATCTGCATCAAATTCAACAACGACAAAGTCGGCTGGAAAATGAAACTTCCCTACTTTCACAAATATGTCCTCGGCAATGCCAAGAGGACGTGATATTGATTGGTCTGCAAGCTCTAGAGTCATGCAAGTAGGTGTAAGTCCTGGAAGAGATAGTTTCTTCCATACTGAATGTGGCATTAGGTTGATGCTGGCACCAAGATCGGCCAAGGCATAGCAGTTAACCATTCCTGGAAATACACAAGGTATTAGAAATTTTCCAGGAACTCCGAGCTTTTCAGGAAGTTTTTTTAATAGAACTGCAGAGCAGTTCTCATTTAACGGAGTTTTAGCCATTTCAAACAGCTTTTCCTTGTTACTCAACAAATGTTTAAGCGTTGATGCAAACTTGGGCATCAAAATGATAGCGTCCGCGAAGCTTATGTCAAAATGTAATTCTTGAAATATTTGATAGAATTTGTCCATTTGATGACTAGCTTTCTCGCGAAGCTTTTGATCACTTAATCGTGATGGGTATGGAATTGAAGATTTAGGGGTGGTTTTTGGATTTTCTACGGGAACTGGTGGAGTTTCAGGCACTACTTTGTTTTTAGTAGCTGGAACCTGAATAACTGGAGGAGGGACGTCGTCAGTACTTCCTTTATCAATAGGAGGTATCGTGTCCGTTGTAACCTCAGCTTCTTTTTCCAATACCTCAGGAGAAGAGAAAGAGGTAGATGGAATTTTGGGTCCTTTATATGAAGCTCCACTCCTGGTTGTGATCGCTGTTGCATCACCCCTCGGATTCGCGATCGTGGTGCTAGGTAATTTACCTGAGCCCGAGGGTCTTTCATTTAAAGATTTCTTAATGTCAGAAATCTGGCTGATCAACAACCGGTTTGTTTCTTCCTGGGTTTTCATGAATTGTTTTAACAATTCGTCAAAGGGAGTAGGGTTTGGAACAAAAGCTTGTGTTTGGATAGGAGGGGTTTGCCCTCGGTTGTTCTGGTTAAACCCTTGATTTTGAAATTGCCCTTGATTAGGATTTCCATGAAAGTAGCCAGGGTTAAAGTTACCCTGTCCCTGATTTCTATTCCCCTGATTTTGAAAATTTTGGGGATAACCTTGATTAAAGTTACCTTGGTTAGAAAAACCTTGGTTACTTCTATTCTGGTTTTGGGGACGGTTTTGTATGTTCTGGTTAAAACCAGGTGGTACAGGGTAAGTGTTCGGACGCCATGGTGGTTCAGCAGGAGGACGATATTGATTAGCTCCTGGATTGGAACTACCGGCAATCGCATTTGTTTCAAAAGTGTTACTATCGGTAGCAGTACAGTTATAGTATGCATGAGGACCACCGCAAGTAACACAGACATCCACTTTCTTCACTTCAGCATGTGAAGGATTCTGTAGGAAAGAGACTTTCTTTTGGTTGGAGAGAACCAAAGCTTGTATAGCATCCGTGAGTTTATCAATCTTAGCATCGGTGCTAGATTGATTCACGGTAGATGAAGAAGGATCGACCTGTTTGTTACGTGTGGTACGAACCTTGGATTTATTTTCAATTATAGCTAAAGCTTCTTTGACAGTACGACTCAAAAAATTACCTCCAGCTGAGGCATTGAGGGAGTCTTGATCTGCTTGGCTCACTCCGTTATAAAACGTGTCGAGTTGCATTAACTCAGAAAATCCGTGGTGAGGACATTTGCGAAGCAACTCTTTGAATCTATCCCATGCTTCACTGAATGTTTCACCAGGTCTTTGTGAAAACTTGGTGATCTCATTTCTAAGATAGGCAGTTTTGGATGGTGGATAGAATTCATTCACAAATTTCTTAACTAAATCTTCCCATGTATCTATGGATCGAGGGGGTTGTTTTTCTAGCCAGACTCTGGCTGCCCCCTCTAGGGAAATTGGAAAAAGAAGTAGTTTAATAGCCTCTTGCGGGACATTCTTACATTTGATGGTAGATGTAATCTTGTTAAACCATCGTATATGCGAACGAGGATCGTCCCTTTCGAAACGGTAGAACTGACTAGAAGTTACCAGATTAAGTAATCCGGTTTTTAATTCGAAATTGTCAGATACTATGGCGGGTATAATAATAGCATCTCCATAACCCTCGATGGGTGCCTGGAGAAGCTCAGACATTGGGCGATCTTCTGCCATAATGACTGAAGGTTCAGGTTCAGTCTGAATTTCAGGCTCAATTTTCGGGGAAGAATGTTTTTGGGTACGTCTTCGAGGAATTGTGACAAGCTCGCGGTGAGGACTTGAAGACCTAGAAGAACGAGTGCGCATGCACTGGAATAACTCTAAGAAGTCTTAGAGTAAAGAAAAAGAAAATCTTTTTTGTTTTTATATAAATATGAACAGAGATGGTAAATTTACAATGAGTGTATATTCAGAACCACGTATGCTTCCAAATTCGTAGTACGCAGCACACCTCCCCGGCAGCGGCGCCAAAATTTGATCAGTGCTAAATAGTCAGATAATATTAACCAGGTTTAAATGGTTAACAAGTCAAAAACAGCTTAGACTAATGCTCCGTGGAGTACAAAGTATCCGCGGGTCGTTAATCCCAATGAGGTATGAAATAATTGAATCAAGGCTGAGCACAAGTGAACCAGTGAACCATAACCTACTTTCTAAACCTCCCATGAGGTACTACAACCATGTCCATCC
This sequence comes from Artemisia argyi, assembly GCA_030686995.1. NCBI lineage: Eukaryota > Viridiplantae > Streptophyta > Magnoliopsida > Asterales > Asteraceae > Artemisia > Artemisia argyi. Next base: position 183,484,018 of record CM060688.1, on the reverse strand, counting down.
AGAATTTAACATGCTCCTTTGCTTCTTCCTTGTTCTCACTGATTTTTTATTTTCTCTATATTTAGTTGATTTTTTTTTATTTTTTTTCTGTTTAGGAGGAACTTTGATTTCTATGATACTAAAACCTTAATTAAGTTATTCTAGGAGCTTATATGAGATTATAAGTACTATAACAACATTCTTATAACATCTATATGAGTAAACATGAAAATTTGAAATTGTAAACTGCATAAACTATAATTGATCATGAAACTGAAATTAGAGCTTGTAAATAGTTTTATTACAACACTAGAACATTAGTACAATACTTAGAAACTGAAACTTGAACTGAAATGATAAACTACAATTTTAACGACATACATAAAAATTAAATTAAAACTACACACTTCTATCTCTTCTTCTCTTCTCTTTTTAAAGCATCCCACTTGTTCCAGGTGTCCTCATGATAAAATCCCACTTCAATTTAGCCCTTGGATCACTTTAATTCATCTCATCCGTTCAAATCCACTTTTGGCGCCAAAAGTGGTTTAGGCTGCTTGTAGGGTTTTCAGGGCAATTAATGCCCTTTGGGATGTTGTGTGAGTTGTAGGGGACAATTTGGGATGTAGGGGTGAGCTGGGGATGGTGGATGGTATGTTTGCAGGGTGTAGGGGACAAAGTGGGTTGTAGGTTTAGCACTTGTCATCCCCTGGATCAAAACCAAGGAGTGGGTTTTGCTTAGGAGGGTGACAGGGAGTGTTATGAGGTGGAGATGGTGTAAGGTGGAGGTGGAGTTGTGGGAGAGTAGCAGGGAAGCAGGTGAAGATGGGAGGTTGGGGGTGATAGTCAACGCGGGTCAAGGACCCGTTTTAATAATAAAGGGTGAGTGGGCTTAAGGGTATTGGGCTTGGGAAAGGATTTGGACCAGGCTTTATTTTTGTTTGGTTTTGGAATTTGGACTTTGGAATATATATTGGATCCGTTTGGTTTGTCCAAGGACTTAACTTGTAACTTCTGAATTTCCAAGGACCAACTTGTAACTTTTCCAATTTTATCAAAAAGGACCTTTCATGCCATATAAAAATATTATAAGGACCTTTTCAATATTTTTCCAAATTTATAAGTAACCAGGGACCAATTTTGCCAATTTCCAAAGTGCAGGGACTTGTTTTGTAAATTTCATGAATTTATCATCTAGGGGTAAAATTTGTCAATTTGTGAATTACCAAGGACCCTTTGATGATAAAATTCCATTTTTGAACACTGGGGGTATTTTCTGTCAATATTGAAACTGCAGGGACCTGTTTTGCCAATTTTGATATTTTGAACTTCCAAGGGTAAAAATTGTTATTTCATGATTCCTGAGGACTGTTATTGAGTTTTCTTTAAAATAAATCATCCAGGGACCATTTCTGACATTTCTTGAAAGTTCAGGGACTGATTTTGACAATTTGGAAAACTTTGGCCGTTTTTCCCTGTTTTCAGTTCTTTTATGTCTGAAACATATAAAAACACCTTCTAAGGATATTTGTAATATTTTGTGGTGTTTCTAAGTGTTTTTACATGTTTTTGTTGTTCAGATTTGACAGAAATGATGAGTTTTTATGAACTCATCAGTGCACTTCGTGAGTGTTTTAAAGAGAGGGAGTGATTTGTCTGCTGATTTAGATAAGAAACGGTTTAGCCCAGCTAGCTTTCCGTTTAATGACTGGATTTCCTTGAGTGTGCGCGGTGAGGGAAGATCAATAACAACTTTTTTTTTTTCTGGGCAAGGTTTGATTCCATCGGGTTCTATTAAGTATCCGAGGAACATGCCTTCTGTTGCGCCAAAGGTGCACTTTTTGGGATTTAATTTCATGTTTATTTTTCCCAATGTTTTGAACGTTTCCTCGATGTCGCGCACCAATTCATCCTCTGTGTGGCTTTTGATGACAAGGTCGTCAACGTAGACCTCCAAGTTTCGACCTACTTGTTTCTCAAAAGCTGTGTCCACCAATCGTTGGTATGTTGCGCCCCTGTTTTTTAGGCCAAAAGGCATTTTCGTGTAACAGTAAACCCCTTGACTGGTGTGGAAAGCTGTTTTTTCTTCTTCCTCGACTGCCATCTGGATTTGATGATATCCTTTGTATGCGTCTAGGAAGCATTTAAAAGGATATCCGCACAGGGATTCTACCTCCAGTCTATTTCAGGCAGTAGATAGCAGTCCTGTGGACATGCATTGTTAAGGTCTGTGAAGTCCACGCACATTCTCCAACTGCCATCGCTCTTCTTTACCATCACTGGGTTAGAGAGCCAATCGTGATAGTACACTTCGCGCATGATGCCTGCGTCTACGAGTTTGTGTACTTCTTCCAGAATAGCTTTTGCACGATCTGGGGCCTGGCCGCGCTTCTTCTGTCGTATTGGGGGATATCCTTGTCGGATTTGTAGCTTGTGCTCCGTGATAGAGCGTGGCACTCCTGTCATGTGTTTTGGTTCCCATGCAAAGATATCTAGGTTCTTTTGCAAGAGTGTGCACACGGCTGCTTTACCTTTGTCAGATAAAGATCCTCCAATCGAAACTTGTTGGTCCGGGTAATCGGGGTGAATAGCGACCTTTAGGTTTGGTGTTTTTTCTGTGCGCTGTTCTGGAATATTCTCCACCTCAGTGGTTACTGCGTTGCATTCTTTTGGTGGTACTGTTGTGTTATAGAGGGTAACAACTCCTCCTTCCACTGGAAATTTGAGCATCCCATGCGCTGTGGATGGCACAACGCGCATGGATGATATTCCAGGTCTCCCAATGATGCCATTGTATGGTGAGGGAGACTTTATTACCATGAAATTTATCTGTGTTGCTGTTGAGTGTTGTTCATCTCCCACGACCACTAGCAAGCGTAATTGCCCCATAGGCCAAATCTTTTCTCCTGTGAATCCAGTCAGCGACGTTGTTGCTGGTATCAATTGACTTTGGATTTCAGGTCGCAGTCTTTTGAAACAATGATCGTATAGTGTTGATATAAATAATGTTTGTTAATGTTATTAATATTTCTCAATAAACCTATGTTTTGATAATCACAAAACTTAAATCAAATTAAGTCAAGAATAAGACATAAACAAGTATTTGGTGACAAATATTTACCTCTACATCTTATATCACTCAAGGTATGCATAAACTTAGTAACTTATGCATTACATGATCAAAGGAAATTTTATATTAATACATAACATTATATAAAATGATTTTAACATTTTATATATATTTGTAAATCATTTTTGGTAAAGCTTTATTAAACCACAAAAATATGATTTCAAATTTCCAACCAAAAAGGGCAAATTTTATCCAGAAAAACTTTTCAAACGTTCAGGAGGGCGGCCCCCTTAATTTTACTAGGCGGCCCCCTTAATCATTAAGGGGACCGGCCTATAATTAAGGGGACCGGCACGCTCCCGAACAGTAAAATCTGGCCCTATAAATATTGGATCATTCCACATATTTTTCTCACCTTTTTGCACTATAAACTTTCTGATCCAATCTTCTTCTCTAGATCTAAAATCCTTTGATCATATATTTCACAAGTCTTTGTTTCCAAGTGATCCAAAGCTTCATCCATTCAAGTGCAAGAAGAAGAACACTTCTCTACATCCATCTTATTGTAGTGGTGTTGTGTATAGCTAGTTTCATATAGTACTAGTGATAGTTATTTGTTAAGGTGTTGTGTATATTCGTTGATTGTAGAATCTTGGTGTGTTGTAAACTAGTTTAGTAGTTGTGACTTAGTTGTGCATAGAAGAAGGTGTGAAGATTGATAAGGTGTGAAGACAGTGTGAAGTCTTGAAGAAGGTGTGAAGGTGTTATTAAGGTGTGAAGATCACGTGGTGTGATATTTGGTGTGAGATTGGTTCTAGCTACGATTAGAACTCGACATTTAGCTTAGTGTCGTTAACTTGTGTAAGCCAAGGTGTGTAAGGTTTCTCCACCATAAGGAATTTGTTGACATTGTGAAGAAAACTCTCGAGTGTGGTACTCGGGGAGTGGAGTAGGGCAAGGAAGGTGTCCTTGTAGCCGAACCACTATAAATTCACGTGTTGTGGTTTGATCTTTCTAACTCTATCTTTTCTTCATTATATTTCAATACTTTCAATATTAGTTTAGACTTGCTTATATTGGTTGTTGCTTGAACTCACTTAAGATTGAATCGAAAGTTTTTATAACCTACAAAATATTTTGGAAATAAATTTAAAAAGGACATAAAACTATTCAACCCCCCCTTCTAGTTTTCCACAATTGGTATCAGGAGCCACGTCTAGCAAGATCTTTAAAATATATTGTATTTTAAAACTTGTAACGATCTATGGAATCTGAAAAATATTTAGAAGGGCAATCTATGCAAAGACCACCACTATTTGAAAGTGATGGATTTTTATATTGGACAAATCGATTCGAAACTTATGTGAAGTCAAAAGATCTAGATCTTTGGCATGTTATTACTAATGGTGATTTTTTACCTATTCAAAATAACCCGGAAACTAAGAAAGATGAAATCGTACCTTTTGAAAAACAAAATGATGATTTAAAAAGAAAACTTGCTAAAAATAATGAAGCAAAAATGGTTATTTATAATGCGCTACCACGTAAAGAGTACGAAAGGATCTTTATGTGTGAAACCGCAAAAGAAATTTGGAACTCTTTACTAATAACTCACCAAGGTAATAGTCAAGTCAAAGATAATAAGATAGATCTACTTGTTCAACAATACGAGCAATTCACGATTCCGGAAGAGGAATCAATTGACAATGCTTTTGCTAGATTTAACACTATCATCACAAGTTTAAAAGCACTTGATGAGAATTTTTCTAGTAAGAATTTTGTTAGGAAGTTTCTTAGGGCTCTTCATCCAAAATGGCGAGCTAAAGTGACGGTTATTGAAGAATCGAAGAATTTGTCAACTTTGCAATTTGACGAATTAATTGGAAATCTAAAAGTCTACGAAGTCATCATTAAGAAGGAATCCGAAATGGTCAAGGAAAAACGAGAGCAAAGCAAGTCAATCGCCTTGAAAGCTAGAAAGGAATCTAGTATCGAAGATAGCTCATCTTCCGAAAGTGATGACGAAGAATACGCCATGGCCGTAAGAGATTTCAAGAAATTCTTCAAAAGGCGAGGAAGATTCGTAAGACAACCGTATGATGAAAAGAAGACATTTCAAAAGAGTAAAGATGACAAGAACAACAAGATTGAAAGAAAGTGTTTCAAGTGTGGAGATCCAAATCACCTTATTGGAAAATGTCCAATGATGACAAGAGATCAAAATCAAAGAGCATTTGTTGGAGGTGCTTGGAGTGATAGTGATGATGATGAGAATGAAACGACAAAGGAAGAAAAATGTCTCATGGCGAATACACCAAATGAGGTACGTTCCGAAACCGAATATTTTAGTGATGAAAGTATATCATTAGATGAAAAAGATCTAGATAATGAATATATTAAACTATGCAAATTAGGACAACTAGTAATGACCAAAAACAAATCACTAAAATACATTAACAATCAATTAGAAAGTGAAGTACTTGAACTAAAAATTAAAATACATCAACTAGAAAAAGGTAAAGAAATTTTTGAAGAATGTAAATCATGTCAAGAGCTTAAAGGTGAAAACGAAATACTTAGGGAAGAAATTCGCAAAGTTGACAAATTTGAAAATAGTAGTCAATCACTTAGTAAAATAATAAGTATTCAAAGAACATCCGGAGACAAAACCGGCTTAGGATTTAATTTAAATAAGGCTTCAACAAGCGAGATTAAAAATGTAAAATTTGAAAGTGAACTCAACAAACAAAAACCTTTAAAATCTAATCCTAAGTATATACTTATTAATGATAAGAAAATACCTCTTGCCAACGATGAAGAAGTTAAAGATTTTTATAAACCGTCTTTAAAGACCGAAGTAGGATCTTCTAAACCCAAAATAAGATCTAAAACTCCATCACCTAGAAAACCAAATAATTCTCATCCTAGGTCTAAAACACCTCAACCAAGAAGAAATCAAAATAGACAAAACTATAATAACAATAGTAATCAAATGTGGAACTACCAACAAAGCTACAATCCTTGGGGCATTCTACCACCTTTCATGCACCCGAGTCGAATGTTAAACATGTTTGGACCAAACAACTTTGGACCAAAAGAACAATGGAGATCAAATGGCTAGACGAACATTCCTTGAGGCAATCTTGGTTTTTCTCTCAACATAGACTTTTTCAAAGTCTATATTTCATCTTGATGATGTTGAAGATTTCTTTTGAAGACCACCAGGTACGCCATTCTTTCACAACTCATTGCCATGCTTAGATAAATATGCATTGTTTGATTTCGTCAATTATTTAGATATAATTTGTTATTGTCTTCTATTTGTTAGAATCACATATATACTTATATATACATATATATACTATTATACGTAATATTATATATATATATATATATATATATATATATATATATATATATATATATATATATATATATATATATATTCACTTTTACATAACCTAGATACGTCATTTGTTGACTTTCTAGAACTCCAAGAAATCGTTCTTTATCGAACCCTTTCTTTCCCCCCTCACGTTATTCAAGTAAGTCCTTTTTTAGGAGACTCATGATGATGAAGGAATATGAGTCAAGCGGACTTTTATAATGCAAGAACGCCTTCGCACGTGAAAACTATTGATGAAACAAACTCCTCTCGCCAACTATATCCTATCTCCGCTACTATCCTTCAAATCTCACTCATCAACCCATCTTTCAATCACATTTATACTTATATATATAAACAATATATATATATATATATATATATATATATATATATATATATATATATATATATATATATATATATATATATATATATATACACACTTATTCACATATTCCCGAACTCACCTCAAACCCTTCATCAACTTAACACTTTGACTATTTTATCCAAAAATTGTCAAAGGAATATTTTAATTATTGAAACGGTAATTAAAAATTGTTAAGAATTTTATCATCGTGCCAATAGACGTTTACGTATTTTTGATATATTATAAATCTAATTATATACGTATAAATATTTTTGTTCCAGAAACGAATTCCGCGAAATTTAGAAAGTTTCAAAGGCGGCCCCTTAATGATTAAGGGGACCGGCTTGTTATCGAGGGCGGTCCCCTTAATGTTTAAGGGGGCCGGCCATCTGACAGTTCCAAATCCGTTTTTCCTTCTTAATGCCATTCCCAAACACTCCATTCACTCATTTGTTCCTCCCCACTGCTACTGAGTACGAACCAAAACACCCAAAAACTTCAAAATCCTCCATCATATCACCAATCCGGGGTTGTTTCGCAAGGGGCAAACATCAACCAAACATATAACAACATCTTTTGTAAGTTTTCCAACATGCATTTCATCACATTTCATTTGATTTGGTGTCTAATCAATAATTATGCATTTTATTAAAATTCATTTTAATTCGATTTTAAGTGTAATTGAAGCTAGAAATTGAACTACCAAATGCTTCCTATAGGATTAGGATGATGTTTTGCAACTCAAAATTAGTATAACATATCATCTTGTCAAAATCATTAATCGCCCATAAACCCTAGTCGAATTTTATTTTTCGAAAGGCACATTGTTGATATAACTCTTAAAAACCATTTAAAACTTACTACATTACATTGTTTTAACGCTCTAAACAATCAAAGCATACTTTTCAAGTTGTTGTTAAATGGTTCATGAAGGCAACATGGGCGTTTGGTTCATGAACAAACCATAACTATATGAAGTTATTTGAAACCTAAAACTTGCTTATAAGTTTCGTTAATAATACTAGAATCAATAGAGGTCATCAAGATATATAATCAATATATATATTGATAGTTTTAGGATATTGTTATCTAGTTAAGGGAGCGTTTGGTTTATCTTTAAAATGATATTTTTGAAAACTAAAATTCGCATTTCAATCTTTTAAACAAGCTTATGTTGTGTCAAACTCTTACGAAATGGAAGATATATAATCTAATATATATCTAGCCTTATTTCGAAATGAATTATGATATCATATCCTTTTGATATTATACATTCTAAACGAGTTTAAAATCAAAATAAAAGGAACATCATGAAACTACTTCATTGAATATTTTTTTTGTGTCGAAGTAGAATTTCGTTCCACATATATTACATATAATTATATATATACATATATATATATATATATATATATATATATATATATATATATGTATATATATATATATATATATATATATATATATATATATATATATAATATGCATGATAGTTGTTTTTATATTAATTCAATTCTTGTTGTTATTTTGTTTAGGTGAAAATGCCTAAGACCACGGTTGGTGATGTATCCAAAACCAAACAATACATTCCAAATGTCTCTTCTACTCCCGGCATGTCTCCTACAGTTGCATGTTTCTATCGTCCTATTGAAAATAGAAACATTCACGAAGGAAGAATTGTCGACCCATCTTTCTATGAATCTGATGACACAGAACGAATGTTCTCCAATATTCGTTTTGAATGTCTTTTTCAAATCAACGAACCTATCATTCCTCGTTTTATCCTCGACTTCTATAGCCAAGTGACGGTGCAAACCGATCCCTATGGTCATCTCCTCATTTCCTTCATGATTCAAAATCAATTCATCACTCTTACTCTTGCTCAATTTGGGCAAATTCTTAGAATCCCATTCAACGGCCAAGCCGTTTTCTCAAATGAATGGGATCTTTCCACTCTTGAAAGAAATCGTCCTCAGGATGGCCCCTACTATTATGAGATTCCTAGTCCTGAAGACATTCGTCGAATGCTTGAACTAGAACGTCGTACGACTAGTCGAGTGATCAAGTCGAAGAATGTCAACATTCATGCTAATCAAATCCTCCTCAAAGAGCTAAGCCCCGACATGAAGAAGTGGGAAGAACTCATTCGCGAGAATGCGTTTGGTACGGGTGGTCACCGTGATCATGTCACGGCGAGCATTGCCCACATGCTTTACTGTGTTATTGCTGAAGAGCAATACAATTTGGCTTATCTCTTTGTTCATTGAATAATGTCCGCCAAAAACACCCAAAATGCCAATCTTCCTTATGGTATGTTTCTCACACGACTTTATCGTTATGTGATGGAACATTACCCACATCTTCAAAGAGACTACTACGTTCATATCCTTCCCACTTTGAATCAACTTACTTGTGTTCGTACTCGTCGTCCTCGTAGTGAGAAAGGAAAATCTCGTGTTCCTTTGTACTCTAGGGGTCGTGGTTCTACATCTCATCGTGATGACGATGATGATGAGGATGCAAACACCTCACGTGTTAGTACTCCATCCCCCACGACCTTTGTTGATGATCTTCCTGATCTTGATTACTCCGAATATTCAGTTCCTCTTCCTCACGAACGTACCGATGAACTTCTCTTCACTCGCCAAACCTCCATCATCAATCAACAACAACAAATGCATGAAGAGATGCGAGGTGGATTCAAATCTGTTGGGAAGATGTTTAGGAAGATGCTTGGAAAGAAGAAGAAGTAGAAGATTTTGATGTATTGCTATCAGTTACTACTTGTTTTTATTTGACACTTGTATGGTTTGCTACTTGTCCGACTTATTCGGAAATACTTGTGTTAGCTCTTGTTTATCTCTTGAATAATTTTTAGTCTTTGAATAATTATCATGCTATGCTATGCTTCTTTTCAATTATGGATTATAATATGTTAATTTGCATGCAAAATTTTGTTATACATATATGTTTATATATCATCATTCCTAGTGTATATGCTTCTAATAGAGCTTGCTAGAAAAACAAACTTGAAAAATGGCCAAATTCTGCAAATTTTGGGTTTCTGGTCATCTGGGAAAACACCAGATGGGCGGCCCCCTTAATTCCCTAGGCGGTCCCCTTAATGATTAAGGGGGCCGGCATACAATTAAGGGGACCGGCCATCTGGAACTGGGTTTACTGTATTCTTTTGCATCTTGTGAATCCTTTCTCTAGTTTCAGCTACCATTTCCCATTTTGACCTAACTGATTTTAGAATCTCTTTCAACCATTTCTAACACTTACCTAAATCACCCACTTCCATACTATAAATTCCCTCCATTATCACCATTCTTCATCTCATCATTCATCATATCATCATGACTCCTCCAAGCACCTCAAACTCCAAAACCTCCAAGAAACAAAAATTTGTGGTCATCCCCCTAAAACAACTCTTCATTGACTTAACAAATGAAGACAACAAAACACCATCACCTCCACCCAAATGCTCATCCCCAAGTGCACCCAATGCACCATCTAAAACACCTTCCACTCATGGAACTTCTTCATCATCCATACCCTCAACCTCATCAATCAATGACTACATCAACTTACACTTGTCACCACAAGTATCATCACTACCTCCTACACAAGAACCCATGTCTACTCATCTTACCATCTCACTTTCACCAACAACACCACTTGATGCTCATCTCTCATCACCACAAATTACACCACCATTCTTTGCCAATCCCGTAACTTGGAGGCTACTTGAATCCCATGGGGATACTTGTCTTTGTTGCATCCATAACCGCACGATCATCTTTAGCCTTAGAGATGAAATTCAATATATGTTTTCATATATTGAACATTTGCTTACCCACCCACCACCACCACCAACTCCACCATCCTCTCCAATAATCCCTCCACCACAATTCTCACCCATTACTCCACCATCACCATCATGCTCTCCAAATTAAGCATATGATATGCTTAATAAATAAAGCCTTTACCATCCCTTTTGCTTGCAAGCTCTATGAAGTCCATGTACCCTTTGCATGATGATGTATTTCTATTGTTGTTAGCTTATGTAATTGCTAATATCTTGTACTCTTCATTACTTGTACTTGTATTGTTGTGTCTTGACACAACCATTGCTCTAATATGAATGCTTCTTTCTTTCCTTATTACATTATATTTGTGTGCATGTCTATACTTGTGCTTCTAATATTTTTGTTTTGCAAGCATTCCATAGCTCGTTCTCTTGGTGCCCCCAAACGAGGGGGAGTACACATCAAGGGGGAGTTTCTACCCGTCAAAATTTTCACGAATGAAAACTTGTCGGCATAACCTTTTTGATGTTACAAAAAGGGGGAGAAGTACATATAAACTCACTAAAATACTTGTTTAAAAACTAACTTTTGAGTTAATGAGTTTAAGTTTTGTAATAATCAAAAAGGGGGAGATTGTTGATATAAATAATGTTTGTGAATGTTATTAATATTTCTCAATAAACCTATGTTTTGATAATCACAAAACTTAAATCAAATTAAGTCAAGAATAAGACATAAACAAGTATTTGGTGACAAATATTTACCTCTACATCTTATATCACTCAAGGTATGCATAAACTTAGTAACTTATGCATTACATGATCAAAGGAAATTTTATATTAATATATAACATTATATAAAATGATTTTAACATTTTATATATATTTGTAAATCATTTTTGGTAAAGCTTTATTAAACCACAAAAATATGATTTCAAATTTCCAACCAAAAAGGGCAAATTTTATCCAGAAAAACTTTTCAAACATTCAGGAGGGCGGCCCCCTTAATTTTACTAGGCGGCCCCCTTAATCATTAAGGGGACCGGCCTATAATTAAGGGGACCGGCATGCTCCCGAACAGTAAAATCTGGCCCTATAAATATTGGATCATTCCAAATATTTTTCTCACCTTTTTGCCCTATTAACTTTCTGATCCAATCTTCTTCTCTAGATCTAAAATCCTTTGATCATATATTTCACAAGTCTTTGTTTCCAAGTGATCCAAAGCTTCATCCATTCAAGTGCAAGAAGAAGAACACTTCTCTACATCCATCTTATTGTAGTGGTGTTGTGTATAGCTAGTTTCATATAGTACTAGTGATAGTTATTTGTTAAGGTGTTGTGTATATTCGTTGATTGTAGAATCTTGGTGTGTTGTAAACTAGTTTAGTAGTTGTGACTTAGTTGTGCATAGAAGAAGGTGTGAAGATTGATAAGGTGTGAAGACGGTGTGAAGTCTTGAAAAAGGTGTGAAGGTGTGATTAAGGTGTGAAGATCACGTGGTGTGATATTTGGTGTGAGATTGGTTCTAGCTACGATTAGAACTCGACATTTAGCTTAGTGTCGTTAACTTGTGTAAGCCAAGGTGTGTAAGGTTTCTCCACCATAAGGAGTTTGTTGACATAGTGAAGAAAACTCTCGAGTGTGGTACTCGGGGAGTGGAGTAGGGCAAGGAAGGTGTCCTTGTAGCCGAACCACTATAAATTCACGTGTTGTGGTTTGATCTTTCTAACTCTATCTTTTCTTCATTATATTTCAATACTTTCAATATTAGTTTAGACTTGCTTATATTGGTTGTTGCTTGAACTCACTTAAGATCGAATCGAAAGTTTTTATAACCTACAAAATATTTTGGAAATAAGTTTAAAAAGGACATAAAACTATTCAACCCCCCCTTCTAGTTTTCCACATATAGGATATCAGGGGATGCTCCTCCATCAATGTACATGCGGTGGATATCATGTCCTCCCGTATGTATTTCAATAGTTAGAGGTTCTACTACTGCGTTGTCCGCAGCTAGAGTAGGGAAGGATTTCTCTTTTTCGGGAGAGATTTTTTGACTGACTTTTTGTTTTATCTTACGTTTCCATGACTGTATCATGTATATGGTGTCAGCTTTTTCTTTGAGAGGTTCTTTCTTGCCCCCATTCCTTTGTTTGTCCTTTCCCTCTTTGATGTTTTTTACAAGGTGGTCCATTCTGCCTTCCCTTACTAACTTTTTTCAATTAGTTGTCGTAGCTGGACACACTCGTTGGTTGTATGGCCTTTTTGACCATGGTATTCCCAGTATCCATTCCCTACGCGCTTTTCCTCTGCGGTACGCATTGGTGGAGGTTTTGGGAAATTTGCACCTTCTGTTACAAATATTTCCCTCGGAGTTTTTGTGAGAGGGGTATATTTGTCATTGTCTCTTCCACTGCGGTGATTCCTGCTGCGGTTGTTATTCTGATCATTGGATTGTCTCCTAGGCTGTTCTTGTTGCCTATAATTCGAGTAACCCTTTTTGCTGTCCGCAGCGGTTGCTTCTCCTTGTATGAAGGATCTTGTGCGCTTTGTTAGCTCATCGAAAGTTTGGGGAACCTTGTCATTTAGCTTCCGGATAAGTTCTGGGTTGTTAATCCCATTCATGAACCTTGAAATTTTTAGAATTTCGGGACACGCTTTGACCTATATGCACTCATCCTTGAAGCGTTCCATAAAAGCACTGGTTGATTCCCCTTGGCGCTATTTTACTCTGGCTAGTTCAACAGGGTTTTTAGCGCACTTCTTTCTTTGGGTAAAGTTTAGACGGAATGCTTTCCGTAATTCTTCAAACCCACCGATGCTCCGTCGTGGGAGTTTGCTAAACCATGTGCGCGCATTCCCTACTAATGTAGAATTAAACATATGGCACCACACAGGTTGTGGCCAATTTTCGATAGTAGCAGCTGATTCGAAGACTTTTAGATGGTCATCCGGATCGCCTGTTCCATCATATGTTATCACGTTAGTGGGCATGCGCCACCTTTTGTGGTCAGAGTAATCGCTGATGCGTCGTGTAAACGCATCAACTTTCTGGCTTCGCCATGGAAGAGACATGTCTTCATTTTCTTCTTCGCGACGTCATCTGCTTGACTTCCAGTGTCCTGTTTCCCTATCCTCGTTGTCCGAGGAGTCGCTGGAGGAAGAGTAGTTTCTTTTTCGGCGCTTGCGCCGGCTTCCTTCAGAGGAAGAGCTTGAGGGGCTTTCACTTGGGGATATTCTTTTTGTAACACCCCCAATTTTAAAATATTTGCAGCGGAATAAAGATTGGGTGTTACTTCATATCTCATAGTTTTTCAGTAGGAAATGATTTTCTAAAACATCTATCATTCGAATTTTTATAAATATCAGAGTTTTAAAAATGAGGTCCCAGTAGTTTTAAAATTTGTTAAATAGGTTTTCGAATGATAATGAAAATTTTATAGCCTTTGAAATAAATTCGTGCTCCTCCGTTCCATCCTTGCTCGTTATATACCTAAGATAAACATGCTAAAAATCAACAAAAGTTGAGTGATATTCATAGGTTTAAGTTTAATAGTTGAACACAAGCTATAAGTGATAATTGCACACAAGTATACAATTATAATTTAAAAATCAGTTGTTATTGCATTAAGCTCATGACACTCAGCCGATTAACAGATCTCATCATAAATGATGGATTATAGTAACAGGGGCCCTCGGGATAGGTCCTTGCCAGTAACCTATTAGATTTCAAATAAAGTGCGTTTGGTTGTTTTCTCAACGCCCAAACGGGGATTGTCAATCCCTAATAGATCTATCCACAATTATTTATGTTCACCTCTCTGGGTGACTAAGGCTCATGATATGAGGGCTTTTGGCAATAAGGGACTTAAGCAATAACGATATCAGGTAAAGCATACCAAAAAAAATACTTGTGTTCAGTTTGTAAAAACTAGCATGTATCCCCCTCGCAGGGTTTATAAAACATTTAAATAAGTAAAGGGAAGGCTATGAACTCACCTTAGTGGTATAGTGGTAAAAAAAAAATATCGATACTCAATTTGCAATAAGGGAACGGCTCCACACACGACCTAGATAATATTTGGCAAGTTTTAGTATTTGATAGTCTTAATGTTTTAATCGTGAGTAGTTTTTGAATACATGATTTGTTAATTTAACGATAGTAAAACTTTTGGTTTATATATATATATATATATATATATATATATATATATATATATATATATATATATATATATATATATATATATATATATATATATAACGTAACATTTTATAATAATAATAGTAACAATAATAATAGTTTGAAAATAAACGTAACGTCGTGACGTGAAATCGTAAAAATGGAAAATAAAAATAAAATGTTAATTTTTATATACGACCCATGTCTCTTCCAAAAATTTACACTTTTTACCCTAACGGCGTTAGCGTTACACCGTTAGTCCAAAATAAAATATATTTACATTTTACGTCCAAAACTTTATATTTCTTACACTTTTCACCCTTACGTTTCAAAAATTCAATTTTCATCCTTAAGTTTTCGAAATGACAGTTTATACTACAACTTTGAAAAATTGACACTTTTAACGCAAATTTTGTAAAATTTGCAAATCTAGTCCAAAATTCACAATTTTTAAAACTTAATGTTTTCATTTCTTAAATAGTTTCAAAACAGCTTATTTATCTTATTCTAACAGCTTATTAGTTCGAAAAGCTTATTTAATAGCTTATGGGCTTTTTAACGAAAAACTAAGGCCCGTTAGTGCTTTTAAATCCAATGGGCCTACGAGGGTTTTGGGCTTTGTTTTGGGCTAAGGTTAGGACTATGAAAAAGTTACCAAACTGCTTATTGCCTTAGCTTATTTGATCGGCTTATTTTGAAATGATTGGGCCTTAAGGCCCAGTCGATAATTATAAAACTTCAAAACTAGCTCCTATGTCGATTTGCTTTGTGACTTTTATAGGTTCAAAACGTGATTTTTATTACAAAGTTTTTATACGAAAATGATTGTTTGTTAGGGGGTCTATTGGTTTGTGAAATAAAATGGCATGCTCGTTAAGTAAATTTTAAAGATATACGTGCGTTTTGGGCTAGCATGGGACGAGTTTTTATAAAACAAAAGACTTAGAAAAATTTAAGAGTTTTTCATACTTGTTGTGGTACGTTAGAAACGTATTCTAAAATAGTTTGTACGTAGCGTTTTAGTTTCAAAACTTCATATAACTTGATTGTTGAGGTGGAAAATATATAGACTACCGTAAAATATATAAATGTTGTTTGTTTAGTTTTTGAATACTAAGGTGCATTTGTTTGTGTCGTGTGCTAAAATAATGCAAATGTAAGTTTAACTAAATAATGAAATGAGTTCGTTAGGAACTTACGACACCAAAATGGTGGGGTAAATGAGACGTAGAGTCGAGAAGTGAGTGATATGAGTACGTAGCGTGTATGTTTGCTCGACCAAGATTCACAAACAAGGTTTTGCTCCTCCTAAACTCTACCCGATTACTTGAAATCCTACCCAAGCTATTCGACCCAAGAACTAGACTAGAGACTTAATATTTTTGGTGAGTTTTTAGGTTTGCATGAACGTGTAAAAAGAAAGCATGCATGCATGGCATTTATATATGGAACCTAGTGTATCCTAGTGACTAACATTTATGTGATGTGATGTTTACTTGTGTACCTAAAGTCAGGAAAGTGTAAGACGCCATGTTCTCTTCTCGTTTGTTTTCTAGCTTGTCGACGTGATTTCTAGTTTAAAGAAAACATGTGTTTTTGATTATAATATAGAATGGTACTTGTGAAATTGGTTTTAAAATTGTTATAGTACTTTGCCTAGGTGAATATAATATGGAAGTGAGTGAGCATGAAACAAGGAAGTACTAGTTTGTTTGAAAAACTCCATGTCGACATCCCTTTTTATTTGTTACACGATTTGCAAAATCGTGCATGGCTTAGGGACAACGATTAAGTTTAACATTTAAACATTATGTTGTGTTTAGAGATGATTTTAGGACGTTATAGAAATAAACGTGGTTCAAAATGGTTGAGTTTTGGATTAGTTGAAATTTTATGAAATCGTTTTTGGGACAAATGCTTTGCCTAGTAAAAACGTATCTAAAGTCGACGTGGGGAACTAAAATCGACACTCTAAATGTTGGCTAGGGGAGGAACGAGGGTGTGTAAAAATATAGGGGTGTCGTGTGTAGGAATTGGGCGTACAAGGCTCGTTTCTTACTTGTCCTAGTCGAGTGGTTTGAAAAACAAAAGAAAGAAAATGGGCTTAATTAGGATTGGGCCGTGAATAGTAACAAGCCAAAATTTTATGTTGGGCTTGGTGGGTAATTAGGGTCCGGTTTGGCGTATTTTAAGATTAGTAAAATATTAATTGTGATTAGTGATATGTTTAGTAAATATTTAGTGAAACGTTTACGTGTGTCCGAGAGTGAATAGTGTTTTGTGAATAGTAAAACTTTTGAAAAACATCTCAATATCACTAACCGACTCCAAAAATGATGAATAGTGAAATGATGAATAGTGTTTGGTGAATAGTAACTGATGAATAGTAAATTTGAAAAATGTCCAGAAAATGCATGTTCGTAACGAATAAAAGAAATTTTTTAATATTCTCGCGATTTTAGACTATAGTGGTACATGTGTGAGCATCGTTCCAAGCAAACAGGGATCATGAATATCGTGGTGATTTTTAAGTAACATAGCATATTTGATAAAGATAAAAAAATAAAAACCAAATTTGTTATTGGTAAAAACGTTATTAATTAATGAATGATATATTAGTCTTTGATTTACTTTTATTATTTATAGGGAAATTTACGGGAGTTTACACTTTTCCCCAATCTGTCATGAATTCTCTTGCTCCCAGATTTGGAGGACCCTTCGCTTGGTGAATGCTGAGGTCCTAATCGGTCTTGTATCCCTCGACTGCCAAGTCTGGAGTGAACATTAGTGCGCCTCTCGCTGCCTTCGTATTCCTTTGAGTATTGTGAGTCAGATGTTGTACCCAACCTATCGTGGATAGTAGTACGTTTTTCATTATCTGCGTGTCTTCCTCGTGGGTGGCGCGGTGGTGATGGTTCGCGTTCAGGACCAAAATTGAGCTGAGCTTGTAGGCTCGTACTCGATCTTCTCCTTGCTTCTTCTTGCATGAAGGCAGTTAGGGTTTCATAATTTTGGGATACAAAATTTCCCAACGTTAGGTTGGGTGTGTCCTCAGTTGCGGCAAGAATATCTGCCTCAGTATTGGGCAACCTATCTCGGTTAGGCGCGCCCGGTGGTACAGTGTTGTCCACTGTAGGTACCGTTTGGTGAGGAGTAGTGAAGAGGGTGCGTTGGAGTTCCTCAACGCTTGGAACCACTGTGGTAGCTTGGGTAGTCCTTATAGGCAGTTCTACCACTGGAAGAAGTTGGGTTGTTCCCGCCTCTTGGTGACCAGGTGCGCTAGTTGTCCCAGCAGCCTGCCTAGGGGTCGAATCTTGTTGATTCTTCCTCTGGGGGTCACGTGTTTTTTGCGGAGTCCGCTGGCCTGAATTTTTATTCTCCGTCATTCTAGTTCCTTAGTTCTTAGTAGGGGTCCCACGGATGGCGCCACTTGTTGATACAAAAGTTGGGCGTTCCTGATTATGGGCTCTTGCTCTCGTACCAATTCGCTTCTTAATGCTTGAACCTATGCACTAAGAAAATAAACAACACCGTTAGGCTTATCGTGGGAGTGTCTCCCACGATTAGACTCCGGCGTGAGAGTAAGTAATCGGTTTAGGGTTCTCGTAAAAGAGTTTTAGGGTTTGTGAATCGTACCTTTAATGAGAATTATGTCATTCCTTATATAGGCGCAGAATCCTTATAAGGTTCGTGCTCCTTACGTTTCGCACACGTAGTACTTATCCGGTTTAAGGATATCTATTCCATAAATAGGAGATCCTTATCTAAACCGTATATATAGTTTAGTTGGGCTTGGGCTTATGTTTGCCCATTCCCATTATTCATGCGGCCCAAGTTATAATAGCCCACGCATGGTGGCTTTGGGCCTTAGTAATGTTTAATATTTGGGCTCGTGGCCCATATATAGACTATACGTCATCAAACACCAAAGACAATTGATAGTAATATTTTCTTAGAACCCGTCTTGACAAGCATGGTTTTAGAACACATATCATATTATATGTTGTTTTGTTCCTAAAATATAAATATCATCCGTACAAATACGATGTCGTTTTGCAATTTTAAGGAGAGTCTATATTTTTCGGGTTGGTGAATCCATGTTTAGAATAAAGGGGTATATAGTCATAGGAGACCTTTAACTATTACCTAATAGCAAAACCAGCCCATCTAGATAAAATTATTTCTTTTTGTAAATTGCATAAATCGTCTTTGTAGTTTAACCAAATTGGAGTCGCAATCTCTATTTTTTTCCGAAAATACAGACACCATCTTTGTGAAGATCTTTGGTTTGCAAATTTCGTTAGTGGCTAAACTGAAATGACTGAATGCCTAGTCATTAAACTTTGGCATATGCAACCCACATTTCTTTGTAGGGACGGTCGCTACATTCTCAACTTCTTGTTTATAATGTTTTTGAGTAAATTAAGTTTCCAATCTTTTTGCTGACTAATTTATAGGCATTGAACCAACCGCCACATATACTCAAATCGGGTAAAGTCCTTTCTTTTGAGGAGGTTGACATGACCACTTCAAAGTTGTTTGTATCTAATAGAAATTGAACTTGATACCTCTCACATTTTAATAATGATAGTCGCAAACCTTTTGCCACTAATCAACCCTGACTATTTTCTTAGAACGTGTCTTGAACTCTTGATAGTTCAAGCAAAATGATTGACCCAGTGAATAATATCATTAAATTAAAAGAGTACAAGTAAAAGTGTTGGACCCTATCGAGAGTAATCATGTTTAACATGAAAAACAGTTTTTGCTATAATTGAAACTAAGTGCCACTCATAACCTACATCTTTTTACATTTTTACCTTGAAACTACACTTACGATTATTTTTCTGTAGTTGGAACTACAAATCGGATCAAGTATGCTTACTAAAGTTTGGTACGATGCTGGACGAGTAAAAAGTTGCAAGACACAAACCATTATTCCCAGTATTGGGGAAAACAAGCAACCACAAGGGGCCAAGAGCAACTAGATGCAATGTAACAATATGAAAAATATGAAGGATGTAAAATGAAAATATATATGGTAAAATGAAAAAAATAAAAATAAATAAATCCCTACAAATATTACAAAGCAAAAATATTTTAGGTCGAGAAAAAAGTAACAATGTCAGGGGAACAACGGGTTCCGACAGAGATCGTTTTCAAGATCTTGTTAAAGCTTCTTGTTAAATCGTTGTTACGATGTAAGCCTGTTTGCAAACAATGGCACTCTTTAATATCCAACCGAAGTTTCATCAAATCTCATTTAACTTTAGCACTATGCAACACTCATTTACTTCAAAGTTGTTTGTATCTAATAGAAATTGAACTTGATACCTCTCACATTTTAATAATTATAGTCGCAAACCTTTTACCACTAATCAACCCTGACTATTTTCTTAGAACCTGTCTTGAACTCTTGATAGTTCAAGCAAAATTATTGACCTAATGAATAATATCATTAAATTAAAAGAGTACAAGTAAAAGTGTTGGACCCTATCGAGAGTAATCATGTTTAACATGAAAAACAGTTTTTGCTATAAGAGCATCAGTAGTGGTAACGTGGGAGGTCACGTTTAGAGCCTTTAACGCGCGTTATCCCAACATTACCCAATGTGACCTCCTGCGTTAACATGGCGTTAACGTGCCACGTTAGTGGCTTAACGCAAAGTTAAAGGGCCACGTTTGGAATTAAAAAAAAAATTCACACCGCCCCCTTCCCAATTGACACAAACGGCTAGTTTTTAAAAAAATTTACAATTACCCCCCCCCCCCCCTAACGGAAACTAACGGATACTTGTGTAAAAAAAAAAACAACATTTTCCAAAACCTTTTTTCAACCAATATAAATACCCATTTACCACACTTTATTTTCCCACACTTTCACTACTCAATATCTTCTATCCTACAACTTCTAATATCCAAAAAAAAAAATGTCTCAAGGCAACAACAACAATCCTAACTCGTTTACGAACCTCCTCGGTGGGTGGGGGAACCCATACGCGGGTTCATCATCAGATCTGAATCCGAATCCGAATTTGGAGAATCCAACCCAATTCGGTACGTCGAGTCAGGAAGTTTACGAACAACATGCAGCTTTAAGATTTTGGCAAGAATCCCAACAACAAAACACCTTAAACACCAATTTTCAAAATCTCCAATTGACTCAACAATCCCAACATTCCCAAACTAAAACTAACGAAGTTCCCGAAACACCTACGTCTCCTCCAAAAAAAACCAAATGTCGTACTAAACGAAAGTCTAAAAAACCAAAGAACCAATGACCGAAGATGACGAAATCGAAGCAGGGGGAAACAAGCATGAACGTTGGACCGCAAGTGAAGAAAAATTACTTACAACGTGTTGGGTGGCAGCAAGTGAGGACGAACTAGTCGGTCGTTCCCAAGCCAAAGATTCGTTTTGGAAGCGGATTATTAATGAGTTCAATAAAATGAATGATCATAAACGCGACAAAGATATGATACAATTGAAGTGGCTAACGTTGAACCGTGATTGCTCAAAGTTCAACGCGTGTTTCAAACGTGCCGAACGCGATCAAAAAAGTGGGGTAAATGACATGGATATCCTCTCACATGCCAAGGAAATGTACCGTACTGAGAGCAAAAACGCGCCGTTGAATAATGATGAGGCTTGGGGTGTTTTGCTTAATGTATTGTTGTTTTTTCGTAATGTAATATATTTTAAGAATTAATGTTATGGTTTTTAAAAAAATGAAGTATTAATTTTAGTTTAGGGTTAAAATTGAAAATATATGAAAAGTTGAGTTAAAGTGAGTTAAGGTTGAGTTATTGTTGTGGGTGTTTTTTTGTGAGTTAAAATTAAATTGTTAAAGCTGATGTGGCGCTTAGTTAAGTTATAACGTGAGTTATTGATGCAGATGCTCTAATTGAACTAAGTGCCACTCATAACCTACATCTTTTTACATTTTTACCTTGAAACTACACTTGCTATTTTTTTTTTCTGTAGTTGGAACTACAAACCGGATCAAGTATGCTTACTAAAGTTTGGTACGATTCTGGACGAGTGAAAAGTTGCAAGACACAAACCATTATTCCCAGTATTGGGGAAAACAAGCAACTACAAGGGGCTATATTAGCACTTACAAGAGCAACTAGATGCAATGTAACAATATGAAAAATATGAAGGATGTAAACTGAAAATATATATGGTAAAATGAAAAAAATAAAAATAAATAAATCCCTACAAATATTACAAAGCAAATATTTAGGTCGAGAAAAAAGTAACAATGTCAGGGGAACAATGGGTTCCGACAGAGATCGTTTTCAAGATCTTGTTAAAGCTTCTTGTTAAATCGTTGTTACGATGTAAGTCTGTTTGCAAACAATGGCACTCTTTAATATCCAACCGAAGTTTCATCAAATCTCATTTAACTTTAGCACCATGCAACACTCACTATCAATACTAGTTTCCTTCGATCGTCACTCAATGAGTTTTCTGTTAGACTTATCCCTTTGACTAATGTGGCCTTGACCATTTAGATCCTTAACTATGCTCTAATGACAATATGTACCCTAACTAACAATTGACAGTTATTTGATGGAAATAACTGTCATAACAATAAAACATCGGGAAGTGGTCATTTTCCTGTATCTTGTCAATTCATTATTCTCTCAATGCAAACACCAATAACTCTTGAGAGAAATCCCTCCATTGGATTATTGACATCACTACCGGAATCGACTAACCCTAACGCTATGGCTTCAACATCTAATCGTAATCCTCAGTCGGTTCTATCATCAAGTAAGTTTACTTTCGTGTTCTTGATATATGATTACATGAGATTGATCCTGTATATGTTTAATTAATTTAACATGTGGTATCAAGAGAAATTTAAATTTCATGTATCATATTTAAACCCTAATTAACTGATGATGATCGTATCATAAATAATTTAATATGTTAATGGAACGAATATTATAGAAGCCATATTGGTTTATTCTTGATTGCCGTTAGAAACGATTACGAAGCAATTAAATAATTTGCCCTGTACGTCAATTGGTTCTATTAGTCAATATATGGATTTCATGAATAGATTATTATATACTATTTGCTTATGGATTTTTGCTACCAATTGATATGTATATTATTTATACAGTTAAATATTACTGATGATGAATGAATAATTAATACATAGTACACATGATGAGTTAAACTACTTGCGCATGAAAAAGCGATTAATTGTGATGAATTTGATTAATTGTGATTGGATGTACATATTCTAATGCTTCGTATGTTTTCATCAGTACGCATATGTGTTTAATTAATTCGACATGTGTATGTTTTGATCTGTATTAGTACGATTTATAGTGCCACATATCATCAGTGATTTTTGAAATTATGTTAGACCCATATTCTTCTATGAATTTGTTAAGTCTACGATGGCAACTTGTATGTTAATATGAATAATCATTCCAACGAATTGGTGTTCGAATTAATATATGAGTTTAATGATGCCATATTGTAAAATTGTTCTAGTTACCGCTCAATGAACCCAACGGCTAATTGTATGATAACTTGAACAATGAAATATGTATTAGCATAATTAGCATATATGTTACGTTTCTACCCAACGGTGACATGTGATATATGTGCATGCTTTGTCTAGTTAAAGATGATAATGGTTTCAATTGTTAACTAAACCAACGTGAAGTTAATAATTAGGCACAACATCTTTATACCTATTATTTTGGTGTTCATGATAGGTTTATGTTTTTTCTGATATGCTTTACATATATATCCCATTAATTCCTTTAGTTTTTATCTGAGCATACATTTAATTTTCATTCTATGTCAGCATCTACCTTAACTTCCAATATGGGTTACTTGTCCGGAATTGAACCCTTAACTGGTACTAACTTCTCAACATGGAGAGATCAAGTGAAACTTACTCTCGGAGTAATGGACCTCGATCATGCGCTTCGTACTGATCCTCCCGCTGCACTTACTGCTGAAAGTACAGCAGATCAAAAACGTGCTTATGAACAGTGGGAGCGATTTAACCATATGTCCCTCATGATCATTAAGAACTCCATATCCGTTGCCATTCGAGGAGCCATTCCTGACTCCGAAAATGCAAAGGAGTACTTAAGCTCCGTAGAGGAACAATTTAAAGGGACTTCAAAAGCCCATGCAAGCACTTTGATCCTCAAAATGTTGACTACCAAGTATGACGGAGTTAGTGGTGTACGAGAGCACATAATGATGATGAGCGATATGGCAAACAAACTGAAAGGCATGGACATGGAAATCAGTGAAGGTTTTTTAGTTCATTTCATTATGGCATCTCTCCCTATGCAATTTGGTCCTTTCAAGATCAATTATAATACGCAAAAGGAGAAATGGAAAATGAGCGAACTGATTGCCATGTGTGTGCAAGAGGAAGAACGCCTCAAAGTTGAAAAGCCTGATGTCGTTCATGTTGCTACCACTAACACCAATAAGAGAAAGGGCTCATGGAAGGGAAAAGGTTTAAGTGGAGATAATTCTACTCCAAATAAAGTCCAAAAAACGGGTGCAAGTACTAGCTCATTCCATGGCGATCCAAAATGTAAATTTTGCCATAAGAAAGGGCATACTCAAAAGGATTGTCCAAAATTCAAGGAATGGTTAGCAAAGAAAGGTATATTTGAATCTTTTATGATTAATGAATCCTTTAATATAAATGTCCCTATTAATTCATGGTGGATTGACTCTGGATCCATGGTACACATTGCTAACTCTTTACAGGGATTCCGTACAATCCGGAGATTGGAAAGAAACCAACGAACGGTTAAAGTCGGGAATGGAGTTGATTTGAACGTAGAAACTGTTGGGACCCTTTCATTAATATTGGAGGGTGGCTTTTGTTTAAATCTTTATGGCACTCTTTATGTACCGAGCATGACTCGAAACTTAATATCTGTATCTAAACTAATTATTGATGATTTTATATTTACGTTTGGATACAATAAAGTATATATTAGTTTAAATTCCCGTGTTGTTGGATATGGTTGTCTAGAGGGAAACCTCTTCAAGTTTTGTTTAGATAATCAATTTTCGGAATCTCTATTATCATTTAACGTTAATGAGAATGTGAATCAAAATAAGAGAAAACAAGATCAAGAAACTTCATCAATGTTATGGCACCAACGTTTAGGCCATATTTCACGAGACAGAATGACTAGACTTGTGAAAGATGAAGTTTTACCCCATCTTGATTTCTCTGATTTTGAAAAATGTGTAGAATGCATAAAGGGAAAAATGACCAAAGGAAATAAGAAAGGTTCAACACGAAGTACCAGATTATTAGAACTAATCCATACTGATATATGTGGACCTTTTCCTTCGGGCATTGGTGGTCATAAATCATTCATTACCTTCATTGACGATTACTCACGTTACATGTACCTGTTCTTAATTAATGAAAAATCCGAATCACTTGAAATGTTTAAAACATTTAAAGTGGAAGTTGAAAATCAACTTGACCGAAAAATTAAAGTGGTGAGATCAGATAGGGGAGGTGAATATTATGGCAGACACACAGATGTTGGTCAAGCTCCTGGATCTTTCTTTGACTTTTGCAAAGATCATGGGATTATTAACCAATATACCATGCCGGGTACCCCTCAGCAAAATGGTGTAGCTGAGAGGAGAAATCGCACCCTTATGGACATGGTTCGTAGTATGTTGGCAAATTCAAATCTTCCTGAATTTCTTTGGACTGAGGCATTGAAAACGACTGTCCACATCCTTAACAGAGTTCCCTCAAAATCTGTTCCAAAAACACCATATGAAATTTGGACGGGAAGAAAACCCAGCTTACAATGTCCAGCCGAAGCTAAGTTATATCCTCAATCACGAAAACTGGACTTGAAAACCATTAGTTGCTTCTTCATTGGGTACCCAGAACGATCAAAGGGTTACCGATTTTATTGCCCCTCTCATAGTACCAGAATTGTTGAGACACGCCACGCAGAGTTTCTTGAAAATGCTAACAACAGTGGGAGCGGTTCATTTAGAAGAATTGAACTTCAAGAGGCTCGAGATGAGACACCAACAATTCATGTGCCCATCTCGATTAACACGCCACTTGAAACCTCAAATGATCACTTAATTGCTCAAGATCAACCAAATAATGTCGAGGAAAATGAACCTAACCACGAAATTAATGTTGAACCACAAGAAACTCAACAACCGTTGCATAGGTCACAACGACATAGGCAGCCCACAAACTTTGACGATTACTATACCTATTTGAATGAGGCTGATTTTGATTTAGGGAATTGCAATGACCCTGAATCATATGAGGATGCCATTACTTGTGACCAATCAGCTCATTGGAGGGAAGCAATGAATGATGAGCTAAACTCAATGAGCAAAAACAACGTTTGGGAACTTGCTGAATTACCAAAGGGTGCAAAACCCGTTGGATGCAAGTGGGTCTTTAAGACCAAACTTGACCCAAATGGAAATGTTGAGTGATACAAAGCTCGTTTGGTTGCAAAAGGGTATACTAAAAAAGAGGGCATTGATTATAAAGAAACATTTTCTCTAGTATCGAGAAAAGACTCCCTAAGGATCGTAATGGCCCTTGTAGCTCATTTTGACTTGGAGTTACATCAAATGGACGTCAAAACGGCATTTCTTAATGGAGATTTACAAGAAGATGTGTTCATGGCCCAACCACAAGGTTTTAAATCTAAAGGCCAAGAACATTTAGTTTGTAAACTCAAGAAATCTATTTATGGGCTTAAGCAAGCATCCCGTCAATGGTATTTAAAATTTGATGAAGTGATGAAGAAACACAACTTCATCAAGAATTTGGTAGATCAGTGCGTATACCTCAAGATGAGTGGGAGCAACTTTATTATACTTGTGCTTTATGTTGATGATATCCTATTAGCAAGTAATAATATTGACTTGTTGCATGAGTCAAAACGTTTTCTCTCTAGAAACTTTGACATGAAAGACCTTGGTGAAGCTTCGTATGTAATTGGAATTGAAATTCACCGAGATCGAGCCAATGGAACATTAGGACTGTCCCAAAAGGCATATATTGAACGCGTACTCAATAGGTTCAATATGCAACATTGCTCCCCCACGGTCGCTCCCGTAATTAAGGGTGATGTTTTCGGGTCTCATCAATGTCCGAAAACTGAGGTTGAACATGAGGAATGAAGCGAATTCCTTATGCTTCCGTAGTAGGAAGCTTAACGTATTCTCAAGTTTGTACTCGACCAGATATCGGTTTTATATGTGGCACGTTAGGCAGGTTTCAATCTAATCCTGGCCTACATCACTGGAAAGCTGCTAAAAAAGTATTGCGATATCTTCAAGGAACGAAGGAGTACAAATTAGCTTACACTAGATCCAAAAATCTTGAAGTTATTGGATACTCGGATTCAGACTTTGCGAAATGCAAAGACTCTAGTAGGTCAACTTTGGGATATATTTTCATGCTGTCAGGTGGGCCTATTTCTTGGAAGAGTCAAAAACAAGTGTTAACGACGACCTCAACAATGATGGCTGAGTATGTTTCAGTTTATAATGCGACATGCCATGCAATGTTGTTGAGAAATTTGATCACTGGACTCAAAATTGTTAACTCCATCTCAAGGCCATTAAAGATTTACTGCGATAATAGCGCAGCTGTGAGCTTCTCGAACAGTAATAGTTCAACTGGAGCTGGTTTATACCTCGATACAAAGTACTTATTTGTACGTGAAAGAGTGGAGGAACAACGTATATGTATCGAGCACATTAGAACTCATGAAATGCTTGCGGATCCGCTAACTAAAGGTCTACCACCGAAAGTATTTCAAGGTCATGTTGCTAGAATGGGTTTACGTCAAGACCTTATATAATGTTGTAGTTAGTGCTCTATTTCATGATAACATTTATTTTCAAAACAAGCTTTAAGATGATACCCTTCACTATAATGTCTAGTTTGTCTGTATTTATTTTTAATTGTGTACACTTATGTTTCATTATAGACAGACGTATTTTTACCACATTACTCTTTTGTCATTTTGGATTAATGAAATCATATATTTCAGATTAGTACCATTAGTATAATTGATGGGGGTCCCGTGTCAAACGCGACACGTTAGGCTGTATCTTTTTGCTTTGGTGCTATTATGAAATTATGGTAATTCACATAAACTTGTAATTGGCCAATATAATTTTTCAGGTTTATGTATATATGAATAAATGGTCTTACGGCCAAGTGGGAGAATGTTAGACTTATCCCTTTGACTAATGTGGCCTTGACCATTTAGATCCTTAACTATGCTCTAATGACAATATGTACCCTAACTAACAATTGACAGTTATTTGATGGAAATAACTGTCATAACAATAAAACATCGGGAAGTGGTCATTTTCCTGTATCTTGTCAATTCATTATTCTCTCAATCCAAACACCAATAACTCTTAAGAGAAATCCCTCCATCGGATTATTGACATCACTACCGGAATCGACTAAGCCTAACGCTATGGCTTCAACATCTAATCGTAATCCTCAGTCGGTTCTATCATCAAGTATGTTTACTTTCGTGTTCTTGATATATGATTACATGAGATTGATCCTGTATATGTTTAATTAATTTAACATTTTCGTCTTGCTGATCATGTGATTTTAAGTAAATCTGCTTATAATGTCGTAGAGCTTGATAATCTATTCGAAATCACTTGTGATGTTTATGCTACTATATGCGGTTCTTGCAATGGATTGTTATGCATAATTTTTAGCCTGTATTTTATCTTCATATGGAACGCACTACACCAAATGAGCACCTTTGGGACGGGGCAAAAATTTGGAACGACATTGTCGTTCCATTTGGACAAAGGGTCCCACTTTCTTCACCAAATATAGCAGTCAACGCGAATATTTTGGGCCCACACATTTTGGAACGACAATGTCGTGCCAATGGTTAAAAAATCAATTTTATTATATGTAAAAACAAAAGGAACGACATTGTCGTTCCTTCTGTTATTTATTTTTTTTTTCCCAATTAGCTGTTGTGAAAAAATCAAATTTATTTTATATAAAACCAAAGGAACGACAATGTCGTGCCAATGGTTTAAAAATCATTTTTATTTCTTTTTTTCCCAATTAGCTGTTGTGAAAAAATCAAATTTATTTTATATAAAAACCAAAGGAACGACAATGTCGTGCCAATGGTTTAAAAATCATTTTTATTTTTAAAAAAACCAAAGGGACATTGTCGTTCCTTCTGTTTTTTTTTTTTTTTTTTTAATTTATCTTTTGTATACTAAAATGATTTTAATTATTTAATTAATACTAAATAAATTAAAAATGATTTAAATTATTTAATTAATACTAAATAAATATATAATGATTTAAATTAATTAAAAAAAATATTTAAATAAATTAAAATTATTTAAATAGATGTTGTAATCTTGTTTTGAATTATTTAATTAATACTAAATAAATACCAAAAACGAGACAATCTTTTTTTTAATAAAAAATATTTAAAATTATTTAATTTAATTTAAAATTAAATCCAATAATCTATGCATAACGTGTTAAACGGATGAGTCGAGTTATTATGGCTATGCATAACATGTCAAACGGATGAGTCGAGTTGTTATGACATGCATAACATGTTTAGCGGATGAGTCGAGTTGTTATGGATTTGCATATATAACAAGTTTAACGGATGAGTCTAGTTGTTATGGATATGCATAACATGCTAAACGGATGAGTCGAGTTGTTACGGATATGCATAACATGTTTAACGGATGAGTCGAATTGTTACGGATATGCATAACACGTTAAACGGATATGCATAACATGTTTAACGGATGAGTCGAGTTGTTACGGATATGCATAACACTTGGCCCATAGTTGCATCTTTCAAACTAGAACAAGATAAGCTAGAACAAGATAAGCTGGAACTTTGTTGTTGAGCACGAGTTCCATAATTGCCCTCGTTATGAAACAACGATAATAAACAACGACAATAACATCGTTAAACAACGACAATAACATCGATAATAAACCATGACTTCTCCCAGCAATTCCCATATGACAACAACATTTTATTAAACAACGACAATAACATCGATAATAACAGCAGCAACGATAACAGCAACGATAACAGCAACAACAACAACGATAACAACAACAACAGTACTACATATGAAAATTATCCATGTCATCTAAAAGGAATCATCAGACACATAGCCCTCGTTACTCGAAGCACTCGAATCGTCATCACTCGTTAGCACACGGGGTAATCCATGTTGGATTCGCCATACACAACGAGCGTTTCTCCGAGCCTGTTTAGCTCGTAAGTACTCCTCACGAGCTCTTCTCTCATCTTCTTCCTCTGCTTCAGCACGTAACGCTTCTTGCATATCTTGCTCATACCGTTGTTCAGCATTAGATCGAGGGTTTTGTGTTGGATTGTTTGCCGGTTGATTGTTTGCAGGTAGATTGTTTGTCGGTGGATTGTTTACCGGTGGGAAAAGAAACTCCGGTGGAGTGTTTGGTGTTGGATTGTCATACTGGAAAACAGGAAACAAATCTTGTGGTGGATTGTTGGATTGTTGATTGTCATATGGGAATTGCTGGGAGAAGTCATGGTGGCTTGGGAATTGCTGGGAGAAGTCATGGTGGCTTGGAAATTGCTGGGAGAAGTCTTTGCGAGACATCGTTCGTTTAATTAGTGGTTGTGAGTGGTGGATAGGGTGTGTTGGCGCGTGTGTGGTAGAATCGTGACTGGGGTGGCCCGATCTACAAGTTGAGGTGATAAAAGGTGGTCGCCGGAAAAAGATTACGGTGGCCGGAAACTGCTTGTGTCGCCGGAAAACAGAAACTGCTAGAGAGAGATAGAAAGAGAGAGATATAGTGAGATGAGTGTGTGAGAGAGTTTTTATTAGTTAGATGAGTGTGTGTGTGTGTGTGTGTGTGTGTGTGTGTTTATAGTGTGAGGATAAGTTGTTAGGTGGGAAAATTCTAAGGATAGAATGTATATGTGTTTATATTGTGAGGATATAATGTATATAAGAGGACATGACCATATCATCTCGGCTCGTTCGTTTAACGTCTAGTGTATAACCATATCATATCGGCTCGTTCGTTTAACGTCTAGTGTATAACCACATCATATTGGCTCGTTCGTTTAACGTCTCGTGTATAACCACATCATATCGGCTCGTTCGTTTAACGTCTAGTGTATAACCATATCATATCGGCTCGTTCGTTTAACGTCTAGTGTATAACCACATCATATTGGCTCGTTCGTTTAACGTCTCGTGTATAACCACATCATATCGGCTCGTTCGTTTAACGTCTAGTGTATAACCATATCATATCGGCTCGTTCGTTTAACGTCTAGTGTATAACCATATCATATTGGCTCGTTCGTTTAACGTCTCGTGTATAACCACATCATATCGGCTCGTTCGTTTAACGTCTAGTGTATAACCATATCATATTGGTTCGTTCGTTTAACGTCTCGTGTATAACCACATCATATCGGCTCGTTCGTTTAACGTCTAGTGTATAACCATATCATATCGGCTCGTTCATTTAACGTCTAGTGTATAACCATATCATATCTGCTCGTTCGTTTAACGTCTCGTGTATAACCACATCATATCGGCTCGTTCGTTTAACGTCTCGTGTATAACCATATCATATCGGCTCGTTCGTTTAACGTCTAGTGTATAACCATATCATATCGGCTCGTTCGTTTAACGTCTCGTGAATCCTAAATTCTACAGGAAACAAAGTTAGGTATCGGGAATCCTAAATTGCAATTAAACAAAGAAACGTGACGTCTATTCTAAATAAACGTCAACGCGCAAATAAAAATGTGAAATTCTGGCTACGCAAGTCCTACGGCCCTACAAACAATTTTCTTACAATCCTAATGATAAAAGAAAATTTTTAAAAAAAGAAAATTATTTTTTTAACAAAAATCCTATTTAATATGAATTAATTACTAATTTAACTAAATTAAATTGAAATAAATATTTACAATTAAAAAAAAGTAAAAAAATACCTTTGGAACGACAATGTCGACCCAAACGTTTACCCCCAAAATATTTCCCCAAAATTAAACAACCCGCCAAAATATTTCCCAAAAAAATACCTTTGGAACGACAATGTCGACCCAAACGTTTACCCCCAAAATATTTCCCCAAAATTAAACAGCCCGCCAAAGGGATTAAAAAATATCGTACACCCTTGGGACGACAATGTCGTTCCAAAGGGCTCAATAATTCACAAAACCCAGTCGATCTGAACCATCTTCTATCAAACGCAAATAAAAAAAAAAAAAACATCCGCTTGCACCATTGTTCATCACAATCACCAAATTAATACCAACACAACCAAATTAATACCACATTCGACACCACAATCACCTCAAAACACCAATTACACACTCACCACTGTGCACAATTTGTTTAATTTTTGTTAATTTGTTTTGTGTAAAGGTATGATTTTTTTGTTAATTTCATTGTCTTAAATTGTTTTGTTTAATGTTGGTTTGATATTTTGTGTCGTGTTTGTGTAGGTGTTAGATGGCAGCAGTACCACCACCACCGTGAAGCGGCGGCAGCACCACCACCACCACCTTAAAGGTATATATATATATATATATATATATATATATATATATATATATATATATATATATATATATATATATATATATATATATATATATTTCTTTTTTGTTAATTTAAAGTTATGTTTTTTTTTATTATGTTAAAGGGGTCCGATGAGGAGGGGGGGAATCCGGAGGGGTCGGAGGAGTAGGCGTAGGCGTAGTTTAATTTCTATCGTATTTGTTATTAGTTATGTAATACTAGAATCTATATATTGCCGAATCTTGGTTTGTTTTTGTATAAAGTTCGTATTTGTTAGTTTAATTTGTATCGTATTTGTCGAATTTAAGTCATAGATGAGTAATTTGGTATTGTATCATATTGCCGAATTGGTATTGCGGATATTGTTTGATTTACAGCTTGTGTAATGGTAGGTTTTTTCCGGAAAATATTCCGGAAAAAACCTGGAAATGCAGGCTGCTGCTGCATTTTTTTTTTTTGCATACTTCACAAAATGGGACGACATTGTTGTTCCAAAGGGTATTTTCCAAATTATTTTTAGTATTTAAATAACTAAAAAACGAAAAATAAATCAAGTTTTGGAACGACATTGTCGTTCCATTGGGCATTTACCAAAATATTTTTAGTATTTAAATGAGTAAAACATGTAAAATAAATAAAGTGTTGGAACGACATTGTCGTTCCAATGGGTATTTTCCAAAATATTTTTCGTGTATTTACATAAATGATTTGCAAAAAATAAATAGAGATTTGGAACGACAATGTCGTTCCAAAGGAAATATTCATTGTTGACCGGTAAATGGATGTCGTCCCATTGGTTTTAAAAATGTCGTTCCAAACGTTTTTGGGACGAGGAAATTGGTACAACCCGAAAGGGTCGAAATTGTCGACCCAAACCGTTTGGTACGACCCCACTTCAACCTTTGGGTTTTACCGGTGAATGTGGTTCGTATGTTGGGTTTGGTTTTGGGTACGATGAGTCTAGCAATGATTACAAAGTTGTAGGAATTTCTGGTCTTTCGCTTCATGGAGCCAAGGCCAAAGTGAAGACATACTCGTTGAAATCTGGATATTGGAAAAGACTTGGTGATTTGGTTAAATATTACAGTTTATTAAATATTATATGTGACGCAGAGGGACCAATTTGAGGAGATTTGGTTAGGTGTTGATAAGTAATAAAATTAGGTTTCGTATCCAGTCGTATTCACTTATAAAAAGTAGTATAGTTTAATTGAGACTTGAAAGCGTTATATACTTATTTAGAGGTTTATTAGTGTTGATTTGTGGATAATGTGCGACTTCGCTTGTAGTTGCAGAGAGGATATTCTATACATTGTAACTGTTGTACGTATGGAATGGAAAAGGAGGCAAGGATTTCTTTTAGGCTAGAGAGCCACAAGTTGTCAAGTATGATTGGCTGGGAGATGGGGCTAGCTAGGGGATAAGAAGATAAGGTCTCAGGTTGTGGAAGCATGATATATATTATATACTGATTGACTATGTAACAAAATAAAATGAGGTTAAGTGGTTTGGCTTGTTCTCCTTCTCGTCCAACAGTTACAAGGTAAAAAGGGATGGTTGCGTTTGTGTTTTGTGAATGGTAGAAATCAAGGAAAGGAGTTGATTGATTGTTTGTGTGTGCATGGGTACGTGAAGGAAGGGTATATATTTTAGTTTATCACACACGAGTTGGGGAATATTTCGAAGGAACAAGATATGATTTCTGTCAGGAATATTATACAAGTTGCCAAGGATAGGATAGAATGTGCTTTGAAAGACAAGTGGATATAGATCGTACTGTTTATTTGTTTAAGGGTACGGTTTGGTTTGTAACATGTTGTTCACAGAAAAACACAAGGAAAAATGCATGTGCAGTGATTGAGTATACGTAAGGTGTCAAGTTTACATTAAACGTGACCAAGTTGCTAAGTTGAGGATTGGATAGATCACTCTTTTAGTGTATTTTTAAAAAGGTTCTATTGATTTGCTACTGCATGTCGAGAAAGGAAAATAAATGGAATGTGTATGTATAATTAAATATAGAAGCATGTGACCAAAAGAATTTGAAACAAGGTTTGTGACATTTTGGTATTTCATGTTTCAGGAAAAAAAATGATATGTATAAGTTTTAGGGAAAAATTTATTAGTGTTAAGTAATTAAATATAATGTCGACATGACTTAGCTTTGACGTCTATTTTTCTATCAAACGTTCGTATAAAATGAAATAAATTATCATTCTTGATTCTTTGAAATGAGTTTTATCGAATTGAGCATTTTGTTGTATATCTTGTGTATAGAAATTTCATATGGTCGTGTCAAAGTAACCATGTGTTGAACGATACAAAGGAAATTTATAAAGAGAAAATTGGTTTATATTGGGCTTAAAATGGTATATGGCCCAGTAGAAATTTATTAAGTCGTTTAAGTTGAAAATTAGTTTTTTGGTCCGTTAACGAATAAGGATTTTTTCAGGACGTTACAGCTTACACAAAACACGGGTACTCAGCTATTGGATACAACACTCG
Source organism: Artemisia argyi (assembly GCA_030686995.1). NCBI lineage: Eukaryota > Viridiplantae > Streptophyta > Magnoliopsida > Asterales > Asteraceae > Artemisia > Artemisia argyi. The sequence continues at coordinate 183,449,069 of CM060688.1, read as the reverse complement.
AATCTATCATTATTACAATAATAGCCGACTAGAACAACTTTAAACAATCTTGTGGGAAAAGACATTCTCACACAAAGATTGACGCTCTCAAATGCGGTCATGCCATCAGAAGAAACATTTCTAAAAAAAATATTGTAGCTTAGAAATATGCTATCAAAAAATCATTCTCTAGCGCTACAAATTCAGTTTGTTGAAAAAAATTATGCACCGTCGAAATTTGGTCACAAATGGACACCGCTGCAGCTAAACGGGGGTACTCGGCTAAAGAGAACACAATTCCCTTTCAAACTATAAAGAAATTCGCCTTAGCTTTGCGATGACTATTAATAAAACTCAACGCCAAACAAAGGCAAATGTGGGTGTCTATTTGCCTGACTCTGTTTTCTCGCTTGGCCAGCTTTATGTGGCATTGTTTAGAGGGATATCCCGTAGAACAACAAAGGTATTGGTTAAACCAGTCAAAGAGTTCCGTCAAGCATGAATCTACACCTCAAATATCGTTTATCAAGAAGTTTACGCGACGAGTAACGTGTGTTGCTAGTTTTTATCTCATAACTGATGTAATGTTTTACTTTTAGTTTCATTAAATGTTTTTATATGTTGTTTAATAGATGTTAATAATTTTTTTCTTGACTTTAGTTATCGTATATGTTGATACATAATCTGGCGCGGACTGGATTTGACGACTCTCCTTGGGCCGTTGGTCGTCTTCTCGAGTCCTGAATAGACCTGTTCAACCAAGAGAACCCGTTAGGAGTGGACCCGAGGCCGTAGCCCCGAGATCTACCTCCGACGGTCAAGTTAGTATTGATGCGTGGAGCATATGAGAATTAGGTTTAGGGTAACCTGTAATATTCTATTGTGAATGGAACCCCAACCCTATATTTATAAGGCATGGATTAGGGTTTAGGCGTAGAGTGGGCCGCTGTCTGCCGGGCCTGACCCATGTAGGGTCCAGTCCGGACCATACGTCCACAAGCCCCCCAAGTTTAGTATGACATAGTGCGTGGCTATGTTATGCTAGACTTAAGTTCTGTTCATGGCCGCGTAGGCCCAATCAACCATGACGGCATGGCCCATGTGTGCGCAACTTGTGTGCACATAGGACGGACCATCCTGCGCAGCCCATATGCGACAATGCGCACTGGGATTGTGATTGTGATTGACTCACAATGGTGAAAGTGGATTCCGCATGTTGTATCCTGGGTAAGGGCGTGCCTTTTGTACTAGTAGCGATGCAACATGGTGCGACAAAAGACGTACTTCTGTGGCAGAAGTGCGTGCTGTGCGCGACAAGGATGCGCGCTGTGCACGACAAGGATGCGCGCTGTGCGCGACAAGGATGCTCGCTGTGCACGACAAGGATGCGCGCTGTGCGCGAACATTACATTCGTCTTTACAACCGACAGAGGACGTCTCCCCTGCGGCAAGATGGTGCGAATATTTAAATCCGTCTTTTTACTGGGCTTGCAATACCTCTTACGTACGATCTGCTTCCAAATATACCTGAATGGCGCGTACGGAAACAGTGGTATTATATACCTTGGTAGCCCCCAAGTTTGATGGTGCTACTCGTGTAGGAGCATTAAACTTAGTTATTCAAATCCTGAAAAACACTTAATGCAAATATTAAAAGTATATGCCTCGAATCGCAACATATAAAACTTAATAAGGTAAAAGATTAGCGCATAGCAAAAGTATAGCACATAGCATATATAATTAACACATAAGAGAAATAGTAATATAAAGTACACCTATCGTGAGGTTTTACAAACTATATAAGAGAAGTAGTGCGTAGCTAATATGCGAACGCAGTACGCTCATGGCGATTTATTGATCTTTTTCTTTTTTATTATAATAAAAACAATGGCGCTGATGGACGTACCATGACCGCGACTAATAGTTTCTGTTGCACGCACAGACGCAGATAGATTTATCGTGACAACATAGACTCTAACGTTTTGTGGATGATCGCAGAGGACCACGGCTTTTTGTCTCGTGCGCTCATGGCGATTGACTAGCATCGTGGTGTCTGTACGTGACAGTGCGCTCATGGCGCCAATCTGCGAAGATGTCCGAACGTATGGCCTAACGCGGGTAGATTTATTGTGACTACGTTGTTCGCGGCTAAAAGATAAAGTAGGTCCTATCATGCGGACTTAGTGTGATTATAGGTAAAATCGTGTTTACCAAATTTAAAAGATTTATATAAAATCTTTTCAATATTTAAAAAATAACATATCTTAAAAGATATGCACAAAAAATATTGGGATATCTTTTTAATATTTAGAAAATATTATACTCATATTGCAAATCATGTGGGAAAGGTACTGGATTTGTGGTCCCACGAATCATATGTTGACTCGTGGTGTTCTTTAAGTCAAGCATGCATGATTTGGTGCTTTTAAAGTAATAGTATATTAAAATCATATGTCTGTCGTTGACTAATTTGGTAAATCAAATATTACGCATGGCAGAACGCCAAAACAAAAACGCAAGGGTTTTAGAGTTACCGACTTTAGAAACCGATTTCTGCTTTTCGGTAATATGAGAAGACGAAACATAGTTTATTCGTGGTCCCACGGATGGCGCCAATCTGTTGATACATAATCTGGCGCAGACTGGATTTGACGACTCTCCTTGGGCCGTTAGTCATCTTCTCGAGTCCTGAATAGACCTGTTCAACCAAGAGAACCCGTTAGGAGTGGACCCGAGGCCGTAGCCCCGGAATCCACCTCCGACGGTCAAGTTAGTATTGATGCGTGGAGCATATGAGAATTAGGTTTAGGGTAACCTGTTATATTCTATTGTGAATGGAACCTCAGCCCTATATTTATAAGGCATGGATTAGGGTTTAGGCGTAGAGTGGGCCGCTGTCTGCCGGGTCTGGCCCATGTAGGGTCCAGTCCGGACCATACGTCCATAGTATAGTACACTCGTTTGCAAATACATTTTGTCGATTCACGTTCTATTTTGAATGCTACACAAAACACTCACCACAATATCACAAATCATTAATTATCTGCCGCTAGAAATTCAGTTGCTATGTACAGGTAATTGAGCCTCTTGACCTCCTTTTTCACACCTGTGATATTGGTGAGTGCTTATTCACTCACTATTTTATGGCTAATTATCGACCCAAAACGACTATTTGAGCTAACAAATGCCAAGAAAACACTTGTTTTTGTGTTGTGAATATGCAGGTACGGTTATTACACAAATTGACGAAAAATCACCCGAATACCGGGAAAACGAGCATGAGAGTAGAAGTTGGTCAAAAAGTCAAAGCCAGGAACCCAAAAGTCAATTTTAGACCTTCATCTATTCAGACTTGGCAAGATTAGCCCTTGGATATTATTTTTCAAGATGGCAGAAGTGGTCCTCTATGTTTCAGTATATTACATTATTGGTCCTTGTAATTACCATATCACAAAAAAATCTGAAATCCAAATACAAAACTTGGTCCAATATATATAATACCCAAAAGCCCAATCCAATCTTTCCCTTGACCCAAGCCCATTTTCATAACCGGTCAAATAATAAAAAGGTCAAGGAGGTCAAAGATGGGTCAAACACACAACCATTTTACCCCGCGCCCAAATTTTTCCCCAATTACCCAGCTTCCATGAACCCTAATTTTTCACCATACGAAATTAACCACAATTAAGGGTTAATTCGTCAAATCAACATGCTTCTAGAAGAGTCAGAAGTGTCAGCATGTGTCAGAAGCTTAAACTAACACACGGGGGGCTACGTGGCTGCATTCTATTGGGTAGAGCGCGTCATCAGATGCAATCCAAGGGTGGAAATGAAGGGATCAATGATTAGAGGCAATCTAAGGGTTCTGGATGGACATCAACAAGCACAGGTCACACGGATTGCCAACATGGCAATCCGAGACCCCTTCTCTCACTTTTATCTATAAATAGGACCCTTTGTAGCTCATTTTGAGGAGTAGTTTTAGTGTAGCGAAGCTCTGCAAAAATCTAGTCTCATTTGTATTTAGTTTAGAATTTGTAATGTTAGCTTAATAGATTTAATAAAATTTCAATTCTCATTTTACTATTTCTGCTTAATTTCTGTTTAAGTTCAAGTTTTCTAGTTATATTTTCAGCTTATATCTCAGCTTCAATTAAGTTTTTACGAATTTTAGTTTCCAGTTTAGTCCAAATATAACTTCAAAAACAAATAAAAAAATTGAAAATAATAAAAAAAAAATGTGTTTCAATTTGATTAGATAAGCTTTGTAACAAGCTGAGTTAGCTTATATACAATCTATACAAGTTATACAGTTGGTTCAGATCTGTTTTAATACCAAATTTCACAAGTAAATTGAATGGTCAATGAAAGTCAAAAGTGGGAAATTCATTGAGATCTGTGGAGTATTGGATAAGTTGGAACAGAAATGGAAGGTTCCTGCCTATCCTAGAGATAGGCTCGCATAGTGAATCTATCTTGTTTGGCTGGATTGAAGAATTTTGTAAGTTTCAGTTTCTTATTTGAAGTGAATGTACTGTTCTATTGATCAATGTGGCTTAGTATGTTGTTATAGCTTATTTTGTGACCATTTGAATATGAGTTTCTTTTTAATAGTAGATCTAATTGCTTAGGTTTGTGCTAGGATTGCTAGATTAAGATCTGTGTTTGCATTCTCATTTGATATTTGAATTATTGAAATTTGAGTTTGTGGATCTGAGGTTGAAACTGGATTTAAAGCTGTTTCACTGTCTCATTGGTTGTCATTGCTATTATTGCATAGATTGTAAACTGAATTTTGGTATATCTGTGATCTGCATTGTTAATCTTACATCTGCTTGTGGATCAGTGGTAGTGAAGAGTTGTTATTGAAATTGTGTTGGTGAAATCTAGCTTAACTGATTTCTAGTTGGATTGTTTTGATTGTATCTGTTTTAGTTTGGATTATCTTAGAACCAGTTTTAGTAATGATCTGAGTTGCTAATATTTTGTGGAAGATTGGATAATCTGTCATAGCTATAGATCTGTGCATTTAATTTCTGTTTGATCTTGGAGTTGACTGTAGTTTTATTGCTGATTGATTAGAGATTTTAGACTGTTAATAGTAGCTGTAGTGGTAATTTGTAGTAATCTACATATAGTTTTAGTGATAACCAGTAGTTATAGCAGTGTTTGGGTTAACTTAGTATTGTTGTATTCTTGCTTATATCTTGCTGTGATTTCTGCTTTGCTAGATTGTAATAGTTTCATATTGGTAATCTTAGTTATAATTTTAGTCATCTAAACATCAATAGTCAAAAATCAGTGATAATCCAAGTCTGTGTGCTATGGTATGTTCTGAGCAAATTTTATACCTTCATAATTGTAGATTTAAAGATCATATAGAGTAATCAAGGGTTTTAGTAGCTTAACAACACACCTAGGTATAGATTTAGGCATCTGAAATTGGGATTTGTCTCAGTTCTAGTGAATATACAAAAGTCAAAACCAAGCAGCAGTCTGCTCATTCACACCTGATCAAGGGCTCAATTAAGGGTTCATTTGGCCATATAAATTAGGGATTTTAGATTTTTTAGATAGCCTGCAGTATAGGCTTTAGGAATTTGCTTTTGTAATTCACTAGTTAGCTTATTAAGTGCTTATAATTCAGCTGTCAAGTAGGGTGTCTAAAGGATCTGTCATTTTCCAATAAGGTTGCATTTGTGAGTGATTCTGCTTATTGTTTGCACTTGTTTCCTCTATGTTTAATTTCTTCATATCTGAGCTTCTCTTGAATAGTTTGAGAATTGTGTTTGATCATTTTGCTTCTGCCTATGCTTGTGCTATTCCTGATTAAACCTAGTGCTTAATTGATGAGGCGAAAAATGATCCGTTTTTAGGGGGTCATTTAAGCCCGAATTCGAATTTATTTGATCAAATAATGCCCTAAATCGTTCCTTTTGTGATTTTAGGTACTTTGGGAGTGAAATCTGGAAAAGGAAGCAATTCGGACGTTTTTGGAGCATAAAAGTGAAGAAAACGCCAAAGTCTTAATTTTCCATGCTGGGAACAGTAGGTGACGGCGTCAAGAGTAACTCCCTGATGGTGTCAAGAGCAAAATTTCATGACGATCCAGTACAGATTTGAAGGCGTCACGAAGTAGGGCGTCAAGAGTAAAAGTCATGACGGCCTGGAAATGATTATCACTTGACGGCGTCAAATGTAGATCAAGGCAGTCCGAGAATAGTTTTGGCGGCGAGGTGACGGCGTCACAAGGTTGGTCTTGACGCCGTCAGACCCCTTTTCCTATATATAGTTTTCTAATTTTCACATTAAAAAAGAGAAGTTTTGAGAGAAGTATTAGAGAAACCCTAGTACGATTTTGGTGCGAATTTTACAGTTTTTTCAAGGGTTCCAACCCCTTGATACCTTTCATGTGTAATTAAGATAAGTGTTCTTTTAATTCAATCAATATGTCTATGTGTTGGTTGTCTATATCTTGTTCTTGTCTTAATTTCATCATGCTAAGCTAGATCTATCTTGTGTTTGCTTGGATCTAATGAAACCTAGATGTTAACTATATGTTGATTACTTGTTTATAGTTTGTTGTGGATGAGAGAATTTATATGTTAGGCTTAAGAAAACTGGCAGATCTCCAATTGGTAACATGCTTGAACGTCTTAAGAAACATGAACCGACGCGCACTAGGTCTTTATTGGTTGTATTTAATGCATGAGCCACTGTTTAGAATCCCTATAGTTGTGCTGGGCATGGTATAAGAGGAGATAAGAGCTCATAGAATTGGGGAGTTAAGTGTGCCACCCCATGAATGGTATTAAGGAATACGATCCGTCATCCATACAACTATAACAAGTAATTAACGTGTAAAAGATGTCTAGGGAGTAGTGAAATCTAAGTAAACACATTTTCTCCACTTATTGCTCACAACCTTAGTATAATTTAGTTTATTTTCATTTCTAGTATTTTATTTTGATTGCATCTTAGTATTGTGTTAGTTGAATAGCAACTAATTCCGCCCAAATCCTTCAAACCCGAGATTTTAACTTGCTTTCTAAAAAAATATAAAAATACAAAAATATTCATCGCTCATCTTTAGAACAAGTATTTAGGTTTTCTAATCCTAGTGACACTATTCCTAGCTGAACGATCAATCCCCCGGTACTTGTCACTATACTATACTACAACGATCAGGTACACTGCCTGGTGGGGGTTGTAAGCTTCTCAAGATCCCTTGAGAGGTAAAGCCTGGTGCAATTCCCACGCATCATTAATTTCTTGGCTTATTGCTATAATTCTGTGTTTCTGTGGTACTTTGAGCTTTTAATTGGCCAAATTCTGTCATATCTGTGTAGTATACATCAGTTTTAGTCTGAGTTCAAAGTTTCATAAAGTTTGGATCACAAGTGCTTATTTATAAGCACTTGTGATAAGCAGTTTAGTCAGAAAAAGCTCCAAATAAGCTGATTTTCACTTCAAAATTTTATTCTGAGTTTCTTTTATTATTTTTGATTTTCTAGAAATTTTCCAGATTTTTCCAAGGCTTTTTACTATTTTTCTTAATTTCTTTTGGTTTTATTCAATTTTTAATTAGTTTTTAATTACCAATTATTCATAAAAAGTCATAAAAAGGTCTGAAAAATACAAAAATATTTTTAGAAATTCTTTTATAATATTTTAGAATTTTTAGAATTTAATTTTCATTTTTCCAAGTTATTTTTCTATTTTTCCCTATTTTTAATTCATTTTTTAATTCAAAAATTCAAATTTAATTCATAGAAAATAAAAGAAAAGTCTAAAAAATATTTTTCTTTTTCTTAAAATCCTTTCTATTAGTTTAAGATTTTTAGAAAATATTTTCAAGTTCGTAGGATCATTTTTCGTTTTACGTTACAAATTTGCGGTTGCGTTTCCGTTTTTACGTTTTTCATTTCGGTGCATAATTAGCTTGTTCTTTCTGCATATTTCATACTTGTTTGTGAATACGTGAACTATTTGATTTCTATTTTTCACTTTCTCACTTTTCAATTCACGATTTCACGAATCGATATTCTCGATTCCATTCGCCTTCATTGGGAAACGACTCGGGTGATCCGTATTTTACGCGGATCACTTTGATATTATACTATATTATATATAATTGGTTTTCACACGAATCAATTTTTGGCGCCGCTGCCGGGGAAGGCCGAAGTGAATTTTTGAATATCATTTTTGAAAATCGTGTTTTGTTAAGCCTTCCTCTACTTTGTATATATATCTCTATAAAAATTGAAAAATCAAAAACACTTTTCCTAAAGTGTTTACAAAATACCAAAAAAAAATAATAAATGTTACAGCCTCGACCCGATCGAAAGAAACGGCGTTGTAAACCAAATAAGTCTCGCAATATAACGAAAACGTGAAATTAATTAATTATCGGATTATTTCATTTACTACAACCGATTAAGCGGGAAATACGGAAGCTAAGACATTAAATTGCTAGCTGAAGAGAGAAACACTCTTCTTTCCCGTCCCGTCGCGCGTGGTTTTGAAAGAAACGGTTTTTGATTAATGTAACGTTTCAATAAAAAGTAAAAAAAAAAAAAAGAAATAAAAAGTTTTTGAAAAAATATAAAAAAACAAAAAGATTTTCCTTTTTCTTTTTCTTTTTAATTTTAATTTTGCTTTTGGTGTATGCACACCCGCTCTTCTATTGAGAGTCTTATTTCACCTTTGTCAAATCCCGAAAGGGTAATACGACACACACACCGTGTCCATTTGCTTAACGTTGAGGAAATGGATATGAATAATCAACACCCTCCGGTGGGTGGTGATGAAAACCAACACGTTCCGGCTCCCGATCTCCGAACGATGGAGGAGCTGTGCCAACCCACGATGCATGGTAGAGGTGGCCCGATTGCCCCTCTAAATATTGAGGCTACGGATTTTGGACTTAAACACCACATGATACAACAAGTCCAAAATTCGTGCCAATTTCACGGATTACCAGGTGACGATGCAAATAAGCATCTTGATAAGTTTCTAACCGTCACCCAAAATATGAAGCAAAACGGGGTCTCCGATGACGCCCTCCGTCTCTCTCTCTTCCCCTATTCTCTTACGCATCATGCCACCGCTTGGTTTGATCGTCTTCCCAGGAACTCGATTCATACTTTCAATGAAATGGTTTCCAAGTTCCTGGCGAAGTATTTTCCACCATCGATGGTGACGAAATTGAGGAATGATATTAGCAATTTTTGACAACTCCCCGATGAGTCTTTGTTTAAGGCTTGGGAGCGTTACAAGCTTGACATTGATCGTTGTCTGAATCATAATATGCTTCTCATCACAATAATCGATATATTTTATAATGGATTGACTTTACGACATAGGGACACGATTAATGCTGCAGCTGGTGGTACTTTTATGAAACGTCGTCCTGAGGATTGTTACGAGCTAATCGAGAATATGACGGCCCATTACAACTATTGGGATTCCTCAGCCGAGAGGAATGAGCCAATAAGATCGACTGCAACTCTAAACTCTTCTTCTAACCCCGAGCTAGCCGTCTTGAATAAGAAAATTGACGATTTGTCGAAGGCTATGCTAAAAATGTACCAAATGATGCCGAATCAAGAACAAAAACACACAAGTTAATATGGTCAATGTCGTTTGTGAAACTTGTGGTGGTCCACACCCGTATTATGAATGTCCGACGACCGGATCTTTTGCTCAAGAGAACGTGTATGCTGCAAATATGGGTGGCAACGGTTACCCACCTCTTCAAGGAGACCGTAATCTCCTCAGCTACCGTTCGAGCCATTTTCAAGGACCACCCGGGTTTAATCAACCTAATCAAGTGAATCAGAATAACAATGTGCAAAACCCTAATCATCAATTCAATAACAATCAAAATCACAACCGTGGAAATAATGGTTTTCAAGGACAAAATCAGAATTTTCAACAAAATCAAAACCGGGGAAATTTTCACCAAGGCCCGCCTCAAGGGAATAATTTTCAAAACAATGGGAATTTTCAGAATAATAATCATGGAAATCAGAACAATAGCAATTTTCAAAACCATGGGCAAAGTTTTAATAATCAAAATCAAGCTGCTGTTCCAAATCCGTCGCCCACGGAAGAGTTGATTAAACAATTGCTTCAAGGACAACAAGCTTTAATTGTTAAACAAGAGGAAACAACGAAAATGTTTGCAACTCAAATCAATGATATCAACAAGCGTTTAAATGATCGACCCTCGGGTTCTGGAACGTTGCCAAGCAACACGATCGCTAACCCGAGGGGCGATGCAAAAGCGATCATAACAAGGAGTGGTGTTACTTATGATGGACCGACGGCTCCGACTACCTCTTCTTCTCTACCTCCCAAGGTAGTCGCCCGTGAGCCCGAGGTGACAACGGATACGGAAATTCCTATTAATAATGGAAGGACCGAAGACATCCAACCTCCGGTGGTCCCGACGTCTAAAGGAAAAGAAAAGGTCGTTAATGATAATGAAAATGAAACACCCGTTAAAACAAAGTTGCCATATCTGTCACGCTTAAATGAACAAAAGCACCGCGAGAAGGATAAAAACCAAATGGAGAAGTTTTATCAAATTTTTCAAGAGTTACACTTTGATATAAGTCTCGCGGATGCTATACTTTTGATGCCCAAATTTGCTTCGATGCTAAAAGGTCTTTAGAATAACAAAGAAAAGCTTTTTGAAATGTCAAGGACTCAAATGAACGAGAATTGCTCAGCGGTTCTTCTTAAAAAGTTACCCGAAAAACTTGAAGACCCTGGCAAGTTTCTAATATCGTGCAATTTTCCGGGTATGGTTCAATGCTTCGCCTTGGCCGATCTTGGTGCTAGCATTAACCTTATGCCGATATCGATTTAGAAAAAGTTGTCTCTTCCTAACTTGACATCGACGCTTATGACCCTCGAGCTTGCCGACCGATCAACGTCTCGTCCAATTGGCATAGCTGAGGATATTTTTGTCAATGTTGGGAAATTTCATTTCCCTGCGGATTTTGTGGTTGTTGATTTCGATGCCGATCCACGGGTTCCTCTCATTCTCGGGAGAGGTTTCCTAAGGACCGGTCGTTCTTTGATTGATGTTTATGACGAGGAGATTACTTTACGTGTTGGAAACGAAGCCGTCACTTTTAACCTTGATCAAACCGCGAGATACTCCTCCGATTATGATGTTTCTTCCGTCAACCGTATCGATGTTATTGATGAGACTACGGAGGAGTATGCTCAAGAATTTCTTGGTTTTACCGATAATGCTTCGAGTGGCAATCCCACTCTTTCTTTTGAACCGATCGTCTCCGATTCTTCCCCTTCCCTCACTCCGTTTGAGGGAAGTGATCTCGCTTGGGAAGAAATCAATGCTTGTCTTGCAAATGAATCATTTTCACCAGAATTTGATAATAACAACTTTGATCCGGAGGGGGACATTTTATTAATTGAGAAATTGTTAAATGAAAAACCGATTGTTTCTTCCCCTCCGGTTGATTTAAAAATGGCAGACGTAAAAGTAGTTAAACCGTCTATTGAGAATCCTCCGGAGCTCGAGCTCAAGGATTTGCCTCCTCATCTCGAATACGCATACTTGGAAAAAAATGATAAATTACCGGTTATAATATCAAAAGGCCTTAAAGATGAGGAGAAGACACGACTCTTAGATGTGCTTCGGAAGCATAAAAGTGCGATTGCTTGGCAAATATCCGACATTAAGGGAATCGACCCTCGATTTTGTACTCATAAGATTCTTCTTGAGGATAATCACAAAGCTTCTGTCCAACAACAATGACGGGTTAATCCACAAATCCATGAAGTGATCAAAAAGGAAGTTATAAAACTCCTTGACGCTGGAATGATTTATCCAATCTCGGATAGTTCATGGGTTAGCCCGGTTCATTGTGTGCCAAAGAAGGGCGGAATCACTGTTGTGAAGAATGACGATAATGAGCTTATACCGACTCGACTTGTGACCGAATGGAGAGTTTGTATCGACTATCGCAAGTTGAATGATGCGGCACGTAAAGACCATTTCCCGCTCCCTTTTATGGACCAAATGCTTGAACGTTTAGCGGGAAATGAGTTCTATTGTTTTCTGGATGGCTTTTCTGGGTACTTTCAAATTCCCATTGATCCCCCGGATCAAGAAAAGACCACTTTTACTTGCCCGTATGGAACGTTTGCGTATCGTAGAATGCCCTTTGGCTTATGTAACGCTCCAGGCACGTTACAACGGTGTATGATGGCCATTTTTTCGGATATGATTGAAAAAACCATGGAAGTGTTCATGGACGATTTCTCCGTCTATGGAGATTCTTTCGACTCTTGCCTTTCCCATTTGTAAAATATGCTAATTCGGTGTGAAAACACTAACTTAGTTCTAAATTGGGAAAAGTGCCACTTCATGGTTAAAGAGGGAATAGTCCTCGGCCATAAAATATCCAAATCTGGAATTGAGGTGGATAGGGCAAAAGTTGATGTTATTGCTAAATTACCACACCCGACTACCGTCAAAGGAATTAGAAGTTTCCTTGGTCATGCCGGCTTTTACCGACGTTTTATTAAGGACTTCTCCAAGATAGCCCGGCCTCTGACCCACCTTTTAGAAAAAGATGCTCCGTTTAACTTCACGAATGAATGCGTCGATGCATTTAATGTTTTGAAGAAAAAGTTAACGGAGGCACCAATCTTAGTTGCTGTCACAACTCACCATTTCACGTCATTTACCATCTCAGGTCATTTTCCGAAACTTCGACTTTTTACTATTCATAAATCACTATTCATCAAAACACTATTCATCGTTTTACTATTCATCATTTTCGAGGTCAGTTTGATATTCTAAGAAACTTTTGGGAAATTTACTATTCACCGAACACTATTCATTTCCGGAAAAGTTTTCACTATTCACTTGCATTACTCATTTCATCGTAAATTTAGTTTACGGGTATTCAAATTCGCGTAACCGGATTGGTTTAGGTGTGAATTCATTTCATTAGTGTTAAGTACACTGCATACGGACTGGAGATAGTCTGCATATCATCATAACAGCATTTTCATGTTATACCACTCTCAGGATTTTCAAATTATTACATTCAGTACATTTAACGTTTTTACGTATAAGTATTTATAGTAAACGTTAACACCCGGTTTATACACGACGAATATATCTAAATATTCCTACAATGGTCCCGACATATTTTTATATCCATTTTAACATCATAAAAGTTATAACATTCAGTTACCCAGTATTTTGGAAATTTATTTTATTTATAACGTACGCGTATGAATATAACGACGGTTTTCGTGAAAACTAAACAATAATCACCCGATCACTCAGTAAATGTACCCAACATAATTTTAATATATTTTTATCATTATTATAACTTTATTTTGTCCCGGTTAACTTCGTGAACGTTTATTACTATTAAACCCGGTACCCGATCGTAACTAAAAACACAAAATAGCACATATTTCATACAAGATTTCTAATTAACTACCAAGTACCCCTACCCCCCCCCCCCCCCCCTTCACCCTTTGAAATCCGGCCCATGAACACCCCTTTTAACCCTATGCATTAACTCCTTATTAGAAAACTAATAAACCTTAAAAACCTTACTTTACCAAAAACCTAAAATCATAAACCACACTTTTAGAAAGATCAAATTTCATCTCATCTCTTCCTTCCTCTCTTTCAAACCCACGACCTCACCACCATACATAGATCAAGTGATCTTTTTCCAAAAGTTATAACATCAAACTTGTTCATTATACTAGCCTAATCAAGAATCAAGCAACAAAAACACAAGAACAACAAGCATAATCATCATCTAATCATCTCATTTTTTCAAGTAAGTTATCAACATTATTTTTTCATGAATCATCTTATATTTACTTGTATTACATGATTTCCATGCTAAAAACCATGTACAACTAGCTATACCACCATTTATTTTGTCTAAAATGGAACATACAAACCCTAACTTTTTATTTATGAATCCCCTTGCTATAATAACTTGGTTAGGATCCCATGGCACCCTAAGAAGGTGTATGGTAGGATTATATTAGCTATGTGGTGATTACAAGAGGTTTGGTGATGTTAGAAATTAGTTATAAACCTTGAAAACTTGATTTGGAACATGTTTAAGACATGCTGTCCCATTTTGTGAAAACCTGGAAAATCAGTAAACACCAAGGAAACTTTGGCAAAATTTTTAGAAAATACTTTCAAAAACGAATCCGTAGGCGAAAGAACGGATTAAAAAGAGTTTATAACGAAGAAGTTATGATTTTTGCAAGATTGTTGACGAAAAGTATTTTTCTGAAAAATGTTGCTGTTGGACGTTTTTCGTCGGTCAAAAAGAGGCTTTAGACGTAACCCGGAGGAGCCGAGCTTTCCAAAATATATTACTACATACTAAGACGTAACCGTGGATATAAAGAACAAGTAAAACGGACAAGTAACGACAAAGATATTCACGTTTGAATATCGGCTAAAACCATTTTTATTTGACAGCTTTTAATAAAAATGGACACAAAAACTACGAAGTACTTTTATAAGCTAGAAATAATATTAAGTCCCAAGCTTTATAACTAATGAAGTATTAGTTATTACAAGTATATTTTCATCATTTCAAGGCGATAATTCAAGGATTACAACCCGAGGATTTCAACACTAACATGGAAACATACGATATATATATATAAGTATATATATATTGCAACTAGCTTATTATATTTTCTAATAGCAATATTTTTCCAAATTCTTGGATTATATATTTTTGATAACACAAGTGTTTTTCCAAAGAGTAGAGTGGTATAGGAACATGAGCATGGACATTCATAAACATCATTTGGTGATCTAAATGAGATCATTCATCATTCATTTTAGGTTGCGGCAGCTAACCGTGCATTGTGTTCACTTCATATTATCTTCAGTATCATCAGTTGAGGTGAGTATTCATAGCCCCGTATACATTTTTATTGTTTTCAAATCCCACGGGGGAGAATACATTGCACCATTTCAGTACGAGCCCAAGTATCAAAACCTATGTACATAGCTTAAGTAGCTTGTCTGCCATGTGATAAGTCCCCTGTAACATCATGAACCGTTAATTTACCGTTAAGCGAGAGTGAGTGGATAGATCTATCGAGGGTGACGCCTCCATCCGTGGTAGTGATTACCAACAGTAAGCGGATGCATATCATGTCTTTTACATTTGAGTGTTTGGCAGAACATTCGGGAGGGGCATAGAATTTCATCAGTCATAGCTTCGGTGTCATGAGCTTAAGGCTATTGTACTATTTTACGTGA
This sequence comes from Artemisia argyi, assembly GCA_030686995.1. Classification (NCBI taxonomy): domain Eukaryota; kingdom Viridiplantae; phylum Streptophyta; class Magnoliopsida; order Asterales; family Asteraceae; genus Artemisia; species Artemisia argyi. The sequence continues at coordinate 183,433,777 of CM060688.1, read as the reverse complement.
CTTTTGTCATGCATTTATACTTGTGGTGGCCGTACAAACATTATATTTCATAAACCTATGATTATTCACCAACATTCGTGTTGACCGTTTTCGCAATGTATTTTCAGGTAACTAAGGCATCATCATATTACATGCATGGAGTCATATTAGGGTGTGCCAGGGATGATGCACTACATTTTGGATTTTCATGCACTTGTGTAAATTATCGTTTGACATTTCCTGAACTTGTTTTCTGTAAACGTTTCAACCTTTGGGGACCTATGTTTTGTAGCACTGGATGCTTTTAAATAAATCAAACGATATGTATTTTCCAAACGACACTTTAGGTCGTTCAATATTTCCTTGTTATGGTGCTATGACAGTTACACCCCCAGGCATTCCATTCCGCTGCAAGTCAGGTAAATTGGGGGTGTGACAGATTGGTACCAGAGCTAAGGTTATAGAGAACTAGGATGTATCATTAACCCTAGACTATAACCACATTATCATAGCATCTCATCATTTCATCATAAGTGCATGTTCATTGTTTTAGGTGATTTCATTACGAGTTATTCTTTTTATTTCACCTTGATTATCACAGAACCATGTCTGCAAACCCAAATGTTGTTATACTGTACACCATCACAGACTCCGATATTGAAGGCTCTATGTCTTCTACTGCCCGTTCACCACCACCTAGTCCTATTGTACCTGAGTTGCCACTTTTGGCATCAGATGATGACACCGAGCCTTTCGAGGAGGAGGAGACGGCTCCTACTCCTCATGTCCATCCTACTGTACCACTTGATGTCACCAGTGTACCCACAGACACACCATCTCCTACTACTACTATCCAGTCTGAGCCGAGACTTATGTTTCGTAGGGATAAGACTATCCAGGTTGCTAGTAAGAGAGTTCGTTATGCTACATCTACTTATAGGACCCTACCTAGTCCTACTGTGCCTACACCACCACCAACCATACCCACTGCTACCCCTATATCCACCTCACTCTTGCCACTTAGGAAGCGTGTTAGGTTTACCACTCCAGATTCACCTACCACTACAGAGCCAGAATCAGCAGAACCACCACCAGTATACCACATAGGTGAGAGTTCTAGAGCGGCTGCAGCTAGGAGCCCTACAGCCGTCACATTAGGGGATCAGATGGGTGCTCAGCAGGAGCAAGTAGATAGGTTGGGGTATAGAGTTGATGAGATCATTACTACTCGACTTGAGACTGTCGAGGAGCAGGTTGAGGATTTAGTTCAGGGCAGGGTTGGTATTGATGTGTCATACCATGGACTCGAGGCACGACAGTTGAGGCACCAGGAGGAGATTGAGCTACTTAGGGATGAGTTACCTGAGATTCGAGATAGAGCTCAGGCGACACAGGAGACTCAGTGGGAGCAGGTAGATCAGTTGGCATTGTTTCGAGAGAGGTTGACAGTGATGGAGCGCAGGGATGTTTCTTCTCAGTTACGAGTTCAGCATCTGGAGGAGATCGTGGTTGCGATGGATCATGAGATTCGCCGCTTGAGGGGAGAGCCTGGAGCATCTGGAGCTCCTGGACCATCTAGAGCACCTAGAGGAGCATAGACATAGACTAGTATTATATTAGCTTTTACTATTTCCTAGTCCCGAGGTGTGGGACATAGTTCAAGAACTTGTAGTCTTTTGGTTGTTGTACAAACAAATATATCAAGTGCGACTCTACTATGTTGGAAATGTTGTGCTATATATATATATCGGCCTACGTCGACCGAAATTTTCATGTATTATATTCATGTGTTGTGATTATATTTATGATGTTTCATGGTTGCTCTTTATGGTTAACGTATTTATACTTGTTGAGGTTGTATTTATACGTGTCGTGGTTGTATTATTACAGGTTGTGGTTGTACTCGTACATGTCATGGTTGTATTTATACATGTTGTGGGCGTATATTTTGTACGATGACTATTTCTATTATAGTTTTCTCATGGTTGTTGTCGATTATTATTTATCAGAAGTATGGCGCCAAAGAAGGCAAAGGCTACCTCAGAATCACCCGCTATGACACAAGCAGCTATCCGCAAGTTGGTCAGGGATAGTGTAGCAGAAGCTCTAGAGACTGAGAGAGCTGAAGTTGCTGCTAGGGCTGCTGAGGTTCCACCTACTGCTGAAGTGGTTCAACCCACTACTAGGCGTGAATGTACTTGGAAGGATTTCAAGACTAGTGATCCTATCAAGTATAAGGGAACTGAGGGAGCGGTTGCTTTAATCCGCTGGTTTGAGAAGACTGAGAACGTCTTTCTCATGTGTGGTTGTCAGGAGGTTAACAAGGTAAAGTTTGCTACAGGTATGCTGCTGGATGAAGCCATGTCTTGGTGGAATTCGTATGCTCAACCCATTGGTATGGAGAATGCTTACAAACTTACTTGGGCTGAATTCAAAAAGCTGATGACAAAGAAGTTTTGCCCTCGTACTGAGGTGCAAAAGTTGGAAACAGAATTCTACCAGTTAGTAACTAAAGGAGATGATATTGAAACTTATATCAGGAAGTTTCAGGAGTTGGCTACACTGTGTCCAACTATGGTTCCGGACGCTGAGAAAAAGATGGAGAACTTTACTGGGGGATTACCCGAAAGCATCCGAGGGGATGTGATGTCTTTCGACCCACAAACAATGGAGGAGGCCATTCGTATAACTCAGAAACTTATGGTCCAAGTGTTGAAAGGAAAGTCTGCTGCAAACAACAACAATAACCGTTCCAACAACACCAACTACAATAACACTCGAAACAACAACAACAACAACAACAACTATAACAATAACCGAAACCGCAACTACCCCAATAACCAAAACAACAATAACAACAAGAGGAAGTTTGATAATAACCAAGGTGGGAATGCTAACCAACCAGCACCTAAGAGGCAGGAAGCGGCAAAGGTTTATGCTGCAGGACCAACAGAGGGAAAAGGATATAATGGAAAACTACCCAAGTGTAACAAATGTCGAACTCATCATAACCCTGGGAATTGTCCTAGAGCTTGTCAGAACTGTGGAAAGGTCGGTCATTGGACTAAGGACTGCAAAACACCACGAGGAATAATTAATCAGAACCAACCAGGAGCATGTTATGGTTGTGGAGAGTTGGTTCATTTCCAGTACAATTGCCCAAGGAGGAATGATCAAAGAGCTGGGAATCAGGGAGGAGTAGCTCGAGGAAGGGCTTATGTCATGGGAGGAGAAGATGCCCGTGAGGACCCGAATGTTGTTACGGGTACGTTCCTCATTAATAATCGTTATGCATCCATTTTATTTGATTCAGGAGCGGATAGAAGTTTTATTTCTACTACATTTGCACCTTTACTTAACATAGAACCAACTACCTTAGACATTGCCTACATTGTTGAATTAGCCGATGGGTCTTTAGTTAACACAAACACCGTTATTCGTGGTTGCACCATCAATTTCCTAAATCACCCATTCAATATAGACCTTATGCCCGTAGAACTTGGAAGTTTTGACATCGTTATCGGTATGGATTGGTTGTCTCGACATCGTGCAAGGATCATTTGTGATGAGAAAGTTGTTCATCTTTCTTATGGAGGTGAAACTTTGGTTGTTCGCGGGGAGCGAAGTGGAACTAGACTTAGTATCATATCATGCATTAAAACCGAGAAGTACATAAAGAAGGGTTGTTATGCATTCTTGGCACACATAACGGAAAAGAAGTCTGATGAGAAACGACTTGAAGATGTGCCAATTGTTAAGGAATTTCCAGAAGTATTTCCGGAAGAATTACCAGGACTGCCACCTACACGTCAGGTTGAGTTTCAGATTGAGTTGGTGCCAGGGGCTGCACCAATTGTACGAGCACCATATAGACTTGCACCTTCTGAGATGCAAGAATTGTCTAACCAGTTACAAGAGCTTTTAGAGAAAGGATTCATTAGACCGAGTTCCTCGCCTTGGGGAGCACCGGTTTTGTTTGTGAAGAAGAAGGATGGATCTTTCAGAATGTGCATAGACTATCGTGAGCTGAACAAGTTAACGGTGAAGAATCGTTATCCACTACCTAGGATTGATGACTTGTTTGATCAGCTACAAGGTTCCTGTTTTTATTCTAAGATTGATTTAAGATCAGGCTACCATCAACTCAGAGTTCGGGAAGAAGATATCCCGAAGACAGCATTCAGAACACGTTATGGTCATTATGAGTTTCAAGTGATGCCTTTTGGATTAACGAATGCACCTGCGGTATTCATGGATCTCATGAACAGAGTATGCAAACCATATCTTGATAAGTATGTGATTGTGTTCATTGACGATATCCTGATTTATTCCAAGAGTAAGGAAGAGCATGAAGCACACCTCAGAACAATATTGGAACTACTCAAGAAGGAGCAATTGTATGCCAAATTTTCAAAGTGTGACTTTTGGATACAAAGAGTTCAATTTCTTGGCCATGTCATTGATAGCCAAGGATTACAAGTCGATCCAGCAAAGATTGAAGCAGTAAAGGATTGGGCTACGCCCAAGTCTCCTACAGAAATTCGTCAATTCTTAGGACTTGCAGGATATTACAGAAGGTTTATCGAAGGGTTTTCTAAGATAGCAAAGTCGCTGACTAAGCTGACACAAAAGAATCAGAAGTACGAGTGGGGAGAGAAACAAGAATCTGCATTTCAGTTATTGAAGCAGAAGCTTTGTAGTGCACCGATTTTGTCACTACCAGAAGGTATTGAGAACTTTGTGGTTTATTGCGATGCTTCGCATAAAGGACTTGGAGCTGTGCTAATGCAAAACGAGAAGGTGATAGCTTATGCATCTAGACAGCTTAAGACACACGAGAAGAATTACACTACACACGACTTGGAGTTGGGTGCTGTTGTTTTTGCACTCAAGATTTGGAGACACTACCTTTATGGTACCAAATGTGTAATTTTTACCGACCACAAGAGCTTACAACATATACTTGATCAGAAGGAACTCAACATGAGACAACGTCGTTGGCTAGAATTGTTGAGTGATTACGATTGTGAAATCCGATATCACCCAGGAAAAGCAAATGTCGTAGCAGATGCACTTAGCAGAAAGGAACGACTCAAACCTTTGAGGGTCAGGTCATTAGGAATGACTATTATTTCACCATTACCATCAAAAATCTTAGAAGCTCAGATTGAGGCTCTCAAGGAGGAAAATCGGCCACAGGAGAAACTTTATGGTATGCCAGAAAACAAGAATGGTTTCGTTAAGAGAGCAGATGGAGTGTTATGCTTCAAGGATCGAAGTTGGATACCACTCTATGGTGGAGTACGAGATTTGATTATGCATGAATCACATAAGTCAAGGTACTCTATTCACCCAGGTTCTGACAAGATGTATCAGGATCTCAAAAAGCTGTATTGGTGGCCGAACATGAAAGCAGAAATAGCTACGTACGTCAGCAAATGTCTTACTTGTGCTAAAGTGAAAGCCGAGTACCAGAAACCGTCAGGACTACTTCAACAACCAGAAATTCCACAATGGAAGTGGGAACGTATTACAATGGACTTTGTTACTAAACTACCCAAGACGTCAGGAGGTTTCGATGCTATATGGGTAATTGTTGATCGTCTTACTAAATCAGCACATTTCATACCCATTAGAGAGACTTATTCCATGGAACAGCTTGCTAGACTTTATGTCAAGGAAATAGTCTCGAGGCATGGGGCACCAGTTTCTATCATTTCAGACAGGGATAGTCGTTTTACTTCAAACTTTTGGAAGTCATTACAAGATTCCTTTGGATCCAAGTTAGACATGAGCACTGCTTACCATCCACAGACTGATGGTCAGAGTGAGAGAACTATTCAGACACTGGAGGACATGCTGCGAGCGTGTGTGATTGACTTTGGGAATGGTTGGGCTAACCATTTGCCATTAATCGAGTTCTCTTATAACAACAGTTACCATTCAAGTATTAAAGCAGCACCATTTGAGGCATTGTATGGTCGTAAGTGTCGTTCACCAGTTTGTTGGGCAGAAGTTGGAGAGGTACAATGCACAGGTCCAGAAATGGTTAGGGAAACAACAGAAAAGATAATACAGATTCGAGATAGGCTCGAAACAGCTAGAAGTCGACAGAAGAGCTACGCAGACGTTAGACGTAAACCATTGGAATTCCAGGTTGGAGACAAGGTCATGTTGAAAGTCTCGCCTTGGAATGGCGTGATACGATTTGGAAAGCGTGGAAAGTTGAATCCGAGATACATTGGTCCATTTAAGATACTGGAAAGGATTGGTCCAGTAGCTTACAAGCTTGAACTACCATCAGAACTCAGCAACGTACATAATACATTTCATGTCTCAAACCTTAAGAAATGCCTTTCAGATGAGTCTTCAGTTATACCATTAGAAGAGATTCAGCTAGATGACAAGCTTAACTTTGTGGAGGAACCAGTTGAAATCATGGACCGAGAGGTCAAACAGTTAAAGCAGAGTAGAATTCCGATCGTTAAGGTTCGCTGGAATTCTCGAAGAGGTCCTGAGTTTACATGGGAACGAGAGGACCAAATGCAACGCAAGTATCCACACCTTTTCACCAAACCTATTACCGAGACCAACACTAGCTGAATTCAGGGACTGAATTCCTATTTGGGTGGGCGGATGTCACAACTCACCATTTCACGTCATTTACCATCTCAGGTCATTTTCCGAAACTTCGACTTTTTACTATTCATCGTTTTCGATGTCAGTTTGATATTCTGAGAAACTTTTGGGAAATTTACTATTCACCGAACACTATTCATTTCCGGAAAAGTTTTCACTATTCACTTGCATTACTCATTTCATCGTAAATTTAGTTTACGGGTATTCAAATTCGCGTAACCGGATTGGTTTAGGTGCGAATTCATTTCATTAGTGTTAAGTACACTGCATACGGACTGGAGATAGTCTGCATATCATCATAACAGCATTTTCATGTTATACCACTCTCAGGATTTTCAAATTATTACATTCAGTACATTTAACGTTTTTACGTATAAGTATTTATAGTAAACGTTAACACCCGGTTTATACACGACGAATATATCTAAATATTCCTACAATGGTCCCGACATATTTTTATATCCATTTTAACATCATAAAAGTTATAACATTCAGTTACCCAGTATTTTGGAAATTTATTTTATTTATAACGTACGCGTATGAATATAACGACGGTTTTCGTGAAAACTAAACAATAATCACCCGATCACTCAGTAAATGTACCCAACATAATTTTAATATATTTTTATCATTATTATAACTTTATTTTGTCCCGGTTAACTTCGTGAACGTTTATTACTATTAAACCCGGTACCCGATCGTAACTAAAAACACAAAATAGCACATATTTCATACAAGATTTCTAATTAACTACCAAGTACCCCTACCCCCCCCCCCCCCCTTCACCCTTTGAAAACCGGCCCATGAACACCCCTTTTAACCCTATGCATTAACTCCTTATTAGAAAACTAATAAACCTTAAAAACCTTACTTTACCAAAAACCTAAAATCATAAACCACACTTTTAGAAAGATCAAATTTCATCTCATCTCTTCCTTCCTCTCTTTCAAACCCACGACCTCACCACCATACATAGATCAAGTGATCTTTTTCCAAAAGTTATAACATCAAACTTGTTCATTATACTAGCCTAATCAAGAATCAAGCAACAAAAACACAAGAACAACAAGCATAATCATCATCTAATCATCTCATTTTTTCAAGTAAGTTATCAACATTATTTTTTCATGAATCATCTTATATTTACTTGTATTACATGATTTCCATGCTAAAAACCATGTACAACTAGCTATACCACCATTTATTTTGTCTAAAATGGAACATACAAACCCTAACTTTTTATTTATGAATCCCCTTGCTATAATAACTTGGTTAGGATCCCATGGCACCCTAAGAAGGTGTATGGTAGGATTATATTAGCTATGTGGTGATTACAAGAGGTTTGGTGATGTTAGAAATTAGTTATAAACCTTGAAAACTTGATTTGGAACATGTTTAAGACATGCTGTCCCATTTTGTGAAAACCTGGAAAATCAGTAAACACCAAGGAAACTTTGGCAAAATTTTTAGAAAATACTTTCAAAAACGAATCCGTAGGCGAAAGAACGGATTAAAAAGAGTTTATAACGAAGAAGTTATGATTTTTGCAAGATTGTTGACGAAAAGTATTTTTCTGAAAAATGTTGCTGTTGGACGTTTTTCGTCGGTCAAAAAGAGGCTTTAGACGTAACCCGGAGGAGCCGAGCTTTCCAAAATATATTACTACATACTAAGACGTAACCGTGGATATAAAGAACAAGTAAAACGGACAAGTAACGACAAAGATATTCACGTTTGAATATCGGCTAAAACCATTTTTATTTGACAGCTTTTAATAAAAATGGACACAAAAACTACGAAGTACTTTTATAAGCTAGAAATAATATTAAGTCCCAAGCTTTATAACTAATGAAGTATTAGTTATTACAAGTATATTTTCATCATTTCAAGGCGATAATTCAAGGATTACAACCCGAGGATTTCAACACTAACATGGAAACATACGATATATATATATATATAAGTATATATATATTGCAACTAGCTTATTATATTTTCTAATAGCAATATTTTTCCAAATTCTTGGATTATATATTTTTGATAACACAAGTGTTTTTCCAAAGAGTAGAGTGGTATAGGAACATGAGCATGGACATTCATAAACATCATTTGGTGATCTAAATGAGATCATTCATCATTCATTTTAGGTTGCGGCAGCTAACCGTGCATTGTGTTCACTTCATATTATCTTCAGTATCATCAGTTGAGGTGAGTATTCATAGCCCCGTATACATTTTTATTGTTTTCAAATCCCACGGGGGAGAATACATTGCACCATTTCAGTACGAGCCCAAGTATCAAAACCTATGTACATAGCTTAAGTAGCTTGTCTGCCATGTGATAAGTCCCCTGTAACATCATGAACCGTTAATTTACCGTTAAGCGAGAGTGAGTGGATAGATCTATCGAGGGTGACGCCTCCATCCGTGGTAGTGATTACCAACAGTAAGCGGATGCATATCATGTCTTTTACATTTGAGTGTTTGGCAGAACATTCGGGAGGGGCATAGAATTTCATCAGTCATAGCTTCGGTGTCATGAGCTTAAGGCTATTGTACTATTTTACGTGACTTTTGTCATGCATTTATACTTGTGGTGGCCGTACAAACATTATATTTCATAAACCTATGATTATTCACCAACATTCGTGTTGACCGTTTTCGCAATGTATTTTCAGGTAACTAAGGCATCATCATATTACATGCATGGAGTCATATTAGGGTGTGCCAGGGATGATGCACTACATTTTGGATTTTCATGCACTTGTGTAAATTATCGTTTGACATTTCCTGAACTTGTTTTCTGTAAACGTTTCAACCTTTGGGGACCTATGTTTTGTAGCACTGGATGCTTTTAAATAAATCAAACGATATGTATTTTCCAAACGACACTTTAGGTCGTTCAATATTTCCTTGTTATGGTGCTATGACAGTTACACCCCCAGGCATTCCATTCCGCTGCAAGTCAGGTAAATTGGGGGTGTGACAGTTGCCCCCGACTGGGACTTACCATTTGAGCTAATGTGTGATGCTAGCGATTATGCCATTGGTGCAGTTCTGGGGCAACGTAAGAACAAGTATTTTCAGCCTATACGCTATGCAAGCAAGACCATGAATGACGCCCAACATCATTACACAACCACCAAAAAAGAGATGTTGGCGGTCGTCTATGCTTTTGAGAAATTTAGACCTTACTTGTTGCTTAAAAAGTGCATAGTGTATACAGATCATTCTGCCCTTAAGTACTTAATGGCGAAGCAAGACGCTAAGCCACGTTTATTGCGGTGGGTTCTTTTGCTCAAAGAATTTGATGTCGAAATACGAGACAAGAAAGGAGCTGAGAATCTTACTGCCGACCATCTTTCTAGACTTGAGAACCCCCATCAAAGTGTTCTCAAGAATAAGGAAATTACGGAAACATTTCCTCTTGAGACACTTGGGAGTGTGACTAAAATTGACCAAAGTACCCCATGGTTCGCCGATTTTTCGAATTACCATGCGGGGAAATTCATTAGAAAAGGGATGTCGTCCCAACAAAAGAAGAAATTCTTTAAAGATGTCCAACATTATTTTTGGGACGACCCATACTTGTTCAAAGTCTGTGCGGATCAAGTGATCCGGCGGTGTGTTCACGGTACGAATGCCGTTGAAATACTTAAGGCATGTCATAGTGGACCCACGGGGGGACATCATGGTGCCAATTTCACCGCTAAGAAGGTTTTCGATTCCGGCTTTTATTGGCCGACGATATATCGGGATGCCTATGAATTGGTGAAAACATGTGATTCTTGCCAACGTCAAGGGAAAATCTCTCAAAAAGATGAAATGCCGCTAAATGCGATTCAAGTTTGTGAGATTTTTTACGTTTGGGGCATCGATTTCATGGGGCCATTCCCGTCGTCTAGGGGTAACAAATATATTCTCGTGGCCGTCGATTACTTATCAAAATAGGTTGAAGCGAAGGCGCTCCCCACCAATGACGCCCGAGTGGTTGTTAAGTTTTTGAAGAGTCTCTTTGCCCGATTTGGTGCACCTCGAGCTATCATAAGCGATCGTGGGACCCATTTCTGCAATGATCAATTTGCGAAAGTTATGCTTAAATATGGTGTCACACATCGTCTTTCCACGGCTTATCATCCATAAACGAGTGGTCAAGTTAAGGTCTCCAATCGTGGTTTAAAACGTATACTTGAAAGGACAGTAGGAGAACATCGTGCCTCTTGGGCCGACAAATTAGAAGATGCATTATGGGCTTTCCGGACCGCTTACAAAACTCCCGTTGGGTGTACACCATATAAGCTGGTGTCCAACATTATTTTTGGGATGACCTGATGCGTGGGAATCGCAACAGGCTTTACCTCTCGATGGATCTCGAGAAGCTTACAACCCCCACCAGGCAGTGTACCTGATCGTTGTAGTATAGTATAGTGACAAGTACCGGGGGATTGATCGTTCAGCTTAGGAATAGTGTCGCTAGGATTAGAAAGCCTAATTACTAGTTCTAAAGGTGAGGGATAATTATTTTTTGTATTTTTTATATTTTTTAGAAAGCAAGTAAAATCTCGGGTTTTGGAAGAGTGGGCGGAATTAGTTGCTATTCAACTAACCCAAAACTAAGATGCAATCAAAATGAAATTAAACTAATTTATACTAAGGTTGTGAGCAGTAATTAGAGAAAATGTGTTTACTTAGACTTCACTACTCCCTAGATATCTTTTATACGTTAATTACTTGTTATAATTGTATGGATGACGGATTGTATTCCTTAATACCATTCATGGGGTGGCATACATAACTCCCCAATTCTATGAGCTCTTATCTCCTCCTACACCATGACCCAGCACAACTATAGGGATTGTAAACAGTGGCTCATGCATTAAATACAACCAATAAAGACCTAGTACGCCTCGGTTCATGTTTCTTAAGACGTTCAAGCATGTTACCATTTGGAGATCTGCCAGTTTTCTTAAGCCTAACATATAAAATCATTCATCCAAGACAAGAATAAACAAGTAATCAACACATAATCAATATCTAGGTTTCATTAGATCTAAGCAAACACAAGAGAGATCTAGCCTAGGATAATGGAATTGAGACAAGAACAAGATATAGACAACCAACACATAGACATATTGATTGAATTAGAAGAACACTTATCTCAATTACAATGCAAGGTATCAAGGGTTTGGAACCCTTGAAAAACCTGTAAAAGTTGCACCAAATTCGTCTTTAGGGTTTCACCAAAACTTCTCTCCTTTTCTAATGAAAAAACTAGAAAACTATATATAGAAAAACTGAGGTGACGGCGTCAAGAGCAATGGTGTGACGCCGTCATCTCGCCGCCAAATACTTCCTCGGACGGCCTTGATCTACTTATGACGGCCTATGTGACGCCGTCATCAACTACGGTATTTTATTCTTTGGGTCTTGACGCCGTCAAGAGCAATTCTTGACGCCTTCATGCACTGTTCCAGCATAGAAATTTGAGACTTTGCCGTTTTCTTCACTTTTATGCTCAAAAAATGTCCAAAATGGCTTCTTTTCCAGAATTCACTCTCCAAGTACCTAAAATCACAAAAGGAACGATTTAGGGCAATATTTGATCAAATAAAGTCGGATTCGGGCTTAAATGACCCCCTAAAAACGGATCATTTTTCGCCTCATCATATACCCTTACACTTGAGATTTGCTTGTCCTCAAGCAAATGCGCTTTTATTCTACTCAAAAGACAAGTTAGGGGTCATTTAACACTAATATAAAAGTAATTACAACAAATAATCGTTCCACTAAAGACCAATAGACAACCACGGAGGTCATACACTAGCACCACACAAATAGTGTTTAGATACTCACATCTCTCGGGTGTAATAAAGTAATATAACATTATGGAAATGGAAGATATCTCTCACTACCTGTCATAGCAAAATAGATTACCATAGGCTTGGGAAAGGATCAAACCTCCACCACATGGCGTAAGCACCTAGGATAAACTATCAAAGAGGTCTTTTAAAGGGTTGTAACGTTAGGTATAGGGATATGAATTACACGGTTTTGTTGGATAAAGGAAGTTTTACTGGTGGCGAGTTAACAATCTTGGTCAATTACATGTACAATATGGCGTTGCTAAGCCAAGACTAGACTCGACTTAAGCTAATAAATAAAAAATAACAAAAACATAAAATAAACATTGAATGAAACGGGATGGTAGTCCGTATGTTTTTTTTTTCTTTTTCACTTTTTCTATTTTTTTTTTTTTTTTTTTTTTTTTTTTTTTTTTTTTGCATACACTCTTACCCTACCATCCAAAATAATACATCATATGGGTATGAACATTCCCCTTACACTTGAATCTTTACATACTTTACATTCAACTATTCTAATGACTCGAATTAAGAAAATCAAAACACTTGGAGCACTTTTAAGATTAACGTACATATGGGGGTAATAATATTATGTTCTTCCCCATTACTCCATAAAATAAGTACTTACCCATGAGTCCCAATCGTCCCAAAACAATATGTACAAGGATATGACTCGACTTAGCAACCATGTAATCAATTAGAAAGTTAACTTAGGGTTTAACAAATAACAATAATGCACTAAAAATGAGCGCATACACGGAAGGCTAAGGCGATTTGGGTGTACATTTAAGTGGGGTGTAACAAATTCTTCCTTTAAGCAAGATGCTTAAAGTTAGAAACGAAAAGATAGGCTCGGAGGGGTATACTAGGGGTATCGTGTACTAAAAATGAGTACAACGCTAAGGGTGTGGGAAAAATTAGTTGACTTAACTAGCCAAGTAATATGACTTAAATGGTCAAGTAATTGTAATACGGGTTTAACACAAGGGTGATCCTAATGCCTCTTATCATGTAGTAAATCCTACCACACGAATGTAGTCTCACTAGCGGTCTCGGGATGCATCACTGACGCAAGTTCTAGAATCTAAATGCTACCGGTACACTCATAAGCACTAATAGTAAATGCTTTTCCTATCAAATCTAAAGGCGAACCTCACATTTTTGGGTGGAAAATTTTTCTGAATATACGGTTATGTGCTAGTCATACAATCTCCTATCCATGAGACGGTTGCTATGGCTAAAGTTTCACTCCTAAATGTTGTAAAAAATTTTAAATTTGGCGCTAAAATTGCACTAACAAGTATTTCTCATAGTTTTATTACACATCGACTATCAAACAAAACAAACTCAAGCGAAAGTGCATATGTAAGGTATCATCTTTTTACCCTCCCCTTACACTTAAGATGAACATTGTCCCCAATGTTCAAGTAAAGAATGTAAAAGTGAAAAAGTAAAGAGAATGAAATCAAATACTCCCCTGATTCGCTCGGTATGGATTATAGGTTGCCAGGTTAAATCTTCCTCCAAGAAAATGAACAATCAAAGCTTCCCTTCCAGAATATAAATCATCTCCTTGTCGAACATAACCTGTAAATCCTGACAAAAATAGACAAGACAACCTTGCGTAAAATCGGCGGCATCCTATATAAGTTACTAAATCCTAGAAAACAAGATAAGATATAATGCTTGTGGAATGAAGTTTGCAGATTTCCTGGAGATTATAAAACTTAATAATTCACAAAAACCATAAGACTCCGTTAGAAAAACAAAACCGGTAAAATTTCCAGATTTTAACTCCTGACGCCGTCAAGAGTAATACTCTGACGCCGTCAGAATAGACCTGCATAAATTCTTATGTTAAGTTTCCGAAAAATTTCTGGAAAAACTTGGTCCTACTTCCTGGAAAATCCTGCAAAACTTCATTATGACTCGATACAAGCATTTGACTCTAACAAATACGAATATACATGTTCATTTAATACTGTGGAGAATCATGATCGGTTTGTTTCTTAAAAACATATTTGGGGTTTCCCCTTACACTTATCTTTTGCAAAAATACTTTTAGGTTGGAGTTAAAACTAGGCCAAACAACATAGTAAAGTATTTCCACATTTTAATTTAGAAACATGATCAACCAACAATAAAAATAAAACATGCATACGGAAGCAAATAACAATCAAACAAATAAAATCACACAAAACATGGGTTGCCTCCCAAGAAGCGCTTTTCTTTATTTACGAGTCTTGTAGCTAGACTCAAGGCTATGGGTTACTACGTGATCTCATCATCAAACGTCACATCCTCCTCACTAATCATTTCATTGTTATTTTCTTGGTAGTGTTTTACGCGTTGTATGTTAACCGTGAATTCCATACCTTCATCATCAACTAACACTACCGCTCCAAATTTAGAAGAATTGTTTACCGTGAACGGCCCATACCATCTAGACTTAAGTTTTCCCGGAAATAATCTCAACCGAGAATTGTACAATAGGACCTTGTCTCCTTCTGAAAATTCTTTGGGTTTCTTAATTCTTTGATCATGCCATCTTTTAGCTCTTTCTTTATATGTGATGGAGGATTCGTAGGCTTCTAGTCTAAGCTCATCAAGCTCGTGTAATTGCAAAAACCTATTATTCCCAGCAGTTGTGTAATCTAAGTTGCATGCCTTAAGCGCCCAATAAGCCTTGTGTTCTAATTCTACCGGTAAGTGACATGCCTTACCATACACCATGCGGAATGGGGTCGTTCCAATAGGTGTTTTGTAAGCAGTTCGGAATGCCCATAAGGCTTCGTCGAGTTTGAATGACCAGTCCTTTCTGTTTTGACTAACCGTTTTTTCAAGTATTCTTTTAATAGCTCTATTGGTGTTTTCGACTTGGCCATTGGTCTGTGGATGATAGGCGGTGGAGAATCGATGGGGTACTTCATACCTCTTCATGACCTTTTCCATTTGTGCATTGCAAAACTGTGTCCCCCTATCACTGATGAGAGCTTTCGGAATCCCGAATCTTGCGAAAAGCTTTTTCAGGAAATGAATGACTACTCTTGCATCATTGGTCCTAAGGGCTTGTGCCTCAACCCATTTGGAAACATAGTCAATGGCGACTAAGATGTACTCGTTTCCCCCCGAGGATGGAAAGGGTCCCATGAAGTCAATCCCCCAAACATCGAATACCTCACAAACTTGTATAAAGTTCTGAGGTGCTTCATCCCTATGTGATATATTTCCGGCTCGTTGACATGCATCGCACGCCTGCACCATTTCTTTTACATCACGGAAAATTGTGGGCCAATAGAATCCCGCATCGAGAATCTTTCGGGCGGTCACGTTTATCCCATGATGCCCGCCAGAGGGACCAGAGTGACATTCCCTCATAATCTTAACTGCCTCATTTTCTGAAACACAACGCCTTATAATGTGGTCAGGACACCTTCGGAATAAAAAGGGTTCATCCCAGAAGTAGTATTTTAGCTGGGAAAAGAACCTCTTCCTCTCGTACTTAGTCAGGTGTTCTGGAACAAGTCTACATCTACTTGCGAAATAATTAGCAAAGTCGGCGTACCATGGCTCCGAATCCATCATTGACATCAGTTGTTCGTCAGGAAACGAATCACTAATCTCACTTATGTCGTTCTTATCCAAGAGGTTTTCAAGACGAGATAGATGATCTACGGCTAGATTCTCTGCCCCCCTCTTATCGCGAATCTCAACATCGAATTCTTGTAACAACAAGATCCACCGAATTAGTCGTGGCTTGGCATCCTGCTTCGCGAACAGATATCGAAGAGCTGAGTGATCAGTGAAGACGACTGCCTTTGAAAGGACAAGATATTGCCGGAATTTGTCGAATGCAAATACTACGGCTAATAATTCTTTTTCGGTGGTGGAGTAGTTTTCTTGAGCGGGATTCATGGTTTTGCTAGCGTAGTAAATAGGTTGGAAAAGCTTGTCACGTCGTTGACCTAATACAGCCCCGACAGCGAAGTCGCTAGCATCACACATGATTTCGAATGGTAACTCCCAGTTGGGTGTGATCATGATTGGAGCTTGAGTGAGTTCCCTTTTTAAGAGATCGAAAGCATCTTTGCATTCTTGGGAAAAATCGAATGGAGCATCCTTCACAAGCAATTGAGTCATTGGCCGGGCAATTTTTGAGAAGTCTTTGATGAATCTCCGATAAAATCCGGCGTGCCCCAAAAAGCTGCGTATTGCCTTAACAGTCGTGGGGTATGGTAACTTAGATATAGCTTCAACTTTAGCTTGGTCCACCTCTATTCCGTTCCCGGAGATCTTATGCCCTAACACAATTCCTTCCTTTACCATGAAATGACACTTTTCCCAGTTTAACACCAAGTTGGTTTCCTCACAACGTTTAAGCATCTTTTCTAAATTAGCAAGACAGCGGTCGAAGGAGTTTCCGAAGACTGAAAAGTCATCCATGAACACTTCCATGCTGTCTTCCATGAGTTCGTGAAAGATTGCGGTCATGCAACGTTGGAAAGTGGCGGGGGCATTACATAGCCCAAAAGGCATCCTTTTGTAGGCAAATGTTCCATAGGGGCAAGTAAACGTGGTCTTTTCTTGGTCCTCGGGTGCTATGGGGATTTGAAAATATCCAGAGAATCCATCCAAGAAGCAATAGTACTCGTGTCCAGATAATCTCTCTAACATCTGATCAATGAATGGTAAGGGAAAGTGATCTTTCCTCGTGGCATCGTTGAGCTTTCGTTAGTCAATGCACACCCGCCATCCAGTGACAGTTCTCTGGGGCACCATCTCGCCCTTGTCATTTTTTACTACAGTCATTCCATCCTTTTTAGGTACTACCTGCACAGGACTGACCCAGGGGCTATCCGAGATCGGGTAAATCAATCCTGCATCTAAAAGTTTTATGACTTCTTTCTTCACTACTTCTTTAATGTTAGGGTTCACGCGCCTCTGGGGTTGCACGGTAGGTTTATAATCTTCTTCCATGAGAATCTTATGTGTGCAAAAAGTCGAGTCAATCCCCTTAATGTCGGCTACACTCCATGCAAGCACCCCCTTGTATTTCTTTAGGACCTCTAAGAGTTTAACTTTTTGTTCATGTTCCAAGGAGGAGTTTATGATTACCGGGAGTTGACTTTCTCCCTGAAGAAAGGCATACTCCAAATGATTAGGGAGCTCTTTAAGATCTACGTCAGGGGGCTCGATAATAGAAGGTTTGAGCTTGTTTTCGGGCTTTCGGAGCTCGAGATGCTCCGTTGCCTCTTGTCTGGGGTAGAAGGAGACTGCATTAACATCCTCCGTCTTTTCCACCTCTAGCAAAGGCAAAAAACTCTCGTCCCGTAGCCAGCCTTCATCGATGCAACTATCAATGACATCTATGAGTTCATCTACTTCCCCGATAAAGTAGAGCCGGTTGGCTGCTTCGAGGGAGAGGTCCATAGAATCCTTAATGTCAAAGGTTGTGCTATCGTCTCCCACTCGTAAGGTCAATTTGCCATCGTAGACATCGATGACTGCACGAGCGGTAGCAAGAAATGGTCTACCTAAGATGATAGGTACTAAGTCATCCTCCTCCATATCCAGGATTACGAAGTCGACAGGGAATTTGAATTTCCCAACTTTGACTAGCACATTCTCGCATATCCCTACGGGGTACTTGAATGATCTATCGGCTAGCTGGATGTTCATATGGGTAGGCTTCAATCCAGAATATCCTAGTTTACGGAACATAGAGTGAGGCATGAGATTGATACTCGCTCCCAAATCGGCAAGAGCATTCTTGATTGATAGAGGTCCTATGGAGCAGGGCAAGGTGAAATTGCCCGGATCGTCTACCTTCTTTGGTAGCCCTCGATGGGTTACCACTGAGCATTCTTCCCCCAGGGTCACGAGACCCTCGAGTTTCTTCCTGTTAGCGAGCAGCTTTTTGAAGTATGTCCTATACTTTGGCATATGATAGCAAGCATCAAGGAGAGGTATGGTGACAACTGAGTCTTTTAGGTATGACAAGAACCTCTTGTTATCATTCTCGGTTTTTTGATTCCTTAACCGGGATGGGAATGGAATTCTCACAGGTGGGTTAGGAGGGGCCGATGGGGAAGGGATCGTTACGGGCGGTTAGTCTGGAGTGCCAATGCCGACCTCCTGCTCCTCCTCCCCAGGTTTGTCTGGATCGGGGGTGACGGGGGACGAGTTTGGGTAAGGAGGGTCCTTGGTTGTCGTTCCAGCTCATGTGGTTATCGCGAGCATGGGGTCCTTTTTTCTTTCTAATGGCGTTTGGAAGTTATCTAGGGCTGAGTTAAGCTTGTTGAAAAATTCTCCAATACCCTCCTGCTGCTCGTCGAAAAGCTCATTAAGCCCTTTCATTTGCAAGTCTTTTTCTTGAGTGAAGTTACCAAGGTCATCTTCGAAATGGCTCCTGATTTTGAATTCAGGGCCTTCCTCCCCTTCTCTTCTCTTTACCAGATTTCCCTAAAGGGTGTAATCGTCATTTTGGTAGAAAGGCAAAAGGGAGGGATCAGCATAAATGTCCCCTCCTGACAAACATGCATGTTCAGTTGTGGCTGCTTCTCCACATTCTTCTACCTCATGCGGGCCTCCACAGTAATCGCAGATCAAGTAAGGATTCGACAGCTGTTTAGGTAACTGCGATCCAGCTATGTATTCCACTCTTTTGTGAATTTTGCTCAACCAATCCGAGGCGATCTCAGAAATGCTGACAGTCGACTCAGGTTCATCCCAAGTGTCATCCTGGTCTTGAGCATACTCTTCAATCCTATCCCATCCTTCCTCGGCACTTAGATTGGCCAATCTTCCTTTCCTAGATTGGTTAATTCCGTTTCGGTCATTAGAGGAGATATTTTCGTAGAAGATTTGGACCAAGAGCCAAAGCTCAATGCCATGATGGGGAACTTGTCTTATTGAATCTTTGAATCTAGTCCACGATTTATGGAAGGGTTCGTCCTTCTCTTTCCGGAAATGGAGGATCTTATCTCTAAGTGCTGAGGTTTTTCCAGGTGGAAAGAACTTCTCATAGAACTTGGATATGAGTTGCTCCCATGTGAAGATAGATTCAGAAGGGAGTTTGTCATACCATTCTTTGGCTTTTTCGTATAAGGTGAAAGGAAAGAATCGCAATCGGAATGTGTTTCTAGTAGCCCCATCCGTATGGATGGTGTCCACTATTTTCAGGAAGTCCTTAATGTGTTGAATTGGATTTTCCTCATCAAGTCCGTGGAACTTACACACACTTTTGACAAGCCAAACATCGTTTGCATGCAAGACCTCGTTGGTGTGTTCGTTTGGGTAAACAATGGCATTTGAAAAGCCACGAGGAGTTGGGGAAGAGTAGTCCTTGAGACGCTTAGGAGGAGGTATTATAGGGGTACTCATCTCATTGTGGGAGCTAGGGGTTGTGATGTGATTTTCTGAATTTTCCTCAGAAAGAGGTGCATCAAAGTCGATAGCAATGCTGGATGGTTCAGGAGTTGAGTGAGTTCGTCTTAACCTACACATTTCTCTTTCGGGTTCTGCATAAGGCAAGACAAGGTCTCTAGTGGTACTACGACTCCTAGTGATCCTAAGGTTGGAGAATTCGTTGGTTGCCATGATGGCGGACGGTGAAGAGTTACGAACAAAGGCACGAAGAAATAAGATAGACTAAAGAAGACCTAAAAAATAAAAATAAAATCTTACTAGAAAGGAATCTAGCAAGTAGACCTAATAAAAAGAAATCCTAACCTAGACAATAACTATTCCCCAGGCTGCGGCGCCAAAAACTTGATGCGTGGGAATCGCAACAGGCTTTACCTCTCGAGGGATCTCGAGAAGCTTACAACCCCCACCAGGCAGTGTACCTGATCGTTGTAGTATAGTATAGTGACAAGTACCGGGGGATTGATCGTTCAGCTTAGGAATAGTATCGCTAGGATTAGAAAGCCTAATTACTAGTTCTAAAGGTAAGGGATAATTATTTTTTGTATTTTTTATATTTTTTAGAAAGCAAGTAAAATCTCGGGTTTTGGAAGAGTGGGCGGAATTAGTTGCTATTCAACTAACCCAAAACTAAGATGCAATCAAAATAAAATAATAAAAATGAAATTAAACTAATTTATACTAAAGTTGTGAGCAGTAATTAGAGAAAATGTGTTTACTTAGACTTCACTACTCCCTAGATATCTTTTATACGTTAATTACTTGTTATAATTGTATGGATGACGGATTGTATTCCTTAATACCATTCATGGGGTGGCATACATAACTCCCCAATTCTATGAGCTCTTATCTCCTCCTACACCATGACCCAGCACAACTATAGGGATTGTAAACAGTGGCTCATGCATTAAATACAACCAATAAAGACCTAGTACGCCTCGGTTCATGTTTCTTAAAATCATTCATCCAAGACAAGAATAAACAAGTAATCAACACATAATCAATATCTAGGTTTCATTAGATCTAAGCAAACACAAGAGAGATCTAGCCTAGGATAATGGAATTGAGACAAGAACAAGATATAGACAACCAACACATAGACATATTGATTGAATTAGAAGAACACTTATCTCAATTACAATGCAAGGTATCAAGGGTTTGGAACCCTTGAAAAACCTGTAAAAGTTGCACCAAATTCGTCTTTAGGGTTTCACCAAAACTTCTCTCCTTTTCTAATGAAAAAACTAGAAAACTATATATAGAAAAACTGAGGTGACGGCGTCAAGAGCAATGGTGTGACGCCGTCATCTCGCCGCCAAATACTTCCTCGGACGGCCTTGATCTACTTATGACGGCCTATGTGACGCCGTCATCAACTACGGTATTTTATTCTTTGGGTCTTGACGCCTTCATGCACTGTTCCAGCATAGAAATTTGAGACTTTTCCGTTTTCTTCACTTTTATGCTCCAAAAATGTCCAAAATGGCTTCTTTTCCAGAATTCACTCTCCAAGTACCTAAAATCACAAAAGTAACGATTTAGGGCAATATTTGATCAAATAAAGTCGGATTCGGGCTTAAATGACCCCCTAAAAACGGATCATTTTTCGCCTCATCACGACCCCTACTTGTTCAAAGTCTGTGCGGATCAAGTGATCCGGCGGTGTGTTCACGGTACAAATGCCGTTGAAATACTTAAGGCATGTCATAGTGGACCCACGGGGGGACATCATGGTGCCAATTTCACCGCTAAGAAGGTTTTCGATTCCGGCTTTTATTGGCCGACGATATATCGGGATGCCCATGAATTGGTGAAAACATGTGATTCTTGCCAACGTCAAGGGAAAATCTCTCAAAAAGATGAAATGCCGCAAAATGCGATTCAAGTTTGTGATATTTTTTACGTTTGGGGCATCGATTTCATGGGGCCATTCCCGTCGTCTAGGGGTAACAAATATATTCTCGTGGCCGTCAATTACTTATCAAAATGGGTTGAAGCGAAGGCGCTCCCCACCAATGACGCCCGAGTGGTTGTTAAGTTTTTGAAGAGTCTCTTTGCCCGATTTGGTGCACCTCGAGCTATCATAAGCGATCGTGGGACCCATTTCTACAATGATCAATTTGTGAAAGTTATGCTTAAATATGGTGTCACACATCGTCTTTCCACGGCTTATCATCCACAAACGAGTGGTCAAGTTGAGGTCTCCAATCGTGGTTTAAAACGTATACTTGAAAGGACAGTAGGAGAACACCGTGCCTCTTGGGCCGACAAATTAGAAGATGCATTATGGGCTTTCCGGACCGCTTACAAAACTCCCATTGGGTGTACACCATATAAGCTGGTTTATGGGAAAGCTTGTCATTTGCCCATCGAACTAGAGTACAAGGCCTACAGGGCCTTAAAACATGCCAACTTTGACTTGAAAACCGCGGGTGATCATAGAAAAATTCAATTGAATGAGTTAGTAGAACTCCGTGATCAAGCTTACGAGAATTCTTTGATTTTTAAAGAGAAAACAAAAAGACTTCATGATGCCAAGATCAAAGACCGCGTTTTTAACGTTGGTGATCAAGTGCTACTTTTTAATTCTCGGTTGAAGATATTCTCGGGAAAGCTTAAAACCCGTTGGTCTGGACCATTCACAATAACCCAAGTTTTCCCTTATGGAACCATTGAGTTAGCTCAACAAGATGGTCCCAATTTTAAGGTGAATGGTCACTGATTGAAACACTATTTTGGATGGGATGTACCGACTATGGTAGTCCCGGATCTCCAAACTTTCCCCAAGGACAATTGAATTCGGGGATCGAGTCAAGCTCATGTGACTCGGTGAACAAAAACAAGTGCTTCGTGGGTGGCAACCCATGCTTATCCAATTTCATCTTCTTATTTTTCTATTTTCTAACAAATAATGTGAGGAGGGGGTGCCTCTTCTACTCTTGTGTTCCGTGGTTGTTTGTGATGTTTGTTCAGGACTGTCCATGATTTATGATGACTCTCGTGCTCGTTATCTCTGAGTCTCATTCATCGGTGCTACTTGGAAATCCTATATCCGTAAATCTTATCGACTAACGTTTTCTTTGGCATAATTAATAAACGGCCTAGAATTTTGTTAGGATTGCCTTAACCCATAAAACATTGAGGACAATGTTTCGTTCTAGTCGGGGGGAGGGTGAATCTTCGATTCGATTTTGACCTTGCATGTTTCACAAGTCGTGCACTCTTGCAACTCCATTTTTCCATCAAAAATAAAAAATTGAAAAAAAATGAGAAAATTTCAAAAATTTTGAAGAAAAATCAATGAAAAAGTCATGAAAAAGCACAAAAAGATGTGGAAAATTTGAAAAATTGTGCAAAAATATAATAAAGTTTGAATAAGTGTTTTGACACCTTGTTGACTTTCTTGCTGGCGAGAGTAGGAATAAATACTTTGACTTGACTGGGCATGTTGAGCCCTAGCTTGTTCCCTTAACCAATGATAATCACATAAGCTTGTGCTAGTTTTGTACACCAGGAGCTATAAAATGCAAATTCTTTCTTAAGAATCTGCAAGTTCCCGTACTTTACTTTATACATGCGCAGCTTAAAAGCTTTCGCTAGTCTTTTACATAAGGAGCTAGAAAACGCGAATTCTTCTTCTAGAATTTGCAAGTTTCCGTATCTGACTTTATATATGCGTGGCTGATTATCGGCTAAGTATTCGATGGTTTCATTATTTGGAATCTTAAATTGCGAAGAGCGAGAAATGATAGAGTTTATTTAGAAGTTAGATGCTAAACGTGGAGTGGTGGTTCTCTTTAGAGCTCATAATAGGTACTTGTGGCTTTTTACTCCCATCAGAAATGTCACCTATATATATATAATAGATGTTCTAGGTTAATTAGTGGTATTTCGGTTTGAATAATATTTAGTTCTTTGTTTTTTTAAGAGAATTTTTGCTTTAGAAGTTGGGTACATATCAAGGAACATCAAAAAATAAGAGCAAAAAGTGAAAAAATCAAAAGTCAAAAGTTGATTATCTATGTGTTTTTGGAACTACCCGATAAGCTTCCATTGATGATTGAGAAAAAAGTCAAGAAAGAAAGAAAAAAAGTGAAAAGTATCAAAAGTATGAAAAAAGTGAAATATGAAGAAAAGTGAAAGTTGAAAGTTGTATCAAATAAGAGCTTATGTATGTAAATAAGTTGTTGGCGCGTGAGGTGCATGTAATAAGTGATTAGTAATCAGTCACATGAGGTGCACGTGATCGTACTCCGCAACTTATATCCTTGATATTGTATGTACCCCAAATTCCTTCATGTGGACCGAATTTCTATTGCAGTGGTTCTTAAGAGAAAATGAATAACTACTTATCGTTTTAACTTAGGTATCACTATCGGACTAAAAATTATTGAAACGAGAAAATATGAAGCAATTCATTTCTCAACAAAATAAAATATTGAGATACAAAAACCTAGGAATGGGAGTAAGAAGTTTCTACAAGTAACTTTTATGAGTAGTGTTAGCATCTAATTTGTAGATAAGCTGTGATCTCGTTTGTACGCTTAGTTTGGGGACTCGTGAAAAATCAAGGATGACGATTTTTATCCGTATGGTCATTTTTTTTAAAAGAAGTGTTTCTACTCGTCGACCCTAATAATTATTTTCAAAATAATGAAAGTTCAACAAACCGTCACAAGTATGAAGAAAGAAAAGTCCAAAAATAGAAAGTATAAGTGGAATAAAGGAATAAAAGAAAAATTTTGGAAAACGGAGCGTTTTCGGGAATAAATGATTTTATTACTTCTTTCGAACCTCCTTGCTACTTTTCAAAGTCAGTAAAAAGAGTTTTGAAATTATTTATCCCAAAAGCGTGAATTGATCACATTGCGTGAGGACACGACAATACTTTAGTCGGGGGGATTTTGGTGAGTGCTTATTCACTCACTATTTTATGGCTAATTATCGACCCAAAACGACTATTTGAGCTAACAAATGCCAAGAAAACACTTGTTTTTGTGTTGTGAATATGCAGGTACGGTTATTACACAAATTGACGAAAAATCACACGAATACCGGGAAAATGAGCATGAGAGTAGAAGTTGGTCAAAAAGTCAAAGTCGGGAACCCGAAAGTCAATTTTAGTCCTTCATCTATTCAGACTTGGCAAGATTAGCCCTTGGATATTATTTTTCAAGATGGCAGAAGTGGTCCTCTAAGTTTCAGTATATTACATTATTGGTCCTTGTAATTACCATATCACAAAAAAATCTGAAATCCAAATACAAAACTTGGTCCAATATATATAATACCCAAAAGCCCAATCCAATCTTTCCCTTGACCCAAGCCCATTTTCATAACCGGTCAAATAATAAAAAGGTCAAGGAGGTCAAAGATGGGTCAAACACACAACCATTTTACCCCGCGCCCAAATTTTTCCCCTTTCCTCAATTACCCAGCTTCCATGAACCCTAATTTTTCACCATACAA
The DNA here is from genome assembly GCA_030686995.1 of Artemisia argyi. NCBI lineage: Eukaryota > Viridiplantae > Streptophyta > Magnoliopsida > Asterales > Asteraceae > Artemisia > Artemisia argyi. The sequence continues at coordinate 183,408,405 of CM060688.1, read as the reverse complement.
AATTAACCACAATTAAGGGTTAATTCGTCAAATCAACATGCTTCTAGAAGAGTCAGAAGTGTCAGCATGTGTCAGAAGCTCAAACTAACACACGGGGGGCTACGTGGCTGCATTCTATTGGGTAGAGCGCGTCATCAGATGCAATCCAAGGGTGGAAATGAAGGGATCAATGATTAGAGGCAATCTAAGGGTTCTAGATGGACATCAACAAGCACAGGTCACACGGATTGCCAACATGGCAATCCGAGACCCCTTCTCTCACTTTTATCTATAAATAGGACCCTTTGTAGCTCATTTTGAGGAGTAGTTTTAGTGTAGCGAAGCTCTGCAAAAATCTAGTCTCATTTGTATTTAGTTTAGAATTTGTAATGTTAGCTTAATAGATTTAATAAAATTTCAATTCTCATTTTACTATTTCTGCTTAATTTCTGTTTAAGTTCAAGTTTTCTAGTTATATTTTCAGCTTATATCTCAGCTTCAATTAAGTTTTTACGAATTTTAGTTTCCAGTTTAGTCCAAATATAACTTCAAAAACAAATAAAAAAATTGAAAAAAAAAAAAATGTGTTTCAATTTGATTAGATAAGCTTTGTAACAAGCTGAGTTAGCTTATATACAATCTATACAAGTTATACAGTTGGTTCAGATCTGTTTTAATACCAAATTTCACAAGTAAATTGAATGGTCAATGAAAGTCAAAAGTGGGAAATTCATTGAGATCTGTGGAGTATTGGATAAGTTGGAACACAAATGGAAGGTTCCTGCCTATCCTAGAGATAGGCTCGCATAGTGAATCAATCCTGTTTGGCTGGATTGAAGAATTTTGTAAGTTTCAGTTTCTTATTTGAAGTGAATGTACTGTTCGATTGATCAATGTGGCTTAGTATGTTGTTATAGCTTATTTTGTGACCATTTGAATATGAGTTTCTTTTTAATAGTATATCTAATTGCTTAGGTTTGTACTAGGATTGCTAGATTAAGATCTGTGTTTGCATTCTCATTTGATATTTGAATTATTGAAATTTGAGTTTATGGATCTGAGGTTGAAACTGGATTTAAAGCTGTTTCACTGTCTCATTGGTTGTCATTGCTATTATTGCATAGATTGTAAACTGAATTTTGGTATATCTGTGATCTGCATTGTTAATCTTACATCTGCTTGTAGATCAGTGGTAGTGAAGAGTTGTTATTGAAATTGTGTTGGTGAAATCTAGCTTAACTGATTTCTAGTTGGATTGTTTTGATTGTATCTGTTTTAGTTTGGATTATCTTAGAACCAGTTTTAGTAATGATCTGAGTTGCTAATATTTGTGGAAGATTGGATAATTTGTCATAGCTATAGATCTGTGCATTTAATTTCTGTTTGATCTTGGAGTTGACTGTAGTTTTATTGCTGATTGATTAGAGATTTTAGACTGTTAATAGTAGATGTAGTGGTAATTTGTAGTAATCTACATATAGTTTTAGTGATAACCAGTAGTTATAGCAGTGTTTGGGTTAACTTAGTATTGTTGTATTCTTGCTTATATCTTGCTGTGATTTCTGCTTTGCTAGATTGTAATAGTTTCATATTGGTAATCTTAGTTATAATTTTAGTCATCTAAACATCAATAGTCAAAAATCAATGATAATCCAAGTCTGTGTGCTATGGTATGTTCTGAGCAAATTTTATACCTTCATAATTGTAGATTTAAAGATCATATAGAGTAATCAAGGGTTTTAGTAGCTTAACAACACACCTAGGTATAGATTTAGGCATCTAAAATTGGGATTTGTCTCAGTTCTAGTGAATATACAAAAGTCAAAACCAAGCAGCAGCTGCTCATTCACACCTGATCAAGGGCTCAATTAAGGGTTCATTTGGCCATATAAATTAGGGCGTTTAGATTTTTTAGATAGCCTGCAGTATAGGCTTTAGGAATCTGCTTTTGTAATTCACTAGTTAGCTTATTAAGTGCTTATAATTCAGCTGTCAAGTAGGGTGTCTAAAGGATCTGTCATTTTCTAATAAGGTTGCATTTGTGAGTGATTATGCTTATTGTTTGCACTTGTTTCCTCTGTGTTTAATTTCTTCATATCTGAGCTTCTCTTGAATAGTTTGAGAATTGTGTTTGATCATTTTGCTTCTGCCTATGCTTGTGCTATTCCTGATTAAACCTAGTGCTTAATTTCTTGGCTTATTGCTATAATTCTGTGTTTCTGTGGTACTTTGAGCTTTTAATTGGCCAAATTCTGTCATATCTGTGTAGTATACATCAGTTTTAGTCTGAGTTCAAAGTTTCATAAAGTTTGGATCACAAGTGCTTATTTATAAGCACTTGTGATAAGCAATTTAGTCAGAAAAAGCTCCAAATAAGCTGATTTTCACTTCAAATTTTTATTCTGAGTTTCTTTTATTATTTTTGATTTTCTGGAAATTTTCCAGATTTTTCCAAGGCTTTTTACTATTTTTCTTAATTTCTTTTGGTTTTATTCAATTTTTAATTAGTTTTTAATTACCAATTATTCATAAAAAGTCATAAAAAGGTCTGAAAAATACAAAAATATTTTTAGAAATTCTTTTATAATATTTTAGAATTTTTAGAATTTAATTTTCATTTTTCCAAGTTATTTTTCTATTTTTCCCTATTTTTAATTCAAAAATTCAAATTTAATTCATAGAAAATAAAAGAAAAGTCTAAAAAATATTTTTCTTTTTCTTAAAATTCTTTTTATTAGTTTAAGATTTTTAGAAAATATTTTCAAGTTCGTAGGATCATTTTTCGTTATACGTTACAAATTTTGCGGTTGCGTTTCCGTTTTTACGTTTTTCATTTCGGTGCATAATTAGCTTGTTCTTTCTGCATATTTCATACTTGTTTGTAAATACGTGAACTATTTGATTTCTATTTTTCACTTTCTCATTTTTCAATTCACGATTTCACGAATCGATATTATCGATTCCATTCGCCTTCATTGGGAAACGACTCGGGTGATCCGTATTTTACGCGGATCACTTTGATATTATACTATATTATATATAATTGGTTTTCACACGAATCAGATATCATAAAAAACGTGCGATTTATAATATTTTTTTGTATTTGTATAAATTTGAGATTGTGAAAAAACCAAGGTACAACTAGAATGTAAAATTTGCAACATCAAAAGCTAACCAAATACTACACATTCATAGTATCATATTAATTGTGTCCGGATCTATAGCACCTGTTTCCCTACATATTCCTAAAAAACAAGCAATATGTTATGAATATATTTATTATATTGATTGTACACATTAATCATCATATTCATGACCTTTATAATTAGTCTTGTAACACCCAATATGTACTTAATACCATTCATGTTAAGGTCCCTATAAATAGAGGTACCTAATGTAATGTGAATACACACCAATAACAAGCTCTATCTTTCCCTCTCATACTCTTTTATGTTCCTTTGATTATTGTTCTTATTGTGCTATTAGGCCGTTGTTTCACAACACGTTATCAGCACGCTCTACAAGTGTTTTTCGATTTCTAATGTCTCCAATTCAAAAGGTACGTAATTTGTCGATTGACAAAGAGGAGAACTAATTAATATTAATTTGAAGTTAGCAGTCACAAAACAATTACAAAGGTACGTAAAACATACTCTATTATTTAGAATGATTTTGTCCTACTGATTTATTATCATATGTAAGTTTATATTGTTTGCTTTTAGATCATTACCCTACACAGAATCTTTGTCAATATAGATTAGAATACTTACGTGCAATATATTTGATCGTTAGTAATTCGAATATGCTTTTGATTTGTAACCTTATGATGTATGACAAAAGTTTATTTGCTTGGACATGTTTTGTTATTGATTATTATGATCTTAAGTCTTATGATATGACAAAAGTTTATTTTTGATTATCTCTAAACTTTTATAAGATTAAAGCAAATTGATTTGAAAAAGAATTAAGAAGTAGTCCTGAGAACCTTTTTCTATTTAAATATATTATAAGTTTTGGAGTATTTAATTGTCTAATATTGAGTTGATCAAATTGATATGTTAAAACTTTTCCTTCTTAAATTGATAGCAATAAACTTTTTAATCCCGAAACCTGAGGCACCTTTAGTTTTTATGGAACATTATGGATTTATGGTACCTTTAGTTTTTATGGAACATTATGGTTACTTCAGTAACCAAAAACACAAGTAGTTTGATTATGAATCTTGTATCTTATTCACTAGAAATCCATTCACCGTACAGGAAAAAGAAGCACCAAAAGAAAAGCTGAAAGAACTAAATGTACAAAACTCCTTTCGCCACATTATATTCCTAAAAAGTCACCTCCCAATATATATCGTTTTTAATGTTTGCAATCTCATTGTTTTTGGAGCCTTTAAATCTACAATATTGTGTCTACATGCTTGGTGTTTATATCCCTTATTAATCTTAGTTTTGCTTTAAAATATATATATATCTTGTTTGTGGACATTATATTTGCTATCTTAGAAGTTGACATATAAGTTTTTATGCTCTTAGATGTAATTACATTATTGAATTATTATTCGTATAACGTTATCAATAGAAAACATATGTGTTATTATGTTTTCAAGATCTATGCTAATATCAGTGTTGCAAGATTTTCATTACTCTATTATACTAGAACCCACTATCGAATAACGTTTGGTATGCTTAAAGAAAAAGAGTCTATTAAATAACAGTTTTGGCAAATATAATCTTCGATGAAAATGTTATCATTCATAAATAAATAAATGTCTTAATAAAGGTGCATTCATCAGGTAATACTAGAACAATTTTTATTTATTTTTCAGTTTATAAAGAGTATCAATAATTTCGTGACATATATGTTTCCTATTCCATATGATCTTATAATAATATTAAACATGTGTAAATGATGTGCGATACAAATTGAATTTGTAGTCTCCGCTTTTAGACTATATATATATATATATATATATCTTATGAGAGGAAATTGCATAATATTAATTCGTGTCACAAACCACTATTATAGATCAACTATGGTAAGATAAGGATACTATTGATTCATGTTGAGGCGTTGAGCACATCTCATGAAAAATATTGTTTTTTTTACGGTATTAAACTAATTACAAGTTGCTCGTTGATCTATTGACATTGAGTTAATAAACAACAAGGACTAAATATTTCTTACACATAAATTAATTAGTTTATCAATTAAAATGTAAAACTACTTAACCAGTTCCAAGTGACAATAAAGTTAGATTTAGAAGTTTCATTATCGCATGATTGAGCAGTGTGTTTGGCTAGCTGGAAAAAAAATGTTTATGAAACTATACCGTGTATACTCAACATTTTATCTAATTGGATTTTGCCAACGTTGCATGGAAAATAACATGTTTTAAATGCTAGTTTACTTCGACGTTGAATCTTTTTGCGTAATTTGGGTATACTGTTTTGAGACTTTTAGATAGAGTTATGCTTAATATGACTCTCAAAGCTAAAGTTCAGCTATATCAACATGATTATTATTCTTATAATGCATATAATATCAACAAAGTTTAAGTGGCTAATTTACGTGGAATAATTTAAGGCAATTAGATAACAGCAAATGTCGTGATACATCTAGCCCTCTATATACACATATTTACTTATGGTTGGAAAATTTTAATTGTTGTATGTACAAGGACATGTAGTTACTTGTCAACTATTTAAGCTAAGATAAAGTTATAAGATATTGACAATGATAGTAATAGAAGTATTGAACTGCAGTCTCTATGTCCTATAGAGAAAATTTAGTATCAATCGCAATTGATCATCACTCGGCATAGGGAGTTGTTTGTTTACTAGTATCTTCCTCAGGCAACTAATTTTTTACCTCCTTAATATTCAATAGTTGCTAGTATTATTTGTACTCGAAAAGTTTTGGACTGTTATTGCTAAATATTGAATAAAATGATGAGCTTCATTCTTTTCCTAGCAAGATAAACCAATAGTAAATGACAATAAAATATGGAAGAAAATAAATGTGTCATCATAAATATGAAAATTATTTGTGTAAATGTCGGATATTGTCATGTATGTGTGATTTATGTATCATGTTGTTTTATTTGCCTGCATGAGAGTTAATTGATTAATGTCCAAGTATGTATTTCATAAATAATGCAACTTCACTTGTATAAAACATGCTTTATTATTTGATACTGCAATAGGCTAATTTGCATATTAATATAATTGTGAGAAGACACACAGAGCTTATATAAATGTGATTGGGGAAATATTAGTTTAAATATGATGATGTGTTAAGTTCTCCATATAATTCGACTTTTACATAAAGTCAAGAGCAATAGAAGCACATGTAGTCATAAACTATAAGTTTATGAGCCAATATTGTTGTATTAATTGGCATGACCGGTTGGACCATCCTGGGTCAATGATGATGCGAAATATATAGAAGAACCGTAAGTTTCTTCAAAGATATATTTGATTGTTCTCGTTGGAAGTTAATTATACATATATCATCACCAGATTAAAGTAAAGATTTTTTTTCTATAAAGTTTTGGAAAGAATATGATGGGGATGTATGTAGGCCTATACATCCGCCAGGTTGATCATTTTGAAATTCAAAATCGATGCATCGTCAAAATGATCATCAAAGACGCAACTTAAGGTTAGCGTGTTTAGTGGCTCGACTTATAAAATGGGAGCACGGCTTTCCAAATTATATTATTGAGAATGGTGGTGAACACTTCTAAGTACTGGACGATTATTGGAATAAGTGTTGAATATAAAAGTATCCCATGTTCATACGCGAATTGCTTTTGTTGAAACGTTTATAAAACGTCTTCAGTTGATTGCAAAGCCAATAATATTTTGAGAACAAAACTTTTAGTTTATGGGGCATGTTATGACATATAAATCGTATCTTGCCAACAATCTATAATGAATCCTCCCCATTAGAATGGTTTTGGTCACGAACCATATGTTCCTATATAAGAATTTTGTAAATGTGTGGTATATGTTTCTTGTAAATCCACCACAACGCACAATAATGGGATGTTGAAATGGATAATTCATTCAGGGGGAGAGAATGAGCAGCGATGGATATGGAATGAATTATGATATAAATGTTGATCCTCACATTAATAAATATGAACTTAAAGTTCAAGGGACAAATAACATTCCAGATCTAGTAAATGCCAAACATGTTTAGTGACCTAAAGAAAGTGACTAGATCATATTACGCTGCTATTGCTCCAATTATAATGTATGTCCCAACATGAAAATAAATGATTGTTAGTGAGTCTATGTCATGGCTGCAACACGATAGACTAATCGATTCCAAGTAAAGTCCTCGAATGAATAAATGAAATGGAGCAAGAAAATGAAGATGGTCAAATCGAGGTAATAAGACCCCATAATAGTCAAGAAACACTAGACATGAAGGTTATTGAAAAAGCCCGGGTACATGAAAAACTATGAGATCTCAGTAAATGATATATAATGTCTAGTAAAGTGTAGAATCGAAAAGAAATGAATCGACGCCGATAGTACTATTATATATGATAATGATTATGAAGTAAATAATATAGCGCTAAAATAAAAGGTGAGGATATTAAATATCTGTAAGAGGTGTAGATGTATAAAAGAATGGCCAAATGAAGTAAAGATGCAAATATCTAATGAAAGATTAAAGTCTGTTTTGAAATGGTTACTCGGACTTGAAGTCCGTATATATGAATGTGTAAAGATTATTGGATATGCATTGATCTTTATGAGAAAGTGAAATTAAAGTATTGAAATGTTCATATATAAGGCACAACTAATGGCACGCAATACTTTCGTAAAGACGTGTAAATGATCATAAGGAGATATGTTCTCATCTGGTGGATCGAATAATATATATAATATTTATAAGTATGGCAATATAATAAGTAATTGATATGCGTCTAAAATTTAATGAATATAGCTCATGTGATTTTGAGATTTCATTGTAGCATATAAAACGCATGGAGCATGATAGTGATTTTTATGTTGGAGCATATAAGAAAAGTTCTCAAGAATAATATTTGATTGGATTGAACTAATCATGTTTTCGGCATATGTATAATAATCACCTAACCGTATAGTATTGTGCCATGTTCGCATATGAAACTTTATTATGAGATCTAGATTTGTATATGGTTTAAGTTTCATATAGTTTGTAAAGGTGATTAAATGCATGGAAATTGAATTTGAAACAAAAGACAAAGTTTGTCTTTATTGCGAATTGAAAACTATAGAAAGATGCTAACTATCTTTATATGGATAAACGACACTTATGTTTATGAGGTCACATGATGTTGAAAAGACATCTGAATTATAAAGATGATGATCACAATATCGATTTAAATGCGCCATACTAGATTGTGTATATGTGAAGTACAAGGATGAACTTGAATGAGATGTATGATGTATCTTAATCCTTAAATTGGATATGTGAACAAAATGTAGAGAATATTTATGTGATTCTATCAAAAACACTTTAAGGTGCATTTCACTGATTCAATGAGCATAAGTGATGTGATCATCAGGGGGAGAGAAGATACGCCTTGCACACTTTTTCCCTTGACCATGGTTTTGTCCCCATATGGTTTTCCGGCAAGGTTTTTAATGAGGCAACATTTCCGAGCGTATAAAGGAGTTATGTACTTTTTTTCCTTCACTAGAATTTTGTCCCACTGGGTTTTATCTAGTAAGGTTCTAACGAGGCATAATTTTCAAATGGAGTAAAACAAATATTTCGATATATTCAAGGTACAAAGGATATGGGTTTATATTTCACTAACCCATCAAAAACAAATTTAGTTGGATATGCAGATGCAGGATATAGGTCTGACCCTCATATTGGTTATGTATTTACACTGGCTGTACTGCAATTTCATGGCGTTCCGCAGCCACTTCATCTAATCATGTAGAAATTTTGGCGATCCATGAAGCAAGCCGAGAATGTGTTTTGGTTAAGAAATGTTATACAACATATTGGTGAATCTTGTGGTATTTAAGTTGGAAATGAGGGACCAACAATTTTACACGAGGACAACGCAGCATGCATTTCTCAATTGAAGGAATGGTTTATTAAAGGTGAGAGAACCAAGCACATTTCACCAAAGTTCTTTTTTACTCATGACTTACAAAAGAATGGCGATATTATTGTTAAAAAGATTCGTTCAAGCGACAATCTAGCAGATTTATTTACCAAGGCACTCCCTACCTCAACATTTAAGAAATTGGTATATGACATTGGAATGCAGCGTTTCAGTGAGCTCAAGTGAAGTGATTATGAGGGGGAATAATACGCACTGCACTCTTTTTCCCTTAGCTATGGTTTTTCTCCCACTGGGTTTTTTCCTAGCAAGGTTTTTAATGAGGTGGTATCCAAAGCGTATTTTGAATGATGTACAATCAAGGGGGAATGTTATGAATATATTTATTATATTGATTGTACACATTAATCATCATATTCATGACCTTTATAATTAGTCTTGTAACACCTAATATGTACTTAATACCATTCATGTTAAGGTCCCTATAAATAGAGGTACCTAATGTAATGTGAATACACACCAATAACAAGCTCTATCTTTCCCTCTCATACTCTTTTATGTTCCTTTGATTATTGTTCTTATTGTGCTACTAGGCCGTTGTTTCACAACACAATATAAAATAAGGCATATATAATCTTTTGCCTATAAACCAGATATAATCTTTTGTATATATTACTTTGACTAAAAACCTAGGATAGATGTATAATCTATTGACTAAAAGCTTGGGATATATAATATCTTTTATATAAACCAGATTGTGAAAAAATTAATAATAAAATAGGGCACCATTAGTTATACCATTAGGGTTAATAGCAATAGTGGGCTGGGTATTAATGTTTGTTAAAATAAAATTTATATTAGGCCTAGTACTAATAAGGAAATAAAGTGGGCTGCTATCGGTTTTAAGTTTGGACAGGGTATCACGAGTTGCGTTGGAGCCAAATCGTTTTTTGAATTATCAATTTTTGTTTGGGTTGCGATTATATGTGGGTGCACCAATACTTTTATATGAAATACTATGCTATTCCTTAAAGATATTACAAAAATAAATAAATAAATAAATAAATAAATCTCTTTTTTCTGTAAAGTTATTGTTACGGTAAACATATAATAGCAATATATTGTTCGCCAACAATTTTAACCACATGATACCCGCCACTGTAACGCGCGGGTACCCTCCTAGTGATACTTAATGAGTACGTGCATTTGCTAAACAAAAGTTGAACATATTTGAGAATTTTGAGATATCTTTTCACTATTTTAAAGGATAATATAAAATGTTAAATGTGTATCTGTTTCTTTGTAAATGTATATGTACTTTTAAATTCCAAACGCTTTGTAAACTACAACAATAATAATTGTACTCAATCGTGCCTAAGTGAGGTAAGAGAGAAATAGGATGTATACAGCCGCATCCTTATTAGAGGATAAAGGGTATACTTAAAAAACCTATGACAAATTGTACAGTGAGCAAAAATAGATAGCATCTATATGTGTGTATGCCGACGTTTAATTAAGTCTATTTCTTAACGTGGAGGTCACGTTTCGTGGCTTAGCGGCTCCAAAACGCGCCATTTAGAATCCTGGTTCAAAACCAACTATCTGACGTATTAGAAACACTTCAAAAAAAAGCTCGACATGCTAAAGTAAGTATTTACATCTTAAAAATAATTTACTATTTAACAAACATAATATGATACAAAAATATTACTCGTATGTTAAAATCGTGTCCATGCATTAGTATTATAACTAGTAAATGTATATATACTAACTTTAAAAAACATTCCTAGAAGGGCAATATTTTTCCCAAACGAATTCCATTGAAATGTTGTCAACACAATGAGACACTATCTTAAATAAGCAACCGAGTAACGCTTCAAAAACCATCATAAAAATATACTATATATTTTCTGAGACAAGTTCATAAGCTTAACTACTTTAACAACATTAAACCGGGTATTTGGTCCTGGAGCCGAAGGATATCCCTGGGAAAATAAAGCAAGAAGTCAGTAAATAGAGTTACAAAATCAAGTTAAGTAACAACAAGAGAAGTGAACAAAAGCAAAAAGTAAGATTAAACTAGAAATTGGAGTGCAAATAGATCCTAGAAGAGAATGATATAGCAAACAATAGTTATTCATTTCACGAATTACGAAAGTGTTTGTTTCTTAATGGTATCCTTGTTATGTAAGCACTCTCCAATCAAATAGTTTTAGGTTCAAGTCTAACATAAGATATGTAGATATATTTGCGTTTTATACTGTGAGATATATATTGTTGCCATTCAAAACAAATTAATTTCACGAATTAGAAAGCTTTAAATATCAAACAAGTAGTAAACTACTAGAGCTAAAACTAAAAGAGTAAGTATACCATTAAGGTGAACATCTATATTTTTTTTTTTTTTTTTTTTTTTCTTCTTTCTGAAGTGAAGATATAGAAGCGACAACTAAGTTCAATGCCGCTACGTTACGGAGGACTCCATGTTGAGTGACGGATTTTAGAAAATTTTCAAAAGTTTCTAGCTATGTATAACAACCATCATAAACATAATTATGAAATCGGAGGACTATGGGGTGTGTGTTAAAGAAAGGACAATCAAATAAAAACCTCTTATTTCAAACATATCTTACCATTTATTTGTATATTCTCCTTCCGCCTCTTTCTCTTGAGTATGTTGTGTGAAACACGAAAAGAACTTGAAATAACATCTCCTCCTTTTATCTTTTGTGTGCCTTTTTTTCTCCGGTTTCCCATCAAGATAGGGAGAAACAAGGCTATGAACATATATAGGGCAACGAATATATTTCCCCATCGTAGAAGAGAAATTATGATCTTCATCATCACATAGGCACCAATTTTTATGTGGAATGTAACATTTGAGCATGTGTGCAACGTCATACGTCTTCGTCTCACAACCCGGCAGTAGTTCCCAAGATTGTTTATTATTGTCGTTTTTTATTACCCATCTCTGGTAAGGGAGATGGTTACGATATATGCATAGACGTCCTTCAGTGATCCCTAGAAAGCTTGTATAATCACCTACATATCTTGAGTCATCAGGTTGAGGAATTTCCCTGAATTCCTCTCGAGATAAATCAAAAGAAAGAATTACTTTCTTATCATCATCCTGCATAAACCAGTGAAGCGCTCCGTTCCATAAGATACCAAGTGGGTTATATAAGCAATATTTCACTTGTTTCGTAACTTTCCATAAATTTGATTTCAATGTCAACACTCGAAAAAGTGTCCCAGCGTCGTTAGCCAACCCAGTCCCCATAACAACCTTGTAATCATCTGTGAACGAGTCATAGCCAAAACCCCAACATAACGTACACCTGCTAAGAAACTTGGGAATCCGGGGGAGAGTTTGCAGATTCCTAACCTCTCTTGTCAAAGGATTTGTTACTACAACTTGAGTATCAACGAGAGAGGTACTGAAACATACAAGGCCATTGCAAGAACCAACAATACACCAACCACGGTGGTTATAATACTCTTCGTCGCTAAGCACTTTTCCATCATCAATTAATTTTCCATTATCAATTGATTTCGCATGATCATATGTTGGCATCATGATTCTTCTATGTCCAAGTTTATGATTGTTGTAATCTTTGTTGTAATTATAATTCAGATGAGTATTAACAAAAGTAGAGCTAGAGATAAAAGACAGCCATGACTTACAAACACTTTTGCATCGGATGAGATCTTCACCATCCAATCTCTTAAGTATATCTTCAAGCAAATCGAACGTAAGATCTGACATTAGTATTGAATCGTAAAAAGCGATGCAGCGATAAAGTATATGTAGGTTAAAGCATCGCTACAAAAATATGTATATATATAGTCCATCAACTCCGTGGCCCAAATTCATTAAAAGGCTCATCCAAAAACCCACTCGTACTCTTATAAATTAATGCTAATTATTTACTCTTAATGTTTATGATATTACCATGCATGTCATTCCAATAGTGAACATACTTTTTTTAGATTAAAACTGATTTGGTATGTTCGATTAAAATATCGAATCTACGGAGTAGGTAATAAGAAATTATTCGATAAAAAAAGGTAACAAGAAGTTAGCTAATTAATATTTACAATATGAATAATAACCCGTATTTAGAACTTTTCTTAGTCGCACGTGTAAAATAGTAAAAATAATATATTGACTGAAGTCAAAAGTTCAATATAAATCTTATATTTGTCATACATTCAATAAACCAAATCTTGGTCATTCATTTTTTTATCAAAACAAAAACAATGAACTTTCATATTTTTTTTAAAAAAAGATTAAATATCTCGCAAACCGTTAATTGTTACGCGAAAAAAATCATAACACCGCAGAGAGAATTAAATTATCTTTCCATATATATGCATTTCTATATACTTTCGACTATTTTTTTTTTTCAAAATTTTCGCACAGAAAAATCTCACATGATTTGTAAGAATCACATGTTATTTGTAAAAATTGCATGTGATTTGATATTTACAAATCACATGTGATTTTTCCTGGCGGAAATTTAGAAAAAACCAAAATTCGTTGAAATTATAAAGAAGTGCGTATTTATAGATAGATAATTTAGAGGTTTTTGCATATGTGTATCAAAAACTTATACAAAAGATATATATGCAATTATTCACTTTGGGAGGGATATACATGCAATTCTGCCGATAATTTAATTCTCGTCACGATGATGCATTTTTTTGTAGCTTGAAAATTTACTGTTTGCAAGATATTATGTTTTACAAATATGAGATCTATATTAATCTAAACTCATACATTGAATGATAAAATAACTTTGCTAAACAACAAACCTATTCATACTAAGAAATTATATCAAGGTAATAAGAGCACAAGTTACACTCTTGTTTTATAGCATCAAGTTCTATAAAAAGGTATTGTCACATTAGATTTTTTAAAACAACCATTTTATCACTTAATTTATAGAACACTACTGTATCTCATAAAATTTTTTTAATTCAAATAAAACAACACGTTTATTAAATTAAAAATAATGATACATTAAATAAAATTGAAAAAGATACAATGATTAAGGTTCCATAGATGCTCTGGAATATCTTATCGGAAGTCGTTGTGCACTTTCCATCAGCACTATGTTTCCGTTTCTTTTGTGGTAACAACACTGCTGATACAAAAGTTGGGCGTTCCTGATTATGGGCTCTTGCTCTCGTACCAATTCGCTTCTTAATGCTTGAAACCTGCGCACTAAGAAAATAAACAACACCGTTAGGCTTATCGTGGGATTGTCTCCCACGATTAGACTCCGGCGTGAGAGTAAGTAATTGGTTTAGGGTTCTCGTAAAAGAGTTTTAGGGTTTGTGAATCGTACCTTTAATGAGAATTATGTCATTCCTTATATAGGCGCAGAATCCTTGTAAGGTTCGTGCTCCTTACGTTTCGCACACGTGGTACTTATCCGGTTTAAGGATATCTATTCCATAAATATGAGATCCTTATCTAAACCGTATATATAGTTTAGTTTGGCTTCGGCTTATGTGAGCCCATTCCCATTATTGATGCGGCCCAAGTTATAATAGCCCACGCATGGTGGATTTGGGCCTTAGTAATGTTTAATATTTGGGCTCGTGGCCCATATATAGACTATACGTCATCATGTCCCCCCAGTCTAGTGTGCGCGGCTCATAGCCGCGGATGCTAGACTAGTCACAACAGCGGTAAGCGTGGCGGGAGAAATTTTAAATATTGCCGCCCAATATTAAGGACAATGTACCTAGTCATAGATATTTCAAAGAAATGCCTCGAAAATCGGGGGTTGTGTCCACGTGTCTCTAGGAAAACGGGAAAAAGTGCATGTACCGTTTCGGATTCTGGCCACACGTTTTGTGAGTGGGATCCACGTGGGCTTCATCTAGGGTTTTTTGACTCCTTATATAAGAGTCACCGCCTCCATTTACCCAAAACACATAGTAAAAACACATACTCACCATTGCACACTTCTTCAAAGCGTTTTTTGCAAAGAAAGTAACTGTTTGATTAGGTAAATTTGTGTGCGTATTCTAGTAAATTTATGAAAATGGTTGCCCAATTAGAGGAGTTTCGCTCTGCGATGAGTGAGGATGATGTGCGTTAGTTTTCATCTGACTACTTCATTCCTCTGGATGTGCATCCAGAGACTCCAGACATCGATGCGTGTATAGCCGATTTCCCCGAAGGGAAAATAGGACTATACACGCGTTTTTTCGAGTACGCTAATTACCGCGTACCTATATCTATTTTCCTGAGCAATTTGCTCAATCACTATCGTCTTCATATCTCACAGCTGCACTGTATAGGTGCGGCTAAGGTATCGAATTTTGAGGTAAACTACCGTTTACTTGCGATAGAACCGACCGTTGACCTATTCCGCGCCCTCTACCACACAACGTGGTCGCATGGATGGGTATCCTTTGCGAAGCGCGCGGGGAAGCTTCAGTGCTATACCGAAAAGGTAGACTCCCTGAGGCATTGGAGGGAGTATTTTTTCTGGGTTGATGACGTAGTGTTTTCATCGCCCTTTGAGTTTTATACTCAAGATACATTGCCAAGGGATGGGCGTCCCGTACCCGGTTCCTATAGTTTGGCTGATGCGCAGACCATTGATGCCAACCGCATCCCCATTAACCCTTATCCGGAGGAGTTTTTGGTGCATGTGGGGTTGAGTCGCAGCTATTTCGAGGGTGTTGACGAGGTGCGAACCTTCATTGATGAGGAAGGCCGGGGTGGGTGTTCATCCCTTTTGCTTCTAATCATGTAAGTTTTTCTATATGCGCACGTTTAATAACTAATTTCTTCTTTTGTTGTTTTGTTTCTGTGTGCGCAGAGATGGATCTGTTTGCAGTAGTGGAGCTGGAGAAGCCAGAGCAGGTGACCATTGGCGTGCGCCCTCTGAGGGAGAATGAGCAGCCGCTTTTGGAAGCGACTGCGGGTCATCTGATGGTGTTGGGGCCTGTTGGCCATGAAGATTCGCCGCCGCTCCAAGTTACGCCCGTTCAGAGCGTGGCGCCAAATGTGGAGACTGCGCATGTGGAGGAGGCGCACGCTGAATCTTCTGATAGCGTGGAGATATTGAAACCTGAGGAGGTGTTGAAGCCTGAGGAGGTTGCGCAGAAGCTAAAGCGCAAGGGAGAGGCTGGTAGCAGTGGTACTTCCAAGAGGCGACGCTACCTTATTGGAGATGCTTAGTAGTCTGCGGAGGAAGAGACATCCGCTCCTGGCGCGGATAAGAAGGCTGCAGAGGCCTCTCCATTTCTGTAAGTAATTTGTCTCATGCTATGTATTTTCTTTATTACTTGTCGTAATATGATCTAACTGTTTTCTTCCTTTATTGTAGCGATGATGCCACGAAGGATGATGGAGCCTTCGTGGAAATGGTGGCCCCTCCTGAGAATGAAAACAAGGAGGAGGGAGCAAAGGTTGATGAAGGCGTATCTACGCAGCAACTGATGGATGAGTTGGCTGCTACTGCTGCGCGTCAAACTGAGCTGGTGGCTCAGTTGAAGACGAGGTACGTCGGGGAGAGTAGCACTCTCGCCCAAAAAGATGAGGAGATAGCTGTTCTCCGTGCGCAGCTGGCTGAAGCGCAGGCGGAAGTGGGGTCCTTCAGGGTGTACACGGATAAGGTCACCAATGAGAAGTTGACCGCGATGGCTGAGCTGGAGCAGGCGCGCAGACAATTTCATCAGTTCAGGGCCAACCTTACTTGGGCAGTAAGGTATCTTGAAGAGAAGAAGGAGGAGCACTTCGCGAACATTGCTGAGTTCAAGGTGCACATGGAGAAGATTGTTCAGGCGCAGGAGGAGAAGCTGCGGGGCCTGAGCATAGAGTATGATGAGGAGTTATACCCTCATCTGATGTCTACCATAGCTGAGCGCAGGTACGTCCTTTCATCTTTTTTATGCAATGTTGCCTTACTATATTTGTTTATATATTTCTGCTAACACAAGTTTGTTGATGTAGGTGGTTGATCAGCCATGGGTTGCGCCTAGCTGCTATGGGCACCTTGGAGTCCCAAGAGGTGTTGGTGGCCTTTGGGAAGGTGGTGCAGTGCGCTGTGGAGCGTGGGAGGTCGCAAACTATGAAGGATCTCCATGAGGCCAAGGTGTTGAACGTGGCCTTGACTGAGGTACTTGGCTATAACGCGAGTGCGTATGACGAGCTGGTGCAGGCCATGGAGGGGATGAAGCTCCTTGAGCTTCCTCATATTGCCCAGTTAGAGCGCGATCAGGATAACCCCATAAAGGTAATTATGGAGGGATTGACCCTGGAGCGCCATATTTTGGAGGATGCCGAGGCGCAGCCGGACTACTTCCTCAAACATGATGAGTCGCAGCTGCAGGTTCCTGTGTTTGTGCAGCCTCGCCATATGCTGAACCCATTTGCTCTTGAGAAGAAAATTCCTTTGAAGGAGGTATTGGAGTGCCACGCACAGAGAGCTGCCCAGAAAAAGGGGATTAAGAGCAAAGCTGTCCTATGCGGTGTTGGCGCTGCACACATTCCCTGGTCTGATGGGGTTCCTGTGAGTGTAGCGAATGTATCGCCTAAGGATACGTTGCTGTTGAGGAAGCTTCAAGAGGCAGGAAGTTCCGTTGCACCGGAGGATAGCCCTGAGCATCGCCATAGCGTGTAGGCTGTTTTTTGTATATTTATTGTGTAAATAATGAAGTGTATCTTTCTCATGCTATAGTAGCTGTTTTTTGTATGTAAAAATATTGAATAAGATACTCTTTTGTGGTTAAATTAAGTGCGTAACTTAAGATAAATTACGAGAATAAACTTGCTTTAATTGTTTGCGAAGTTTTGTTATTTGACCAAGAGTCTTGGCTCGTTATTTGCTAAGCTTCGTACAGTGTACTTAATTATTTGCGCATCCGTCGTGGGGCGCGCAGTGTAAACTTACCTCAACGTCTCAAAAGTAAGGCGCTTAGCAAGGATGCGTGATCCAATGTTGATGGGTTTGCAACCCTCTTACTCAACGAGTGAATTAGTAGGTTTACTCATCCTTTATGCCTTCGTGGGTCTTAATTAGTGCATGCACGCCATGTAGGCAAAAATATAATATAACAATATTAACATATATAAGAATGTACGCAATAAAGTGAAATGCGTTATGGAGTTAGCTAGAAACCATAACATTTTATTGATACTTGCAAGTTTTTGAAAAAGTAAAAGACAATTCCTAAGAAAGAAAAGAAGAAACAAACACTTATTGGGCACATCCTAAAGTGCAAAGTTGTCTGTGTATGGGCTGTAGCCTTTCCTAAAGATAGCATCTTTTAAGATTGCAGATATTCCAGGTGCGTGCTAGGTCGTGACCTTTCATGTCGCGCAACCTGTATGCGCCACTGCCTAGCGCATCAGTGACCTCGTAGGGTCCTTCCCATTTGGATCTGAGCTTGCCTGTGTCTTCTGCATGGCTTGCGTCATTGGCGCGGTATACAAAGTCTCCTGGTCTGAAGGAAGTGTTTTTGACCTTTGCATCATAATACTTCTTCATTTTTGCCTTAGCCTTTGCTCCGCGTATAGCTGCGCGTTCACGTCTATCCTCCAGTAAATCCAAGTCTATGCGCCGCTCCTCGTCATTTGTTGTGAAGTTGACCTCTGCTGTTCGTATAGTTGGCATTCCTATCTTAGCTGGTATGACTGCTTCTGTTCCGTAGACAAGGGAGAATGGCGTGTCTCTAGTACTGGTTTTGATTGTGGTGCGATGCGCCCATAAGACATGTGAGAGCTCGTCCACCCACCTTCCTTTGTGTCTGTCAAGGCGTGCTTTTATTCCTTCACCTAGACTGCGATTTGCTCGCTCGACCAAACCATTGGTTTGTGGGTGTTTTACTGAAGCGAAGTGTTGTGTGATGTTCAATTGCACGCACCAATCTTTGAATGGGTTGTCGCAGAACTGCTTCCCATTGTCTGATATGATCTCTCCAGGTAGTCCGAAGCGATAGACAATGTTATCCCATACAAAGCGTTTGACCTGGTTGCCCGTGATGCTCACCATCGCCTTTGCTTCAATCCACTTCGTGAAGTAATCTATGGCTACGATGAGGAATTTTAACCCTCCTGCTGCAACTGGAAAGGGTCCTGCGATGTCAATGCCCCACTTGTAGAATGGCCATAGTGAGGTAACGGGTGTTAGCTCTTGTTGCGGTTGGCGTGGAATTGGCCTGTGTACTTGGCAATTGCTGCACTTCTTGATCATATCGCGCGCGTCGCGGTGCATAGTTGGCCAATAATACCCCGACCGTAGAGCGCGCGCTACAATAGATCGTGGCCCTGAGTGCATGCTTCATGATCTAGCGTGGATTTCTCGGAGTACATAGTCTGCTTGAAGAGGTCCCACACATCATAGCCAAGGTTGCAAGAAAGAACGTCGATAGAGTATGTTGTCCCGTAGTTCAAATCACTGCGCTGTGCGCCGTACTCTTCGAGCGTCCTTATGATCCTGTGGTAAGACTCCTTTGCTAATAAATTCAATGATAGGTGTCATCCATGTAGGATCTTGTTCTTCTATCACCGTGGATACTTCCATCTCCAAGATTGACTTGTTTTGTAAGGTTTTTACCAATACCTGTTTCGATAAGTGCGCAAAGCTTGTAGATGCAATCTTGCTAAGCGCGTCAGCCTTCCTGTTGTCCCCTCTAGGTACTTGTTTTATTGTGAACCTATCAAAGTTTTTAATTAAGGACTTGGTCTTATCCAGGTATTGGATCATGTGCTCATCCTTGGCTTCATATTCACCTAGCACATGGTTAGCAACTAGCCTAGAATCTACGTTTGCCTCCAGGTTGCGTACACCCATTTGGATTGAAATACGCAGTCCGGCGAGTAAGGCTTCATATTCTGCCTCATTGTTTGTGGCTGTGAATTCGAAGCGCAGCGCATAGGTGAATTCCATACCTTCTGGATTAGTAAGGATAAGGCCTGCGCCTGATCCATCTACACATGAGGATCCATCTGTGAACAGAATCCAGGGTTCCTGCAGATCTGTTTTGGTCGTTGAGGTTGGACTATCGGTATCTGGCTTCTCAACAATGAAATCAGCTAATATCTGTCCTTTGATTGCAGTGCGCGGTCTATACGAGATGTTATATTCGCTTAACAACACACTCCACTTTTGTAGCCGCCCTGATGCGTCAGGTTTAGAGATAACTTGTTTGATTGGCTGGTCTGTGATTACAGCTATTGGGTGCGCTTGAAAGTACCTGCGCAGTCTTTTAGCTGCGAATACTAGAGCTAAGACCAGCTTTTCCATAGCGCTGTTGTTAGTCTCTATCTTCTTCAGTGCTTTGCTTACAAAGTATATGGGTGTCTGGACGAAGTTCCTATCTGTCAGTAGTACTGCGCTAACTGCTCCATGGGTTGCAGATAAGTACATGATTAGCTCTTCCCCTGGTCGCGGTGCGACAAGTTTGGGAAGTGATGCTAAATGCTGTTTTAGCTGTTGGAAAGCTTCTTCTGCTTCCTCAGTCCAACGAAAGTCTCCCTTTTTGGTGCATGATCAGTGCTAAACAGTCAGATAATATTAACCAGGTTTAAATGGTTAACAAGTCAAAAACAGCTTAGACTAATGCTCCGTGGAGTACAAGGTATCCGCGGGTCGTTAATCCCAACGAGGTATGAAATAATTAAATCAAGGCTGAGCACAAGTGAACCAGTGAACCATAACCTACTTTCTAAACCTCCCATGAGGTACTACAACCATGTCCATCCAGAATTTAACATGCTCCTTTGCTTCTTCCTTGTTCTCACTGATTTTTTATTTTCTCTCTATTTAATTGATTTTTTTTTTAAATTTTTTTTTCTGTTTACGAGGAACTTTGATTTCTATGATACTAAAACCTTAATTAAGTTATTCTAGGAGCTTATATGAGATTATAAGTCCTATAACAACATTTTTATAACATCTATATGAGTAAACATGAAAATTTGAAATTGTAAACTGCATAAACTATAATTGATCATGAAACTGAAATTAGAGCTTGTAAATAGTTTTATTACAACACTAGAACATTAGTACAATACTTAGAAACTGAAACTTGAACTGAAATGATAAACTACAATTTTAACGACATACATAAAAATTAAATTAAAACTACACACTTCTATCTCTGCTTCTCTTCTCTTTTTAAAGCATCCCACTTGTTCCAGGTGTCCTAATGATAAAATCCCACTTCAATTTAGCCCTTGGATCACTTTAATTCATCTCATCTGTTCAAATCCACTTTTGGCGCCAAAAGTGGTTTAGGCTGCTTGTAGGGTTTTCAGGGCAATTAATGCCCTTTGGGATGTTGTGTGAGTTGTAGGGGACAATTTGGGATGTAGGGGTGAGCTGGGGATGGTGGATGGTATGTTTGCAGGGTGTAGGGGACAAAGTGGGTTATAGGTTTAGCACTTGTCATCCCCTGGATCAAAACCAAGGAGTGGGTTTTGCTTAGGAGGGTGACAGGGAGTGTTTTGAGGTGGAGATGATGTAAGGTGGAGGTGGAGTTGTGGGAGAGTAGCAGGGAAGCAGGAGAAGATGGGAGGTTGGGGTGATAGTCAACGCGGGTCAAGGACCCGTTTTAATAATAAAGGGTGATTGGGCTTAAGGGTATTGGGCTTGGGAAGGATTTGGACAAGGCTTTATTTTTGTTTGGATTTGGAATTTGGACTTTGGACTTTGGACTTTGGAATATATATTGGATCCGTTTGGTTTGTAAGGTTTAAAAGCCCAAGGACTTAATTTGTAACTTCTGAATTTCCAAGGACCAACTTGTAACTTTTCCAATTTTATCAAAAAGGACCTTTCATGCCATATAAAAATATTATAAGGACCTTTTTAATATTTTTCCAAATTTAAAAGTAACCGGGGACCAATTTTGCCAATTTCCAAAGTGCAGGGACTTGTTTTGTGAATTTCATGAATTTATCATCTAGGGGTAAAATTTGTCAATTTGTGAATTACCAAGGACCCTTTGATGATAAAATTCCATTTTTGAACACTAGGGGGTATTTTCTGTCAATATTGAAACTGCAGGGACCTGTTTTGCCAATTTTGATATTTTGAACTTCCAAGGGTAAAAATTGTTATTTCATGATTCCTGAGGACTGTTATTGACTTTTCTTTAAAATGAATCATCCAGGGACCATTTCTGACATTTCTTGAAAGTTCAGGGACTGATTTTGACAATTTGGCAAACTTTGGCCGTTTTTCCCTGTTTTCAGTTATTTTATGTCTGAAACATATAAAAACACCTTCTAAGGATATTTGTAATATTTTGTGGTGTTTCTAAGTGTTTTTACATGTTTTTGTTGTTCAGATTTGACAGAAATGATGAGTTTTTATGAACTCATCAATCCCCTACACTTAACTATTGCTAGTCCCTAGCAATCTAGCATCCACTAAAAACCCAATTTTGAAAATTTAATGGATTTTTGATATCTCTTTACCAGACAGCCATTACTTCTGGAGTAGCCAGGTGTGAAAACTGTGGTACACCTGATAACCGTGTGATTTTGAGCAAACCACCAGCTGTTAACGGATTTGATTAGTCTTTACCAAAAGTCGTTTGCTTCTGGACTAGCCAACTCTTGATGGAATAGTCAACATCTTGGTGAGCTGATTACCAATTATGGTTTTTCACTACCTTTACCACAAGCCATAATCTTGCGGGCTAGCCAACTCATTTGCTTTTGAGGATATAGGGAGTTGAGGAACCATACAATTTTGGGCAAATTGCAAGCCATAAACGGATTTGAGTTATCTTTACCAAGAGCCGTTTGCTCCAGGATTAGCCAGTCCTTATGTGGATTAGACATGGTAGACTAATAACCATTTGTTGTGTTAATGCCAAGTACTTCATTAAGTGAAAATTTTGAAAATTTTTTAAAATTTTTGGCAAAAACAGGGGTACTAGATGTATAATGTGATTAAATTTGCTAGAATTTCCCCCCCCTACACTTAGAAATGAATATTGTCCTCAATATTCAAAGTTCCGGCTATTATACCGACTCTTTGAACGTAAAAAGGCAATATTACAAGCTAAATGTAGGAACAACATTTATTTTATTTTTGTATTTTTTCATTTTTTATTTTATGTACTTTATTTACAGTAGGGCAACTCCCCTACACTTGGGTGGTAGAACAGAGAAAGAAGTCAGAAACATGGGTGAGAACCCATGTTATGCTAATGTTTTTGTTTATGGAGTCACTAGCTTGACTCGACCCCGTATTAATTAGTCCGTGGGGAAAGTTTGGAGATCTCGGACAACCACTTGTGGTATGTCCCCTCCAAAGTAGTGTTTCAAACGGTGTCCATTTACTTTAAAATTGGGACCGTCGGGTTGTAATAACTCAACAGTTCCGTATGGGTATACTTTTGCTACAGTAAATGGTCCAGACCAACGGGTTTTTAGCTTACCCGAGAAAATTTTCAATCTTGAATTGAAAAGAAGAACTCTGTCACCAACGTTGAAAACGCGGTTCTTTATTTTAGAGTCATGTATCTTCTTAGTCTTTTCTTTATAGATTAAAGAATTCTCGTAAGCTTGATCACGTAGTTCATTTAGCTCATTTAGCTGAACCTTGCGGTGATCACCCGCTGTCTGAATGTCAAAGTTTGCATGTTTCAAAGCCCAATAGGCTTTGTGCTCTAATTCGATCGGAAGATGACATGTCTTTTCGTACACCAACTTGTATGGAGTACACCCAATGGGTGTTTTATAAGCTGTACGAAAATCCCAGAGTGCGTCGTCCAATTTGTCCAACCAAGAGGCATGGTTTTCACCAACCGTCCTCTCCATAATTCTCTTAATGCCCCGATTTGAGACCTCCACCTGCCCACTAGTTTAGGGGTGATATGCAGTAGAAAGACGGTGAGTTACACCGTATTTCAGCATCACTCTTGCAAATTGATCATTGCAAAAGTGTGTACCACGCTGATAATGGCACGAGGAGTCCCGAATCGAGCAAAGAGAGACTTCAGAAATTTTACAACAACTCGGGCATCATTAGTGGGTAAAGCTTTTGCCTCAACCCATTTAGACAAATAGTCGACAGCCACGAGTATATATTTGTTCCCTCGTGAAGACGGGAACGGGCCCATGAAGTTAATGCCCCAGATATCAAATATTTCACAGACTTGGATGATGTTTTGAGGCATCTCATCCTTCTTAGAAACATTCCCGTGATGTTGACAAGCATCACAAGTTTTGACAAGTTCTTGGGCATCTTTATAGATGGTGGGCCAATAGAAACCAGAATCAAACACCTTTTTGGTGGTGTAGTTTGAGCTGTGATGTCCCCCAGTGGGTCCATCATGACAGGCTTTAAGGATTTCCATGGCTTCAGTACCATGGACACACCGTCGGATGACTTGATCCACACATATTTTAAAGATGTAGGGGTCGTCCCATAAATAGTGTTTGACGTCTTTGAAGAATTTTTTCTTCTGCCGGGACGACATCCCTTTCATTACAAAATTACCCGCATGGTAATTTGCAAAATCGGCAAACCATGGGGTAGAGGTATCATCCCGACTAGAGATTAAATTTAGTGTCTCCAGAGGAAAGGTTTCATTAATTTCCTTTCTCTCGAGATCATCCTGATGAGGATTCTCTAGACGGGATAAGTGATCAGCCGCAAGGTTTTCTGCTCCTTTCTTATCACGTATGATAATGTCAAATTCTTGAAGGAGTAGAACCCAACGGAGCAACCTCGGCTTTGCATCCTGTTTAGCAAACAGGTATTTCAAGGCTGAGTGGTCCGTATACACCACGCATTTTGTTAGGATCAAGTAAGACCTAAATTTCTCAAAGGCATATACCACAGCTAATAGTTCTTTTTCTGTGGTGGTATAGCGTGTTTGAGCTTCTGTCATGGTCTTACTAGCGTAGTGTATTGGTTGAAAATGTTTACTTAAACGTTGCCCCAAGACTGCACCAATTGCAAAGTCACTTGCATCGCACATTAATTCGAATGGCAAGTCCCAGTCGGGGGCAACAAGAATGGGTGCTTCAGTAAGCTTTTGTTTCAAAATTTGAAACGCTTCTAAGCACTCAGGTGAGAAGATGAAAGGAGTATCCTTCTCTAAGAGATGGGTCATAGGCCTGGAGATTTTTGAAAAATCTTGTATAAATCTTCGGTAAAATCCAGCATGACCCAGGAAACTTCTAACACCTTTGACGGTAGTGGGAGGAGGTAGTTTAGCAATTACATCAACTTTTGCTCTATCTACCTCTATCCCGTTTTTAGAAATCTTATGGCCGAGGACAATGCCCTCTTTGACCATAAAGTGGCTCTTCTCCCAATTCAGACACAAGTTTGTGTCTTCACAGCGTTTAAGCATGATTTCCAGATTGGTGAGACAAGCTTGGAAAGAATCCCCGATGACTGATAAGTCATCCATAAATACCTCCATAGTTTTCCCGATGGTATCGGAAAATATAGCCTTCATGCACCTTTGGAACGTGTCGGGAGCGTTGCATAAGCCAAATGGCATACGACGGTAGGCAAATGTTCCATATGGGCATGTGAAGGTAGTTTTTTCTTGATCATGTGGATCAATGGGGATCTGAAAATATCCCGAGAAACCGTCCAGGAAACAATAGTACTCATTTCCTGCCAACCTCTCAAGCATCTGGTCCATAAAGGGTAGAGGAAAGTGGTCTTTTCGGGTGGCATCGTTTAATTTTCTATAGTCGATGCATACACGCCACCCAGTAACCAAACGAGTTGGAATCAAATCGTTTTCCTCATTGGTGACAACAGTTATGCCACCCTTCTTTAGGACACAGTGGATGGGACTAACCCACGGACTATCAGAGATCGGGTATATTAATCCAGCATCAAAAAGTTTGAGAACTTCTTGTTTGATAACATCATGTATTTTAGGATTAACTCGTCTCTGGTGTTAAACTGCAGGCTTAAAGTCATCTTCCATAAGAATTTTGTGAGTACAAAATTCAGGGTTAATACCCTTTATATCAGATAATTTCCAGGCAATTGCTTGCTTGTGTGACTTTAAGACCTTTATAAGAGCAGCTCTCTCCTCATCACTTAAATCTTTTGCTATAATGACGGGTAACTTGTCGTTACCTTCCAAAAAAGCGTATTCGAGATGAGGAGGTAAGTCTTTGAGCTCAACTTCAGGAAATTCATCAATTTTCTCAACATATTTGATTTCCTCTTTATGAAGTGTTAGTGGTAGAATAGGAGGGTAGGAGGGATCTTTGTTTAACAATTGCTCAAGGAGCATGATATCCCCCTCCGGGTCAATCTCTTGATGATCAATTCCAGATGGAATTGAATCACTTCTAAGAAAGGCCTCTATTTCCTCAAGGATGAAGTCACTTCCCTCAAACGGAGTGAGGGAAGGATTAGAATTATGAATTATAGGAGTAGAAGATGGAGTGGGATTGCCACTCAGATAATCATCAGAATAACCAAGAACTTCTTGAGCGTACTCCTCATAAGCAATATCAATGACATCTATTCGGTTAACCAATTCAGAGTCATAATTTGAGGAGTACCTCGAAGTTTGATCAAGGTTAAATGTGATTGCTTCCGTACCCACACGTAATGTGATCTCATGTTCAAAGACATCTATGAGAGCACGACCCGTTTTAAGGAATCCTCTTCCAACAATTAGAGGAACCCTTTGATCTGCATCAAATTCAACAACGACAAAGTCGGCTGGAAAATGAAACTTCCCTACTTTCACAAATACGTCCTCGGCAATGCCAAGAGGACGTGATATTGATCGGTCTGCAAGCTCTAGAGTCATGCAAGTAGGTGTAAGTCCTGGAAGAGATAGTTTCTTCCATACTGAATGTGGCATTAGGTTGATGCTGGCACCATGATTGGCCAAGGCATAGCAGTCAACCATTCCTGGAAATACACAAGGTATTAGAAATTTTCCAGGATCTTCGAGCTTTTTAGGAAGCTTTTTTAATAGAACTGCAGAGCAGTTCTCATTTAACGGAGTTTTAGCCATTTCAAACAGCTTTTCCTTGTTACTCAACAAATGTTTAAGCGTTGATGCAAACTTGGGCATCAAAATGATAGCGTCCGCGAAGCTTATGTCAAAATGTAATTCTTGAAATATTTGATAGAATTTGTCCATTTGATGACTAGCTTTCTCGCGAAGCTTTTGATCACTTAATCGTGATAGGTATGGAATTGAAGATTTAGGGGTGGTTTTTGGATTTTCTACGGGAACTGGTGGAGTTTCAGGCACTACTTTGTTTTTAGTAGCTGGAACCTGAATAACTGGAGGAGGGACGTCGTCGGTACTTCCTTTATCAATAGGAGGTATCGTGTCCGTTGTAACCTCAGCTTCTTTTTCTAATACCTCAGGAGAAGAGAAAGAAGTAGATGGAATTTTGGGTCCTTTATATGAAGCTCCACTCCTGGTTGTGATTGCTTTTGCATCACCCCTCGGATTCGCGATCGTGGTGCTAGGTAATTTACCTGAGCCCGAGGGTCTTTCATTTAAAGATTTCTTAATGTCAGAAATCTGGCTGATCAACAACCAGTTTGTTTCTTCCTGGGTTTTCATGAATTGTTTTAACAATTCATCAGAGGGAGTAGGGTTTGGAACAACAGCTTGTGTTTGGATAGGAGGGGTTTGCCCTCGGTTGTTCTGGTTAAACCCTTGATTTTGAAATTGCCCTTGATTAGGATTTCCATGAAAGTAGCCAGGGTTAAAGTTACCCTGTCCCTAATTTCTATTCCCTTGATTTTGAAAATTTTGGGGATAACCTTGATTAAAGTTACCTTGGTTAGAAAAACCTTGGTTACTTCTATTTTGGTTTTGGGGACGGTTTTGTATGTTCTGGTTAAAACCAGGTGGTACAGGGTAAGTGTTCGGATGCCATGGTGGTTCAGCAGGAGGACGATATTGATTAGCTCCTGGATTGGAACTACCGGCAATCGCATTTGTTTCAAAAGTGTTACTATCGGTAGCAGTATAGTTATAGTATGCATAAGGACCACCGCAAGTAACACAGACATCCACTTTCTTCACTTCAGCATGTGAAGGATTCTGTGGGAAAGAGACTTTCTTTTGGTTGGGGAGAACCAAAGCTTGTATAGCATCCGTGAGTTTATCAATCTTAGCATTGGTGCTAGATTGATTCACGGTAGATGAAGAAGGATCGACCTGTTTGTTACGTGTGGTACGAACCTTCGATTTGTTTTCAATTATAGCTAAAGCTTCTTTGACAGTACGACTCAAAAAATTACCTCCAGCTGAGGCATTGAGGGAGTCTTGATCTGCTTGGCTCACTCCATTATAAAATGTGTCGAGTTGCATTAACTCAGAAAATTCGTGGTGAGGACATTTGCGAAGCAACTCTTTGAATCTATCCCATGCTTCACTGAATGTTTCACCAGGTCTTTGTGAAAACTTGGTGATTTCATTTCTAAGATAGGCAGTTTTGGATGGTGGATAGAATTCATTCACAAATTTCTTAACTAAATCTTCCCATGTATCTATGGATCGAGGGGGTTGTTTTTCTAGCCAGACTCTGGCTGCCCCCTCTAGGGAAAATGGAAAAAGAAGTAGTTTAATAGCCTCTTGCGGGACATTCTTACATTTGATGGTAGATGTAATCTTGTTAAACCGTCGTATATGCGAATGAGGATCGTCCCTTTCAAAACCGTAGAACTGACTAGAAGTTACCAGATTAAGTAATCTGGTTTTTAATTCGAAATTGTCAGATACTATGGTGGGTACAATAATAGCATCTCCATAACCCTCGATGGGTGCCTGGAGAAGCTCGGACATTGGGCGACCTTCTGCCATAATGACTGAAGGTTCAGGTTCAGTCTGAATTTCAGGCTCAATTTTCGGGGCAGAATGTTTTTGGGTACGTCTTCAAGGAATTGTGACAAGCTCGCGGTGAGGACTTGTAGACCTAGAAGAACGAGTGCGCATGCACTGGAATAACTCTAAGAAGTCTTAGAGTAAAGAAAAAGAAAATCTTTTTGGTTTTTATATAAATATGAACAGAGATGGTAAATTTACAATGAGTGTATATTCAGAACCACGTATGCTTCCAAATTCGTAGTACGCAGCACACCTCCCCGGCAGCGGCGCCAAAATTTGATCTGTGCTAAACAGTCAGATAATATTAACCAGGTTTAAATGGTTAACAAGTCAAAAACAGCTTAGACTAATGCTCCGTGCAGTACAAGGTATCCGCGGGTCGTTAATCCCAACGAGGTATGAAATAATTGAATCAAGGCTGAGCACAAGTGAACCAGTGAACCAGAACCTACTTTCTAAACCTCCTATGAGGTACTACAACCATGTCCATCTAGAATTTAACATGCTCCTTTGCTTCTTCCATGTTCTCACTGATTTTTTATTTTCTCTCTATTTAATTGTTTTTTTTTTTTTTTTTTTTTTTTTTTTTTTTTTTTTTTTTTTCTGTTTATGAGGAACTTTGATTTCTATGATACTAAAACCTTAATTAAGTTATTCTAGGAGCTTATATGAGATTATAAGTCCTATAACAACATTTTTATAACATCTATATGAGTAAACATGAAAATTTGAAATTGTAAACTGCATAAACTATAATTGATCATGAAACTGAAATTAGAGCTTGTAAATAGTTTTATTACAACACTAGAACATTAGTACAATACTTAGAAACTGAAACTTGAACTGAAATGATAAACTACAATTTTAACGACATACATAAAAATTAAATTAAAACTACACACTTCTATCTCTGCTTCTCTTCTCTTTTTTAAAGCATCCCACTTGTTCCAGGTGGCCTCATGATAAAATCCCACTTCAATTTAGCCCTTGGATCACTTTAATTCATCTCATCCGTTCAAATCCACTTTTGGCGCCAAAAGTGGTTTAGGCTGCTTGTAGGGTTTTCAGGGCAATTAATGCCCTTTAGGATGTTGTGTGAGTTGTAGGGGACAATTTGGGATGTATGGGTGAGCTGGGGATGGTGGATGGTATGTTTGCAGGGTGTAGGGGACAAAGTGGGTTGTAGGTTTAGCACTTGTCATCCCCTGGATCAAAACCAAGGAGTGGGTTTTGCTTAGGAGGGTGACAGGGAGTGTTATGAGGTGGAGATGGTGTAAGGTGGAGGTGGAGTTGTGGGAGAGTAGCAGGGAAGCATGTGAAGATGGGAGGTTGGGGGTGATAGTCAACGCGGGTCAAGGACCCGTTTTAATAATAAAGGGTGAGTGGGCTTAAGGGTATTGGGCTTGGGAAAGGATTTGGACAAGGCTTTAGTTTTGTTTGGATTTGGAATTTGGACTTTGGAATATATATTGGATCCGTTTGGTTTGTAAGGTTTAAAAGCCCAAGGACTTAACTTGTAACTTCTGAATTTCCAAGGACCAACTTGTAACTATTCCAATTTTATCAAAAAGGACCTTTCATGCCATATAAAAATATTATAAGGACCTTTTTAATATTTTTCCAAATTTAAAAGTAACCGGGGACCAATTTTGCCAATTTCCAAAGTGCAGGGACTTGTTTTGTAAATTTCATGAATTTATCATCTAGGGGTAAAATTTGTCAATTTGTGAATTACCAAGGACCCTTTGATGATAAAATTCCATTTTTGAACACTGGGGGGTATTTTCTGTCAATTTTGATATTTTGAACTTCCAAGGGTAAAAATTGTTATTTCATGATTCTTGAGGACTGTTATTGACTTTTCTTTAAAATAAATCATCCAGGGACCATTTCTGACATTTCTTGAAAGTTCAGGGACTGATTTTGACAATTTGGCAAACTTTGGCCGTTTTTCCCTGTTTTCAGTTCTTTTATGTCTGAAACATATAAAAACACCTTCTAAGGATATTTGTAATATTTTGTGGTGTTTCTAAGTGTTTTTACATGTTTTTATTGTTCAGATTTGACAGAAATGATGAGTTTTTATGAACTCATCAGTGCACTTCGTGAGTGTTTTAAAGAGAGGGAGTGATTTGTCTGCTGATTTAGATAAGAAACGGTTTAGCCCAGCTAGCTTTCCGTTTAATGATTGGATTTCCTTGAGTGTGCGCGGTCAGGGAAGATCAATAACAGCTTTTGTTTTTTTCTGGGCAAGGTTTGATTCCATCGGGTTCTATTAAGTATCCGAGGAACATGCCTTCTGTTGCGCCAAAGGTGCACTTTTTTGGATTTAATTTCATGTTTATTTTTCCCAATGTTTTGAACGTTTCCTCGATGTCGCGCACCAATTCATCCTCTGTGTGGCTTTTGATGACAAGGTCGTCAACGTAGACCTCCAAGTTTCGACCTATTTGTTTCTCAAAAGATGTGTCCACCAATCGTTGGTATGTTGCGCCCGCGTTTTTTAGGCCAAAAGGCTTTTTCGTGTAGCAGTAAACCCCTTGACTGGTGTGGAAAGCTGTTTTTTCTTCATCCTCGACTGCCATCTGGATTTGATGATATTCTTTGTATGCGTCTAGGAAGCATTTAAAAGGATATCCGCACAGGGATTCTACCTTCTAGTCTATTTCTGGCAGTGGATAGCAGTCCTGTGGACATGCATTGTTAAGGTCTGTGAAGTCCACGCACATTCTCCAACTGCCATCGCTCTTCTTTACCATCACTGGGTTAGAGAGCCAATCGTGATAGTACACTTCGCGCATGATGTCTGCGTCTACGAGTTTGTGTACTTCTTCCAGAATAGCTTTTGCACGATCTGGGGCTTGGCCGCGCTTCTTCTGTCGTATTGGGGGATATCCTTGTCGGATTTGTAGCTTGTGCTCCGTGATAGAGCGTGGCACTCCTGTCATGTGTTTTGGTTCCCATGCAAAGGTATCTAGGTTCTTTTGCAAGAGTGCGCACACGGCTGCTTTACCTTTGTCAGATAAAGATCCTCCAATTGAAACTTGTTGGTCCGGGTAATCGGGGTGAATAGCGACCTTTAGGTTTGGTGTTTTTTCTGTGCGCTGTTCTGGAATATTCTCCACCTCAGTGGTTACTGCGTTGCATTCTTTTGGTGGTACTGTTGTGTTATAGAGGGTAACAACTCCTCGTTCCACTGGAAATTTGAGCATCCCATGCGGTGTGGATGGCACAGCGCGCATGGATGATATTCCAGGTCTCCCAATGATGCCATTGTATGGTGAGGGAGACTTTATTACCATGAAATTTATTCGTGTTGTCACGGATACATGACGACTAATATCGACGTTTTCTATAAATAAATAACCACTTAACCGTAAGGTTGAGCCGGGTTGTTTGGTTATACGAAATAAATATATTAGTGGGCATTGTATCCTACGACGCCCATAGGTTGTAGTATATGTAAAGTGTAATAGATTGCGAGTGTATATATCGGGAAATCTGGCCAATTTGACGATATATACGAGGAATTTATTAAACTATGATATATACTATATAGTATATATGTGCTATGTGCTTTATATGTGCTTTAGATTGGGTGTAATCTTGGAACGGTATATTACGTAAATAAATATGAGGATTATCAAATCGACGGATTTGGTAAACTTTGGCGATTTATTTAAATGATATATTGGGCTAATATTAGATCTATAGTTTATTTTATCTTTCTATGTGTGATCTTGTTGGTTTGTTTTGAGTCGACCCACCACCCGTATGGATACCAAACGCAAATACACCAAACTAATACGAAATGGATTTTCGGAAATAAAACGGATTCTCGTCCGGGTTTGGGAATAGTATATATTTTTGGGAATGATTTCTGAAAGAGTTAATATTGTTAGGTCGTGCCAAGTCCGTAGTTGCTGTTTCGTGAGTTATCATACATCTTATTTCTACCTACCTCGTCTTGCTATTTTCTGGACTTGAGGTGAGTCATAGCCCCACTTTTTACTCTTGAACTATGTTTTCAATGATTGGGGTGAGAAACGTGCAAATCATTTTACGTGGACTGTTATCGCTTTTATATTCTTTCTAAACTTGCTATGCGTATGGACTAGGATATATTGTCAGCTTTAGTCACACCTTTTGTGTGTACTATTCAAGGTTGGCTTATTTGGTTATTGGTGGATTGTCAGCTTTAGTCACATATATGTTATGTGCACTATTCAAGGTTGGCTTATTTGATTATGTGGAATTGTCAGCTTTAGTCACATATATGTTGTGTGTACTATTCAAGGTTGGCTTATTTAGATACTGTAGCGTGCACCTATAGGTTATTAATACTCCGGAGGTTATCCGAGTATTTATTGGTATTGCTGGGGTTACCCGAATACCTATGTTAGTACGGAAGGGTATCCGTGTGTTATGTTGAGAGCGGAGGGTATCCGCAGGCTTTTAGCGAATCCTTAGTCTAGCTAGCAAGCGTTTTGCGTATATGTCCACTATATTATTAGTTGAATTTAAACCTATGATCTCACCAGCGAAAGCTGACTTTTAGCACGTTTTCTCAGGTAATTAAGTGTTGAGGTGCATGCTTGGATTGGAAGGCTCGGCTGAGGCACACGGTTATGGATCTATATTTTCTAAACTCTGATAATTAAATTTGGACCTATTGTTATTTTATTTTGGGCCGACTCTGAATGATGTTGGGATAAATGTAAACCTAAAACCCCGTTTTGGTTGTGTTTTTATTTTGTTTACTTTATCTCGTTCTATATTGTCTTGTGTTGGATACCAATCCCCGTAGCACCCCGAAAGCTTGTTGAGTCTTCCGCTGTATCAAATTTTGGGGGTGTTACATGTTGCTACGCCGTAAATCCAGAGTTGTGTTACGGCGTAGTCTTCAGATCTGAGGATTCATAAGACTTGTGTTTGTTACGGCGTAAACCATGCAATTGGTTACGATGTAACATCGTTGAATTGGTCTTCTCAGTTGAAATGCAAGCTACGACATAGTTGAGAGATGATGTTACGCCGTAGCTTCTTCAAGCATACTTGGATTTGTCTATCTTTTGCACGTTCTTTCTAATTTCCTCGTCTCTTTAGCTCCTATGCTTACTTGTAACCTGGATACAAAATATAAAGGAATCAAAGTATATATCCACATAATCAGTAATATAAATGAGCATAATAGGGGGAAATTAACACTTAAATATCAGGATTATTTAGTGTCATCAATTCTAAAGATGATTTATTATTGTTCAGAAATGTTATTTGCAATAAGGTCCTATTTTGATTTGGATGATTTTATTAATTAATTTTCATTTTTTCATTTGGTTTTTTATCTTTTCCCGATTTCATGCAAAAATTGAAAGAAAATAGTACGGATTGCCCTATGGTCATGTTTTTGATTTCAGATTTCTGGGATAACTAAAATGAATACGATGTTATTTGCAATAAGGTATTATTCATTAATAACCGGATTATATTATTTATGATATGTTATTGATTTGTATATTTATTTTAGTGTTCTTAAGCAGATGATATTTATTTGCAATAAGTTTAGGGGTGTTTGTTTTATAGGTGATGTATGAATATAAAATATATAAGAATCAAATAAACGCAGCGGAACAACATCACCCACACGGATCTCATATAGCCATATGATCAATCAAAAAATAAACAACAACATGTTATACCTTTGTAGCGTTATCGGTAGAATCATATGGAGACCATCACCAACACCATGAACCACCTATGAAACCAAGTGACCAAAATAGATCAACTCTATGATGGAAACACACTACACGTCATAGATCACCACCCGATGCTAGTCTTGACCCCGTAA
Organism: Artemisia argyi; assembly: GCA_030686995.1. NCBI lineage: Eukaryota > Viridiplantae > Streptophyta > Magnoliopsida > Asterales > Asteraceae > Artemisia > Artemisia argyi. Next base: position 183,373,669 of record CM060688.1, on the reverse strand, counting down.
CACACGATCTAGCCTTGAACTACACTAGAATAAGGTTAGATGAGATCAAAAACACCAAACCCTCATATGGTTGAGTTTTATTTCGTGGCTTTTGAGGAGAGGAAGGAGGAGAGACTTTTGGTAAGTGGTTATTCCCATTGATCCCCTTAATTGACCAAATCAATAGGAGGTTATAACAAATAATGTTACACTTAACCCCTTGCTCTTTTTCCTCTTGTTTCTTTCTCACCTAGGCTTTCCATGGGGGCCCTAAATGGGCTTGCCCATTGTTGGTATAATCCAATAAACTAAGTACTAGCTTAGTTATTAGTAGCCCGTTATTGATCCCGAGTTACGTAGTCGTATATATAGTGTAAATACGATAAATACAATATATATAATGGTGTCTCTGTGTATAAGTGTGTGACCCCATAGGCTCACATATGTCCATGTTTATCAGGTTAAGACACATTGCTAGGTAATCATGCTAGTAATTGCCTTTACCACTTTTCGGTTTATTGATATTTCCGTTTTCTAATTATTTTAACTCATATTAGTTTGGTAGCTATAGAAAACATGTTCTATAGTTATCCAAATATCTTATATTTCCTGAAGGTTTCAAAACCGGAACTAGGGTTATAAAACGAACTTGAAAGACTAAGATGTGCAAACATACTTAACCGTTTTGACTTTACAAGACATCACGATTTCTAGAGTATGTGTGCTTTGAGTTTGATTAGAATTAGGATAATTCAAATATTCCTATTATGACTTTTCCTCATAAGGAAAATGATAGGAATAAGTCTCTTTCTTACAAGGAAAGGAAGACTTAGTTTGATTCTTTTAACAAGAAAAGAACAAACTTTTGTTTACGATTTGTGTTGCATTAATTCATTAATTGAATTCTCAAAGTTCATATTTAGTATTTTCGATAATTATCCTTTTATAAATTAATTACCCCATGTTTACAATATAAAACAATTAATTTACGTAAAAGGCTAAGATCCACATTGTGCTTCTACTATCACATCAGTTGATCTGCTAGCAATAGTAGATTCAAGTGGTAGGCGACGATCACCAATTGCATTACAAGTGCAACTCTTAGATCCTTATGGGACTCATGGCATCTAGTGTCAAACAACTAGTGTCATGTAGGCATGTTTAGTCCCATCTTTGCCTCGGGTCAAGGTCTCACCGCTTAACTCGATTAAGTCATCCAATTTGAGAACGTGCGAGAATATATCTAGGTCCCACGCATAGAGAATAGTCACCTTGGGTTACAATTCAACCTAGGTCCCACGCATAGGCAAAAAGTAATTCCAAGTGTTCTCAAAATTGGACGGCATGACTTAAATTTTGACGGGTAAAAGATTTGATGTGTATCAAAAGGTGTACGAAAGAAGCATGCATTCATCCTTCGTAGCACAAGTTAAAAACTTTTCTTAACTTAAGTCTAATCATTGTTTTAATTTATGTGTGTCAAGTTGTCCATTTTCATGACTAATATTAATCCTACATGGATAATAAAGTTTGGACAATACATAAATAAAATAACATACATAACAAGTTAAGGTGTGATTATAAAACAATGATTTCAAGTTTCAAAAACTTAGTAAAACTAAATCAAAAGACTTAGTTTTGAAAATGGTTTGTGTTTCGTTTTAAGTTTTATAGAAAACTATTTGCAATTTTACATATGAAACAAGATATATAAAAAGCAAAACAAACACACAACCACAATATGCAAAGCCTCAACCGATGAAAAAACCTATGCTTGGTCTAGTGAGCCATCACGAGAACCAAGAGTCAACTAGGGACAAACCACACAACCACACGGAGGACTCCCACTTGCTCCAAGACAATCAAGAGCAAGTTGGAAGCCCATGATGCACATGAAAAGCAGTTTCTGTCCTTCCAGAATTTCAGTGTTAGAGGGCCCAAAAGTCCATGAAGGAATCTTCCCCGGGCTTAGCTCAAAACTAGAAAGTTGTAGGCCCATGTCTTGGGTACCTGCAAAAACAAATTCAGCCAAAAAGACCTTACCAATCACCGGGAAACTCCATTTTACCAACTGGTGTTCCAACAGTCATTTTTCGGCAAAAACGTCTTTAACTCTTTCACCTTTCACCACCAAGCCACGATTACATTATATTGAAAGTAAAATACAATTAATCTACTTTTAATCTACTGTAAAAGTGCCCAAACAATGGCTACAACCAAAAGAATATAATTACATAAATGCCGAAACAATGGCAAAAACCCCAAAACACGAAATTAAACAACATAAACAACCATTCAATGCACAAGTGGTCTAGTTTTTCATCGGCTTTGCATATAAACATAATAATACCATAATATTATGAATGAAACATGGTGTTGGCTAACTCCATGGACAAACATGCATGTATTTTCCATGGAAAACAAAATAATAACAAGAATTAAATTGTTAGCCAACGAAAACGAAGAAATTAATTGACAAGAATTAAAACCCCGTTAGGTACGTGTTTCCTATGACTTAAGGGTCAAAACCCACTGATATTAGGACCTTCTAAATACCATTTAACCACAGAAAATATGGCCTTAGGGGATGAATTAAAACCGTTTCAAAAACCGATCAAAAACACGCGTTTTAGGCCATTTTTTACGTACCCGACAAGTAACCAATTAGCGTATGCATAACAAATGGCCATGGGACCAAAAAGTGCAGATCATAAGAACCCTAAAGGCTCGTCCTATGAGAAAAAAATTGGAGCCCTAGGGCTGTTTTAACCATGACTTCAAAAATCATCAAAAAACACCCGTTTTAGCCATTTTTATGCATACCAGATAATCATATGGCACATATGATGGCTCGTGATACCACTATAGGTGATGTATGAATATACAATATATAAGAATCAAATAAACGCAGCGGAACAACATCACCCACACGGATCTCATATAGCCATATGATCAATCAAATAATAAACAACAACATGTTATACCTTTGTAGCGTGATCGGTAGAATCATATGGAGATCATCACCAACACCATGAACCACCTATGAAACCAAGTGACCAAAATAGATCAAATCTATGATGGAAACACACTACACGTCATAGATCACCACCCGATGCTAGTCTTGACCCCGTAACACGCGATCTAGCCTTGAACTACACTAGAATAAGGTTAGATGAGATCAAAAACACCAAACCCTCATATGGTTGAGTTTTATTTCGTGGCTTTTGAGGAGAGGAAGGAGGAGAGAATTTTGGTAAGTGGTTATTCCCATTGATCCCCTTAATTGACCAAATCAATAGGAGGTTATAACAAATAATGTTACACTTAACCCCTTGCTCTTTTTCCTCTTGTTTTTTTCTCACCTAGGCTTGCCATGGGGGCCCTAAATGGGCTTGCCCATTGTTGGTATAATCCAATAAACTAAGTACTAGCTTAGTTATTAGTAGCCCATTATTGATCCTGAGTTACGTAGTCGTATATATAGTGTAAATACGATAAATACAATATATATAATGGTGTCTCTGTGTATAAGTGTGTGACCCCATAGGCTCACATATGTCTAGCCATATAATTATTTATTATGACACGAGCATACTCCAACATGTTTCGGCTTATTAGCATAAGCCACAATTTTGTGGCTTATTTTGACAATTATGGGCTTATATAACATTGACAATGTTATATAAGCCCATAACTGTCAAAATAAGCCACAAAATTGTGCCTTATGTTATATAAGACAAACACGGCTTATTTTATATAAAGCTTAAACAAACACCCCTTTATTTTGAAGATATGTTGAGAAAACTGGACAGAGGGCAACTTATACAACGAAAAGGGAGCTTATGTTGTTGGATTTAGAGAAAAAGATATTAAGGAAAAGATAGGTTTTAATACCTCAATATAATTACTTTTTTTGCAGGTTCATAATTATTAGCTGAATGCAACAATCAAAAGGTAAAAACATCAAAAGGTATGTTATAGTTTAGTTTCATCTTTATTGGCGGCTTTTTTTGTTGGTGTGGTATTTCATACCAGCTATACGATGTAAATTTTGACTATCAGAGAATAAAAAATTGTTGTTTCTTGCAAGTTGAAAGAGGTTAAATCAACTACAAATGTAGTAACTCCATCCGTGTTTTGCAGGAAAAATGCATGGTTAGATCGGCTTCTTTTGTCTTAAATAGCGAAGCTAAGGTACAAACCCGAACACCTTTTTGTGTATCTAACAATGGTTTATGTTGCTAATATTATCTTAAAATGCTACAAATCTTTTGGTCAAAATATTTATGGAGATGTCACTCCTGAAAAGGATTAAGTAAGGTTCATAATTAGCCTTACTTAGGATGATGCAAAATGTGTTAAAAACATTTTTTTAAATGATGATTGAAACTATGAGTAGAGAACAAGTAAAACGTGTACCTAAAAGTGTTAAATCGAAACCTAAAGATGGTGGATCACAAGTGCAGGGAGAAAGGCCTAGAAACAAACTGCCATATCTGCTGTTATAGTTTGTTTACATCAACTGCAACTGTCAGAGGGGTTCAAAGCTTTCTTATCAAGAAGTCTTTTCTACCTGCACTCATGAGGGGTTCAAAGCTTTCTTATCCAGATATAGAAGGAATCCTATTAACTAATTAACTATGACATAAAAGGAAGGAATCATATTAACTAATTAACTGTGACATAAAGGGTAATGTTTAGATCTGGTTTTTGCTTGTTGAGGCTATGATAATTATATAATCAGTTGTCTAAAATATTTGCGAAATTTAGACTATATAAGAACTCCGTATGTTTTTTCTTCTTCTTCAGGACAATGCCTTTTCGAATTTTATGGCTTATATTCAGTACTGTGCTTTGTCTGATAAAGCAAGTGACACATTCTATAAGTTCAGCAACACCAGGTCCCAAATCCGAGCCTACATTTTCGATGGTACAAACAATTTAATACGGCTACTAATCATTATGTGTTTGTATAATTTTGTTCTTTTCGTAGTGTTAATATGCTGCATGATCTTGATCTGTAGTGATAAAAGCTTTTGTTCCAAAACACAATCTTGATGAAACTTTTGAGAAAGAATGAAATTTCTAAGTCTATTGAGGTAATAAAGGAAATATACAAAGTCAAAGCTGGTAAAAATACCAACATGTCATCAACCACCTCATCAATTCTTTTTCTCCTGGAAACCTTGAGTCTAGAGATGCTGAAATATTAAGGATCTATAATTTTGTAAATCCAGATTACTCATTTGTGTAACACCCCAACCCGACATGGGTCTAAATGTCACATTATGGCGCCAAATTAGAACATACAAACGCAAGCGGAATACTTATAAACATAAAGTTAAAAAGGTATTCTAAGGGTACAAAAGAAATGCAAGCTCTATACAAGATGAAATACAAATCCAAACAAAAACTAATAGAACCCAAGTCCAAGTCTAACCCAACTGTAAATGGGCTTCTAGTCATCGGGGTAGTCCACTAACGCTCCTAGGTACTCTTCACCCAAACCCAGCTTCCAACCTAAAACGTGCCGCAGGAAAAGAAATGCGGCTGAGCTTAAAAAGCCCAGTGAACAGATATATAACAAAACAAATGGATAATCAAAACGTAAATAAGCATAGGAAAAGGAAACATAAACTCCTGCTGAAAAGAATGTCATCTGTCAAATGAATAAGAGATCAACGATCAACTAAACAAATATTATAAGTCAACTGAATGAAGCATCATAAAGATATCAAATGGAAGCATAAGTAGATAATAATTAGAATTATAGAGCACGTATCAACAAAGGCTTGTCTACCCGAGCCACTCGTATAGACATAAGAACATAGGAAAGCCACGAGCCGACCTACCAAAGCCACTCGAATAGGTCTCCTACCACATAATCACATATCCGACAAATCCTACATGCACAAAGAGGGAAGACCTCTAAGTACCAAAATGGAGTAGCTAGCTCCAACATGAAGAAGTGTAAGCACACACTCACATTCACCCTACACAAAACCCGATATACCTAGGATGCATCCATACGCCCCCCCCCCCCCCCCTACAAAACAAATCTTACATATATGTAACACCCACAAAATTTGATACAGCGGAAGACTCAACAAGCTTTCGGGGTGCTACGGGGACTGGTATCCATTCAAAGTCATGAAAGAACGAGATAAAGTAAACATAAGAAAAACACAACCAAAACGGGTTTTAAAGTTTACATTTATCCCAAGAATTTTCCATGTAAGGCCCAAAAGAAATAAACATAGGTCCACAATAGTTATCAGAGTTTTAGAAATATAGATCCATAACCGGTGCCAATGCCAAGCCTCCAATCCCAAGCATCCATAGAGCATCACTTAATTACCTGAGAAAACATGCTAAAAGTCAGCTTTCACTGGTGAGATCATAGGTTTAAATTCATAATCATATAGTGGACATATACGCAAAATGCTTGCTAGCGAGACTAGGCCTCAATCATCCAACCAAAATATCCAACCAAGATAATCCAAACGAATCAACTCAACCAAATCCAATCAAACCTATAGGTGCACGCTATAGCTCAAATTTATCCAATCAATAACTTACCTAGCTCAAGTCTAAGCCTCGCTCTATAACCAATCCAATAGCTTACCTAGTTCGGGACTAGGCCTCACTCAACAATCAATCAATAGCTTACCTAGTTCGGGACTAGGCCTCGCTCTAAATCCTACCTAGTTCTATAAGCATAGCAAGTTTTAAAAGAATATAAAAGCGATAATAGTCCACATAAAACATTTGCACGTTTCTCACCCCAAGTATTGAAAACAAAGTTCAAGAGTAAAAGTGGGGCTATGACTCACCTCAAGTCCAGAAAAATCATCAAAAGAAACGATAGAAGAAAGACGTAAGCAACTCACATAACGACAACTACAGACTCGGGACTTCCTAACGATATCAAACTCGTTCAGAAATTATTTCCTCAAAAATCAAATATTCCCATTCCCGAACGTATTCCATTTTACTTTCCAAAAATATCCATTTCTCGAATTAACTTCATATTAATTTGAAATTCGACGTTTGGTATCCATATGGGTGAAGGGTCGACACAACTCAAACCAAGAAGCCACAACAAACGAAATAATAAACCAACTATAGGTCTAATGTTAGCCCAACATATTATTTAAATAAATCATCGAAGTTTATCAAATCCGTCGATTGGATAATCCCCAATATTTATTTACGTAATACATCGTTCCAAGATTATACCCAACCTAAAGCACATAGCACAAAGTATACTATATGGTAAATATCGTAGTCCAATAAATTCCCTATATATATCGTCCAATTTGCCAAATTCGTCAATTTAGCCAATTCCACGATATATATAGTAATTTATTATCCTAATCCATGTACCACAACCTATGGGTGTCCGTGGGATACGATGCCCATTAATATACTCATTTTATATAGCCAAATAACTCGATTTAACCCATCGATTAAATAAGTTACGTAGTTATAGAAAATGTTTATATTAATCGTCATATATCCGTGACAACATAAAGTCACAATATAAGCCCACTTGGACTTTAAATAACCAACACTCGTATAACTCGATAAGTTTCTAAATTTATAAACAAAATCACGTTTTTAATTATTATTTACCCGAATTATTATTTCTCCATTATTTATATATTTTTATTTATAACAATAGTCCGACATTTATTACACTATTTGCGTAGCATAATAACTATCGTTATATTATTATAACGTTTACTCGTGATCGTTTTAATATTAATATACGCATTTATATATATATATATATATATATATATATATATATATATATATATATATATATATATATATATATAGAGTGAGGATCACGTGCGGATGTTTTGTTTTAGTGCGGACGTGCGGATAGATCTAGGCCGTCCAATCCAGATCTGATCTTGACTTTTGGTAAAAAAGTCAAGATCTACGCAACTATCACGGTACCAAATCACCATTCAAACGATTTTTTTAATTTTTTTCCTTTTTAGCGATCCTTAATATTGTTATCTTCTTTCATTTTTTTATTTTTTCAGATTTTTCTGAGAGACTTTTTGTTTTTTGATTATGAGTGCTACCGTGGTATTAACCATATTATGAATTCTACCGTGATATTAACAATATTATGAATCTGATTTTGACTTTTTTTTATTACGATAGTAAAAAAGTTTATGTGATATCAGAATCTGATCTTAATCTTGACTTTTTTTATTACGATAGTAAAAAAGTTTATGTGATATCAGAATCTGATTTTGACTTTTTTTATTACGATAGTAAAAAAGTTTATGTGATATCAGAATCTGATCCTGATCTTGACTTTTTTTATTACGATGGTAAAAATGTTTATGTGAAAGCATGATAGTTACGGAGATATTAACAATTTTTATTAAGAAAAAGTTTTTACGATATTAAAAAAGTTATTGTGATATTAAATTTTTTATTAAAAAAAAAGTTTTCAGAATCTGATTTTGACTTTTTTACAAAAGTCAAGATCTGATCAAGATCTGATCTTCAGATCTTGACTTTTGTAAAAAAGTCAAAATCATACGCTGATATCACAATACCTTTAACGATGAAAACGCTTTTTTTTTTGAAATTTTTTTCAGCGATTCTTAATTATTTGTTGTCCTCTTTATTTTTTTAATTTTTTCAGATTTTTTTGAATTTTTTTCAGAAAAAAAGCTAATACGATAGTAATGTTTTTGAAAAAAGACGGGATGTTTACGATATTGCCACCGCGTTTTTTTTATCAGAATCTGAGATGGACGGATGATCGTGTGGTCCACATTCATCCGAACCATCCGCACTAAAAAGGAAAAATGCACCCGATCCCTTCCCTACATATATATATATATATATATATATATATATATATATATATATATATATATATATATATATATATATATATATATATATAACATGTGTATATACGTATATAAACGATTATATTCTTAATAATAGTATTACGAGTATTATTTTTAATATTGACTTTTAAATATTTATCGAGTCATAGAATTTGGTCACATGTCCGATTCATGACTCTCGGCTCATAGTCCAAGTCCAAATATAAGAATCAAGTCAAAATAAATATATCATCTTCATCCAAACAATCCCATATCCACGTGCTACAACATGAGGGTCCGACTACGGCACCCAACTAACCTATCTCCGTCATGTAATCGACCGTCTCACAATCGGTCCCCAATTCCACATTCGACAACACATCTCCATAACAAAAGACAAGTATGCCAATTCCAAAAGCTTCGGTCCAAAAATGCCACAAAATAAAAATAATAACACAATATCAACCACAACAATTATATACCATATATACGAGTCGACTTACCAAGTCAAACCCGGGTCAACAACGAGACCACAAAACTCATGATATAGCCTCACCCGAGACCATTTGGTCTCGGCTAGCTCTAATTCGAGCCATACGACCCAAATAGCCCACGTGGGGTGTCGGCCGAGAACCAAGTCAACAACAACAACAACAAGTCAAGAATAACAATCCGACCAAAACACCAAATACCAATAACCAAACACTATAATCGGTCCAACAACCATCCTAGACTCCCAAACGAGTCAAGGAGAGGGTCACACCGAGACCTAGTGTCTCGGTCGAGCTCCATTCGAGCCGTCACACAACCAAACGCGACCCAAGGGTCACGCATCGAGTACCAAACTCGAGTCACACCCAAACCCAAGATACCAAACGGACTATTATTATCAAAACTTCATTTCCCCATCATTATTTCATCAAAACCCAACATAAAATCGGCAAGATACCCACGATTTGGGTATACATCGGGGCGCACGAACACATGTCGTGGCCACTCACCTCCAAACAAGCTCCAAAAATCCGATTTCTTCAAAAACCCAAGAGAAAAGATGGTGTATATGGTGATAACGTGGTGATTTTGATTCGTATGAGGTGTTAGGGTGGTCCAAATTGCGCGTGGTTTGTACCAAAAGATAGATCGTGAAAAGATGGTTAAGATTATGGTGTTATTTTTTATGATGGAGTGGCGGTGGTGGTGCTATTGGGTGATTAGGGGGCGTCGATGGTTGTATTTCAAAGGAAGAGAGAGAGAGTGGTGAGTTGTGTTGGTGATGGTGTGTGTTGTGTTGCTATACGGTCCACAGGGACGATATTTATGTAATTTACTCTTTTTTAAAAAAAAAATTTGATAATAATAATAATAATGAAGGTGTAGGGGATTAAGTAGCCCGGTGTCAATACACGGACCAAACCCGAAACTTAAATAACCAAACAACTTTCTACAACCGAACCCGTTCCAAAAATAATAATATCCGAACCCATATTAAAATATAATTAAAATTGTTAGGTTAACCTAGTGCCGGAGTCAATGTAGTGCCAAAGTAACAATCTTAAAATAAATCATCACGAACGAATCAAATCGAACCATAAATATATAATCAAATCCCATAAATAACGTACGATCAAAAATCACACTCCAACGTTCATAAAACATCTCGTCACAATAAACTTCTCAATATTCCAAAATTATAATTTTAATGTAATGCGGGTTTTAAAAACGGCTCCCTATTTTTCCAGTTGTCACATCCTCCCAGCCTCAGAAGAAACCCGTCCCGGGTTTCTCTCGGAACAACCCATCTACGAAGTAAAAATCTTCGGATATCTCTTTCGAAACTCATCCTCACGTTCCCACGTGAATTCCAGTCCATGCTGCGAATTCCAACGAACTTTGATGAGCGGGATACGACTTCTCTTAAGTCATTTAATCTCTCTATCCAGTATCTCAATCGGCTCTTCCACAAAATTCAATTTCTCATCAATACGAATATCCTTCATCGGCATAATAGGCATCTCATCAGAAAGACATTTCTTCAAATTACTAACGTGAAACACGTCGTGAACTTTACTTAGTTCATGTGGTAGTTCCAATCGATAAGCTACAGGCCTAATTCTTACCAAAATAAGAAATGGTCCAATGTAGCGGGGATTTAGTTTCCCACGTTTCCCAAAACGTATCACACCCTTCCAAGGCGAGACTTTCAGCATCACTTTGTCTCCAACCTGGAATTCTAGGGGTTTACGCCTCTGATCGGCGTAGCTTTTCTGCCTATCTCTAGCTGCTTGCAGTCGCTCTCGAATTTGCGTTACCTTCTCAGTAGTATCCAAAATAAGCTCAGGGCCTGTGAGTTGGATATCTCCAACTTCTGCCCAACCAATAGGCGAACGACATTTTTGACCATACAAAGCCTCAAACGGTGCAACCTTAAGACTTGTGTGGTAGCTATTGTTGTAGGAGAACTCCGCAAGGGGTAGATATTTCTCCCAGCCTTTACCAAAGTCTATAATGCATGCACGCAGCATATCCTCCAAAGTCTGAATAGTTCTCTCACTTTGACCATCGATTTGGGGGTGATATGCAGTACTCATATCAAGTCTCGTCCCCAAAGAGGTTTGAAGTGATCGCCACAACGCTGATGTAAAGCGACTGACGCGGTCAGAAATAATCGATATCGGAACTCCATGCCGAGAAACAATCTCCTTCACATACAACCTCGCAAGTTTATCAACACTATCATCTTCACTAATTGCCAGGAAATGAGCAGACTCAGTCAATCGATCCACAATTACCCATATAGCATCACAACCGCTAGCTGTCTTTGGTAATTTGGTAATAAAGTCCATCGTAATCCGCTCCCATTTCCAAACCGGGAGTTCTGGCTGCGTTAGTAATCCTGACGGTCTTTGATGTTCGGCTTTAACCTTAGTACATGTCAAACACTTACTAACGTACAATGCTATATCTGCCTTCATATTTGGCCACCAATATAACTTTTTCAAATCCTGATACATCTTGTCAGATCCAGGATGAATAGAGTATCTTGACTTATGCGACTCATGCATAATCAACTCTCGAATTCCTCCATACAATGGTACCCAACTTCGCTCTCCAAAACATAATACTCCATCAGAACGGTTAACAAATTCCTTCTCATTTTCTACCATCCCAAATATGTTCTCAGTAGCTCGATTCTCTGCTTTCAACGCTTCCGTTTAAGCTTCCAATATTTGAGACGGTAATGGCGATACGATAGTCATCCCTAATGACCTAACTCGTAATGGTGGAATTCTCTCCTTTCGACTAAGAGCATCGGCAACAACGTTTGCTTTTCCAGGATGGTAGCGAATTTCACAATCATAATCGCTTAGCAACTCAATCCAACGTCGCTGTCTATTGTTAAGCTCTTTTTGATTCAAAAGGTGTTGTAGACTTTTGTGGTCAGTAAACACTACACACTTGGTTCCATACAAGTAATGTCTCCATATCCTCAAGGCAAAAACCACAGCACCTAACTCCAAATCATGGGTGGTGTAGTTCTTCTCGTGCTTCTTGAGCTGTCGGGAAGCATAAGCTATCACTTTCTCTCGTTGCATTAACACAGCTCCCAAACTTTTATGAGAAGCGTCACCATAGACGACGAAGTCCTCGTTACCATCAGGTAACGCTAAGATAGGAGCACTACACAACATCTCCTTAAGTAACTGAAATGTTTCCTCTTCCTTATCTCCCCATTCATACTTAACACTCTTTTGAGTCAACTTGGTCAACGGTTTTGCTATCTTCGAAAATCCCTCAATGAATCTTCGGTAATAACTGGCTAATCCCAAAAGTTGACGAACTTCTGTTGGGGTCGTAGGTGCAGCCCAATCTTTAATCGCTTCAATCTTAGCAGGATCCACATGAACTCCTTGTCTATCAATCACATGACCTAAAAATTGTACCGTCGGAATCCAAAATTCGCATTTTGAAAACTTGGCATACAGTTTCTCCTTCCTAAGCAATTCTAAAATAAGTCTTAGATGCTCCTCATGCTCCTTCTCACTCTTCGAATAAATCAGAATGTCATCGATGAACACAATCACAAACTTATCTAAGTAAGGCTTACACACCCGATTCATGAGATCCATGAATACCGCCGGTGCGTTACTCAACCCAAACGGCATCGCCTGAAACTCGTAATGCCCGTAACGGGTTCTGAAAGCCATTTTCGGAATATCTTCTTTGCGAACTCGAAGTTGATGATATCCCGATCTCAAATCAATCTTTGAATACACACTTGATACTTGAAGCTGATCGAACAAATCGTCGATCCTCGGTAACGGGTATCTATTCTTCACCGTTAACTTGTTCAACTCTCGGTAATCAATACACATACGGAACGATCCATCCTTCTTCTTCACAAATAAGACCGGGGCTTCCCAAGGCGAAGAGCTTGGTCTTATAAAGCCTTTCTCGGCTAACTCTGCTAATTGTTTCGACAACTCATCCGGTACAGTAGGTGCAAGACGATAAGGTGCTCGTGCTACAGGTGCAGCACCATGTATCAACTCAATCTGAAACTCCACTTGTCTAGTAGGCGGGATTCCCGGCAAATCATCGGGAAACAAATCCGAAAAATCAGGAACTATAGGTACATCTCCTACGCACCTTTCCTTCTTCTCCTTCTCTCATTTCTCAGAAATTTAGGCTAAGAAAAGGTAACTTCCTTTTTCCATTAGCTTCGGCAACTTAGTGCAGGATATGACCGCTAATCTAGATGGGCCTCTCAAATCCTTTCTATCTCCTGGTATGTTCAGGATCTCCTTGCCGTAAGGCACACGCACAATCTTCTCATCGCAAATTATATGGGCACGATACTTCGACAACCAATCCATACCAATAATAACATCAAAACTTCCTAACGTGACGGGTAGAAGGACTATGTTGAAAGGACGATTCAGAAAGTTCAACGTGCAACCGCGAGTGATAGTCCTAATCTTTTCTATGTTCCCATTAGCTAACTCTACATCATAACCAATTCCTAAGGCCATCGGGGGTTTCTCTAGTAAGGGTGCAAACTTAGTGGACACAAAACTCTTATCGGCACCAGTATCAAATAGTATGGAAGCATAACGATTATTGAGAAGGAACGTACCAGTAACGACGTTCGGATCTTCTCCTCTCTCGTTCCCAAGTGCATACACTCTCCCATGAGTAGCTCCAGCTTCCACACGTTGGTCCCCATTATCTTGTCGTCCATGATTTCCTCCAGCTCCACGGTTTCCATTATTGTACCCATTACCACCCGATCCTTGGTTTCCTCGGTTCCACGATTCCCTACACTCATTCCTATAATGTCCCTTCTTTCCACATCCATAACAAGTAACATTTACCTTACTCATAGTTTCAGGAGTAGCTTGAACCATAGCAAGTGGTCGAGCTCTACAATCCTTAGCTATGTGTCCCATCCTAGAGCAATTCTTGCACATCACAGTACATCATCCAGAATGATTCCTATAACATCGGTTACACTTGGGTGCATCTCCATTGTAGTTCCTCTTGTCTCCATCTCCCATAGCATAAGCTCTAGTAGTCGTTTGTCGCTTGTTTCGACGATCATTACCCTTAGAGTGATCATCCCTCTTTCTCTTTCCATTCTTGTCTTTCTCAGCTTCTTCCAATGCCAAAGAGTCTATCAATTGTTGAGCGATAGTGATAGCCTCATGAATGTTTGCAGGCTTAGCAGAAATCACATCGTTCCTTGTAGCTACCGGTAACCCATCGGTATACCTCTCAATCCTTTGAGTCTCAGTCCTAACCATATTGGTACAAAGTAAGGCTAACTCTCGATAACGGCGATTGTAAGTTGCCATATCGGTACCTTTCACCTTATGGTTCCAGAACTCAATCTCCAGCTTCTTAATCTCATTCCTTGGGCAGTAAGTCTGAATCAGCAAAGACTTAAATTGCTCCCAAGTCATAGCATAAGCCACATCACTCCCAACCGAGTTACGGTAATTGTTCCACCAAGTTAAAGCTTCATCCTTGAAGGTAAAAGAAGCAAACTTTACCTTTGTATTCTCCGCACAACCACTGACATTAAACACTGACTCAGTCTTCTCTATCCACCTAACCAAGTAGACCACTCCTTCAGTTCCACCAAACTCAACGGGTCCACAAATCTTAAACTCCTTGTAGTTACATCCATTAGCACGAACAGGTGGAAATGTCCCAGCAGAATTGTTGGAATGGTTTGACTCAGCCAGTAGTTCAGCAACTCTTTGCTCCACAAGTTGATTGATCATTGCTTGATCCACAATAGGTGCATTAAGTGGAACATGATCATTGTCTCCCTGAACATCAACATTTTGATTCCTGTTGTTGCGGTTAGTAGTGTCCAGGTTATCAGGAGTAGAAGTCTCAACATTTCGAGTAGGACGGCGTCCTCGACGACCAGGGGTAGTCGTTGCAGGACCAGTTCTGGTAGCTCTAACAGGGTTTCATCGTGGGGCCATTGATTTGAAACATCACACAAGTTCGTGAGTCTCCGATAGAACTTATCATATGCTCAACAAGAATTAAATCAACGAAGCCAAGTAATGGAAAGAATATCAACAATACACCACAAGACATCAATAAGGCGAATAGGAACTCAATTTCCATAATATCCAAAAAGCACATAATACCATATAATGATAACCATCAACCATACAATAAAGATCCAACATCGTTTCAACTACCGAAAACACAAAAGATAATAGTCGTTCAAACAAGACGGGAGATCAACTGAAAATACATCAAAATGGGATAACTAGATTTTCCAACCGAACACTCCTCGATTAGGAAAGCAACAAGATAACATAGCTCAAACATCTAGCCACGCTGCTGGCGGAGGCTCCTCAACTCCTGCCTCAAGCCATCAAGATCTCTCCATAAAGATCCTAACTCCACACTATGGGTGTCTCTGTCTCTCTTGAGGTCAGCCACCTCCTTCTCCAGCTTGGCATTCATTTGCCATAACTTGCGGTCGACCTCTCGAGCTGTAATAAAACCTCGCTGTAAACTCTCGATATGCTCGTGAACCCCCATCAAAACTCTCCTTATCTCGGTAAATCTCCTCTCAGCCATAACCATGTCAATCCTCAACTCCCCAATGAACTCAACGGTCACCCTATCAATCCGCTCAGACATACGTGTAACTCTCTCACCAAGATCAGTAATCTGAGCCCACAACCTGCCACTCTCACCTAACTCTGCTTGCTCAGCAGAAACCTCAGATGACGCATCCGACGCCACTGGACTACCAGGTGGTAAATCAAACAGGAATGGATGCTCAGGTGAAACAGGCTCAATCGGATGTATAGGTGAATCAGGCTCCTCAGCCTGAGCTGGTGGCACTAACAGATCATCATCATCAGGCATCTCCTCCTCCTGAGGGTCATCCTCCTCCTCAGGGTCATCATCATCACTCTGCTCAGCCTCCTGAGGGTCATCAGCCTCATCCTTACCCTCGTACTCCTCCTCCTCCTCATCGGAAGAGTACATCATCAATCGTCGTCTCCTAACAGGTGAACCATGTGGTGAAGGGGTAGGTGATCTAGGACGATGACGCAATGATGCAGGTGGCGCCTCAGACAGAAGAGAGTGAGCATCAATCTGTAAAGGTGGTGAAGTAGGGCGTACCGACATACGTGCCGTAGCTCAGTGGGCAAAACGTGGAGCCACACGGGCCAAAGCCTGGTGAAGTGTAAGCTGCCTCGATGTACCAGGGAGCCCTAGAGAAGATGAAGGTCCCTGCGTAGATGCAGCAGGTGGTGCTGAAGTAGAACCTGTCGGTGTCACAGTAGCTAAATGCATGGCAACCTGGTAAGGGTCATCAGGGGCCATGGTGATCTGTGCTGGAAATACCGGTGCAGTAAGAATATCCTCAACAACGTCAGGCGTACGGGAGGCCATAGTCTGTGACAACGGCGTAGGGTAGGTGTAGGTGTTTCAAAACAACTAAACCGCGAACTCAAAATACCGTATCAACATCATCATATAATTCCAAATCATATATAACCAAAAAGATTTAAAATACCGCATTACTAAAATCATTCATAAAACAATTAAGCCATATAATTCCTCAAAACGCATATAATTCCTCAAAACGCCATCATATCACTAAATCAATAAACCTCAAAACCTCAAATCATCTCAAGAATCCCAAATCTATCAATCATCTCAATAATCTCATAATACCTCAATAATAACAATGATGCTTCGGCTTGGCGGGCTGGCGGGCAATGGTCGAGGATCGTTTTCCATCAAAATCGGTTATAGTTTATGTGTCTATTTACCTAGTTCTCTATAACCCTGGCTCTGATACCAATCTGTAACACCCCCAAGATTTGATACAGCGGAAGACTCAACAAGCTTTCGGGGTGCTACGGGGACGGGTATCCATTCAAAGTCATGAAAGAATGAGATAAAGTAAACATAAGAAAGATACAACCAAAACGGGTTTTAAAGTTTACATTTATCCCAAGAATTTTCCAAGTAAGGCCCAAAAGAAATAAACATAGGTCCACAATAGTTATCAGAGTTTTAGAAATATAGATCCATAACCGGTGCCAATGCCAAGCCTCCAATCCCAAGCATCTATAGAGCATCACTTAATTACCTGAGAAAACGTGCTAAAAATCAGCTTTCGCTTGTGAGATCATAGGTTTAAATTCATAATTCGATATAGTGGACATATACGCAAAACGCTTGCTAGCTAGACTAGTCCTCAATCATCCAACCAAAATATCCAACCAAGATAATCCAAACGAATCAACGCAACCAAATCCAATCAAACCTATAGGTGCACGCTATAGCTCAAATTTATCCAATCAATAGCTTACCTAGCTCAAGTATAGGCCTCGCTCTATAACCAATCCAATAGCTTACCTAGTTCGGGACTAGGCCTCGCTCAACAATCAATCAATAGCTTACCTAGTTCGGGACTAGGCCTCGCTTTAAATCCTACCTAGTTCTATAAGCATAGCAAGTTTTAAAAGAATATAAAAGCGATAATAGTCCACATAAAACATTTGCACGTTTCTCACCCCAAGTATTGAAAACAAAGTTCAAGAGTAAAACTGGGGCTATGACTCACCTCAAGTCCAGAAAAATCCTCAAAAGAAACGATAGAAGAAAGACGTAAGCAACTCACGTAACGGCAACTACAGACTCGGCACTTCCTAACAATATCAAACTTGTTCAGAAATTATTTCCTCAAAAATCAAATATTCCCATTCCCGAACGTATTCCATTTTACTTTCCAAAAATATCCATTTCTCGAATTAACTTCATATTAATTTGAAATTCGACGTTTGGTATCCATATGGGTGAAGGGTCGACACAACTCAAACCAAGAAGCCACAACAAACGAAATAATAAACCAACTATAGGTCTAATGTTAGCCCAACATATTATTTAAATAAATCATCGAAGTTTATCAAATCCGTCGATTGGATAATCCCGAATATTTATTTACGTAATACATCGTTTCAAGATTATACCCAACCTAAAGCACATAGCACAAAGTATACCATATGGTAAATATCGTAGTCCAATAATTCCCTATATATATAGTCCAATTTGCCAAATTCGTCAATTTAGCCAATTCCACGAGATATATAGTAATTTATTATCCTAATCCATGTACCACAACCTATGGGCGTCGTGGGATACGATGCCCATTAATATACTCATTTTATATAGCCAAATAACTCGATTTAACCCGTCGATTAAATAAGTTACGTAGTTATAGAAAATGTTTATATTAATCGTCATATATCCGTGACAACATAAAGTCACAATATAAGCCCACTTGGACTTTAAATAACCAACACTCGTATAACTCGATAAGTTTCTAAATTTATAAACAAAATCACGTTTTTAA